>CM056207.1:7742690-8456856 GCA_029692085.1 Gymnothorax javanicus | reverse complement strand
GCCAGTGAATCAAGCCATCATTGAGCCTAAAAATTAAAAGGTACCCATTAACAATAACAAAATATATTTGATGTGGCCAAATTAACTATTTCTTAAAAAATGCACTGGTGTGCTCAGGAACACCAAAAGGCCCAGATGACCACAAACAACCGTGGTGGATGACAGAAAAAAATATTTCCCTGGTACAGGAGAAACCCTTCTCATCAAGAAATCATTTCAAGAACATTCTACTGAAGATAGGCATATCTGTATAAAAATGAAAAATCAAGGGGAGACCTCACCAGAGTGAACATAGAGGGTCTGCAATATAATGTAACCCACGGACAGGTCTCAAAAACTGGAGGACTAGATTAGAGTTTGCCTAAAAAACATCTGAAAAGCCCGTACAGTCCGGTAACATCATCCAATGGATGATTTATCTTCACATTAATTCACCAGAACATTAAAAAAAAGACTTTCCCACGGCAAATCCGAGTGCTGTAGGACACTGGTTAGGAAACACTGGTGTTACTGTCCGAGTACTAATTAACCTGGTTGTATGTATACCAATGAGCCAAAACATCAAAACCATGCGCAGATGAAGCAAACAACCTTGATTATCTTGTAATAACACTGCATGTCAAGGTCTGTAGACAGACCTTGGACAGTGAGTGATCATTCGACTCTTGTAGTCGACATGGTGGATATGGGGGAAATGGGACCAGAGTCACTTTGACAAGGGCTGAAGCATTATGCCAGAGGAGAAGGTCAGAGCATCTCCCCACGGAGGTCTGAACAGCAGAGACCCTGGCATCTTTCAAGCATCTTTTAAAGACTCATCTCTTCCGGCTATACCTCTCTCCCACCCCCCGAGCCTAAGCAGCTGCTATGCTCTTCAAAATTTCTGACTATTTGTGGCAGAATTGCCACATAATCCAAGTTTTATGGCTGCCATTGGCACCATCTTCTAGGATTTTCAGCACTTTCGGTCCTTCTAAAATGCACTTTGCGTTGTAAGTCACTCTGGATAAGAGCATCTGCTAAATTCCTGTGATGTAATGTAATCTACAACACAGCAAGGCTTCTGGTGCGTTCCCAGTCAGCAGTGGTGAGTACCTACCAACAGTGGACCAAGGAGGGACAAACCACAAACCTGCAACAGGGTGCCTGGCGCCCAGACTCATCGATGTACAAAGGCAACAAAGGCTATCCCGTCTGCTTCAAACCACTGTGGCGCAAGTCACAGAGAATTTTAATGGCCTGATGTTGACAAGATCAAAAGCACTTCAGCTAATACGTTAAACAACTTGAGATGAGCTTGAAATTGCCGGTAACAAAATCCAGGGCGAGGAAGGCCCCCCCAGTACCAAGACTGAGAAAAACTAGTCGAGTTCATCATTGATGGCCCACTGGAACCTTACCACGATGTCAGGGAAGTGTAATCTGATCAACCAGCAATCATTAATGAGACAAAACTTTAAGTTTTTCAAAATTCTGAGTCTTATAGAAATCCATTTGCTCTAAAAAACAGTGGAATATAGCACTAGAATGCTCAGTATAGAATATTGCAATATATATACATATTGAAATTATATTTATATCCATATTTATATTTACAATACACTAACATATTTATTTCTCTTTTTTATCTTTTACACATGTGCAATACCTACCTCAAATCTGCAATAACTACCTCATCCAGTGCAATAATGTACACGTCTTTTTCTATCACTCTTTTTATTATTGTTGCCGTTGTTGTCTATTTTTATATTTTAGTTTATTCTATTTTTCATTTCCCTATGCACCTCATTAGTAGCAGCTGCTATAATTTCATTGTACGGCTGCCCATACAATGACAATAAAGACCATTCTATTCTATATATTTGTGATCTCGCAGCTTCAAAGGCTAAATAGGTAACGGTCAGAGATGCACGCAACAGGCAGCCTTATGGCCCTGAACACGCAGCATGCAGACCTAATGCGCTAAACGGCCCACAGGCACGGGCAGGGCTAAGCCGGCAGCACGCGGCTGCTCAAATTTTAATGGAGCGATGTAGTTTGAGCGTGAGCCACAGCACAGCCAGCCTGTACGACAGGAAGATGCTGCTCGCATTACTCCTGCACAGGAAACCGATATTCCTGCCACGCTTCCCCAGGTCAATCACACCCAGCGAGGTATGTGTGGTTGTACAATAAATGCATTTGTGTATTTGCGTATGTGTTTGTGCACTCACGTGTGTGAGTATGTGCGTAAATGTACGCGTATGCAGTATTGTACGCGTAAATGTGTGCACGCGCATGAGCAGTGTACGTGTCAACCTATGCATGATCATTCATATATACAGTTATGCATTTATGCAGTGTGCACGTACAGTGTTTACGGTATGCTGATATGCAGGCATAAGTATGTTTATGGCATGAGAAAATATGTATGTAGCGCGTACTTATGCACAAAGATGGGAAATCAAGAAAATTCCCGACTGAGTGGAGAAACATAGACATTGCAGATGCTTTTATATCAGTGTACTGCATGATACAACTAAGCAATAGACATCTTATCATGCTCTGTGGCACATATTAAAATGCTCACCCGGCCCAAACAACTCTGATTTTGAGTCAAGATTACAAGAGAAAAAGTTATATGTGATTTTGAAAGAAGGTTCATGATTGGAGTATAAGCAACAAGATCATCGGTCACAAGACCGTTAAACTGGCACGTGTTTCCATAGAGACGAAAGTGACATCTGCTGACAGATCTGTTGGAAAGACACTGGTAAATAGGTGTTGTGTTCCAGGGTCCTGGGCCTTTGGCCAGGACAGTATTTTTGGGTTTTAACAGGTTCTTGTCTCAGGATTTCACTTTTCATAGTTCATGTTTATTGTTCTTGTTTTTACCTTCCCATGTTGTGTTTTGCCAGGTCTGCCCAGCCACTCCACCGCTTGTCTGCGTTCTGCCCCATGTCTTCGTTTTCGCACACTTCAGAGCTCTGGTTGGCTTTTGGTATTTCCCCCTTCCTTCTGTGCTGTGCTGGATTCAGGGCTGCCTAAGCTTAATTGGCAATTAACTGTTTTTAAGTTACTAACATTTACTAACAGTCATGGGAGGTGTAATTCTTAGACAGGCACATTACTAATACTACTAATTTAGGGGGGTTTATTGTCATGATTCCTGCTTTGCTATTTCAAGATCTTGCTGTGCTTTTCTGTTCTAACATTCATGCTTCCTTCCAATCTGCATGCTTCATTGGTACTTAAGCTGAGCAGCTCATTTTCTTAATGAGCAAGTCATGTCAGCCTATCATTGTCCTTGTCTCATGATCTTGCCTTGCCCCTTGTTTCTTCTCCAGGTGTTGCTCCTCATGTGTGCTGATTTTCCTCCCTTTATCTGGAGTCGGTGGAAGTTGGCTGGCAGACAGAGTCTCACCGTGTTTTCATGCCCTTGTGGGTCACTGCAGTATTTATGTCTTCATAGCCAAGTCAAGTTCTTGTAAATTGTATTCTAGCCTGATTATTCTTTTCTGTTCATGGTTTTCTCCCTGGAGGTTCCAGTGGTTTTGTTTTTTGTCGTTTGGACTCTTTAGTTTTCAGCTCTGTGAAGCTTACCTTAGTTGGATTTTTTGCAACCCTTTGGGCAAAGTTTTCTGTTGGCCCTCGTGCCTGTTTTCTTTTGTTTTAATAAACTCCCTGTTCCCCTGCATCTCACATCTGGTGTCTCACTGATCTTGCATCAAATAGGATTGGAAAGAGTGATCAAAAGTGCACATTTAATGACCTCTGACCTAAGTGCGATGTGTACGGCAAAACAAACGAGCAACAATTCCGACTGAGAATGTCAATGCAGGGCGTAATCAAATTATGTCCGCAAGAACTAACCATGGACAATTACCCCTGCGCGAGAGGGATGTCCCTGTAACGAACCTCTAGGCAGTGCGCTGGAGCTAACCTTGACAGTGAGAAGAAGTATGAGGAAAAAAATCTGCCCATCGTCCTGATTGTTGAGCGGTCTGACCTCCCATAATCAATCCATCTGCATAAAGTGCATCATGACTCAGCGCAACCACATGGAGCAACAGCAACCGCAATTTCCTCACTCTTAAGTTACAGGCAGCTCCACAAAGGAGAGCGCGTCCGTGTTCCCTCAGCCCTTTGTTTTATCATCTCCATAACTTTTTGTGATATTAGTTACGAACAGGGCAGAGGGGGTAGTGAATTGCAGGATTGACGATGAACCACTGGGGCGCATTTATGAGGGGAAATGAAGATCTGTGCGCAAGAAGTACTTAAGTCACAAAATAACATTTTTCCAAGTTTTCAAAACATGTTGCAGATCATTTTTTTTAATGGTAGAATACTATGGAGGTTATTGCTGTTTCCAAGGGCTATAGAGAGCTGACAAATCCTTTTTTTATGGAAAAATACTCATGTATCACAGAGTAAATAAGAAAATTAGTTTTGCTAAATACCTGGACTTAAGTATTTTTTACAACTAAATGGGGGGACTAGAGTCCTTTTAACCGATGAAGCCAACTCTTCCTAGTTTTTGATTGACCAACAGCCACTTCTGCGGCGTTTCCTTGCCTTTATTGACTTAATTATAAGCAGACACGCTCAGTTAAGTCCAAAATTAGTGCATCCACTCTGGAGCTAACAAACTCCATGACTATACAGGGATACTAGTTACAATTTAAAAAGGTGTAGAAAATTAACCCTTAATAGGCATTTAAACCTGAGTGTGTCACCTTGTATCTATGTTTCAAGGTCAAACAGTCGAGGGTATGTCAACTTATGATCAGGCCGTTTGGGCGAGTTCAGTCATCATTATGATTTAAAAAGGAGCCAAACACCTAATACGTGATGATAAATGACTTCACATGATCACTATCCTTAAATAAAACATTTTTTTTTTCCCACGAAGAGTCATATATTCAAAATAAATGGCAAAATTTCACAAATTCGGCTAGGGTATGGAAACTATTGAGCACAATTGCTCTCACCACTGCATCCAATCAAATTTGTCTTGTTCTTTAGAACTGGACTGGAGGTCAGTCGAGTGATTAGACGTGATTTGTAATGGCACATTCCTGTGTGCATAAGGATCCACAATTCAAAGTGCATGTCGAACCAAAAAAAGCAAGCCATTAAATCCAAGGAACTGTCGGTACACCTCCATGATTAAAGCGTATTGAAACAGCTCTGCAAGGTTATGAGACCATCTTGAAAACCATATGCACTGATCTGCGGAGATAAAACCCAAATGTCCGATAGCCCTGCTATTTTGGGGAAGCATTTTCTCTCCATATTTTGGGTCTACTTCACTGAGAGGAGATGGTCACTACATGTAAATACAAAGTTCTTCTGAGTGATGGCCAGTACACTACAGTGTAATGATAATGCTTCTATCCCTATGGGAGTAGTCTCTTCTTCCCTTCTCAATTCCCTCATTTACAAAGGGGTCACTGAATGCTTTTTGATTATGACAATGATGTCAAAATATCCAGGACTAAACTGATGGAAGTGCTTATGGGAGATTTGGTGCCATCTGTTCCAGGGGTGTCCAATCTTATCCATAAAGGGCCGGTGTGGGTGCAGGTTTTTGCTTTATCCCAGTGCCCCATCACCTGATACCACTAATTAACTGATCAGGGGGGTCAATCAAGACCTCGATGAGTAGAATCAGGTGCATTAGTATCGGGGTGTAACAAAAACCAGCACCCACACCAGCCCTTTCTGGATTAGACTGGACACCTGTGTTAGACAGTGCCCTTCATCACCATCAAAACATCAAATGAGGGATATTATTATGGATGATGGTGTTCAATTCCTCAAATAGATTTCCAGAGAGTAGTATTTATGCCAAAGTGCATTAAAGCTGTTCTGTAAAGTTGAAGTGGCCCTACACCATACTGAGATACTTAATGGGAGGTTTGTCCTGTAGTTTAGTCTGCTGTTTGTACTACGAGAATTTGAGTGCATGCATCTATATGTACACATACATGTGAGTTTAATCATGAGTTCATGAATGTGTGTTTATCTGTATGACTATTAGTATACTATGTATTATAATACAAATGTATGTTTGTGTGTGCATGAGTATGTCTGTTTATCGATCAGTGTGATTCTGTATGTACTGTACATGCATGTGCATTTATCTGTGTAAAAATGTGCGCGTGTTTATATGTCAAAGTAAATGTCAGAGTATGAGTGTGTTTTAGAAGTGTTTGAAGGGCCGAGGGAAGCAAAGCACATCGGCAGCACCTGTACAGCGCGGCTGCAGTAACATTAACCTCAGACAGACTGATTTAATGGCGCCAGTGGAAGTTTCCAGAGCTTTAGTTACTGATGTGAACATCTCACCGGTCACCTTTCAGTGGTCAGTTCAACTGTTGACAAGGTGGAGCATCACATGAGCTCCAAATGCTTAGGAAATGAGCAGATCCAGTTACCTTCAGGTCACTAATCTTACTGTTTACGGAACACATTTTCTCAAGTGTGCAGAACCATGTTTTGGGTGCTAAATAATACTTTTTACAAAGCAAAAAATATGATTAAGCATAACTAAAACCATGTCTACGTGTATAATTTTTGGTTCCCATTGGGTGGCATCACAGTGAAAAACATGGTACCCTTTGTCACCTCTTTTCTGACCATCAAACACTGCAATATGAAGGAGATTCTATCATCAATACTGGATGGCTGACAGTAAATTTGGTATCCAGACAATGACAAGCCACAAAACTTAAAGGATGCTCTTCGTTACTGACCAATCACAATCGAAAGAGACCATGAACTGACTCATTAAGCTCATCTTGTCATTTACCTTCAGGCTTGAAAGAATCCAGCAATGTTTCACACCCGGACTCAAATACAAGGGTCTCCAAGATCCACACTTCAGTTCCATATGGCAAGAATGACCTCATCGTATCAATATAAAAATTCCTTTTATCCACGGATACTGCAGCCAACCTCTGAGACCAATTAATTTCCACCAGCATTCAAAGCACAAAAGCAATGGCACGTGTGTCCACTCAATATACAGTACATAAATTATAAAAAAAAATTGTGCAGTAATTCTTCCACAGATCTCCAATATAGGTATATTCATGCCCAAAGAAAAGTTTGCTCTTTCACCTCATATGCATAGTTTAGTTTCAAATACAAGTTTTGTGGAGCAAAAAGAAAAATCAATAAAGATGGATCACAGTCCAAACGTGTCTGCTATTCACTACACTTCCAAACTGAAAAATTCGGAGTCTGCAAGGAATATTGAAACACTGAAATGCATGAGCTCAGTTCTCATTGTAGTGAATCTGTTTAGCACCCTTCTGCGCATGTGCATCTTGCAGAGAAAAGCAAGGCCCTGTGATGCAGCTGCATACTCACACCGTGGGGCAGGACCCTATGATGCTGCCGTGCTGTAGAATGGTGCACAGGGGCCGTACTGCAGTGTCCAGAAAATGACTCCACTCCGCCATCAGTAAAATACAGTCAGAATTGGATAAAGAATGTACATTTGATGACCGTATGCTCTCGCATTATGGCAACGGATAAAATAAAACAGAAGAGCACTGTATTTTGACTAAGAAGATCAACGCTGGATGTGATGACGTTGTGTCAGCAAGTACATTGAAAGGGATATTGTAGTTGGGTTGCAGTGCATGAAACACTCATTAGGAAGACAAATGTCTGTCTGAGGGTTCAGTGGTGCGAAAACCATAGGCGCTGGTCACTGCACGTGGAGAGAGGGATACAGTCGGAGGAGTCATCCATCACCTGTGTGCGAGTCAACGCAAGGCGCTAATCTTCGTAGTTCCGGCGAGTGAGGAACGGTGTCAGACACACGAGTAGGGTCCGCTATCAAATCACCTTTCCCCCCTCGCGTGTACGCCCTCGGCCAGCAATAACACCACAACAGCGCCCATCGGAGTGCACGTGAGGCGGGAGTCAGGCGGACACTGCTGCATGCTGGGAGGGTCGTGCGTGTGCGGACATCACCAGGTACACACAGATTACAGCTGTGTGCGCATTGGACAACCCCACAGTTCCTGAAAATACTAATGTGTGTATTTGCTGTGATATGACTAGTTACACGAGGACAAATGTACAGAGCTCACTACAGTCAAACATATGTAAAAATAGCCGCTGTCGCCAGCGGGACCCCTCAGCCTTGCGCTTGCCCTGCCGTGGCGGCCATACTGATTATCGTAGCGGGACAGAAATTGATAGGGAGCTTCCTCTAACCACCCCCAACATACCACTAAAAAATGAGAGCAATTGGCCACGGCGTTTTTCAGCTATCGTCAAGAAACGAGAAGTTAACGGACAGACAGACGGACGCCGCTCGCCACAACAATACCCCTTCATGACTTTCGTCGGCTGAGGGGTAAAATCGTGTGAGGGCATCATCAGTAACATGGCCGAGGAGAATGAGATAGGCAGGTCAGCTCCACACACGTAAGCACCTAGGTGCACCTGTTTGCGTGTGGGATAACATCCCCAGTCACATGACCAATGCATGTGGACGCTTGTATTGCAAGAGATTGTATATAGAGAAGTACGTGCTTTAACAACAGAACTTAGCGAGGCCATGCAGTGTATGACCACAGTTCAGTCATGTCAACCTAATACTAGCCAGTCTCATCTCTGCATGAGCATATTAGAGGGGATTTCTTCAGTCCTGTGTTCGGTCATGTGTCTCCCTGGCAGCATTACCTGCCTGTAGCGTTAAGCTGGTTTTTATTACATTACTGCCATTTGGCCTCAGGCCCAGGCCACTACCATGGATCAGAACTCGTGAAATTTAGCTGGATAACAGAATTATAGTTCATACGGTCACTAGGTTACATGCGCGTAAAGACGGCTCGCGGTTTGTGTGGATGAACAGCCGCATGTTGTGGTCCACAATCATTTCATCCGTCAGAAACGAGACCGGCAACCTCCAGAACACAACGCCCCAGCACACAAGGATCTAAATAAAAATCATTTATTATTAATATTATTATCATTTATACCTATAGCAGAGAAAGGTCCACTATGCCACCTCAGAACTACAGTGTGGAATCGGAACCTGGGTGCACTCAGCCCAACACAGCGACAGACGGGCGGGGGAGGGAGGGGGGAGGGGGAAGAGGTAACGGGGGTCCCACTCATACGTCTCTTCGGCTCCATGCTTGTTTATACGAGGGGGGGCCAGGGCACCGGGCTTGACGACAGGAGGGCTGCTTTATTGGGTTCTGGAAATAATGCTGAAACCTCAAATGGAGTGGGAAGAGGAAGGAGGGGCACGGAGACATCTTCAAGCTCATTGGTCGAGCAGCCGAACACCTGACTGGGTGCAGTCAACTGTATACTGACACAGAGAAAGGAAGGGAGACTGTTTGCGTAGGTGTGTATCAGTGTGTGTGTGTCAGAGTGTGTGAGTTTGCGCGTGTATTTTGCATGTATATTTTCCACTGGTCAATGGTGTATTGATCCGGTGTCCCTGTACACTTGAAGAGGTTTCTGCCACAAATGGGATTAAAAAGTTGAGGTAACAAAAGTATTCCTGAAAGACAAAAGGGGAAAAGAAAGGGTAAGAACAATGACTGTTGCCTTCTACCAAATGGCAAATGTTATTTATGAATGCAATAGCCATTTTTAGCATCTTCATAATCATTGATAAGTTAGCACTTTCACACATCCTAAAGTTTGCCATGTCGGAGTTTTTGGCATAGAAGCAAGTCGGTACCATAGTTACAGATATTTCCTCTCACCCTCTAGAGAAAAGATGAGTGTATCTGTCACAACTGTGACCATGAAAACTAAAAAAGAACTTACATTCGTAAAACAGCAAATGAAATATGTAATTTTTACACTAATATATCAATGCTTACATTCCACTGACACCCAGGTGACAGTGATGACTTGGTAGTCATGTGACTGTAGCACAGGACATAGTTATTGTATAACTAATAATATATAAAGTAACATGAGATCTCCAGCACATACTGACGCATTATGTCAGAAACAAGTAACAATTTTGAACACTTCTGTTGTTGCCTTAGCAGACACACCGCATACATTTGCCATTTTTAAAATGACGAAAATGCACTAAGGAAGCGTCTTTAGAACAACAGGTAATGCAATTAATAATATGCTTTATTAATGTCCACAAAATAATGGCGAGCGCCTTAACGAAAGTGAGCAAACTCATTTAGACGACGAGTGCACCCTCCTCTCGTGCTCATGCTAGAGTTCCTACACGGGGTAGCAGTATTGATATTGACCTGATCCGGCCTCTTCTTACAGATCCCTGCTTTTCATAACACGCCTACTTGCTGCTATTGCACAGCACACACACGTTTAAATATACTCAGAAGAACCACTCCCACTGACGGATGGCAGATGAGGTTGCCATGGTCCTCGTGCATATGCATATGATTAAAAAAAAATAAATAAATAAGGTTTTGGGTGACAACTTGGACAAATCCTTTCATAACACAGACAATTTTTAGGGTGAAACTAACCAAATGTACATCAACTGCAATTAGCAGGCAAGAGACCACAGACTGCTGCAGTGTATCCTCAGTCTGACCGCACTTTGGGCCATTTTGCTTGAAAACTGGGCATAAGGGGATTGTAGAGTTAGAAGACCCGATAAAAACCTTTTTTTTTAACAGCACTTTAAAATCAGTGGCACAGCAGGTGAGGTGCAGCAGAACTAGGTCGCCTGAAGAATGCAAGCACTGCTGTACTATTAATAACCTGCAACCATGTGAAAGTCGTCATGACTGCTGGAGCCTCTCCAGTCCGTCAATTTCGCAAAGAATTTCTCACTAAAATTTGACTAAAGGGAGTCATGCAATAAGGCAAGTAGTTTGTGTGGACGAGCTGCGTGGGACCCAGTTACAGTAAATTTAGTTAAACTAACTAAAAACAACCCTTCTTCTGAGTGCTACAGCCCTACCCTTAGCCTGTTGTGATAGGCCACATTCGCACTGGTCCACAGTGATCGGCAGATGGGAAATTCCCTCTTACCATTAGCAGCCTGAACTAAGTCATTATTTGATGCCTCTCACTGACTACACAAGGGTGTGGTAAACACTGCCCCCTAGTGATCAGTTAAAAACACGTTGAGCCAAGGAACCGGTACAGACTGTGTACAAAAGCTTTAGCTGTAATTAAGAACAGGACACACGCCGCCCTGTACGAAAGGCCAGGTCTCAGCAAACACTGCCATCAGCCAAAACTAAACTCACACAGATCCTTTTAATGTAATCTGCTCATGTCATTGTTTACGATACACCGAGCTTGCCAAGTTCATTTCTCAATGTATAAATATGTTTAAGTTTAAAAATAGATTAAATTATTTACATTGGAAGGCTGCGTGCACACTGCTGCTTGTGACTGCATATGAGATTGCGTGAATGTAGTGACGGTCTGTGTGTAGTTTAAGAATATGAAACGATATGAGTGTGAGTATGAGTGTGTGTGTGAGTGTGTCTTTGTTTTTATATCGTGCTGAGGACCAGAATACCTCACAAAGATAGTAAAGTCTTAGGCTTAGGGCTAGTTTTAGGTCTAGTGGGGAATTATTTTTTTAGGTCCCTAGTTTTAGGTTAGCTAAAGCTTAATTCATTTAAAGGGCTTAGGGCATTTCAAGGTTTAGGTCTAGGGTTGCTTTTGGAATTATGGTTTGGTTTAGGTCAACTGTTTGAAAGGTTAGCTATAAAAATTAGGCTCTGGGATTTTTGCATTAGGTAAGGGACCAAAAATTAAGGTTAGAAGTTTGGCTGTTTTGGGGGTGTGTGGGTTAGGATTAGGGTTAGCTTTAAGATTGAGGTTAGGGTTAGGGAAGGGGTAAGGGATAGGGTTAGGTTTAGGTCTAGGGGGATGGTAATGGGATTTTGGAGCGAAAATAATTTTTTAGTCCCCATGGGGATAGAGAAACAAGTGTGTGTGTGTGTGTGTGTGTGTGTGTGTGTGTGTGTCTCTCCTTGCGTGTGCATGTCTCACCTGCTTTCTCATCGCCCTGTGGTGGAGCCGCTGGACTGCAGGTTGCCATCAGCATTGGGGTGAGACTGTTCTTTCACCACCGGATCTGTCAAGACACACACCTCACAATCTAAACAGAACACATAAACGCGCCCTAGAGTACACAAACGTGCGCAAACACATCCGATAGTGCACGCAGCAATTCCAACACTGCTCAGTCAGTACGTACGTATACACTCCCACGTCAGTGGTGCCGTTTCACAGAAACCCGGGTTGGGCAAGTTGACATCACTTTTATGTTGAAATAGTCAAACACTGGTGCCAGACATAAAGGATTTCTCTCGTACTCAAGTATGGAAACAGGACAATGATGTCTTACAGCCGTGTCACATTACTGCACCAGTCAGTGAAACAGCACCAAAAAGATCTGTATCCCATAATGAACACAGGAATACTAGTGTGCTGGGATAGAAACGATTCAATCTTCTAAGTCACATCAGTATTAAAATTTCAGGAAAAGCACTACATGATGCAAGTTGTCCATCCATTAAGCCAGAAATCAAACACAAGGGGGCTGCACACAACAATCATCACATAACAGCAATCAGACCACAAACAGTCCACAACCTGCAAACCCTACACTTTAGCGATTCTGTAAAATGATGCCTCTTCCTTTCTGATGTCACTGCAGCTAAGAAACAAGACCATTCTGATGTTGATCCATAAATGGATTCAATTAGACGACGGCAATCCAACAACATTAACTTCTGTTGTGCTCGTCAGTTCAAAGTTGTTTTTTTGCTAAAAAGCGATAACTAATTTCTCCACATTTTCCAGACTATAGCAATTTTCTAAAGCATTGATAAACAAAACAAAGCTTGTGTCATGTGACAAAGCATGAGAAATATGTGCGAAAACTGTATAATTGAATCCTGATTGAATTCTTATGGAAAGCAAGAGAGGCCACTGCATTGACATATTGCTGCAGAGGATGTTTTCGGTGCTTTGCACAGTTAAGAAATCTGTTCTAAAGCAGAACTACACATTTACCTCCTAAAAAAAAAAAAGGTTACAGAAAGCCTAAATTTAGGGGAAATGTTGCACATTTTTCAGATGATGGTGACACTACTGTAGGGCAAGTGCTACACGCGAAACTGCATCCCTCCCGCATGTCAGTCCATCAGCTTTAATTGGAGGGAGCACATGTCCATCAGTGACCCGTGTAAGAACTAGACAGTCCGGTCGCCGCAACGGCATGGGTGTAGCCCCCGGAAGCCCGCTTCTCCCGTTTTTTGTGAATTACTTCAGCCAATACTGTCACCATGGCAACCAAAATCGATAGGGGTTACACTTCAGTTATGACACGTCCATACCGAATACGAAAGTAATCGGACAAAAATTACAACCTGTACAGCTTCCAAAAGGAAATGACAGATTTCCAAATGCTGACATATTTCAGTGTACACAAAACACAAACATCGCTGCACACACACACACTCACAGAAATACGGGTGTTCCATGGCCTCTGTCGCGGTCAGTCTCTGCTGATGGTCGTATCGCAGTAGTTTATCCAGCAGGTCCAGAGCCTCAGGACTGACCAGGTGCTGATTCTCTGACTGCACAAATTGCTCCCAGCGTTTCCGTGTTTGCCTGCAGGTGGTGAGAGGGCGTGCATCATCGCTCAGTGCAGCAGTGACAGCCAATTCAGCGGCACTCACCACATTAACTCAGAAATACAGCTCACAGAATCAGTTTCACCCTCAATTTGACAATAACTCCTGTAATACAGAAGAGCTGATTGCGCTCTCCGTCCCGTTTCTTTGCTGTCACTTCCTGGTCAGTTCAGCCTTTGTTCGCAAGCTCAAGGACAAACAAGGACAACCGAACAATTCCTTGTTGTGACCAGCAAAGATCCGCCCCTGTGGTCGTCAGACAGTACACTGGGTCATGTTTTCCAGACGGCCTACTCGTGCTCGGGCGTGTGCACGGATCACAGCAGGCAGCACAAGGTACACCGCAAGTCAATATAGTGGAAAAGGAGAAAACAAAAAAACTGACTATAACTGCAAAAAAAAAAAAAAAAATACTGTGACCAGTAACATTCCATGGAACTAACCCTTACGGTTCAATTTCAAATGATAAAACTTGTCATTATCAACAAGCGCTGTGCCCTATTCAGTGTTACGGCAGTATTTATTGTGTTTAATGACTGAAGTTGATTTGGTTCTCAGCATCCTCCATGATTGATACACAGTTGATTTCTTTGAATAAGTGCTCAGTTTGCAAAGTAAGGTATCTCAATGAGATTAGCCACCAGCTAGCACTGAAAAATCCTAAAAATTCCAACAATCCTTTATTTTCATGTTTTCAATGCAGCTAGGGCTCTATATACCACTGAACACAGAGAATAACCAGAAGGCAACAGTGCCGCAAGACTATGCGAGAGGTAGGTTCTGAGAGGAAGAATTCGTTCCACCAAGCTGCTCATACTGGTCACTAATTTCAGGTCTTAGAAAGTCAAGATGAGAAAACACAAAATGCCGTTAATAAATGATTACTTAATTTATTCCAGGGAGAACATTTTCACACCTGTATCACCCTTGTGAAAAAAACTAACTGCCCTCGCCTCACTTTTTTTTTGCCACCTTCAGGAGCGACAAACGTAATCATACATTTCACATAAGTGGAGATCAGTACAGCCACACTGAGGGCGTCTGAGCATGAAAAGCCCATTTAAGGTCCTGCCACTGCATTTGAACAGGGTTCTAGTGATGAATGTAACAAGGCAACTCTAAAATCGAGATTTTTTTTCTCTTTCGAGTTGGATTAGCCATTGTGGTTCGGCTCGTTTTCTTGTTGCATAACCCACTTGCGCTTGAGCGACTGTTCAGGGACTGATGATTGAATATTCTCCTTCAGGATCTTCTGGTGCGTAACGGAATACATCAATCTGTCCATTATGGCAAGTCGCCCAGGTCCCAGAGCAACAAAGCATACCCACATCATCACAAGAAAATCTCGACGGACGCAGCCGCGCTGATCACTGATCCATAGTATCCCCGTCTCATCGTACGGCGGCACAACCGCTACTAAACAAATAATCTTTTTGCTTCACTTCTTCTTCTCTCTATGATTTTTTATAATTAGTCTATGCTTTTTAGTTATTGATTAGATTTTAGACCTTCGATTTGATTGATTGATTTAAGGTTTAGATTGTAGATTTTCAGTCTAAATGTTTGACTTAGGTTGATTATATATTCTAGATTTTAGTCTAGGTCTTAATTGTTGTTTTTGATTAGATTTTAGAAGATCATATACAAGAGCCTTCAGTTGGGGTCTACAGTTTATATTTTAATGTAATACATATCATTTGCACTGTTTGTGGTTGGTAGTCTGATTTTTCTGTCTTGTTTTGTAATAGTGTGTAGTGTCATATTATTATTATTATAGTCCTATTTTTTTGCCTGGATATGCAACCTGCTGTGTACTGCCTTCTTGGCCAGGTCACAATTGCAAAAAAGAGATTTTATCTCAGTTGTTTATCTGGTTAAATTAAGGTTAAATTAAAAAAATAATAAAACAACAGTAAAGAGCTGTACCAATCACAAGTACATTTTCCCATCCATGGTGAAAATGGACACCATTAAAGACCACTGTGGAGTGATATCACCTTTGTGGCACACTGAAATTCAGAAAAATGTTCTGTTTTTCTGTGTACCATCTCCTGCACTCAACGTGAACGCAGCATTACCCAGCCCACTTGTAAGCAGTACTCACTGCCCCAGCAGGTCCTTGAAGCGCGGGTCCAGTTCAATGTGGTACTTGCGCAGATAGCCGAAGAGCTCGTCAGTCCCCAGAACCTTGGCGATCCGCACAAGCTGGGAACAGGGTATCACAAGCCACAGTCAGCACATAACACCCCAAAACTGTGTGTATGAACTCAAGGCAGAGATGGTTGAGAGTTGCACAAAAGCTAGTGACATGTGAAGTCACAATTAAACCATTACATTTTATAATGTCCACACAATGGTGGACTTCAGAACTAAAAGAGGATCCCATTCCCAAATCAATAGAATAAATGGATTTGGTCTCCCTCTTTGGACGATTGACCATTGACATGACGAGTACATTGCAGACCGAGTCTAGAGCATTTCAGTTGTGTCTGCGGACTGCTTACTGTCTTTTGGTGTTAATTACAAAGTAATGAGGCAAGTCTGGATACCTGGTCGTAGTTGTCCTGGCCGTGGAAGAACGGTTCCTTCTGGAAGATCATACTGGCCAGCATGCAGCCCAGACTCCACATGTCCAAGCTGTAGTCATACATCTACCATGCAATGCAAAGCGTCACTAATGAATAATATAATACCTCTTCAGCAAACAGCATTACAGAGCATCATCTCTCTAACAAATTAAATCACTATTGTTTTGCATAATATGACAACTCACGGCTAAAATGGAAAAAAAAGTATGTTGGTCGTAATTTCATCAAAAGACTAGTCACAAAAGTAGATGAAATGGCAAGATTATTCGTAGCCCATTCTGATCACAACTAATTCTTGAAATGCAGTCTAATGACATTTCATTACTTTTCATTCAAATTGAACGCACTTAGAATCTTTCAATGCTACCAGTCAGCATGCAAGTATTATGATCGATAATAAAACAACACAAACTAGATACACTGAAAGATGACAAGTCAAAGAAATAAGAATAATTATTTAGTTCCAGTGTGAGTCTGGGTCCTCACTTACCATAACATTTAAAAAGACTCTGGAATAACTTACGGAGGGCAGTGCATTGTCCCCTCAATTTGTTTCTGTAATTTGTATAATGCTACTCTGCCCAATCGGGACCAATGGTACAACTCCAATTCCGAAATAGTTGGGACAAAGTGTACATTGTGAATAAAATCAAAATACAATGACTTTCAGATCACATGAGCCAATATGTTATTTACAATAGAACATAGATAACATTTCAAATGTTGAAACTGAGACATTTTACATTTTTATCCACAAAATCAGCTCATTTCACATTTTCTGCCTGCAACAGGTCTCAAAAAAGTAGGGACACAGGCAAAAAAAGGGCTGAAAAAGCAATTAGTATATAAGAGAATCAGCTGAAAGAACATTTAACAAGTAAGTAAGTTAACTGACATCAGGTGTGTAACATGATTGCCTATAAAAGGGATGTCTTAGAGAGGCTGAGTCTCTCAGAAGTAAAGATGGCCAGAGGCTCTCCAACCTGTGAAGGCTTGCGATAAAAAAAATTGTGGAATCCTTTAAAAACAATGTTCCTCAACGTCAAATTGCAAAGGCTCTGAAGGTCTCATCATCGACAGCACATAACATCATCAGAAGATTAAGAGAAACTGGAAAAATCTCTGTGCGTAAGGGACAAGACCAAAGACCTTTACTGGATGCCCGTGATCTTCGGGCCCTCAGACGCCACTGCATCACTCACCGGCATGATTCTGTCATTGACATTACTAAATGGGCCCAGGAACACTTCATGAAACCACTGTCTGTAAACACAGTACACCGTGCCATCCACAGATGCCAGCTAAAACTCTATCATACAAAAAGGAAGCCATTGTTGAGCATGATCCAGAAGCACCGCCGTGTTCTGTGGGCCAAGGCTCATTTAAAATGGACTGTAGCAAAGTGGCAAAGTGTCCTGTAGTCAGACGAGTCCAAATTTGGCATTCTTGTTGGAAATTATGGGCGTTGTGTCCTCCAGGCAAAAGAGGAGAAAGACCACCTCTCCTATTATCAGCGTTCAGTTCAAAAGCCAGCATCTCTGATGGTATGGGGATGCGTTAGTGCATAAAGTGTTGGACACTTGCATGTTTTAAAAGGCACCATGCACGCTGAAAGGTATATAAAGGTTTTAGAGCAACATATGCTCCCCTCCAGATGACATCTATTCCAGGGAAGGCCTTGTGTATTTCAGCAGGACAATGCAAAACCACATACTGCAGCTATTACAACAGCATGGCCGTGAGTAGAAGAGTCCTGTGCTGAACTGGCCTGCCTGCAGTCCTGATCTTTCACCGATTGAGAACATTTGGCGCATAATTAAACGAAAAGTCCATCAAAGGAGACCCAAAACTCTCCAGCAGCTGGAAACCTGCATTAAACAAGAGTGGGATCAAATTCCAATGGCTAAACTCAAGAAACTTGTCTCCTCAATGCCCAGACGCCTCCACTCTGTGTTAAAAAGAAGAGGAGATGCTACACCATGCTAAACAGGCCCCTGTCCCAACTTTTTTGAGACCTGTAACAGCCATCAAATTTGAAATGAGTGTGGATAAAATAGTAAAATTTCTCAGTTTCAACATTTGCTATGTTATCTCTGTTCTATTGTGAATAAAATACTGGCTGGTGTGATTTGAAAGTCATTGCATTTTGATTTTATTCACAATCTACACTTTTCCCCAACTATCTCGGAATTGGGGTTGTACATGTTTCATATGTAGAAGTGTTCAGGATCAATTTTTGCTCGTGAGAGGGGCTGGTACAGGCCTGAATGCTCCAATAAATACTAAACTGGGTAAATAGGGTCCAAAGCAGCAGAGAACCTTCAATGGCCAAGGGCATCTCCAAGAAAACAACTCATTGAAAGAAAAACACCATATTGTCATAAATACAACCCCTTCTTTCCACGTTTCAGTGGACATTTCAAATCCCTGGGACGATAATGCTATTTGAGAGTAAAGCCAGAGAGGATTGAGGGAGGACAGCACTTGTGAAAGACGTCCCCTCCCAACAAAAAAAGGAAAGCTGCATCATTTACAGCAGAGCGACAGAAACACTGACCTGATAATCCACCAGCAGCTCCGGGCCCTTGAAGTAGCGCGACGCCACCCTGACGTTATACTCCTGCGCCGGGTGGTAAAACTCCGCCAGCCCCCAGTCTATCAGACGCAGCTGCAGAATGCACACCGAATCACACACACGCAGACACATGCCAATAATACATGTACACAGAACAAGAGCACAGACATAAAGACACAGATAGTAATGAGAACTGGAGCAAATTGGTGACCTCATATCGACAAATGATTGATTAGAACACTCATTTCTGTTACGTCCCGCAAGGTGAGTTTCTCTGTCTCTCACCCTCGTCTCAGTCTTCCTCAGTCAGAGTTTTTTGCAAATTTCAATCTCCCTTGTTGGTTATTTTGGTAGCTCCGAATACCAAAGGTGATTGGAGAATTTGCATGCCACAAATTCAAACATGCTTTCGAAGGGGAGATGTCAGGATTTCAGAAAAGCTTTGACAGATTATTGGAAAAATCTCCCATATGAGATCAGATGGTTTGAAATCTGGTGACAACAGATGGTGGCATATGCTTAAAGGATTATTTTCATACTCATAAAACCATTCAGTGACAACTTGTGCCCTGTAGGGCTTAAGCCAATGGTCGATCTGATTGAGTTGGCTCACCATCATGGGCAAAATGCTTCATCACAAGATTTAAAGGTGATCACACAGAATAACCCTGTATCGAATTAAAGTGACCCTTCCGTCTTTAAGCGAACGAGCGGACCCAAACCAGGAAATGAACAGTAGCCTCTGCAAACGTTATGTTTGCCTGTGCATTTA
This sequence comes from Gymnothorax javanicus, assembly GCA_029692085.1. NCBI lineage: Eukaryota > Metazoa > Chordata > Actinopteri > Anguilliformes > Muraenidae > Gymnothorax > Gymnothorax javanicus. The sequence goes on along the minus strand of CM056207.1, from coordinate 8,437,299 downwards.
GTCAGGTACTTTCCATTAACTGCCATCTGTTTGTATGGGTTACAATTGTTTCTAGTGTCAAACTTCACCAGATATTATTTGTTGAAAACTTGATTTATTTCCTTGCCTATAAGAATAACATGTTTTGCAAGGAGTACTATGTTTGAAATTAAATTTAAAATAGTATTGGTTAATTGGCAGCTCATCCATCAACAGCCTCTCCCAGCTTGCATGATGGAGCTCGCTGTCGAACGACAGCTCAGAGACATAATGAAAATTTGGCTGCACTGCCACCTAATGGCAGATACCCAACACCGCAAGTTCTGACAGGAGGCCCCAGGTACAGTGAAACTTAATCAGCTGGAACTGTGCAGTGCTACACAACTGGCAATGGCTACTCCAGTCAGACGCAAATTATGACCCATAGTTCTTCTCTGCTCTTCTGGTTTGATAAATCTGCAATTGAGGTAAGGTCGTACCGACAGTGATAAATTCAGAATAGGCCAGTGCAGGCATGCAGTCCCATTTTCACTAATTACCTTAATGCACCACAGCTACTCACTGCATTACTTCCTGGTCCATGCCCACTAGCCAACATACGCACATTGTAGCGCTTAAGACCGGCGGTTGTGCCAGGGCCACTGCATTAGAGCCCCTGCTAAATGAATTATTGACGAGAATGACCATAACAACAGCACAGTGCCCCCTACCTTCCGCAGCTGGTGGTCGATCATTACGTTGTGTGGCTTTACATCCCTGTGCATGATGCCCATGCTGTGGCAGTAGTCCAGAGCCTGGTGGATATAATATCACACACAAAAAACATGTCAAGCAAGCAGTTGGCTGAAGGCAATTGCAAGACCAGATAATGGGAGACATGCAAACATTCAAACTCGCGCACTTTAGCAGCTCTTACCTTTAGTAACTCGTACATGTAGAAACGAATATCAAAATCTGTTAATTTCTGGTACAGCTCCTGAATACGAGACAGACGTTACATGAGAAAAGGCAAACTAAATCCAACAGCAGTCTCATGCTGAGATTCGTTCTGAAGATTGTTTACCATGCATGATGGAGGGTCAAGAGAAAGCAGGTTTTTATTCCAACCATCATTTCACCAGCTGATTTCACCCATTTTTTCCACTCTCTCTCTCCATTTGAAGGTGTGTTCATGGGAGAAATCAGCCTCTTAAGTAAAAGTGTGCCTTCCCACAATCCTCCACTCTCATCCCTGAGCCAATCACAAAACCTCTCCGGAGATCTATTCTGATACTGACTCAAATAGCAGGCTCGGGTATTGAATTCCATTATTTTAATAAATATCAATTCAGAATATTTATATCTATACCTATTTATTGGTATCATTTTGCTTTACAAAGTCTGGAAAACAATGCACAAGTCAAGCCTGATGTTGCCTTACACATAAAACAATGACACCAGTGTCTCCCACACAGCGAGGCATACAGCTCATTAATTAAACGCTGGTATCCGATCAGAACACGGTATTACCCAATCCCCAAAGCACAGGTATCAGAACTAGAAAAGTCGAATTGGTGCAATCATTCCAAGATCAGCACAGAATGTCTGTGCGTGTACAGTTTTACACAGCCCAGTGCAGTGTGAGAGAGGATGCATGTATACTTAGGTGTGCATATGAGTTTGTGTTTTGTTACTGGCGTGTAGGCAGGTGTAAAAAGGAGGTGTGTATGAGGTGGTGTGCGAGAGAGAGTGACTGTGCGAGTGTACACATTAACAAGATTAGGAAATGCTTGAATCCTGACAAACACCTGTCCTGGTGAGCAGTACACATGATTATCCTCACGACGCAACACAGCGCAATGCTCTTAATGAACAATTAGACAAGAGTAACTGCTGAGTGCACTGAATCAGATACTAAGATCGCTCCAATGTAGAAATCTCAAATGGATTACACAAAAGATGCAATCGCAAGTGAGTCAAGAGGGAACAGGAGTACCTTAAAATCTGTGTTATTGATGCACTCAAAGACCAGTGCCGGGGTTCGGGACTACAGAAGAAATGAGAGGAATATGTGAGACAAGGCGACAATTTACCAATCAAAGCCACACACGCATTAAAACAAAAAGACTATTCCAAGAACCCAAACTACGCGCACATTATTACACCCTATAATAAGCACTCTCTTATCGAGGCTCATTCAAATTAGCAGAATATTAGCTGTGACACCAGAACACACGTTTAGTTTTGACTCCAGTCAAGCAATTTGAATTTAAAAAAAATGCAACGTTTTTTAACAGTCCCAATGTATCTGTTAATTTGCATATTTCACACTGACATCACCCAGGGGGTAATATTCAGCACATCAGAAAAAAAAATTATGGTTCTGAGGGAGGTAAGCTCAGATTGGTCAGTCACTGCCAGGTGACCCCAGGCCAGCCAATGGTATGGAGCGGTGGTTGAACAGCAGGCCATACCACAGGGTCCTTCACGGTGTCTACCAGGCGGATGATGTTGGTTCCACCGCGCAGGTTCTCCAGAATCTTGATCTCTCGCTTTATCTTTTTCTTCTTCACTGGCTGCAAAGTCACAGGTCAAATCATCACTAAACCGATCAAGATGTGACATGGAGCATAATAAATCAATGAATGAGAGACAGAAAATAACACGAGGTCCTATTAAACCTCTTGAACTCTGCCAATCCCATATGTTGGTTCATCAAATGTAGCTGCTTTATTCAAATCTGTGGAACATCCTGGCCATTTTAAATTCTAGTGGAGATCCCAAGATTTCCAAAATTCCAATTACAGGGAAATGAGTATAAAATGATGCACGAAATCTCAGTACTTTTGACCTTATGTAATGCTGCCGCCATAAGAACATGGCATCCTGGGTTTGAAAATTTCACAGAATCCAAGTGTGATGTAGCTTCAGAGAAGCGCTGCAACCAGCAGACAGTACGAACGTGACATTGTCCAACCATACGAAAAAAAAAAATGCTTTTTCTACCTTTGAACCTACTTGACGGGAAATTAAAGTGAAGTTCAGAGTTTAAGGGGTTAACTGGTTATCAGATGTGAGCTCACCTTGAGGATTTTAACCACCACCTTCTCATTGTTGTTGATGTTGATGGCCTCAAACACTTCGCTGTACTTTCCACGTCCCAGTTTGCGCACCAGCTGGTAATCTTCTTGGTTACTGACATGAAAGCAATATAGGCATGAATAATTTTCCTTTCCTACTTGAAGGACATAAATATAAAGACAACCCTCTTGGTACCAGGCAAACAATGTTCACCTGGTCACTGGAGAGGTGAGAGAAAGAGACAGAACAGAAAGAAATCATATAGAGAGCCTTCCAATTTTTATGCTGCTTTATAGAAAGAGCCAGATTCCCAAATTACCATAAAACCTACCCAACTCCCTGCATACAAATTGAAAAATCAACATCCCCAACAAACAGAATGGAGATAGTTCAATAACGAAAGCACTGAGTTGAGAGAAACATCCGGCACATAGAGAGTCCCATCTGGCAGAGTCTCCCCGACAGATCAAGAAAAACAGGCCCATAAAGACAACTCTGCACATTTCAGATTCAAACAATGGGCTGCTAGCCAGTCCTCAGTGGTTGGCCACAAGAATTGAAAAAAAATTATCCAGTGCACTGCACCTCAACCGCACGTTCTTACATATAAAATTAGTCCAGCCATCGCTAGCATACAGACTTATGCGGCAATGTTTTATTCCATACCTGCCAATTTTTAGGCTCTGATAAGTCTGAGATATACAGTTTATTGCCTTTTTAAATTGGTCCTGTGCTTGTAAGATTAGGGAACCACCACACCTGCTTTCGAATGCACTCGCAAATTGAGAACCGCACGAGCACAAAGCACACCATAACTTAACAATTATTCTCCAGATACATTCATTTTCCAAAACATAATATTACGTGCGCTGTTATTTCAGAATCACTCATTAATAGTCAATTCCCTTTCATCTCATCCAGCCAATAACAGCATCTATAGCTGGGCACACAAAATCTTCACGAAAAAAAATTCAGAGGAAGTTAATGCAGGAAAAAAAAATCCATGGTTGTTCGGCGATGCTATATTAGTTTGGCGAGCTCACAGTGAGAACAGGTTGAGGACAGGAGGTAGGCTCTCTGCCTCGCGCACGAGCTCGCGCTTCCTCTGGCGTCAGTATAGCGCGCGTCACACGGCAGTCACACTAATGACTCATTCAATGCCATAGTATTAAACAAAGCGGAGAGCGGGGATGTAAAACAAAAAGCCAAAAAAAAGCTAAACATAGGACGGCCTGTGCTTTCTTTCTCGAAAAATTAACATTGCCCTGACTGACTGCATAACTAATTATGATGGTCACCTCACATTCATCAATCTCACATTAAGGGCCATTGCGTTGAATTTACTCCTCCAATTCCCATCAGATCACGCATATGCACACACACCTGATATGAGCATATGACTGAGGAGTCACAGTTCACGTTCTGGACTCCGTCATTGCCGGTATGTATAGACATTCGACTGCATTTAGCATCGTGTGTCTGTGAAGCTGTCAAAACATGCAATAAACGAAAGGGGGGGGTGCGCTGTACGGGCACAAGAACCGAGGTTGTGGAAAACAAAGACGCATCCCTAGCCTTTTGTGACCCAACGGTGGACAGGGTCCTGCGGAGTGTCAGACACCCGTTCGTTAGAGTCAACCATGCGTTGCTGAACTCAAACACACCATGGCCTCATAGATTCGGGCGGATCGACGAGTTTCCCGGATTGGTGAATAACACCAATAACCTGGGATACATTACGTGCGTTGACGTGATCCACACATGTTCACAACAGCCAGCCCACAGACCACTGAACAACACATTTCTAAAATTATGCCATTGATATTTTAATTTAGAAAAATTTCAGTGCTGCACGGTCAACAACCATCTTAATAGCCTGTACGAATGAGGCAGCCACACCATTTCGTTTAAGGCTAGTAACCCTGAGATACACCATCATAAGCCAGACCACAGAGAGAAAAATCAACTTATGCGTTTACAACTCATCTTCCCCGACATTTGTTTGCGACCTGGACATTTAAACGCCGATTTGCCGACGAAGTTGATCCCACAGCAGGCAGGAAGCCATATCAATGTACGCGTAGGCTAACTGGTGTCAAATGCATCGTTTTGCAGCTTAAGGTAGGATAGAGCGACAGTAAAGCGTGCTTTCACACTGTGGACGCGAAACGAATTTTTTCGCACGACAGATTACATTCAAAGTCAATGCAAAAGACGCGAATACATGCGGCGTGTATTCGCGTCTTTTGCATTGACTTTGAATGTAATCTGTCGTGCGAAAAATTCGTTTCGCGTCCGGTGTGAAACGGCTTAAAGCGTGCTTTTTCTTTTTTTTACCTCCAGCTGGGCACGTGCGCTTCATAGTCCCAGTATTCCCGGCTCTTCAAAGTGTTCACGTCGGCGTAAACCCGGGATTTGCTACCGGCCGCCGGGCCGGGCATGGCGCGTGCAGAAGCTCGGCCTGAGCAAGCCTCGCTTACGAGAGGATTCTTTGCAGCTCGGTGGGGGAAAACGGAACACCGAACTTCCCCAGGATTCCGAGATGTTTCGCTTTCCAAGTACGGGCTTGTGATGTTGGACACTTTATGTTTCGGAAGACGGTCGGAGACCGAGCACGTTGCAATTCGTGACCGCTGAGCCGCGCTCGCCACTCGGATTGTCAGAGCTAAGCCGACCGGGGTTCCAAGCTTGAGAAAGAGCCGTGGAGAGAGGGGAAGGAGAGGGCCAGCCAGTTTCAACGAGGCGACGGGGTATAGCGCTAGACTAATTAAGCTGAGGTAGAGGTTGAGGAGATGGTTCAGTAGGGGTCCAATCACGAATACCTAACCAGGCAAGCGGTCAAAAGTAATAAAAAAAAAAAATACGGTCAAAATCTTGGGGGTAACATAACGGGTGGGGGAGTAGAGATCGCGCGTTAAACCCCCACCCCCAGAGGGCCGCGATTCCCTGATCCGAAAATTGGAGATCCGACCAGGACTCCGACGGGGAACAGGCCCAACGCCAGGCTGCACCCCCCGTCCACCCGACGAAATGCAATGTTACAGTGTATGCAAACGGGAAATATAAAATAAATATTTAAAAACAGATTTCACAATTTGCCTCCAGCTACTAGCTATATTAAGAACCACAGCCGAATGGAGGGAGGGGGTGGGGTAAATCGATGTTGTTAGCTAGCAAGCTTTCTGGCTAACAGGCTCTATAATGCTAGTGTGAAAGTTGCGCCTCTAGGAAGCGCGGTATGTCGCACCCACTCCGGAGCGCGGAGCCGGTGTACGCGTAAAGAGAACAAGCGGTAAAAATACCAAGTAGGGCCAGATTCTGGGAGCTCTTTTAGGACCCCCGGTCCGAACTCCGCACTGCAGGGAACCGGATTGCGGCAGAAACACCCGGAAACGATCGGGATCAGAATCAAAAAGCTAACTCAAGTCAGATAAGAATTGCGGGAAAGTTAATAAGCATCGGTCAGTTCTACTGCGCCCTCTAACAGGGAGGAGGTCCCTAGAGTTTCAGAGGTTCCCTAAACCAGTGCGTACACCAATCACCCATAACATTATGACCACCTGTTTAATATTTTGTTGGTCCCTCTTTTGTCGGAAAAACAGCCCTGACCCGTCGAGGAATTGGCCTCCATGCATTGGACTTGCTTGTGCTGCATGTCTCACAAATATTCGATTCCATTGAGATCTGGGGAATTTGGAGGTTATATCAACTCTCTGAACTCGTTATTTGAACTCAAGCCATTTCTGAACCATTTTTGCAGCGTGGCAGGGAGCATTATTCTGCTGAAAGAGGCCACTGCCACTAGGGAATACCATTTCCATGAAGGGGTGTACTTGGTCTGAAACTTTGTTGAGGTCGGTGGTGCGTGTCAAAGTAGCATCCACACAATCAGCAGGACCCAAGGTTTCCCAGCAGAACATTGCCCAAAGCATCACATAGCCTCCGCTGGCTTGCCTCATTCCCATAATGCATTCTGGTGCCATGCCTTCCCCGGCTAAGTGACACACACGCACCCAGCCATCAACATGAGGTAACAGAAAATGTGATTCATTAGACCAGGCCACCTTCTTCCATTGCCTCTTGGTCCAGTTCTGATGCTCACGCGCCCATTGTAGGCTCTTTCGGTGGTGGATAGAGGTCAGCATGGGCACCCTGACCGGTCTGCGGCTACACAGTCCCATACTTAACATACTGTGATGTACAGCGTGTTCTAACACCTTTCTGTCAAAACCAGCATTAACATTTTCAGCAATTTGAGCTACAGTGGCTCTTCTGTTGGATCACACCACAAGGGCCAGCCTTCCCTCCCCATGAGCATTAGTGAGCCTCAGCCGCCCACAAGCCTGTCTCCAGTTCACCAGTATTCCTTCCTTGAGCCACTTTTGGTAGGAACTGACCACTGCAGACTGGAAACACTCCACATGAGCTGCAGTTTTGGAGATGCTCTGATCCAGTTGTCTACCAATCACAATTCGGCCCTCATCAAAGTCGCTCACATTCTTGCGCTTGCCCATTTTTCCTGCTTCCAACACATCAACTTTGAGGACAAAAATTCTCACTTGCTGCCTAATATATTCCACCCACTCTCAGGTGCCATTGTAAGAAGATAATCAATGTTATTCACTTCACCCGTCAGCAGTTATGCTACAGTTGAGCTGTGTATATTTCCTTTAACCTGAAACATTAACTACGCATACATTTCATCGGGCTCAATCAGTGGTTCTCATCATCGGTCCTGGGGACCCCATGTGGTATGCTGGTGTTCATTCCAACTGCAACTGCAATCGCTATTTTAAACAGCTGTTATTTTTAATTAGGTTAATTTAATGTTTCAATATTTAGCCATATTGTCAGAGATGGCAATAGCTGTATAACAGGTCGAATAACAATTTTGCAAACATTTTAAGCGGCCAAATGCAAGAGGATGGTGAATCATTAGGGCCTTAATTTCTCTGGTGATCGTGTGGTTTTTTTTTTTTTACTTTTACGCAATGCCGGATCAAGGAGCTCAGAAATAGCAAATGAGAGAATTGAGACGTATCCCCCTGCATCAGCCCATGTGTTTCCGATGGGAGGGATTTAGATGCAAGGGAGAGATGCAAGTGAAGGAAACGTTAATGCAGTTGAAAAGAATCAAGAGACTCTATAGTGGAAAAGCTGCAGTATTTTTCTGTGTTGCTCAGGGGCATGATTTTGGTAGAAGCAGCAGGAATGGACCCATATGACAGCAGTCACTGAAACAGTGGGAATATGCCCACATGCCAACATCCATTCAGAATTCAACTTAGACAAAAAATAATTCAGTTTGATGTCTATTTAGTGTAGGCTGTGGTCACTCTTATGAACTTTATTTTTTTTACTCTAGAATTCCAAGTTTCATTTGAATTGAAGCAATTCAAGAGGAGTAAATTAATGACTTTATTTTTTGTTGAAGATAAACCATTGGGTGTTGCATATCTCTAGAAAGAATATTGCTTAGACACATACAACATACTGCGCGTTTGTTGGCCCTAAGTAAATCACTGGCTGTCAAGCTTCATTCAAATATCACGCCCAACACAACCTACTACGCCATCGCACCACCCTACTGTTCATTATTCATCAAATTGCATCCATAGCATTTAAACATCCAAGTTCACTTTTCTCAATGATCAACTATTCGGGATTAGTTTTTTTTATCAACTAATCCTGAATGAATCTCTTAATCAGAAATTCAACTTAAATATGCTGCTGGGACGCCACTTTGGACACCTTGAAAATAACCACTGATACAAAAATAAATCTCTGTGCCTATGATGGTGACAAATAGCTGGCCCAATCAACAGCACAGTGCAAACGTCTTAGGGACTGTTACAACCCTCATATGTCCTTGGCCTCTAGCTCAGAAAATACTTGAAAATGACGCCCAAAATGAATTGAGTTTATCATTGCAACTACAAAGTCTATTTTGAATAATTTTGGAATAATAATAAAGGTAGCACCTGTGGGATTTCAGTAGAGGTGTAAACATCCATATATATGTTACTGGCTCAGAGTAAATGAAGATGGAACGCAGCATTAGTGAAAAAATTATTTCAACATCAGAAATTTTTGCATTTTTAGAGTGAATATCCCATTAGAATGATGCAGTTCCACCCCAAACCCACTATAAAACAAAAGCACAACATCTGAATATTGCCTATGTAAAGACTTATGCTAATAAACTGAAGCAGAGCAAAGTTAAAGAGGGTTTAGTTGTGGCATATATGGGTGCCATCTCCAAATTTGCCATTTGGGCATTGGGGATACAATCTGTACCATTTGAAATTTCCAGGTACCAAACTGTAAAACTAATTTAATTTCACTTATGTCATAATAGGTATTAACAATCCGTCTAAAAACAATTGTTTTGGCTTTGTTTTTGAAAACTAACCAGGCATCTATACAGCTTCCCTTTCAAATTAAACCTTGGCTGGAACATCAAAATCCTCGAGTGGACTGGTCCTCTGGTTCCATCTTGGAGTGGAGTTCATCCTGTTCACAGTCCTATATATATATATATATATATATATATATATATATATCTGACACCCCACCTAATCACCTCTTCATTCCAGATGAAGTGAGCAGTGTCCTGTCCTGGGCCCATGCTTCTCAGCTGGCTTGCCATCCCGGCATCTCCCATACCCAAACAATCTTTTGTCGGTGGCTTTGCTGGCCCACTGCCCACCAAGACTCCAGGGAGTTTGTCGCAGCCTGTCCTGTGTACCCATTCCAAGTCTTTAAATCAGCACCCCAGCGGTCTTCCCCAGCCCTCGGAGGTTCCCCACTGGCTGTCGGTTAGCATAGCTATGCACTTTGTCACCAAGCTGCCTTTGTCAGACGAATTCATGGTAATCCAATCTGTTGTGAATCAGATTTCAAAGGCTGCCCATTTCATTACGGTAGCGAAGCTGCACACGGCGAAAGAGACTGCCGAGCTCCTGTTACACCATGTGGTGCATCTCCGTGGCATTCCCCAGGAGGTGGTCTCTGACTACGTTCTGCAATTTATCAACAGCTTCTGGAAGGCCTTCTGCACCCTGGTGGGCACCAGTTCCCCCGCCTATCCTTAGGATTTCACCCAGAGACTAATGACCAGGTGGAGAGGCTTAACCAGGAGTGGGGCAAAACCCTGTGCTGCGTGACGGGAAGTAACCCCACCAGATGGTTCTTTTTTCTTCCCTGGGCAGAACTGGCTCACATCTCCTAACCCATCACCAGTCTCGGCATGTCACCTTTGCAATTTTGTCTGGTTTACCATCTGTCTCTGTTCCAGGCAAGAGGTAAGGGAAGTGGTAGTTCCCTCTGCTCAGTTCCTGGTTCAACATGCTCTCCAAGGACAGAGTAGAGACTGTGCACTTCCACTCAAGCATGCCTGGACCTTCCAGAGGCAGGGCAAACATCATTGCCGTCCAGCTCCTGTCTACAAAGTAGAACAGAGGGTGTGGCTGGACGCTCATTCCCCGGTTCATTGGCCCGTTCACCATTATACAAGTATCATCATCATTTTCAGTCAGGGTCCTTCTTCCACACCCCCTTTTGTAGAATTCATCCAGTATTTCATGTGTCCAGAATTAAACCAGAATTTCGTTTATATTACATTCAGCCCTCCCACTCCCTTGTATGTTGACATCACGTGACCACATTTCAGCAGTAAGTTGTAACTTGATCCACCGCCCTCAAGAGTTTTCTAAATCTGAGCAGGTTTTCGTCGCCGATATCAGTTTTGTGTGGTATTGTCGGAAAGCGCAGATCTTGCCATTTGTTCCATCCCAAAACATCATATTTGTTCTATGAATTATCCAGTGAAGTTAGCAAACGTGCGTGACACAATCGTTTTAAGGAAGTTACTTTTCGTAACCGAAGAATATCTTTACTTTCTGTTTTCTCATTTTCTGCCAGATTTCGCAGCTGATAGGCTTTAGTGTGAGTATTCTGAGCCAAATTTCATTGATAGGGGACAACTCCTTTGTCTGTTAAGCCACGTCAAACTCTCGCACGTGGGATACACTAGTTAAGCTGCTTTCACTCCGGACGCGAAACGAAGTTTCCGCACAACAGATTACATTCGAAGTCAGTACAAAGAAGCGAATGTAGTCTGTCCTGCGAAAAATTCGTTTCGCGTCCAGTGTGAAAGCGGCTTCACTGCTTGGACCTAACTTGATATTCGACGGTTCCTATCTGCGTGGTTGTCGCGAGCTAAACCATACGAGACGAGAGCTGTTATGTTTACCTTAGCAACCATGGCGGATGACAACTTGCAGATGGCTGATGGAGTTACGGAAGAGGACAAAAATCGTATTATAGAAACTGTTGCGGATCTCAGGTTCTTAATATACTGACTTTACAATTAATATACCACAGGCTTGTTTTTGTGTACTAGCTTCGGAAACAACACATAGCGACTTACCAGTTAGTACAGGTGGCACGTTTTGTTTTGACGGGAACACTTGCGGTAACGCTAGATTGCTGGCCAGTTTTTTAATTTTTAATTTTTTTTATTTTATCTATTATACCCAGGTAGCTGACTTTCATGATAATTCAACGTAAGTTATTGCAAATTTAACATTAAGAGCCAGAGTCTGTAACTTTGGACCAGCTCATAGAAGGGGGTGATATATCATGTTCCAGTAGACCACTGAAGTTTTTTGTGGGGGTAGATATATTGTCCAAACGGACAAAAATTACGTTTTTTTTTTTTATCAGAAACTCCTTCGGGGTGGAAATTACAGACTCTTTTAGGGTAGGGATGAAACGGGCCAAAATATTGACATAGTCAAAATCTGGACTTTGACCTTCGAATATTTTGGTGTGCCCTCAGTGACCCTCCTTGATCTTATGGTATATGAATGTATGGGGAGAGTTCTTCCATTTAACGTTATAATTTTCAAGGTTTACTGAGGGCGCCGCCTATAGATGGCGCTTCAAATCATGACTTTCTGCATTTTGGACTACATTTGAGACCCTCCCGGGGCCTGCGCCCTCATTAAACCTTGCTTATTTATGTGTATTTGGATACATTGGGACTAGTTCTTTCCAAATTTGCATAAATGGCAGTGGATTAGTTAGGGCGCTTTTGCATAGGTGGCGCTTTTTATGGCAAGAATGCGATTTTAGGCGATTTTCATTTGGCCATATCAGTGCGCCCCTATGGGTTTCAGTGAAACTTGTTTTATTATGTTTGTCTATATCTCTGCTATTCATGATGAAAATATCAAGAAGGCTTTTTGCCTCGTTAACCCTCTTTGCGCTAAAACGTTCACACCAGATCACACTCCACTTTAATCAAGAAAGACAAAAGGTTAGTTCTCCAATGCTCCAATAGGCGGCTCATATGGCAGGTGACAGCACTGCTGTGACCACGTTTTGATGGCATGTTCAGAGTCTGAATAGAGCCGTGGAAATCCTGCTTTATCATGAACATCTTCTGATTTTAAGACCTGCAAGCGGTACATCGTTCCATCTTTACCTTGTGGGATATTGTGCTAACGATTAGTTTTGCTCCCAAGATATTAGATCATATATTTTCTGATCACATTTTTGAATGGGTGTGGCCTGTGTGTATGCATAATGCATGCAGCCATGCGGAATGTAAAGACAAGGTCCTCAACCCCCTCTGAAAAGTACTATGGTTACCTTCTGGACAAGGATGCCCTTCAGTTAGTTTTGAACTATGTCGTGAGATTTTCTGGACAAGTTTGTCCCATATTTTTAGTTGATGTGGGTTAAAACTTCTGGACAAGGATGTCCTTCAGTTTGTTTTGAACTATGTTGTGAGATTTTCTGGACAAATCTGTCCAAACGTTTTAGTCACTTGTGAACTATGTGCAATTCAGTTGCTGTCCTGAGAACCTCTTGAGGAGCGTGTCCCTTAGTTAGAATGACAGGCAGTCATTTATTTCAGACTATTTCAGGAATACCAACGCGGAAGCCTCTGTTACTGGTACAATTTTTTATAGTTTTTATTCGATGCTAAACAATTCTAGAATTATTGAGTCATTATTCTGTGGTGGTGGTACCAACAGAAAGATGCCGTCCATTAAGGCTTAAGTATCTTCGGCACCTATGGGTGCCTTGATTGTTGTTCGAAGGTGGTGCTTGATTGCGACATATGTCAAACTCTGGCATGTAAAGGGTTAATGAGGCAAAAATCATTCTTGAAATTTTTATCATGAATAGCAGAGATATAGACAAACATAATAAAACAAGTTTCACTGAAATCCATATGGGTAGCACTGGGATATGGCCAAATGAAAATAGCCTAAAATCGCGTTCTTGCCATAAAAAGCGCCACCTATGCAAAAGCGCCCTAACTAAGCCACCACCATTTATGCAAATTTGGAAAGAACTAGTCCCAATGTATCCAAATGCACATAAATAAGCAAGGTTTAATGAGGGCCCAGGCCCTGGGAGGGTCTCAAATGTAGCCCAAAATGCAGAAAGTCATGATTTGAAGCGCCACCTATAGGCGGCGCCCTCAGTAAACCTTGAAAATTATTATGCTAAATGGAAGAACTCTACCCATACATTCATATGTCATAAGATCAAGGAGGGTTAAAGAGGGCGCACTAAGATATTAGAAGGACAAAGTCCGGATTTTGACCATGTCAATATTTTGGCCCTTTTGACCCCTACCCTGAAAAGGGCTGTAATTTCCACCCCGAAGGGATCTTCTGATAAAAAACGTAATTTTTGTCCGTTTGGACGATATATCTACGCCAACAAAAATCTTCAGTGGCCTACAGGAACATGATATATCACCCCCTGGTTCATAGTTATAGACTCTGGCTCTTAACTGGAGACAGCAGACCATTTATGGATAGGTTGGCTAGGCTGACGATTCGTATGAAATAACTAACGATCTGGCATGCTGAAAAGTGACTATAATAAGTACAACAACACCTTACGAGTCAGCTTGCTCGATATTATTAATTTGCTAGTTAGCTAACAATAACGTCCGTTACCCAAGTTGGTAGTAACTTTAGTCGGTTAGTGCTTGCAGCGATACAAGAGCAATAATGTTAGAACTGTGAGATATTTAAGGTTAGCGATCTAATAATACATATAGCCACCCAAAATACAATTGCATTGTTTGTTTTCAAACTATACCTACTTTAGGTCAACTGGAGAAACAGTTTTGGCGCTGGTAAAGTCAGCATTGTCATGGGTGTCCTTATTTGGCTGGTAAAAAGTTGAAACTACCAATAGTAAGTGAAGCACAACATCCATTTGTTATTTGTCCATCGCACTTCAGCTGAGTGTAGTGCGTTTTGACATGTTCTTAGACAGTTGCAGTCGCAGTTCATAGTTTGTGCTTGGCTGAGTGAACTGCGGGAAATTTCAGAATTACTAAATTAGACGGATAATTGTGCTTTACAGTCCATTTTGGGTTTAGTCACTGCAGTTTTCCAGCCGCCTCACTGGTACACGATAATGCAGTATTTCTCAATAATGCCCCTTGGTTAATTTTTGGAAAATGCACTTAAATGCGCTTGTTTGTGTTTCCAGGCAGAGCAATGCTGCTCTCCAGGCAGAGATAGAGATGTTTGAGCACTTCATCTGGCGGCAGGAGGCCAAGGATGCAGGAGCTCTCCCTGACGGAATGGGACAGATTTCCCTGGACACGGGATTGGTACATAGTCTGACTCTTACCTTTGCTGGGTGTCAGTCAGGGCCTTGTGGTACAAATCGTGATAATTGAGTTAGCTGGATAACTGCCGTGTAAAACCTGGAACACTGCCATATCTGGAACTTAGATTGAAGTAAAACAGAGCTGGCCCAGGTTCTTCTAGGCAGTTGTCCAACTAAATCCATAATCGTGCTTCATGAAATAACCCCCAGGTCTCTCACGGTGTCAGCCTCTTTCCATGTTTGTTTTAAACATTTATATTTCTTTGAGGGGGCAGTGCAGTAGTATCTTGTAGTATATTATGAAAAACTCACCTTTTGGGTTCTTGTGCCCATGCATTTAGTATCCAGAGTGCTTACCAACCCACTAACTGAAGTAAAACATAATAAGTCCCCTTTAATACAAACGAGAAACGTAAAATATACATTGCTAATTCAGCTCTAACAGAGATTAAATCTGCAGCAGTCTATGAGTATTTTTACTGTCACACAATAAAGAACTGTAATTCTAACACTGTTCAATTCATTTGGATGAAATCATCTTCAGATTTAAGTGTGGACTATCAGATATTGTTTATGTGTGTGTGTGTGTGTGTGTGTGTGTGTGTGTATTGGCAGAGCCAAAGTAGGAAGGCCAGAATGGCTCAGGAGAAGCATCGCCTCACTATGGAGCAGAAGTGTGATGTCGTCGAGCAAGAGTATGATGCCTTGAAGGAGGAACTGCAAGACCTGAGAGACCGCACAAAGAGGCAGGTGCAGAACCACCAGGTAAACAGGGGGGAGCCAGTGAGGCTACTATGTACATGAAGACCTAGTCCTAGACCCTGTGTGCCTTCCTTAGCCGATATTCGCAATTTGGGTATTTGCCGTGGCCAGCATAGGCAATGCTCCATCCCCTAGAGCTCATTTAGAGGATTTTCAAATTCTCGACTTGCACCTTCGAAACGCCATGGATCCTCCCAAAATCTGGCCAAAAACCTTGTTAGGTTTGTCTCTCACTGCACATCTCCCTTTCACTGTGCACACTTCGCCGGTAAATTCAATATCTCTGGTTAATAATAAAATTAGCCGTCACACAGTTAAGCTACCGCGCAAAATGGCTGTCACAGAAATCACATCACATGACGGAAACGGGGTGTCTACTTGTGCAACGAGTCCTCTGAGAGCCTATGCAAAACCTTTTCTAATTAACTATACATTGATGTTGCAGTGGAAATAACAGTACAGAGAGCATTTTGGGATGAATGAACCACGCAAAACTATTGAGCTCATTGTGTAAGGTACCCTGTTTCCGTTGTTTTATGTGACGTCAGTGACAGCCAATCGTAGCTCTATTGTGTGACGGCTAATTTTATTTACTTGATAAATTGAATCTGCGTCGCTAACTGGTTTTATGTTTCAGCAATAGCATCGCTGCTTACAGTACGTCACACTATGTTTAGCGCAGAGACCTGTTTACTTTTTTTTTTTTTCTTGGATTTTCAAAATCCAATTAGAAGTTATTTTCCAGCTGCACTGGGACTTAGCAACTTTTGCATGTGTAACATTTAGTTACATCTCTTCTCAATAGTTGTACCCTTGCTACTTGGCTGTTATCTTCAAAAAAAAAAATTCCACAGGTGACTCTGCGACTGCTTCACTCAGAGCAACTGTCGATCACAGCTGTCAATCATGACTTTATGACCCCTTTTTATAGTATCAAACAACCAATTAATACCAAACTTATTAGAAAGAAATTAACACTTGAAGATGCATCAGCATGGTCGAAACCACCTAAAATGACAAACCATCTTCGGGAAAAATTTATTTGACACGTACTTTGACTTTTTAGTGTTGCCCATGTCCCATCCAATAACCTGGAGGAGGCAGGGTTTATGACCTGTACTGCTGCCTGCCACTGGGGAGTGATCAAGATGTTTTGGCTTAACTTTTGGGTGCTATCTGGATGTCCATTATTATTTACAGTTAATGACCCGGACTTCATTAGACCTGGGATCTCATTAATATAACTTTGCAAAGGTCCACACACTAACTGTGAGGTGGTGTGAAAATCAGATAATGGAGTCGTATGCCAAAGAAAAACTGGATTTGTAAAAGCATGCATAGGCACACTGGCACTCAATTTTGCCTTTATAAATCCCAACCTCATTGAATCTGTGTGTGCACATGAGTGAGGCTCAGATCCTGCCCCCTTAGCTCCCACGATTGCCCATGGATGGATTACCCCATGAATAAATGCACGAGATGTATTCCGTTTGTCCTTGTCATGTAACGTTTGTCAAACATAAAGGTACAGTTACTATTTTAGGGATGTATAAGGTTGAACACACAATGTTAATTGAATAATTTACAAAAAATTAAATTAGCTTTCTCCTTTGCACACTAATAAGGCAGCTCATTTTGAACTAGCCCCTCCTTTATCTCTTGCCAGGCCACTATGGAGGAAGCAGAAATTAGGCTGGCTGAGATAAAGAAGGCTAACACAGACTTTGACCGTGACATCGCCAAGGGGATTCGAGAGGGGAGGCACGGCGTGATGGATGCCGAGAAGGTCGTCCGTTACTTGGAGGAAAAGATGAAGGCAAAGGTGTGTGGCAGGTACCAGAGGTGAAAGGTCAAGATGATTGTGCCAGTCAGGCAAGGCATGTGATTGGCATGTAATCCTGCGGAAGGCTTTACCCTCGAAAAACCTACTACTCTTCTGATTCTCATTCATCATTTTTACATTAAAAAACAGTTTAATTTTGTTCCGAGGGGTTAGGTTTGGATGGCTTTTTTGGAATGGCTGCACTCCTGTAATTATGTGATACTTCATGAAATTTAACATACGGCTTTGATAAATGAATCTGCTTCCACTCAGCTAATGCTACTTTCAGGCCCTGACCACTCGAGCTAATGCGGGTGTGAGTTTTTGGGGCATCTTTTGGAGAAAAGGGAATGTAAACAACAAAAAAAAAAGACTAAAAAAAAGTGTGTTGTGGGGCTCGCATGCCTCATCAGTTGGGGACAAAAATGAAGGAGGACCAAGGGGCTACACCCCTGTGTGCCCGATCAAATACAGCAGCACATCTCACACCACCCTCACCCGCCTCCCCCCCGGCAGGACGCGCTGGTGAAGAAGACGCGTCTGAAGACCGGAACGGCGCGGGTGCAGAGGCGGAAGGTGGAGCTGCAGTTGAAGCAGAAGGATGAGGTGAGGGAGGCGCGACGAGACGTGGACTTCCAGCAGCTCAAGATGAAGAACACCAAGTACCTGCAGCAGATCGACACGCTCAACCAGGACCTGCTGCGCCTTAAACAGCTCACCGGGAGCACCCAGCAGATCCTCCACTCGCAAAAGGTTTTACCCGCACCTACACTCCATCTGTGTGTGTGTGTCTGTCTGTCTGTCATCTACAACGTGCTGCCCACACCTGCACCAGTTATTCCTCTTGTCGGTCTATCTCCCGCAAAGTTTTCCCCTCTCCATATCTGACTGTTTGTTCAACACAAGGACTCACCCACAGATACACTGTCTAACAGATGCTCTGACTCACCCCATGTATGCCTTTGTTTGTCTAGTACAGGTTCATGACCCATACCATTTCTGTCTGTCTGTCTGTCTGTCTTCACGCTGCCATCCACTGCATGTGACTGTGTCTGTGTCTGTCTGTCTGACCAATCCGAAGCACCCATGTCCTATCAGATGTGATAGGGTCAATAGAAAATTCCACCCGCTCTGTCCTTAAGTCACATGTAGCTCTGAGGCACCTGGTAATGTTATTGTGATGCTGCGCCTTGCCGTGTTTGTTTTATGCTGTACCACATGACTGCAGCAGTTGCGTTTTAGTCTGATGCACTGACTTGTGTGTGTCTGTGGGCCTAACGCGGCGGTTTGGAATGTTCCAGACCAAGCTGCAGCAACTGGCGAATGAGTCAAAGTTGCTGAGGAATGAAATTTCCTCGTTGGATGACGTAGTGCCCAAGATGGAGGAGGAAATTAGACTTGCTGAACAGGTGAGTAAGAAATATTCCCTAGTGCTCTTTTCCTGTGGATTCACCGTGTCACAGACTGTAAACCAGTGATGGGGACACTGTACTGGAGGAGATGCTGCATTCGGATGAGAGATTAAACCGAGGTCCTGACTCACTGTGGTCACTAAAGATCCTACGACACTCTTCGACAAGAGTAGGGGGTTCCCCGGTGTCATGGCTAAAGTCTCAACCAGCCACCTAATCATCCCCTGATATACAGTAATTGGCTGTGCAATTTGTCCTCTCCCTCTCCACCTCAACCCCCAGGGCTCCCTTGAAAAAGAGATTTCGATCGCAACAGGACTTCCCTGGTTAAATAAAGGAGAAATTTAATTTAAAAAAATGGAATAAACTGCCCAGAGAAATTCCACACCAGGAGCCAATGATTTACACTGGTATTGGCTGCCAACCCATCCAATACGGTGGGAAAACAAGCTGGCAACTTGGATTGAGAATCATTGCACACAAAAGTTCCCTCTGCGGAGCTGATCCTTTATCAGCTGTTGCAAGACACTCTTAACCACCAAGGCGGAAATATTGAACATTTGTTGCAATGTGAGTGCAGATGCATCTTCTATCTGTAAACACCTAAGTTACATCCTAGTGGTTTAAGTGAAGAAATGGACATGTCTCATTTTTCCTGACTGCAGTTACAGTCTCCTCCTCATGGAAGATCCCATTGATCTTTCCTGCTCCAATATTTCCTTGGATTTCTTTAATAAATCATGTAAAAATGTACTTTAAACATCATGTCCGTGAACCAATGTCAGCAAATAGTTAATTTGTAAGAGTAAAATCCTTGTCCTTGAATTGCCTTAAAATTACTTTTGGCTTCAAATGATTGCATTTGCATCATCTGAGGGTGTGTTAGCCAGTCTCACCTTTATTGAGAAATTAAGTACACCTGTCTAATCCTATATATAGTGCGTTTCTGTGTGTCCGAAAGCGTATTGCTCTTTTGCACTGAACTAAGGCCGCGCGAGCTGAAACATCTGGTCCTTTGCTCTTCGTCCCCTGCACGTTTTTGCTCAGTGTCCTGAAGGTAAAATATAGACATCTCAGTAAGTGGATTTGTTGGTCTGTATCTCTCATCCTTTGTGTGAGATCCCGGCTCTGCGGCTGTGGATTTTAAGTTCCCCCTGGTGTATTTCTGCATCCTCAGGTGAACATCTGCTGCTGCAAACACTGCTGATGTCATTCTGTGTGACTGCAAAAGTGCAGTGTGCAGACATCTTTTATTATCCTCTGATAGATGCGTATGTTACACCTGTGCCCTACTAGGGTTGGATGGGCACTCTGGCCTACTTTTCCTTTCCTGACATATCAGTCAGTTGATGCGTTGAGGTTAATTTGTGTGATTATTCGAACTGTCAACTACTTTGAATCCCTGTAAGCACACCAAAAAGTATTGTGGCCCTCCGGGCTTGTATTTTAATGTTCATGGTTTAACAAAACCCCAAATCAATCAGGTGTAATTGGGAATCAAGAGCCGGGCTCAGCGTTAAAGTGTTCATTTTGGTCATGAAGCAGAGGCCTTATCAATATTTACCTTAGCTGGCTGTCAGTTGCACTCTAGGAGTTCTACACTCTTTTAAGTGAGCACGGACACTCAAAAATATACAGCCCCAATTCCGAAATAGTTGGGACGAAGTGTAAATTGTGAATAAAATCAAAATGCAATGACTTTCAGATCACATGAGCCATATATGTTATTTACAATAGAACAAAAATAACATTTCAAATGTTGAAACTGAGACATTTTGCATTTTATCCACAAAATGAGCTTATTTCAAATTTTCTGGCTGCAACAGGTCTCAAAAAGTTGGGACACAGGCAAAAAAGGGCTGAAAAAGCAATTAATATATAAGAGAATCAGCTGAAAGAGCATTTAGTCAGTAATTAAGTTAACTGGCATCAGGTTTTTTAACATGATTGGCTATAAAAGGGATGTTTTAGAGAGGCTGAGTCTCTCAGAAGTAAAGATGGCCAGAGGCTCTCCAACCTGTAAAGGCTTGCGTAAAAAAAATTGTGGAATACTTTAAAAACAATGTTCCTCAACGTCAAATTGCAAAGGCTTTGAAGGTCTCATCATCGACAGCGCATAACATCATCAAAAGATTCAGAGAAACTGGAAAAATCTCTGAGCTTAAGGGACAAGCCCAAAGACCTTTACTGGATGCCCGTGATCTTCGGGCCCTCAGACGCCACTGCATCACTCACCGGCATGATTCTGTCATTGACATTATTTAATGGGCCCAGGAATACTTCATGAAACCACTGTCTGTAAACACAATCCGCCATGCCATCCACAGATGCCACCTAAAACTCTATCATGCAAAAAGGAAGCCATTGTTGAGCATGATCCAGAAGCACTGCCGTGTTCTGTGGGCCAAGGCTCATTTAAAATGGACTGTAGCAAAGTGGCAAAGTGTCCTGTGGTCAGACGAGTTCAAATTTGACATTCTTGTTGGAAATCATGGGCGTTGTGTCCTCTGGGCTAAAGAGGAGAAAGACCACCCCTCCTGTTATCAGCGTTCAGTTCAAAAGCCAGCATCTCTGATGGTATGGGGATGCATTAGTGCATATGGTGTTGGACACTTGCATGTTTTAAAAGGCACCATGCAAGCTGAAAGGTATATAAAGGTTTTAGAGCAACATATGCTCCCCTCCAGATGACATCTATTCCAGGGAAGGCCTTGTGTATTTCAGCAGGACAATGCAATACCAAATATTGCAGCTATTACAACAGCATGGCTTCGTAGTAGAAGAGTCCATGTGCTGAACTGACCTGCCTGCAGTCCTGATCTTTCACCGATTGAGAACATTTGTCGCATAATTAAACAAAAAATCCGTCAAAGGAGACCCAAAACTCTCCAGCAGCTGGAAGCCTGTGTTAAACAAGAGTGGGATCAAATTCCAATGGCTAAACTCAAGAAACTTGTCTCCTCAATGCCCAGATGCCCCCGCTCTGTGTTAAAAAGAAGAGGGGATGCTACACCATGGTAAACAGGCCCCTGCCCCAACTTTTTTGAGACCTGTAGCAGCCATCAAATTTGAAATGAGCTCATTTCGTGGATAAAATTGTAAAATTTCTCAGTTTCAACATTTGCTATGTTATCTCTGTTCTATTGTGAATAAAATACTGGTTGGTGTGATTTGAAAGTCATTGCGTTTTGATTTTATTCACAATTTACCCTTTGTCCCAACTATTTTGGAATGGGGGTTGTAGAAACACAATATATGCAATCAAAATGGTAAAAAAAAAATAGAAATTAAAAGTAATTTTAAAAATATTGAAATACATCTGCTAGTCATATTGGGCTCAGATGTCATTCTATCCCAGGCAGAGCTATCCTGGTTTATCGTACGAATGTTCATCACTCAGGCACTGCAGCCTGACCCCGTCCACTGTATTCTACTGTAGCCTACTGAAAATCCAAATTAAAAAATGCTCACAAGTTTTCCTCAATAGTCCATCATACAAATCCTAATCATAAAAAAAAAAAAATCTAAATTGTACAGTTTAATAATCTAGTTTTTTATGGGGTTGACACCCGAAACATCCTTTTTTGGATGCTGTAAATACATTCCTTTAGCCCTCTCCCTTTCTCAAAATTATACTGCGCCCTTGTTTACATTCACTGTTTCGGAAAAGTAACGTTGTTGTTGCTCGCCCAAATAATCCAAATGCCCACCCAAAGAGGACATCCTAGTTACACTTCCGTTGCGAAGTGCGACATCTGGGAACTTTGGCTTACGGCCAGCAACCAGCACGGACGCGCATATGTTCTGTAAAACTTACCCATGATGCATTTGTTTGGCCACCCTGCCCGCAGGAGTGCACGGAGGCGGAGGCTGAAAATGCGCAGCTGCGGGAGCAGCTGGAGAGCTTCAGTGTCCCGCCCCTGCTGGACTACATCAAGGCGAAGAGTGAGCACGACAGGCTGGAGCAAACCGTGCGGTCCTGGGAGCGCAAAACTGTCATCGCCGAGGTCACAGCCGCCATTCTCTTTAAACCTGACTGAAAAAAATTTCTGTTTTCAGAAAGTAAAAATACCCATAATTTTGTTCCAGCCACCTGGGTGTCCTCATTAGAGCAGTTCTCCGCCAGAAGGTATTACCACTTAGTGATATCACCAGGTTGAGCTCATTGGTGGAATAAACGCTTAACAGGACTTAACCTCTGACCCTGGAAGTTTCAACTTGTATTTCCCATTGTTTTATACTTCCAGTGTTTTTGCTCGTCTTTTGGCCTGTTGTTTATACTGTGGATGATTGTGTTTCATTGCTATATGCCATGCTCCCCGTACAGCATTTTGTGTGCATAGGAAACCATTGTTGGAGAGGATGTTTTTCTTCGGACCAGCTTCAATCTCCTTTCTTTGTTGTCCTGTAGATGGCGCTGAAGAACAGCCCAAAGGTGCTGGAACAGCTTCAGCCTGAAGCCTCTGCTGAAGTGGACTTGACCCAGTAATTCCTCTGTGCCACATGCAAACCTCCGAACTACCTTGTGGCAGCATCATACTGCAGATTGTGTGTGTGTGTGTGTACCAGTGGCGTGCCGTCAGAGATATTCAAGCCCTGCAGTAATTTCACCTTTTAACGTATAATTACTCTCAACCCAGTCATGCTTACCTTTGCCTGATTAACTACAGTTACAAACCCATTTCCTAAATAGTTGAGACAATTAGAGAAAGCAAAGGGACGAAGAAAAAAGTGGTTTGTAAGTCATTCTTAATCTATTAAATTGGAAACAGTGAAAAGACCAAATACTTTATATTTTGCCTTCTCTATCTTTTTTTTGATATAAACACTCATTCCTCATTTTACTCCTGCAACACACAACATAAATTTGAGACAGGTGTGTTTGCCATTGTCATATCACCTTTCCTTAAAGTGCCCTCCAGGTAATTATTTTGGGAACTGAAGACCTCAGTTGTTACAGGTTTGAAGGATTTTTTTCCTATTCTTCCTTGACATATGTCTTAGCTCCTCAGATGTTTGGGGTCTTCTGTGCAGTATTTTACACATCTTAAAGCACTGCATAATTTCAAGGAAGACAGGTCTGGACTAAAGGCAGGCCAGTCTAGCAGGAACACTTTCCAGTTAGGAAACTTTGCTGTAATGTGCAGAATGTGGCTAGGTTTGGTTCTGTCTCAACAGACAATCCTTATATCGACTTCGAAAAAAATCTCAACATTTGTGTTCTCTTGGGTGGTCGCGAGAATTGGACTTTATCTTTTAATTATTAAGAAATAGTAATAATTGTGCGATTTCGCCCAAAATCACTTGGTTTTGTATTGTCATCAAAAACAAGGTCTACACCAAATTTGAAATGGATTGAACTAAAATGGTTGGATCTAGAGCGATCATAAGGAAATCTCTGTGGAGGCATAACAACCTCTGATCCATAGTATCCTCCAATACTTTTGTACAGGGGATACAATAAATTGGCTAATTATTCTATCAGTCAGTCTTAGCAGTGAATCAATGATTGGTAGGTAATCAGGCTGAGTGAATTGGAATGAGCTCAGGGTCAGTATGCTGTGTAAATTGGAATAAGCTCGGGGTCAGTATGCTGTGTAAATTGGAATAAGCTTGGGGTCAGTGTGCTGTGTAAATTGGAATAAGCTCAGGGTCAGTGTGCTGTGTAAACAGGAATAAGCTCGGGGTCAGTATGCTGTGTAAATTGGAATAAGCTCAGGGTCAGTGTGCTGTGTAAACTGGAATAAGCTCGGGGTCAATGTGCTGTGTAAATTGGAATAGGGTCAGGGTCAGTATGCTGAGTAAATTGGAATAAGCTCAGGGTCAGTATACATTAAAAGGTGAGGTTACTGTGGGGTTTCAACAGCTCATCACTGGTGCATACATGAATTCTTTGGAGGGGGTGATGAAGTTTCTATGTTTTCTGTGAGATCGATGTTACAACTAAAATTTGATTATTCAAAAACATGTTTGAAGTATTTGCACATCATTTTAGCTCTTCCTCATTATTTGCATTAAAATAAACAATAAAATGCTATAGTGACAAAAATAATCTTTATTTTTGCCCACTGAGGATGCATGTTTGCTCGTGTACAAGACTAGCTATGCCTGTGTAAACATGTAACTGTGTATGAGCGTATTCTCATGCATATGGTTGCATACATACTTCATACTTTGTGCATGGAAGTCCATTCATGGGGATCACGGTTGGGGTCAATTCCATTTTATTTTAGTCCGTTCATAATTTTATTACGGAAAAACTCTCATTGAGTTTGTTTCAATGCACAGGAATAGGCTAATCTGATATTAAAAGGAATTTCGCCATATTCTTTTTTTTTCCGTATTGTCATGTGACCACCGGCCCGATTCTGATTCGACAAATTTTGAATTACAGTGGGGTGCAAAAATTTGAGCGCCCGTGGTTTAAATGTCTGTTACAATTAATCTCCAAGTGATTGAAGGCAAACCTGAACACTAAATGCTACAAAGTTAAACATGACACATGTCATCACATTTTAAAGCAAGAATAATTTTTATTTTTAACTTTTTACAGTTTCAAAATAATAAAACAAGGAAAAAGGCCTTGTGCAAAAGTTTTGGAAGTTCGCTGAGGAAGGCCTGCGAGCCGAAACGCGTCCATTTCTGTCCTTTGTAAGATTAAAAAAGATTTACTAAGCAAGTGCTGTCCAACGTCTTCAAAAGTTTGGGAACCCTGTCAGCTAGTACTTTGTAGCTCCTCCTCGGGCAGCTATAACAGCTTGCAAACGCTTCCTGTAGCCAGCTAAGAGTCTTTCAATTCTTGTCTTTGGAATTTTTTCTCATTCTTCCTGACAGAACACCTCTAGCTCAGAAATATTCTTCGGATTTCTTGCATGCACGGCATGTTCAAGGTCTCTCCACAGATTTTCAATAATATTCAAGTCTGGGGACTGTGATGGCCATTCCAAAACCTTGATCTGTCTTTCCTGGAGGTACTTCTTGGTGGATTTTGAGGTATGCTTCGGGTCATTGTCTTGCTGGAATACCCAACGTCTCTTCAACTTCAATTTCTGGGCCGAGTTTTGAACATTAGCCTCTAGAATGTCTTGATATTTGGTGGAACCCATTCTTCCCTCCACCTGCACAGTATTGCCTGCGCCCCCAACTGCTACACATCCCCAAAGCATAATGGATCCACCTCCATGCTTAACAGTTGGCAACGTGTTCTTCTCTACAAATGCTTCACCCTTTTTTCTCCAAACATACCTTCTTTGGTTGTGGCCAAAAAATTCAATTTTGGTTTTGTCAGTCCGAAGCACATTGCTCCAATAGGCTTGAGGTTGTTCAAGGTTTTCTTTTGCAGACTTCAAACGCTTAATTTTGTGTTGAGGTCAAAGGAAAGGCTTCTTTCTTGCAGCTCTGCCATGTAGGTTTTTGTTGTTTAAGGTACGCTGTATTGTTGTCATGTGAACAACTAGACATGTATCTGCTACTCTTTTTTGCAGCTCTTTTGCAGTGATGTGTGGGTTCTTCTGAGCATTTCTCACCAGATCTCGGGCCATTCCATCTGAAAGTTCTCTTGGTCTTCCAGATCTTGCCTTGACTTCAATTATTCCATTTATTTTCCATTTTCTTACAATGTTTCTGACAGTAGAAATGGGTAGTTTGAAACATTGCTTGAGTTTTTTGTAGCCCTCTCCTTGTTGGTGGAAGTGAATTATCTTGATTTTGACATCCTTGGACAACTGTGTAGAGGAACACATGGTTTTTAACACCAGACATAACAGCCACCACAGTCGGATACTTTAGAGGGCATGGAGTAACTTCAGAATATATAGTTAAACCCTGGAATTATATTCACCTGACTCATTGAAGCCCTAATGAATAAATCCCCTGTGTGTGGGCCTTAGTAATCATCTTCTTAAAAGGTAACAAAGAATAATCCAAAAGGGTTCCCAAACGTTTGCACAGGGCTCTTTTCCCTTTCTTATCATTTAAAAACTCAGAAAAGCTAAAATAAAAAGAAACCTTGCTTTAAAATTTGCAGAAAGGTGTCATGTTTAACTTTGTAGCATGTAGTGCTCAGGTTTGCTTTCAATCACTTGGAGATTAATTGTAACACACATTTAAACCAGGGGTGCCCAAATTTTTGCACCCCACTGTAGATACCTGGCATATGCCTGTTAAAATCAAAAAGTTGGCACATGATATCTAAATTCTGAATATCCATGATGATTACTGGTCTGTGGATGTCCACGGCTATGGCAAAAGATTTTATAACTCAGTGAAGATTGACGACTCAAGCAATTTTGTTTTGCTCTCTTCCTCTAGTGATTAATAGCCTACGTGAAATATTAATGAATTCATTAATTGGACACTTCACCAATTTTTAACCTTATCTCCACCTAACCGGGTCAGGGATACTGTATGTACTGCATGCAGTTATTGGAAATATTTTGTGTATCTCTGGAAATCAGCTTCAAATCTGTCTACTTTCCCCTCCAGTATAATAATTTGACGCCTACAGTGATGTAGTTGGAGGTACGGAAGAACTGCAAGCTATCACAGCTTGGATTTCTAGTCTCCGCCTCCAAGTAGCTAGGGTGCGTGACCTTGATGTCACTCAGAAACTTCACTTTGCTTGCAAAGTCTACGTTTCCAAAAGATGAGAATGCGCCCCAAAATATGAGTGCAGAGGATTTTCTGGGCGAGGATACATTTTACACAAAGCTAGCGAGATAACATGCCTTCTATAGCATTACCTTTTGATCAGCTGGGAAGATTTAGTTAGTTTGCCATTGTAGCAGACTGGGGAAAGCCAGCTAGCTGAAAATTTTGCCAGCTATTTCAGCAACATCACCATACCATTTTAGCTTGGTCAGCCGCAATTCTGTCAAGTAACATTAACGTTAGCTCACGGTTGTCTTGCGAGTTGGCTGGTGCTAGCTAGCAAGTGGAAAATTTTGCCAGTCATTAAATTTTCGCCAGATCATCATGTGGACACAAGAAAACAGCTAGCGACCTAGCTAGCTTCCTGGCTAGCTTGGTTGGCTGCGGTGGGCTGGTTGTCCACTCATCTCTAGCGGTAGTTTTGGGGGCAAAAGTGAGTCTTGATTGAGTTAATTGCATGGCTCATCGAATGGAAGTGATGGCGGCATCGTTCAGAATTTGTTTAGGACAACCCAGTAATTCTGATTGGAGATCTATCTCATAGTTCTGAAGAAGAAAATGCTCGCTGTGAACTCTTCTCGCTAGCATGTCAACTAACTTTATATCTCATGTTTGCAGTTGCTCAGTGCTATTGCCCGTGCTGTATTTTCACAAGCAAAGAGTGAGAAATTACGCTTCAAGCATTGGCCGTTTTGTTGCACGTTCAGTTGTGTTCAGAATAAACTGTCAGCATTATCATCACGTCCAGTCCTCTTTGCAGAAAAGTGAACGGTGCACCAATGTCACAGATCCACATGGGTTAAGGGGGTGTCGGGACTGGTGAGCTAACACTGGAAATACATAGGGTAGCCACGGGGGTGGAATGGATACCGGTATGTCCGAGAATATCTCGAGCTGCTGCGGGAAACTTCATAATTTGTGCGCGACTTCGTTACAAGAATCTTACACTTTGAAATTGCATATTGTTTCGTTATCGGTGAATTGTCCCTTTCGGCAGTTGTGTAAAACAACTAAAAATGGCACAATACAGACCGAGAGCATCTAGCTGAACTAAATTGTGGGAGAAAATGCATTGCATAGCCTATTGTTGCCATGCGTTGACAAGAAAGCCGTCCAAAATTTCTTCAAAATCCATGAAAAGCGTCAAACCCACCCAAGAGATACCTATTCAAGTTTTGGTCCTATTAACCCAACCAAAATTAATCTGGCAATTGTTGCCTGTTCAAAATATAGTTGGCTTCCAAGTTAACAGGAATATTCTTTAACCTGCACAACATTTAAACGCTGCGACCAGAATGGCCTATTACTAGAATTTGATGAGCATGTAAAGGTAGTCTGTGATCATTATTGACATTTTCCAGTTTGTGAACTGTGTTTTTCCACCTGAGCAAACAAAGAGTTGGACTGACTGCTATTCTAACACGAGAGGCCGAGCAAGAATGATTGTTCGGGTTCCAGCAAGGGGAGATGATGTTTCATAATAAACTCTAGTTCCTGTGTTTGTGGTGAGCTTCCTGCAGGCCTCGCTAACACCAAGCTTCAGAGCCAAGTGTGTTTACAGCTGGAAGTTGTGGATAGCTTTCTGTTCTCACCCTGCACTCAAAGCCTTGTGGGCACCACACACACACACACACCTCTCAAACAAGAACAACCACTCAGTTAGTATTCATGGAAAAGGATTTATTTGTCGGTGATGTGTGTGTCAAGTGCTAGAGATTACTTTAGCTCGAGTGAACACATCCACTGCCTCACATACAGCTTTAACAGAATCTTTCAGAAACTACAAATATGGGGGGAAAATCATAATGGGGGACACATACACGAAGGCTAACACGGTGAGCATGCACAGGGCTGATGCGGGCAAGGGGAGGGGCTAACTACAGTACTTCCCACTGCCCAGGTCAAAGATCATGGTATCTGCACACCAGATAACCAGTGTTAGTTTCATCATGACTCAATCCCTTCAAAACTCCTACTGAGAATATAGATATTTTTTTCCATATATAAAGTTTTTAATAAGTAAAAATAAAATACACTTAAACTTGCATACATGCAAAACATACAGTTATTTTTATGATTTTAAGCCCATGGTTCTTGATAGTCAATGTTACTCTCCTTTTATGGGGTCGTCGTAGTACCGTTTGAGAAGGTGGGGTGGAGGGGTGGATCTGAAGCAGCACGATGAGTTTATCAGAAGCAGTCGAGAGCTGGTGCTGCGATCAGGGGAAAGCAGAAAATGCGAGCCTCGCCTCTGTGCCGAATGCTGAAGAACCAACACTCCACCACATCCACCTCAAAACTTCACCTGTACTGTAACACTAGGGGCGCATCCCACTACTCAACAAACGCATTTTTTCCTCCATCCGTCTCCTCCTCTCAAACTTTAGATTGGCAAAAGAGATTAGAGGAGGAAACTGAGATGCATTTTTCCACCCCCCCCAGAATGTTGGGATGGATCCATAAGGCCTTGACCTTTGACCCCAGTCCAGTTTTACCCTCTGGGGCTTCTGTTAACTGGCACTTACAATAATTAATCTTAAATATACAAACCCCCCTCAAAATAAAGTAAATTTTTTAATCAAGCACCACTTCAGTCTGAAGGCAAAAATAAATCACGAGGCAGTTTCTAAATTAGGCAGTAAAAAAAAGACAAACAAAGCAGAAATGTAACAAATGCCAAAGCAAAAGCTTCACTTGTAGGCTTCCGCCTGTGACCTCTGCCCTCATGATGTAGTTCTTCCTTTTTGAGTGTTTTTTCTCCCCCCCCACATTTGTATTTTTAAAGTTTCTACGCCTCGCGGCCAGAGAGGCAGAAGTGGTCTCATGGGTTTGTACAAGCTTGGGTCCTCATGAGCTGCATGGGATGAGCACCAGAGATTAGAGACGCGATGGGTTTCAGCCGTCTCTACGAGCGGAGGCAGCTCTCCCTCTCTCCTGCCCCCACCATAAAACAATCAATGCGGATTCTCTACAGAGGTCAGATTGTCACACCCTTTTTACTCACACTGAGCAGACCGGCTTGCCAATAGGCGCTATGATACCTCTTGAGCATTAGTGAAGCAATGGGCCTTGGAGGACAACAAACATGGTATCTGTTCTACTCAAGGGCCCACAACCCTTTGCAACAATTCATAAAATGGCTCAAACTTCAGACAGGTGTAACCATTTACATCACGGTCTTCTGGCTAGTGCCAAGCGTTCTCCAACTTCATCCTAGGGACACATAGTGCATGCTGGTTTTTGATGTTGCAAATGTTTTGATCGATAATTGGTTGATAAATTCAAAAAAAGGAGAGGTTTCACTGACTAGGTGGCTCCCCCCCACCCCCCATAAATAAATTTTAAAAAGAGATATATCAAACTAAGGAAAATTAAATAAAAGCACTATATCAATGGCCTCATGCAAGAAGGGCGTAAGTGACATTTTACAAATTTTACAGGCGAGCCAAAAAACTGCCACAGCACCACCTGTTAAAAACTTTGCCTGCAGATATGACTTTTTAAAAAGCAATTTTAACCCCTTTACGATAGGAATTGTGACTCCAGACTTGGTCAGGAGATGGGCAGTTATTCCAAAACAACCAAAAAATTCATTTTTGACTGAAGTGTCACTTACACCCTTCTTGTATGAGCCCATCGATATGACCAGGCTAATAATAAAATGCAATTTTGAAGTTGTACTCCTGGTTGAAACAAAAACCAGCACATACTGCGGAGTGCGGACCCTTAGGAGTGGGTAAGAGAAACTCAGGCATAATACCATGAAGTGATACTCTTCAATGGGAGGTGGCCTCAAGTGAGCATGTGCCTGTGCCTCAGCGAGCCTAGTGATATGCTTTTTGACTGTGGTACCACACCAGCATGCCATGGGGGAATGACAATAGCAAGAAGCCACAATGATGACCAACCTCTCAACTGAAATATTTTCACCAGTCATAACAGGCAGGAAGTCCCAACCGCCCCCCCGCCACCCCACCCCCCCAAAGAACAAAAACACCAAAACACACAATTGAAACCACATGGAGGGTACAATAATTTGCCATTTTAAAAAAAGTAATAAAAAAATGTATAAGAAAAATTAACAACCACGCAAAATAAAGTGTCAATAGGCAAAAACAAGAGGTGCACTTAATAAATGCATACACAACGCAACTCCTACTTCACAACTCATACACATACTAGCATACATACTATTTATGTACATACAGTAAAACAAGGGACCCTCTACAGTTCCTTAAGGTTGACAGACCCATAATCCTTAGGTGCTGGAATCACACACACAGACAGGCAGAAGTTAGAAGCCTATACACAGTTCTGCACATTATCACTGTAACGTCAGCACACCCCACTGGGATATCATACTGAGGTGGTTTTGGTAAGTCTGGCAAAAAACCATGGTGACTCAGAAAATAAACACATAAAATTTAATTATTAGACAATTTTCCCTTATTTTTTTTCATAATTTTGCTGACATAACCATGAAGATGAAAAAACCTCTTAGCGATTATTCAAAATGCGAAAGAAACAATGAACCGTCTCCACCAAGCAGGTGGACAGAGGTGTGATTGATCGGATTGTTTTGGGGAGGTACGCCATTGGGGTAGCTCCTGCTTTACCTGGGTGTTCGGAACTGCAACAGCCACGTGGTTGCTGGTTCCTCACACCCCCCTCTTATTTGGGCCTTTCAGAAAACAGGCTGACACTGCTACCCTGCATCCGCACACCATTAAAAATTTACATGACTGATGTCCATGTAATTGGGTTGTTAACGCCCTACACATTGCTGCTTGGCTTGTGCTCATGTAGCAGTAGCACTTAATCTAGGACTGAGGTGGGTACTATACCATGGCACAGAATTAATGTGCGTGCGTGCAATGCGTGTATGGTACATTTGTGAGAAAAGCTGCAAGAAACAAAGCAGGTCTATGCATGGAGGCTGGGCTTATGAGCTGGTTTGGGGAGGTGGGGTTCAGGGTGTGCGTTCCGTGTGCTGGGGATGGGGTTTGGGCAGCTGGTCAGAGACTATACACAAGAGGTCTCGGGGTAGTCCCCTCCCTCGGCGGTGTGCTGAGCAGTGTGCTCCTGCAGCGCCCCCAGGTCGGCAAAGCGCTCACCGCACCACACACACTTGAACTGGGTCTCGCGGGCGTGCACGCTGCCGTGCTTCAGCAGGTGCTCGCGCTGCTTGAAGCCCTTGTCGCAGTTGGCGCACTTGAAGGGCTTCTCGCCCGTGTGTACGCGCCGGTGCCTCTGGAAGTCCGAGGAGTACTTGAAGCGCTTCTCGCAGTCGGGGCATTTCAGCGGCTTCTCCCGCGCCGGGTCGCACTGGTGCTGCACGAAGTCGGACGACGACTGGAACCGGCGGTCGCACAGAGAGCACTTGAGGGGCTTTTCGCCACAGTGGGAGCTCTGGTGCCGCTGCAGCGTCGACGGCTTCTTGTAGCCCTTCCCGCAGACGTCACACTTGTACGGCCTCTCCGCCGCAGCTGCGGCAGCCGCCTCCCCGCACTTGTGTCTCAGGAGTTCTCCCGACTGGGCAAAGGTCTTCTGGCAGGAGGCGCACTTGAAGAGGCTCTCCACACCATGAACGTGTTGGTGGTAGAGTAAGTGAGAAGGCTGCAGGAAGCCCTTATCGCACAGGGCACACTTGTAAGGCCGTTCGGCGGCGCCCTTGTGCGTGCGTCTGTGCCGGACGAGAGCGTACGGCTGCTTGAAGCTCATCTGGCACTCCTCGCAGCGGAAGGGACGCTCCTCGGAGTGAGTGCGCTCGTGCTGTCGGAGGTCGGACGGGCGGCGGAAGCCCTTTCCGCAGGTTCCGCAGCGGAAGGGACGTACCGGCTGCGGCTGGCACTGGTGGTGCAGCAGCTCCGACGACTCCTTGAAGTGCAGCTCGCACAGGTTGCACTTGAACAGGTGCTCGCCGGCGTGCGCGTACATGTGGCGCACCAGGTGCGAGCGGTGCTTGAAGGTCTTGTCGCACGCGGCGCACTTGTACGGCCGCTCGTCGCTGTGCGTGCGCCGGTGGTGCGCCAGGTGAGACGACTGGCTGAAGCTTTTGTCGCACGAGTCGCGCACTTTGTAAGGGCGCCGCCGTGCACGCTGGGCCTTGGCGCGAGAGCTCCGACAGGTGCCGGAAGCCCTTCTGGCACACTGAGCACTTGTAGGGTCGGTCGGCGGCAGGTGGGGTCTCGAAGCCAGTGGGAGCCGGAGCAGCCATGGGCGCTGCACCATCGGCGGACGGCTGCTGGGGGTTGGAGGCGGAGGAGGTGGGCGTGGTATTGCCCGAGGAAGAGCCAGGCCGGTAGGTCTTCTCACAGATGGAGCACTTCATGGGGTTGCCACTGCTGTGGGCATTGTGGTGCTCGGCTAGAGAGGTGAGCAAAGAAAAGCCCATTTTACACACACCGCACACAAAGGGCTTCTGCTCCACCTGGGCGCACTGGTGTTCCAGGAGGTCGGTAGCTTGGTGGAAGACTTTCAGGCACTGGGTGCACTGGAAGGAGCGGTCCTGGTTCACCACGCACTGGTGCTCGTGCGGGTTGGCCAGGTGGGAGATGTCATGGCCACAGGCCCCGCACTTGTGTCCACTGTCGCCCCCTACTTGCATGGAGGGCTGTTGTGGCTGGGCTGCATGCTGCTGCTGCCCATGCTGTTGCTGCATGCTGGGGTCCTGCTGCAGCACAATACCGTACACGGCGCAGCCCAGCGCATTCTCAACCCCCTGAGGGATGTTGTGCACTGCAGGGGGCGGGGCTACCGCATGCTGCTGCCACGCCTCCGTCATCTTGTAGATGTAGGGATTTGGCTTTGCTGGTGTGTTTTGGGGCGTGGCTCATCAGGGGTGAGGCACCAATGGGCAGACTCGGTGGCGATTCTCCAGCTGATTCACGAGGAAAGAGAACTTTTTGTAGCTTGGAAAGCACGTCAGTCTCGTCAGCCAGTCAGCCAAGTGCCAAACAGCAAAGTCTGAATAATTAAATGGATGGTAAAGACCACATGGACAGTTGCTTGGAGGTGTTCCGCTGACGGTGACCGTGCATGGCCTGCATGAAGAGCCCCTGTAAGAATAACAAAAATTAACTACAGCACTGTTCCACCTTAGCAGAAGCTAGTGACACTATATTGCCATAACAGCATTACAACCTGCTCTTCCAAGATCTTATTCCAGAACCAGGGTTTCCGCTACATGTAATTGATCGTGGCGCACCGCCATGGCAAAATAAAAGCCGCCACGCCTATGTAAAATGACTTTACATAAACTCCAAAAATCCTAAGGACAATCAGGTGTCGCCAGTTCTCATTGTTAAGTTAAAATGAGCGCTAATAATTCTTGACCTGTCATCAATCATTTTGCTTGATGAACACGTTTTCCAATGAATAAAAATTAGCCATCAGCAGTAAAACGCGCTGCTTTCTTCTTCATGCAATGTGTGCAATGATTAGAGAAAAAATATTTTGCTCTCTTTGCAAAACGATAAACTATGATGTTAACTTCTGTGTTTGCTGTGAGCACATCCTGCTCTACCTAATTGTATCTTCATGATTACTTAATTCCAATTCCGGAGTCATAATTGGTTTTCATATTATATGTGAAATCCACTGTCACGCACGTGAAACTGATAAACCTCCGTGCACATAGACTTCAATTATTACATCGCCTACGTGCTGATTAATGAAAACTGGCCACACCTGATAATGCTGAGTTTTGACCCGACGCTGAAGCCCTCCGCCACAGTTTCAAAAAATCCCGGAGGAAACCCTGAGAACTATGGGCAATAATGTGGAGTTAGTTTCCCCTTTGCTGGTAAAACAGCCTACACTCCATAATGACGACTTTTCACCAGAAGGGAGAGCAATGCTACTGGGATTGGCATGTTTACCAGCCAGATAAGCGTTAGTAAAGTTAGGAGGTGATACTGGGCTGACGGGGTCCCTGAACATTTTTTTTTTTCCATTTCCACCAATGAAAAGATTTATATTTTAGAGGCTAATAACTCTGCAATCAGAGGAGGAAGACAAATTTTGATGGCATATTCTGAAAGCCTGGACCCTAATTACCCAA
This sequence comes from Gymnothorax javanicus, assembly GCA_029692085.1. Classification (NCBI taxonomy): domain Eukaryota; kingdom Metazoa; phylum Chordata; class Actinopteri; order Anguilliformes; family Muraenidae; genus Gymnothorax; species Gymnothorax javanicus. The sequence continues at coordinate 8,401,901 of CM056207.1, read as the reverse complement.
GATGGCAATTTTCAGCCCAAATCACTGATCTATTTTCCAAGATACCCCCCTGCAAATTAAGGTTTGCCAAAAAGTCATCACAGACTCCCATTTATGGAGGGATATATCTCCAAAACTCTTGGCAGTCAAGCCTAAAATGTTGCATGTCATGTAGAGATACTCCCATGATTTTTTGAGCAAAATCTGAGCCTGTCATTGTGAGACCTCTGGTTGAGCTCATATGGAATGACCCTAACCTGTTTAAATCTAAGAGCTGTCCCTACTACCGTTCACCAGCCAGAGCGGTAACAAGCGATGGGAAGACAGTAGACAGACAGATGGACGGATGGCGGAGGAGACAACAATACCTCATTGGCTAGAATCGCCGGGGGAGTAAAAACTATTTAGCCTTAAGTCTCTCTCATACCTTTCCTCTAACTCTCGCTTTCTCTCAGTAAAGTCCATAATTTTTTAATATATTTTGACCCAGAACAGAAAAAAGGATTTTTTCCTCTCTCTCTAACGCACAGCTAACTTCAAAGGCGAAATCCCCTTAAAAACGGCAAAAGCATAATTCTTTGAAAATGCAGATTTCTGCCTCATTCCCCTAACAAAGTTGCTTCAGTCACCCGGGCCCTTAGTACGACTTCAGGAAGTGAAATATATCGGTTTCACTTTGATCGAGTTCCCCAGAAGAAGAAAAAAAACCATCACGGTGGGTTCGGGGCCTCAGGGGAAAAGAAACCCAGGCCACCGCTCACCAATGCGCCAAGAGCAAATACACATGCACTCAACCTCCGATCCGCTGTTCGAAGTCACCACTCGCAGCCGCCTTCTCTGCAACATTGGTTTATAAAGACTAGATTTTACATTTAAGCATTCTGAGTGACCAGACAAAACTGATGGAGGAAATAATAGCTTGGCATTGGAATGATGTCCATTTTTCGAGAGCAGTGGGTACATCTCACGATGCCCCTCAATCATAAAGGGATGCGAGCACCCTTGAGGGGAAAAGGCAACAGCAACGGCAGAAGGACGGCATGACAATTGACATGACCTCACATCAGTGCATGGAAATCGTGAATCATCTTTACTGATTAACTTAGCATAACTTTACCGTCTGCATGAGCAAATGCTTACAACGCAACGAAGAAAAGACTTCATGCAAAACAAATCTGTGGAGCAAAAAAAAATTCAAGCGGATTCTGACAAGTTCCGTCAACGAGCAACCGTCATTTGATTTTTCGGTTGCTTATAATTTGTCAGTCACCGGGCAATGCAGCACAGGACGTGAAAAACATCCGAAGTACCTAGTTTTCTATTCCGGTTTTAAACAAAACCCGTTCCCAAAGCCAGTCAATTGGTATGTGGATGACGTCTCTTGAATTAAAAATAAGGAAGGTAGCCAGCATTGTATATGTCGAACAAGCCAACAGGCTGAACTACATTTTAACACTTGAACGCAGTCGAATCTCAAACAGCCTCATCGGCATTACTAAGTATGAGGAGAAGAGCGAAAAGCTGGACACAATTATAGCTCCAACTGAATAGCTACATTTTTGGTTCATTTCCGGTGGCCTAAAATGGATTACGCACTGGCTAGCCATACATTAGACAGGAACGCATAAACATGGGAAGAAAGCATGTAACACTCCAAAGACGTAAATATTTTAGCTCTACCGAATGGCAGTATTTCAAAATTTGCATTTAACTGGTTAGTGTTATAAAGCAACAATGTCTTTAATTTACAGGTTACAATTTTATCGGCTAGCGATGCGATTAGCCACTTAAATTGCATGGAACTGGGGCACATTCTCTCTTAGGAAAATGGAGCACACGGAATTTAAAATGTTAGTTAAATTTTGTATGAGTCAGAGCCGGCATATTTCAGCGAACGTTAATTCGGAGGAGATTTATGCATTCTATCACAAGATTAGCCAACGTTAGCCGGATGATGAGCGGTTCGACACTAGCCGAAGCTTGCTACACAATTGCATCCGACAATAAAATATTATTATACACGTCACATATTCTCGCTAGAAATCCTTAGCCAGGTAATGAACGCAGCGGCAGACAGACGCTACAAAAACATATTAATGCCCCTCTATCACTGATGACAAAATCACCAAAATATTTACCTTGTGCGCCTTCAGATCCCAATCAACCTTGTCTCAGCGATGATTTGGCACGTACTGTATAAGAGCGCTCAAAGTGGAGGGCCCTAGCGGTCTCCGGTCGTACGGACTGCGGGCACTTTAGGCCTCTTTTTGGGTTGCTCTCTCTTCCAGCTGGTGAGCAGCAGTGGTCTGGAAAGGGCAGCTTTGTCCGTTGCGCGAAATTGACAGACAGTCGTTTTCAATGCCCAGCGGTTTCATCCCCACAGCCCATATGCACCTAGAACTCTGTACTACAGCCCTCTTTTTCTCCAGGTTCAGGGTCTTTGCTTCATCATTTTCACAGGTATCCACTGCTCAAACCGTGCGGAGAACACAGGAACCTGAATAGGAAATAACTGCCGTCCAGAGGAACACACGCCGGAAACGTACATACATCACACACCGAGGGTCAAAGACATAACAATTTTCCTGCGTTTAGATTTTATCCATCTTGAGACACGGGCTCCTTCCAAAAATGTACGCGGATAAAATAATAATAATAATAATAATAATAATAATAATAATGACAACTTATTGTTATAATTATTACTGGTATTCACGAACATTTTTGTTCTTTTATTGTAATTATTTTTTGGAAAAGATTGCGGCAAGAGATTTTATGTCTCAACGTATTGTAATATCCTACTTGAATAATTGTTTAAATCATCATGTCACACATAAAATATACAGTATAACGAAACAAAGGAGACATTGTCACGTCTTCCTTTCCCCAATGATTACAATGATAGCAAAAATAAAGGGTCATTCAAGGTGAATATCTCAACTGCCGCAATTAAAGAAAAACGGACCCCAAAATAAGTAGCTAACACGACAAAGTTAATATCATTCGAAAGAACGAGCTTCATAACTCAGAAACTCATTCAAGTAGACCCCCAGTGTAAATTACTCTTTTTGTGTACAGGGCTATGTAGAGTAGAATGTAAGTCACACCGCACTACTTGCGGACACACTTTGAAGTTGATAGCATAAAAAATATAAAGACACTAAAGCTGCTTTCACACCGGACGCGAAACGAATTTTTCGCACGACAGATTACATTCAAAGTCAGTGCAAAGACGACTTTGAATGTAATCTGTCGTGCGAAAAATTCGTTTCGCGTCCAGGGTGAAAGCGGCTTAAACCCACGATTCCATTCTATAGCTCTGTACCCTCAAATCATCACAACCCATATATAGTTTTCATGTGAAGGTGCTCAGCCACATGACACATGACAGGGTGGAACTATTTCGGGCTGGTGTGTGTTTACTAGGGGAAGTAAGTACTTCGGGACTGTTTCGATCGGAAATTGTTAACGTTTCCTCTTTTTTTTTTTTTTTTAAAGGAGTTGCAGTTTCCTCTTGGCTGTGTGATCGAGTGGTTCGTTGTGTTATGTTAGTCAGCTACAGCAGCAGTTCTGAAGAAGACGAAGACAACCGAGAACGCGATAAAAGGAAGCATAAAGAGTTTCATACCGACGACTGTCTTCCAGTTTGCAAAAAGATCAGATGTGTTGCGGGAACACAGTAAGGCAACAGTACCTGAGCAGTTTTGAGCTCACTAGCTAGCAAGTTGCATAGCTGTATTCGAAATTTCCATAATTTTTATGTTTAATGCCCTTGGCACTAAAATGAACATAAACAATGCATATCATGCACATCAGTGGCACTTCCCCTTTTTATGGCATTGCTCACTACCGCGGCAGCAGTAGGAGTACATTAATACATCAATGGCCTTCTTAAAGTGACTAGCTAGGTCTTCGTCTTCCATTACCCTCCATGTTTAGTGTTTTCATAGTTTGATACACATGCTGGCATACTCGTTACGCAAGCCCTACTGCTGGAAGTCTTACAGGACTTTTATCCTATTCTGGTTTAAAAAAATGAATAAATAAATTCAAGCTGTTAACGCCACGTTTTGGGCTGGAACTGCTAGTCACAGACTTCCAACGTAGAGAAAAATAAAAATTACATTAAGGATTGACAATGTTGATATCATCTTTATTTTCTGTGACGCCAGAAGTGAGTACGAACCATTCGTTAGAGTAATTAATCAGTTTTTTTTTTTTTTTTTTTTTTTTTTGCAAAAACGTGGATTAAATTACTTTTAGATTTTAGGAGCTAATGTATACTTCGTGATGGGAAAGCTGACATTTGTAGATAATTTTATGGTGACCACATGACTGGCCAGTCCTTGTTTTATCTCGTGCTGTTCAGTTTACCATACCTACACTCTCTATAGGGATGGCTGCCCTCAGGTGGGCGAGTCGCACCCTGCACAGGCGCAGTCCCGCCTCCCGTTGCCAGGTAGTGTCCTTGAAATGTTCAGGGAGGCCGAGGATCCATCGACTGAGGACAGCTCGCTGCATGGCGGGAGAGTGCGATCTTTCCGGCACGAGCGAGGCAACTGGGCTACATATGTATACCTGCCATGTAAGTCCATCTGCGCAGATGCCTCTGGGCACAGATGCTGCCTCTGGCTAATGACTGTAAGGTGTGCTTTGTTTGCGTTCTAGTGAAAACCTATCAGGTTGTACGAGCCCAATTCCGAAATAGTTGGGACAAAGTGTAAATTGTGAATGAAGTCAAAATGCAATGACTTTCACATCACATGAGCCAATATGTTATTTACAATAGAACATAGATAACATTTCAAATGTTGAAACTGAGACATTTTACATTTTTATCCACAAAATGAGCTTATTTCAAAATTTTGGGCTGCAACAGGTCTCAAACAAGTTGGGACGCAGGCAAAAAAAAAAATGCTGAAAAAGCAATTTTATATAAGAGAATCAGCTGAAAGAACATTTAGCAAGTAAGTAAGTTAACTGGCATCAGGTGTGTAACATGATTGGCTATAAAAGGGATGTCTTTGGGAGGCTGAGTCTCTCAGAAGTAAAGATGGCCACAGGCTCTCCAACCTGTGAAGGCTTGCATAAAAAAATTGTGGAATACTTTAAAAACAATGTTCCTCAACGTCAAATTGCAAAGGCTTTGAAGGTCTCATCATCGAAAGTGCATAACAACATCAAAAGATTCAGAGAAACTAGAAACATCTCTGTGCGTAAGGGACAAGGCCGAAGACCTTTACTGGATGCCCGCGATCTTCGGGCCCTCAGACGCCACTGCATCACTCACCGGCATGATTCTGTCATTGACATTAGTAAATGGGCCCAGGAATACTTAAAGAAACTACTGTCTGTAAACACAGTCCACCGTGCCATCCACAGATGCTACCTAAAACTCTCTCATGCAAAAAAGAAGCTGTTGTTGAGCATGATCCAGAAGCGCCGCCGTGCTCTGCGGGCCAAGGCTCATTTAAAATGGACTGTAGCAAAGTGTCCTGTGGTTAGACGAGTCCAAATTTGACATTCTTGTTGGAAATCATGGGCGTTGTGTCCTCCGGGCTAAAGAGGAGAAAGACCACCCCTCCTGTTATCAGCGTTCAGTTCAAAAGCCAGCATCTCTGATGGTATGGGGATGCATTAGTGCATATGGTGTGGGACACTTGCGTTTTTTAAAAAGCACTATGAATGCTGAAAGGTATATAAAGGTTTTAGAGCAACATATGCTCCCCTCCAGATGACATCTATTCCAGGGAAGGCCTTGTGTATTTCAGCAGGACAATGCAAAACCACATACTGCAGCTATTACAACAGCATGGCTTTGTAGTAGAAGAGTCCGTGTGCTGACCTGGCCTGCCTGCAGTCCTGATCTTTCACCGATTGAGAACATTTGAGGCATAATTAAACAAAAAGTCTGTCAAAGGAGACCCAAAACTCTCCAGCAGCTGGAAGCCTGTATTAAACAAGAGTGGGATCAAATTCCAATGGCTAAACTCAAGAAACTTGTCTCCTCAATGCCCAGACACCTCCACTCTGTGTTAAAAAGAAGAGGGGATGCTACACCATGGTAAACGGGTCCCTATCTCAACTTTTTTGAGACCTGTAACAGCCATCAAATTTGAAATGAGCTCATTTTGTGGATGAAATTGTAAAATTTCTCAGTTTCAACAATTGCTATGTTATGTCTGTTCTATTATGAATAAAATACTGGCTGGTGTGATTTGAAAGTCATTGTGTTTTGATTTTATTCACAATTTACACTTTGTCCCAACTATTTCGGAATTAGGGTTGTAGATCTAGATGTTGTTTGTCCCTAAAATCAGAACTAAACTGGGGAAAAAGCATTCAAATTTGTAGCACCATTTAGTTGAAACGAATTACAAAAGGACTTAAAACTGAATGAGCTGGTTTCGTTGGACACTTTTGAAAGGATGTTCAGTGACTTGGAAGAGGAAACATCTGGCTGCAGATGTTTTGCTTGATTTGTATTTTAAGATGGTAGTGTGATACTTTTGATCTTTCTGCTTTTTCTACTTCATGTTTTAATGTTTTGATGTAATTTATGATTGTATGTATGTATGCTTTTCGTTGTCTGTCGAAACTTGTTGGATGTGCTGTTGCGCTTCAGGCCAGGACACTCTTGAAAAAGAGATTCTTAATCTCAATGAGGTTTTCCTGGTTAAATAAAGGTCAAATAAATACAATCCCCAGGGACAGCGTTTTGCAGCTCTGTTTTATGAAGTAAAAGAACGACATAGGAGCAAAAATGGGTATGAATCCCAAAATGGCGAGCATGTGGGGGAAAATAGGGGTAATACAGAAAGAGTGAATAGACCAGTCAACAGTAGCTGTATGCTACTGCTGACAAGCTCCAAAAAGCCTCAGCGCTGGCTCTCACTCCACAGACTCCCCTGATGAGGGGTTCCTGGAGCTGATGGGCGAGATGATGCAGGTGGTGTCAGCCTGTGGCCTCTCCCTGACCTGGGCCGAGGAGTTCCACGTCAGCCTCTCTCAGACGGTGGTCCTGCGGCACCACTGGATCCAGCCCTTCATACGGTCTCTTCGTGCGAGGCTGACCTCGATCCCACGGTGAGGGGCCCCGGATTTTTAGGTGGAGGAAGCTGGTGTCTGTGTCTGTAACACTGGGTCTGAGGAGGTGGTGTGTGTGCCTTTTCTCTTTCAGAATGGTGTGTTTTGCTGAAAAGATGCAGGTGTACACCAATGAGCAGAATACCAGGTACAATTCACTTCCGTGTCTTCACACTGTACTATCCAAAAAAATGCACATCTCTTTTTCAAGTTCAAGTTATTTTTTTGTCGATTTGATGTATATTGTGTGATGGGTCTGTATGTTCCTGCTGTAGGACCTTTCTGGGTGTGGAAATCACCACAGGGCATGCTCAGCTTTTGGAGGTTGTGAGGGCTGTGGATCAAACCATGGGGGAGTTCAGTCTGAGCACCTTCTACAAGGTCAGAGTCCATCTCTGCAGTTCATCATACACAGCACTGAGCTTCGAGCGAATGAAGTTCCATATGAAATGTTGGCGAGCTTGACTGTGTACCTCAGTCCCATTAATATCGTTATGAAACAGTGGTGAGTTCAGTAAAATAGATGAATGTATGAGTTGTAAATGTAAACCTGACTTCCAAATCCTCTCTAAACTGTTGTGGTTTAAGATCTGTGGGGTAAGCAACTGTCTGATCTCCTGGTCTTATTATTTATATTTGTATAAATCTTCTCTGTCATTTTTTTTTGTTCGCATAAATGTCGAGTTCTTGCAGACTATCATCCGTATGAGAGTGATCTATTTTTCTTGATCTGGTTAGCTGTGGTATGAAATTTCTATCAGTAAATGACATGAAGATGAAATCCCAGTTTTGAAAGCCTTAAAGTAACCAGAGAATCTGGCTGAATCCAAATGGCTGGACTTCACCGTACTTGACTCGAGGACTTTGCAGGCGCGTTCTCTGGAAGTCAGCGAGCGCTGAGGGCTGTCCCAATACGCAATTCACCCAGCCCACAAGGGGCCTCAAGCAGACTTTCTGCAGACTTTCAGAGAGTCCGCGTGGGGTGCTAACTTCACCGGACTTTACCCGTGTGATTTACCCAGCATTCACTGTAATTTGGATGTGGTGGTATAAATTATGCCAAGGCATGTTGGGAAAATAACAAAATAAGGTATCCCTGTGTGTGTAATTCTCAAGTCATTAAGCTCAAATTAATACTTCTCTCAAGATACTGATGTATTTATTTGGCGGTTGTACCCACAGCAGCGAGCGAGGCCTGAAGTCCGGTCGCATGCGCTCAATTAAGCTCGCAGACCTGTGGTCTCGTAGACTTCATGGAATGACGCTGACAACTGAAGTCCACAAGTGTGGAGGGTGGAAATTTGTATTTGGCCTCTGACTTGCTTTAAAAAACCCTCTTACCTCTTCCACAGAGTCCCTCCTTCCACATCAGCCTGGCCTGGTGTGTGGGTGATGTTGCTGACCAGCTGCGCAGCGAGTGCTTACAGAAGCTGCAGGTACGTCCTCGGGCCCACACGCGATTCCTAGGGGGGAGGGCTCTTGTCCCTGTGCACTCGTTTGACCGATTTCTGTTCATCTCTCTTCTGCAACCTACCTGTTCGCCACAGCTACTCTTTCCGTCTCTTCCTCCAACACTGTTTTTCTCGCATCGTCCTCTCTCCCCCCATCCATCGAGCCTGTGCGCCAGTGTTGATGTAGCATCCAGTGCCCTCAGATTTTGTAACTCTGACCTTCAAAAAGGGGTTATTTCACAGAACAGGATTGCGAATTGGTTGGATAACTGTCCTCAATAAAAGCTGGTGCTGCTCTTCTCATACACAATTATTTTGCAAGTCATTGTAACAAATTAGGGAGGGATCCAGGAGTTTCTTAATGCCATGATGCAGAAATTTTTTGATCGCGCGTCTTGAAACAGGGCTCCTGGTTTGTGCTTCTAGGCTCCATCTCACCCAATTCTCAACTTGAAACTGTGATACGTTTGCTGTTCTTTGTCACTCAGAGGAAAATGCCTATTTCTAAATGGCTCTCAGTCTCTCTATATGTCGTTCCCTCTCTCCCTCCCTGCCACGCTAGGCTACGCTGGACTCTCATGAGGATGGGTCCTTCCTCTTGAGATTAGCCAGTGAGGAGCTCCGCTGCAAATCTGGGAACAAAGTCTTCACCTTCCCGCTGCTCTGACCTCTGCCCTCTGACCCCCACAGTGTGTGCAGCTCTCCAAATCCCAGGTCGGATCCCGCTCTCATTCTGTCGCGAAGAGGGAACCGTTTCAACTGGTCGCCATTCAGTGACAGCTTGTGGTAGCTCTCTCTATTTCAGGATTCGCAAAGCTATGTTTCCCTATTGCTAGCACTGAGCCCACAGTCTGGGGACAAGACATTGTGCAGGCTGGCCCAAGCACAGATATATGGCTGAGACAAGTGCTGCAGGCTGAATTAAAGCCTTTTACCGTGGCCAGTGCCCAACAGCCTCTCTCACTACTGCATTTACACACATTTTGTATTTTGTTAGAAAAAAATAAACCATTTTAAAATTCCCTAGAAATCACTTGTCTGAAAGCTTTGTCTTGATTCCGGTTAAAGACCAGGTCTGATCCACAGCTGTTAGTCAGTGATGGCAACCTGGCAAAATGTTCGTCTCAAATTTCTGCACTGCTCAACTAGATCATAAATGTAACTGTTTTTTTTTTTTTTTTTTTGATCCCTGCAAAATTAATTTTGATGGAAACACAGCTGGCAGAAATCTGTTTATTAAATGATACCAGTTATATATAGGTACAGAACACATAATATGCACTTTCATCTTGGTTTTGTTTCTTTGTGCTGTTCTGCTTTCAGAATGTACGTTTTGATGAAGTTAGACATTGAACTTCAAAAAATAAAAAACTATGAATCAGGATTAATAGCCAATGAAGAAAAAAAAATTGGAAGTTGTTACTCATAGGTCATAAATGCAACAAAAAAAGTCAAATGTAAACAGATACACTAGCATCAGACTCTGGCACTCAAGACTGATTTGTGGGTTGTATTGTTAATATGGCAGAAAGTTTTTTTTGTTTTTTCCTTACAGTATATTTACTGGCACAACTTTTGGACACTTTGGGTTTATTGCACATAGGAATCTTAAGGCTGTATGTAAGCGGCAGTAATTTCTGCAAACTTTAATGCAAGAACTCCCCAAAAATATTCACAGGCAGTTCTACTGAGAGATTAAGCGCCCTCCTGAACTGAATTTACGCAGACTTTGCCTACTCTAGCAAAACCCATGCAGAAAACACAAATAATACAGCCAGGCCCTGTTTTGCTGACAGAAGCTATGTAAGAATGGGCAGAGCGTAAGTTGGGTTCTCCCCGAGGCTCAAAAAAATGGGCTAATGGCCAGGAACAGGCAGGAAAAGCAGCCAAGGCACAGGGAAGCAGGCCCTTGGTAAATTTCATTCTTCTGCCACAGTTTTCCCTGTCTAGAGGCCGAGGTCGAAATGCCAGAATACAAAATGCAACCTGTGGAAGGAACAACAAACTGAAAATTGCGTGATAAAACATGGTTAGGGAGCTGAACAAGTGGTGGCACGGTCAGACTGGCAGGTTAAATAGACAGGAGTCAAGGAACAGCAGGTTGCTTTGCATCACAATATTGCATGTGTTTAAAAGTCCGCCAGCAGAGGGCAGACGGTTCGCTGAACAGAGAAACTCGGGGAGATATCAGGGTCATGGTAGGTGACCTAGTTTTGGTAGAAACCACCAAGCCAATCCGAAGTCTTTGTTTTCATCTGGCTCTCCGAATGGTCGACGCAGGGTGAGTGGTTGAAAGAGGTGCAGTAGAGCGAGCTTCAGCACTGGAGGCTGTTGGGACCTCATAGCAGAGCTGGACGACCCTGTTTGCAGGAAGCAAAGCTAGACAGGACAGTTGGCCTGCAGAGAGGTATTTATTTGCGCGGTAAAAATAAACAAGGCAATCGGAGGCTTTGCTGATCCAAACGGGTGGAGTTCCTCCATGCAATCAAGGACTCATATGAAAAAAAAAATCATTTTCCTGAGGATACATGATTTTAGTCAGTGAATGAGAGCATGGCCCTTCTCTCCCACTCCAGCATAACTGAAAACCCCACAGTAAACAGAATTACATCAGTCTGCATCACAAACATCACTATCTCAGCACACACAGGCCAGACTAAAAGAGGGTTTCAACATGTTTTGTTCAATAAAAGATATTTTTATCAGTTTATGGTGGAGTAAACAACAAAACTGCAGTTTCAGTAAGTCAGAGGTCGCGGAGACATGAAGTCAGCAGTTTCTTCAAACCTTCCCTCGGCCAAACAATCAATGTATCAGCCTTTAGCAGAAACACATTCTGGAATAATCACAACACGCTGAAAAAGCTTAAAAAGGAAAATGATAAATCAAAAGGTAAAATTAAGGAATTAAAAAAAGCTGGTTAACATTAAAATTGCAAAAGGCAAGCTGTAGAAAGGGCAGGAATACACATTTAAAACAGGTAGAAAAGTGTTGGCGTGCATAACACTCAAATTGCACTTTGGAAAGGACACAAGCCACCGTTTGTCTGTACGCTTGAAACTGGGGAAGGTTCATCTTCAATTTAAACCGATTACGACGTACAGCAACAAAAAAAAAAAACAGCACTTTGATCCTGAGAGTGTACCATTGTATGGAAATATTTCCACATAATACATCATAAAATTTCATCATCTTTTTCCAACATGAAAGAAATACAGAAACAATTATTTGTACATTTAGCCATTAAATACTTGGTAAATCTCTGACCTGTGGATTACGGGATAGATCAGTAACCAACGGAGTTTAATATATGCTAGATTCAGTTTCTCAAATGAAGAGCCTGTAGAAATGTCTGATTTGATTGGAGCCGTGTGACTCCATGTCAAATGTGTCTCCCAGACTCCACTATTGAGTCTCTAACCTCAAACAGTAGATAAGCTGAGTGGGTGTGACCATAAATATTGAATTTTAAATGGCGATTTGTGTTAAAGGGATACACAAACAACTTCTGTGAAACAAACTGCTCCAAATCAAAACAGAAAAAAATGCACATAAAGCAGATTAGCCATGTTCCACGATGACTATATAAAAGAGTGCCAACGTAAATATTTTAAAACATATCCACAGATAAAAATAACACTCTCCTTTTGGCTTTTGACTCAAGAACATTTGCAAATTTATGGCAATTTTCCTGGCAGTGAATGTTGTTACAGTTTGCGGGGGATTCTTGTTTTCAGTGGGTAATCCATTAGATTAAAAAAAAATAAATAAAAAAAAAACAAATTAAAAAAAGATTTAAAACGTGCAGGCATAAAACCCGTTTCTGAGGGTGCGGCAAAAATTGTGAGTGCACCGAGGGACGAAACACCCGAAAGAAAATGCTGATCTTTCGCCCAGCAGATGAATTTGCATTGAAATTTGGAACAAGTCGGGAATAATATTGCCTTGTCTCACAACAGGCAATACTTGTCACAAATTCCTGTCAAAGAAGCATTTCTTCATATGCCGCCCACATTAACGCATCAAAAAGTGATCGCGTCAGCAAGCACTTCACGTGTAAACTATAGACCTGGAAGGCTCACTTGGAGGAGTTATATGATTAATGCACTGTAATGGACTGAGTGTTTAAAAATAAACATGAGGAGACTACTGGGATATAGCCTAGTGCTTGGCAAAGGTAACTACTTATTAAAAAATAAGAACAAATCAGACATTTCTGACGGCCCTAGTTATACAGTGCTGTTCCGCAAAGATAACTCCTCACGCTTAATACAGAGGCAGGTGGCCATTTCAGCTCAGGAACTACACAAGTCCCCTTTTGTGGCTCTTCTCCCTCCATACATACATATCCTCCATCATTAGCATCTTTTCTCAATAAATTAAATACATTCAATATTACTATCCTACAAGAACTCCATTCCAGTCATGATTAAAAATGCTTCTGTCCATCCCTAAGGGACTGTTTTGGGAGAGCACCATATCTCAGTCACAATCACTCTGATGTATCCTCAATTCTGATTGGCAGAGGCTGAGGAGGGAGGGGCTAACCCAGGGGCGGGGCGTGTAGTGTCAGGGAGAGAAGAGCACGTCCTTGATGTAGGCGATGGTGGTGTAGTTGAGCAGCATGTCCACGTGCTCGGTGCCCCGCAGCTCATGAAGGCGGACCGGCTGCTTCTGGCGCTCGACCCACCGCTTGCAGGCCAGGGCGCTCCGCAGGTTCACCGTCCCGTCCCCATCTCCGTAATCTACGACGGGCTCCACATCGGGGAAGCCGGTGCCGTAGTGGAAGGCCTCGGGCGTGTCGATGCCCGTCCCGTACAGGCAGTGAATGGCGACGCCGGGCGGCTCCAGCACATTGACCAGCGGCTCCGTGTCGTGCCGCATCGCCCAGGCCTCCTCGAAATGAATGTCGGAGAAGAAACGCTGGTAGTCGCCGAGCGTGTAGTTCTCGTTGGTAGTGAACACCAGCACCTTGTCGGACGGCCAGATGTTGACGTAGGGGAGGAGCCAGGCGGTGCTGACGGCCGTGCGCTGCTGGGCGCGGATCTTCAGGGGGCTGATCAGTGGGATTCGGTTGTTGTCACCTGCGGGGGGGCAGTGAGGGGGGAGGGGTGAAAAAGCCAAACCAACTCTTTTTGAAATTGATAGCTTTCAACTTAAGGATATCGATGCTGTAAGGGCTTCATGTCGTTTTCGTGCCAGTCAACACATACGAGAAAAATCCCCAACAAACATTGTTCATCCTCTCATATATTCTAATGTTCAGTAAAAGCTGGTATTTCCAAGAATAGTGGCAAAGCCACTGCGCTAGCTTGGCCAAACATGGCGAAAATCGAACTTGGCCTAGACTTTCATCCCATATAAACGCATATAAAATATGAAAAGGATCTGTGAAGAACTGAAGGCGCTAGAGCACTGACGAGGCAAAAAGTTTACGGACGCACGACAGACCACCAAGAAGGCATCTAACCATAGCGTAAGCCCGACTGGCCTCGAGGCCAAGCGGGCTAAAAATTCACATCGACTTGCACTGTCCAGTACACATTCATAACACATCTGAATACATGCATACGCACACACAGACTCATGGAGGAGCGGGGGCGTTACCGGAGGCCATGACGCGTAGGGTTTTAGCCACGCCCCCCCAGGGCGCACCGAGGGAGATGAAGGTTTTGATGTATCGGTCCTTCCAGACCTGGGGCTGCTGGCTGAGGAAGTACAGCGTGTACATGTTACCCATACTGTGTGCTATCAGCACCACTGGGCTGCCTGCCTTATGAGCCATCTCCTCAATCATCTTCTGCAGGGCCAGGAAGTACGGCTTGTTCTCGTCTGTAACACAAAACCCAGAGTCTCTTTGTGACATCACTGCGAGCAGCTGGGCTCAGGAGTGCGGCCAGAATTTTATACTGAAGAAAATCGTCTGTATCAAGACGGAGAGGTGTGGTCTTTCTAAATATGGAGGAGGGGCATCAGTATTCATATGGAGGGGTCTGTGAACAGGTGACATTTTCTAATGAGCAAATAAAGGAAACATCCATTCACTATATCGCTTCTTTCTCACTAGGGCCGCGGGGGAGCTGGAGTGAAGGGCAGGGACACACCTTGGACAGCTCGCCAAATCATTGCAGGACACACGCACCATTCACACACCCATACCTATGGGCAATTTAGACTCTCCAACTAGCCGGACATGCATGTCTTGGGACTGTGGGAGGAAACCATAGTGCCCAGAGGAAACCCACAGGTACACAAACAGGACATGCAAACTCCACACAGAAAGGCCCCAGGCTGGATTCGAACCCATGACCTTGCTGTGAGGCAGCAGTGCTAACTACACTCTAATCACTGATTTCATCCTAGTGCGAGGGTGAGAGTTGCGTATACATGCTAGTGTGTCAGTGTGGGAGAGTGTCTGCAAAGTGTGTGTGTAATGTAGGGGAGAAAGGGATTGTGCGTCAGTGTACATGTGCAAGTGTCAGTCGTACTCACTCGGAGCTTTGCGCCAGTCGTACGGAGCACCCCGCAGGTCGTCGTCTCGAGTGTACCCCCAATCTACCAGGGCCTGCGCAATCATGAAGAAGTACATCCCTGCAACATACACAGATCTTAGCCTCGCTCTCACATGCACTTACACGGTACAGTTCTGCTCTTCAATTAATATATTCCTGGCAGAATTTATAAAATGCAAACCTATTTTAGAAAATATGAGCGATGATGCCTAGCACTTTTATTTTATTTACTAATGGTGTCCAGATGAAGCAATTAACCCTTTGAACCCTGTATTATATAAAGGGGTTGTGAGCCCCACTAATGCCAAACACAGCTTAATGTGATGGGGAAACCACATAATCATAAACAAGGTCACATGGCAACAAAAAGTCATGTAATCAAAGTCCCATGTTTGGAGGCCTGTCCCATGTTTGGAGGCCTGTCCTCCAGCATTTCAAGTTATCACATTTTCTCTATGCGGCCACAAAACAGGCCTTTAGGGTTCAAAGGGTTAAACACAGAATTTAACATTTATTATATTGAACACAACTGAAATCATGGAGGTCTAAGACTTGCACACCCCCGTCTGTTGGGCTTGTTTGTGCACACTCAAGTAAACAGATAAATGTGAAGGTTAACAATCAATGTGTGAGCCTACTTTAATAGCAATCATTGTACTGAGTAAATCGCCGTATTTATTAGTTCTTTGGGAAATCTTGTGCATTTGGCCTTCACTGAAAATATATGGAAAGCAAAATAACTGTCAAAAGGATCTGTGAAAAAATACTTCAGCAGTGTACAGCACTGAGAAAAAGTACTTGCCCCCTTCCTGACTGGTAATTTGGTCAAAACTGGTGGCGAAGTGAATGCTACGGATTATCAGAAAACCTGGGTGAAAATTTTGCACCAATGAGCCTGGAAGATGAACATGGTGCACACTTAGACTTTCCAACACGACTACGATCAAAATCAGTGGGCAAAATCAACCCTTCAATGGCTGCTGCAGAAGAAATGGAAGGTTCTGGAGAGGCCATCACTGTCCCCAGACCTCAAAAAACTTTGAGCCACTCTGCTGAAAACTCAAATGAGCGACAAATGCAAGGCAACTGAAGAACACACTGGACCTGAAAGCTTTTTGCCAAGAGTGGGCAGCTTTACCACCAGAGAAAATAAAGGAGCTGCAAGCGGTCATTGATGCTCAGGATGACAACACGTCATCATTAATCCAAATGTACGCAAACTTCTGACCAGGGTATATAAACTTAAGCTGCATCACTCTAGTTATTATGATTCATATAATAAATACAAAATTATGTGATAAATTGCTTCATCTACGCACTATTATTCCATGTGTGTTTTAAATTATCATTAATATTTTAGAATAATGGTAAACATTTTCCAAATTCTGCCTGAGATATGTAAACTTGAGTAAAAATGTACATACAAATACTTTCACTCGCACTCAGATCCAGACACACACTCTTCGCCTCTCTCGTCATTTTTGGCTGACTCACCAACACTGCGTTTTGACGGGTCGAGGTACTCCAGGGGGTACGTCTTCCCGAAACCCGGGACCCTGACATTTACCCCGGGGGGAGCCATCGTTCTTCTCGTCTTCCAATCGTAGATCAGCCTTCAACGCAAGACCATACTTCTCTTAAACAGACCCACGCACCCTCTCCACCAAGCATGTGTAAATCCAAACCACATATGTGCAAGAGTCATGCAGGAGTGTCTCTGCCTGTACCATTTCTTCATAGACCATGTGCAAATGATTTTACCATGTCCTTGCAGTTCAGTACCGAATAACAAGCTGAAAAACATCCATAAATCAATAAACATTTAAGAAGGCCACCTCTTAGCAATGCTGGCAGGGAGTACAAGGATGTATTCATCCTACATAAATTGAACACTCAGGACTTCACGGGCGTAATTTAATGTTCCTCTCAGACTTGTACATCTGATGTACCAACCCGAGGTCTGCTCTTTGATTGGTATGTAATGAAATGCAAATTCCCAGAGGGATATAAGAAGATCTCTGGTGACTTCATCCTCAGAATCCAAGTGTCAGCTCTGATCAATATGAATGTATAATTCAAGTCACTATAACAAACTGTTGACAGGCAATAATAATGTAAGAAGTTATGTGAAACTTGGTGATGGTTTTGGTTTATGATGGATCTCGCTAGTAGCTCTCTCCACCTCAATTTTAAGAAAAACACCCCGGCACATTTTAGCCTGAATGTACTCAACTCTTTGCGTAACACTGTGGTTGAAAGCGTGGTTAACTTCCTTCACAAAAAAACAAAACCGAAAATGCGTCATTAGATTCATTTGGTAAAATACTCAAGATGGTCATAAGAATATATGAAAAGCTCAGATAATTGAAATCTTCAAATACATACCAAGCCTGCAAAGAAAGAACAAGCAAAAATACAGTGCATGATTCAGTCTCAGATCTAGTTCCAACTTCGCGGACAATCACGCAAGTGAATCTCAAAGTCAATCCAGCACACACCCACACACAGCATCACAGAGATGCCACACACAAACGGGGGGGGGTCTGAAATTCTGGGTTTAGCACTAAAGCCATCTCTGAGCAGCTTTAATTCCGCACCTGCAACGAGTTTCACTCCCCATTCCTCAACTCAGGGGAACTGTAAACTCTAATAGTGAAGATCTGAGAGAGAACTGAGTATGTTTGAAGCACAGTGAGATCTAGTGACGCAAAAGCCCCTCAGCAGGTTACCATGGCATAAAGAGAGAAGTCTCCAATTCAAAACTCCTGGGGTTTGGCTGATCTCACCTTAGCTGAGTGGCAACTCAGATATGGAATCATTGGGCAGGGAAGAAACTGAGGTTCTAGTCTCCTCACAAATTACCAAGGCTGGATACAGCAACCCAACCCCACATAAAACATCAAAATATAGCTTCCTTCCCCCCATGGAATTTTGGCATGTCTACTGCAACTCGTGTACATTTATTTTTGTGTACTTGGCCCCTAACGTCATTCACACATTTTCTGTGTCTTCACACAAGTTTCGAATGATTGATGGTTAACTTTTCAGCTCTTGTGCTAATTTTCTAGTGAACAAGCTGACTCTTCAGCCCTCTCTCTAATCATTCAAGCCCAGGCCAGTCTATGTGAACCCGACACAACAACATGATAGAGGTGAATTGGGTCACTGTGACAACAGAACTGAGGCACAGTGTGGCTTGTGTGTGATATCTGTGAGCACTTAGCTAGTAGCCAGATGAGTTCACATTAAGAGATTGTGATGAGCTTCTTCAGCGACAGATAAAATCTATAATGATAAACTTCCTGGTTTCCCCAAGGAAGACCAACTCACTGAGTCACAGAGTATGCAGATAACAGACTGATCTCCTCAGTAATTAGTTTAAAAGAGGAACAACTCCTTGCTTTAGGGCCATTGTGGTTCTGTTGTTTGTTCCAGCCCATTATACTGCCTGAATTGAAACAGTTCTACACTAGTACTGGTTCACTCCAGTATTCAGGCGCAGTAAAATGTTTGCAGCAAGACTCTATGTGCAGTTTACAATCATGGTATTATCGCCGATGACTTCATTGAGCATTTGTGAACTTAATTATTAGGCTACTTGGTTTAAAATTACAGTGCCATGGAAGACACATGGCTCTTCCACAGTCTATGCCGTCTTCACCTCATATTGTCAATCCAGCAGTCGATTGCCACAGGTACCAGCAGCTCCATGTTCAGCCAAAGGGTGAAGTAGTCATTGGTCTTCTTGTAGCAGATGTAGTGGACCACGCTAGGCTTGTCCAACTTGGCCTCCAGCTGGTTTCCTAGGTCACCTGGAACTGTGAATATAAGGAGGAATTAAGTGAGAATCCCCAGTGTGCAGCAGTGTGAGCTGTTCTAGGTCTCATTATGAGCAAGCCACTGTAATACATGAAGGCGTCCAGTATGAGGCAATCTGCCTGTATGCCTCCAGTAAGGCCTGACTGGAATAGTTCTTCTGATCTTTATTCAGAATGCCAATTTTCTCAGGTGTCATGTGAGTAGTTTTCACCAATTAGAAACCGGCAGCCTCAGTTTGAGAAAACACTTGTATCACTTTTCAACCTGGTTATGGAATTTTCTGAATTCAACCCATTAACTCATTACTTTTTCCAAAAAGAATAATTAAAGGGGATCCCGTGTAAAACCTCAAGTAGATTTGTCCAAAAAGAGCACACCTAGAGCTTCTATCTGCCACACAGATTTCTTCAAAGTGATATCTGCATTAGAGGATAACTGCAAAAAAAAAAACACACACACACACACACCTCAGGCCACTGGGGTTCGGTGGCATTTTTGTGAACTGCATGTTCGCTGGTTGATTGATGCGCTTAGTTTTTCGGTTGGAAATTTTCCTCCTTGATACTCGCGAAGAGTTAGCCATATTGTGGGAAGAAGTTATACTTCGTGGCCACGAGTGAACTAAATCATGAGAATGGTTTATGACTCGTGGCCACAAAATGCATATTTTCGCAGGTCATCGCACTTTCCGGCTCCGTATAATTCTGAAATACGTCAGGATTTTTTTTCCAGGTTCGATAGGGGATGAAATGTCTTCTTGGGCCACTCTCCACCTCGTTTCGAGCAGCCTAAAGCTGGGCATAACACCTTTTTCCTGCACTGTTTGTATGGGATAGTGTACGGGTCGTGCAACATCGGGGACAAGGTGTCCACAGACACGTCACAGCTTAGCAGCTGGGTTAGTCTTTGAAGGGAAAACATGTCCAGCCCTATGCTTCAGCTCGTGCTATATAGGTTCTACTTCCACAACTCTTCTGGGAAATTGGGGAGGGCTTCATTGGCAAATGATAGATGAAAATAAAGTTCAAAGTGTGCTCTTTTAGGGCAAATCTACTTGAGGTTTGTCCTGAGTTCCCCTTTAAATGCAGACTGTTCAGTCTGTAAGAATTTAGTCTGACACTTTGGGGAAGTGGGGAATAGATGTGTATTGACTTGTAGAGGTATGATTTGTTGAGCGAATGGCCTGAGATAGTGGGAATAGCTGTCACACTCTGGTAATGCATACAAAAGAAATGAACTGAAACTGCCTGGATTAGGGGATAGATGAGGGTGTAGAATAGCCCAGGATGAAATCTCAGCAGGGACTTCATTGAACTTAGCTCATGTTTCCCCACACTTGTGTTCTCTCGTGACGCCCAATTTAGAGATGTTCTGCAAACCATATTTGGAGTTCATCTTCTGTTCTCTGTATTTTTATGCTCAAATTGCTTACAGAGTGTTGCTCCGCTAACCATGAATGTTTTTCTAACTTTCCTCCTTAGTAGATGCTTAGTATGAGCAAGCAAATGTGTACAATGTAAGGTTCTACAATAGCAGAGACAGCTTTTACTGTAAATCATGTCACACAGTTGACCAACCTTGGGTCACATATTTGAGGCAGAGCTCAAGATGACTGCTCCTTTTCAACAGTTGGACTCAGTAGTATATTGAGCCCCGTTATAAATTTTTTTGCGGGTTTGCTGGCTAATGGGGCTCTAGTACTCACTGTGACTGTTTCTTAAAATAGTCATTTTCTGCTCGACATCACAGTAGTACCACATCAACCAAATAGATCAAGAGAAAAGTACCTCCATGCCATGGTCATTGCAAAACAATGCTCGCTGGATAGAGCAAGCCACACGTTGAGGAGAGAATCGGAACGAAACTGGTTTTCATCCTGTACATGCCCCAGTGTCATTTAAATAGTGCATTGAAGGACATTTGAACATAGCCCTCACTGCCTACTGCAATCTGTCACACAACAATTCTGAATTGTTTTGGCCTATTTGTAATGCAGACATTGACAGTGCAGTCAACACGTGTTTGAACAGTTTACAGTGTGTAAAAGGTTTTCAAATCCTACATGTTCTGCATAACAGTGTGAAGGCGCACACAAACTGACAGTATCCTCCTTAAACTCATATCTTGGGTTTCCGTACTCATTATTCAAAAGTGCACAGGAATTCAGGGCCCAAAAAAAAAAAAAAAAAAAAAAAAAAAAGTGTCACTGTCCAAATATTAACAAATGTATTGACCCACAGGATCTTGATGGAATACAGCTATCCCCACTTCAGTTTGGCTCAATAGCAATTGCAAAGCATTTGGAGTGAGAAGGGGGCAATACTTCGGTCATGAATTGGGGCACAGGATCAACTTTACTGTTGCTGTACTAGCCAGAGGTGTATATAAACAGAGCAGAGCTTCAGAAGCTAAACGAGGCGAGTGAAAGGAAAGGCAGGAGCAGAAAAATAAAAGAATTTTTAAAGTTGCTTTTCTTTCTACATTGTAGTTTAGTGGCTACATCTAAACGTATGTTTCTCTGAGGCCAACAGGAAACATAGCCTAATATAAAGGAATCTGTGACATTTGTGTAGCATGGTGGAATGTGTCGGGGCAAGAGAGACCACTTCTGAACGCTAATAAATCAGGTGTACACACCGCTGACCGCATTCACCGCTATCACAAACGGGCACACGCCTGGGCGTGCTCGCTCACCTGTTAATGCTTTTCCAAGCGCGTGACAAAGCGCCTGATCAAGCAATTCCATCCGATATGTAAAAACATTATAGTTCCCGTAATCAGTCCTCAGTCTAGACCCCTTTACAGCCTGCATAAAATACTGGTTTTGGTTTCAATTGTGATTGCAATCCCGAAATTTTATAAAGCGGTTCGTTTGGAGGTATTGTGTGCCCCCCTACATCAAAATGATTCCAGTAATATAATTAAGCATGCCATGAAGAAAGTATGTGTTCTCATACTGTGCTTATTGCACTCTATAGCAGCCATTCAAACAACAAAGGTCTCATTCTCCAAAGTGATCAAACAAATCTTGCAAGCCGACTTGACGAAACTTAAGCGCTGGTAGCAACGATGAGTCACATATCTTTATACCGTCATATGACCCGTCTGGCCAAGGACCAAAATATGGATCCGGACATGGTGCAAACCTAAACCATGAATTCTAATTTTCGGTTTTTCTCATGAAGACTAGCAGCAAGCTTGATCGAGAGGCGATAATAACTTAGTTGCGTTCATATCTAGCTAGCTGCATTCACAAAATAAATTAGTAATAGCTGCAGCACAATGACTTGTCTTTGGCTGCATTTTGACATTCATATTCAGAGAATTCCAGCACTAAAAATTTTGCATACCGCGAGTCGGACCGCTACAATAAACTTAAATAGCCCATCACTTACGCAAGCCTACAGTGACTATGCGCTTGGAACAAATGTTTGCCAGATCGCTAACGATAAATACATTTGTCTTCCGCGTGAGCAATGTCGCGTTATTTTAAAATATAAAACTAGATACGGTTTAATTGCCGTGTTAAAGTCAGATCTGAACTTACTCAAGACGACCGGGGGTCTCGCCGCGCTGGAAATGCCATCATTTTTGTTTACTGGAGTTCCGTTGCAAAATGCCAGAAACATCAGCATGAACAGCGGCAGAATCAGCCCTGTGACGGACACCATCTCTTCCAATAGCTCATCACTCAGTAGTTGAAACGAGACTAGGGCGTTATATTGTCAGAAGACTTAGCTTCACTCGTGAGCCGTAAACAAAATGATAAACAGCACAAATCAATCACGATGACAGACCGAATACAAACAGTGATGATCCCTCGGCCAGTTTCACATCGTCTACTGAAGTCTGAATAAGACGCAGCCAGATGATATCGAGGGAGAGAGGGCGGGGCAGGGAAACTAATGAGACTGATTCAATCGATTCGGCGCTGGAGAAAATGTAGGAGAATTCGAGTCATGTGAGTTGGAAAATGTTGTTTATTTCGTGTGATTAGAGCAAATATTTTTACCGGGAAGAGAAGGGAACGAATTTGCCAGTACCTGAGGGCAAAGACCGCACGCTGCTTCCTGCAGATTGGTTTATTTTTTATTCATTTTTTTTTTTTTTTTTTTTACAGAATTCTGTAAAATTGCATTGTAAATCAGTTTATCTGTTTTTCCCAGTCTTTTTAATCAGATTTATTTGATTTACTTCAGAAGGCCTTCTGTTTG
This sequence comes from Gymnothorax javanicus, assembly GCA_029692085.1. Lineage (NCBI taxonomy): Eukaryota > Metazoa > Chordata > Actinopteri > Anguilliformes > Muraenidae > Gymnothorax > Gymnothorax javanicus. Next base: position 8,378,840 of record CM056207.1, on the reverse strand, counting down.
TATGACAGTTGTGATGCAGTCACCTCAGTAACACAAACGTAAGCACATCACAGATGCCAGCAAACGGTGATGAAGAAGTTATTATTTGGGCACTAATTTTTCTGTTAGAAGCTGTGCGTCTGAAGCTTGCGCATTCCTCCAGAACTATTTCCCGAGGTGAAGCGTCACAGTAGGCCTTGCTCTGCCCATTGGCTGATACCCTATCAATAGAAACTTGATACCTGTAAGTGCTAGATGTATGCTGTTGCAAGCATAGACATTAAGAGAGGCTAGATTGGCCCCTCCCCCTTTTTTCACGGCAGACTTGGCGGCCATCTTAAAGCGGTCGACCGCCCAAACGCGGAGTGGGACTCGGTGACAATAATAAATCACTGTCGTTGCAAAATACCTCAACATTGTGCAGCCTACGGCTGTAAAAACCGGCGTACTGCACAATCCAGACAACAGGGAATTACCTTTCACAGGTAAGACACATGTTTAGTTTAATTTGGTCTTTTAATAATTTTAATAATAATAAGTTTAATAATCTTTTAATATATGGCCACGAGAAACCGAAATTGATAACAAATGGACTGACAGGCATCTTAAAATTCGCCATGTCTAAGGATAAAGTATGCTTTCTGATGGGCATCTGAGAGGAAAAAACATGCTTCTAGCGAGAATTTAACCCGGGTCTATAAATAATAAGTCTTGTGTGATAACAACTATACCACTACAACTTCAAAATATTCACGGGGAATAGATATTTATTTCCGAAAGCTTGTATTGGTTATACAATAATGCACAGCGAATCGCGGGGTCGACCGCGGCAAGATGGCCGCCGCCGTCGGACGTCAGTCTACTGGGATTGCACCGTAAGGCGTCCAGTCTACCTATATATGTCTGTGGTTGCAAGTCACTTTAAGGGGCACGTGCCAAGGAAAACCAGCGCTGCCCTGTCTGGATAAAACAATTCGGGGAGGAATGGTACAATCGTTATACCTCATAATTGCAATAGAAGCATTTTTTTTTTTTTTTTTGCACAACAATGTAAGCAGGAATGTGAAAATGCAGTTAACTACTCCATGTGCTGACTTCCTACTGGCCTGGAAGCTCAGGGACATAAACTCTGCATGAGTTATTTAAAAAAAAATCCCAGTTAAAATAAATCCATAGATAAATGATAGATGTTTTTTTATTTGCTCTGTAATGTTTGCGCTGATGAATCCAAATGCATACAATATTGATCAAGTATCTACAGGTTTCATATCACCATAGTCTTGCTGAAAATTCCAGTTAAGACCAGTTAGCATTCAAACTAGGTTTCAGATTGTCGAAGCATTGTTTTCAACACCTCTTGCTGGACAAAGCAGAGCTGGAGCTGGTTAAATCTGGTCCTAGCTAGACAGAGGTGGTCAGAGTTTGTTAAGTTGGTTGCGAAAGCTGATGTCAGGCTGGTTGACCTGCGAAAACTTAAAAGACAGCTTGAACCAGCTTGACCAATTAAGGCTGGTTGATTCTGGAACCCTCAGCAAGGAGAAAGGTTTGACTTGTACTGCTTGCTCATTAAAATTTACTAAAAAACCGAAAAGCAAGTTTGCCTCCATGCTGTACAGTTGTGACACGTTGAAATTGTAACTTAAGAGGTGGCCATTATTCATGTTAGCTTTCTCTCGGAAACCACAAAACGTTGCCGTGAATCAGATTTAACATTTGGTTCATATGAAAGGAAATTAATGACATAAGACACTTAAAAGGTAATTACAGTTCTGTTAAAATGATTACACGACTCAGATAAAAAAAAAACAGTTATAAACAGATTTCTCAGATTCACAGAATGCAAATATGATAGAAAAATGTGAGATGACAACTTGTTCAATCCGTGATACACTAAAATAATGGCACTTGTAGTGGGTTATACCTTTGAACATTCAGAAAGAAGATGGTCTTTGAACTGAGGATTTTTTGTTTTGGAAAATGAATTAAATATGCAATTAATTTGTATTGTAATAACTGTGCCACATTTCCGTTACAAATGTCACATACATACATGCCAGTGGTAACATTGTACTAGGTTTATGTTTATTTAAAAGTGTACACAACCGATTTACAATCATCTCAAACATAATGTGGTTTATTTGAGCAGGCATGTGTATGCTAATAGACGTGAAATTTCAGAGGTTTTTATTACACCACTTTTGAGTGATTCAGTATGAAGCGATGAGTTTTGCAATTGTGCCAGTTCTCCCCTGTGTAGCGTTGCTGGACACCCTGCCATTGTGACAATTTTGTAGCCTAGACCAGAGGCATATTTCAGATTTATAAAAACAATTTGACATTAAAATACACAAAATTAATAGGATTATGAACATATGTGAAATTCCAAGTTAATCCTGGTAATCTAAATAAAAATAGTATGATGTTTAGCTTATCCATGGATTTTCTGAGTGTATAAAATATTCATGTATAAAATCCTAACAATTTTTATATATATATATATATATATATAAGAGCCCTGGCTCTTTGAATTAGGGTATCACCTTTGTTTAACTGTTTTGACTCATAAGACCCAGTTGACCAACATAAAAAATAGCCTGTACATTCCATATTTAAGGTTGATATGGATTGTGATTTTTATTCAAGACTTTTTAAAATTTGTTGACAGCACAAACCTATTTGTTGCTCAGTGTGAGCCAGCTGTCTCATGGCTGGAGTTTTCCCTTAGTTTTGTGTGTCAGTCTCAGTCTGGGGTAGTTTACTTGACACACAATGGAAGGTACTTTCTCAAAATCCCCCTCATTGTATATTTCAACTGGATATCCTCCTTACGGTTTAACTGGTTTACAATTGATGTGCTGGCACGCATTTGCAAATGTTAGGTTGTTGGTTCTAAATAGGGGCCCCGTAACTCTTAGCAAGTTTCTTTTCCTGAATTGCTTCATTCAATACTGAGATTAACTGTTTTAGTGACGCCTGTGTTTTAGGTTTGAAAAAGCAGATGTACCCTCTGTGTTTTGAAACACTCTGTAGCTCCAATTGTGTGGCAGGGATGGTCATAACCACAGGGTCCTAAGGTGGACTCATTACCTGGGAGATGATGCTAAAGAGGTGTGTCGGCCTCCGTTCATGCTAACGGATGTTAGGCCATTTGACCAGTAATTGAAGCTCTCAGAGATCCACCATAACATGGCGAAGAGAACATACCCAAGTCATTGGGTGGCCATGTATGACAGTAACCATAGTTCCACATGTAGTGAGGGAGCAGGTTCAAAGATTTAAAGTTTACTGGAGATGAAACCACAAATGGGAAAGGAATGATTTAATACAGTGGAAATTGAGACAGCCTTAGAAGTGGGTGTTGATCAGTACATCCAACGCTAAGGTTTAACGCTGAAGAGAGACATATTGTTATTGAGAGATATCATGATTGACAGTAGAGCTTGATCTGGCCATTTGAGGAAGGAGATTATTCTTGCGTGAGTCTTAATCTTTTATTAATATGAAATACCCTGAAAAAAAAAACAAACAAATATATTATAAAGCATGATGTAATGAGGTGACAAAGACAGGCAGATCAGTTCCTGTAATTAGAGGAAATGGGGAGTTTCATTTCATATTTTTTTAGAGGGTTTTGTGCTTTATGTGATTCTGCCTGACCTGCTATGATTAAACACAGTGGGTAAAAATGTGTCGACTTCTCTTGAATCTTCCTCTCTGAGGTATTGCTTTCGTCAATGTGGCCTGGAAACACAGGAAGGGGACAGAACAGCTGGCTTTCGTCAGCGAGGACAGAGGGGCAAGGCCACCAGTGATGTACTTTAACCAGTGCAAGGGGTCAAATCACCAAACTGTCAACTCCTAGCAAAAAAACAAACAACAGCAACAACAAAAATCTTTTACCATTGAGCCGCTTGCACACCGGACGCGAAACAAATTTTTCGCCCGACAGATTACATTCAAAGTCAATGCAAAGCCGCGTCTTTGCATTGACTTTGAATGTAATCTGTCGTGCGAAAAATTCGTTTCGCGTCCGGTGTGCAAGCAGCTTAACTCCTAAAAAACACAGAAACTACTTGTTAGAAATGCGTCTATCTTACAAAAGAGAATTGCAACAGGGAAGAATTTTTACGGAAAGTAAGGACGGACAGTTACAGAGCACGCGCAATGTTCATCTGTATAATGGATGCACCCTGAACATCCCACACGTCCCAAACCTCTCAACCAGGTTTGAGTTCGTCACAGAGGCGGCTGCAATAATCTGCAGTAATTAAGCTGTTTCTTGGTATAGGCTTGAAGAGGGGTCCACAGTGCTCACTGGTCTTGGGAGCCGCAGTCTCTATTGGTTGTCATTGCTACTAATTTGGTGATAATTTCAACATGAAAACAAAAACCAGGCAGAGCTCAGGGTTCTTTTTGAGCAGGGTTGTAGATTCTGGCTCAGGTGATGGAGAGCGATCAGTCTGGAGGGACGCAATAGAGAGTCACAGTGTGACGGAATTTGTTTGCAGCTTTGTTAGCTTTATCATAGTTCCAGTTTCAACGGTTCAGTGTCTAAGTGAAAAATTATCGGTGTTTTTGAAAATCAGTGAGAATAAGGTCCATGATTAAAGTAACGTGTGGAAAGCGGTGCAGTTTTGTTTATTGTGATGTGGCTTAATGCACCAAACCTTTTCAAAAATAAAAGGCTTCGAGATCCTAAAAGGACAATGTTGCTATAGACATGCTAAGGTTAAAGTAGTATGGAACTACATCACCCACTGGTCTCAGATCATCAGTTCAGTCAAACACCTTGCATGATGACCGAGGAAAGCCAAGGAAGGCATCTTATAGTTCAATTATTGTTCATGGTGGCATGTTGTTAGTAACGTTTGCATTTCATGGTCACGGAGTGTTTTATTTTCATGTGGTTGTGAGGACATGCGTATATTGTCTCATTCAACAAAATGTACACCATTTTGGGTGACAGTTTTACTCGTGGACCTTATTTTTCTGACTTTCAAAAACCCCATTCATTTTCCAGAAAAACAGTGGAGCTATTGGACCAGACGAGGAAAAATGCTAATAAAGCCACGTGCAGAAAGATGACAGCTGTGATTTTCAATTATAACCCTGTGGTATAATTGGATGACGCATGAAAGACGGTGGAGTTTGCGGCAGGAGGTTCGGTGACCCGGCCTTGGCTGGATGGGGTGGGGCTGGGAGAGGGAACCTCTTCTGTTGGGGTCAGTGGTTCGTCCTCCTTACCCGTCAGGATGCCTTGGATCTTGGAGAGCACACGTTGGTCAAAGACAGTGTCCAGGTGGGGCAGGCCTCGGAGCTCAGTGATGTGGACGAGCTGATCCTGCTGCCCCACCCACCGTTTGCAAAGGCTCATGCTTCGGCTGTCTACCGTGTCATCGCCGTCATCGTATATGATATCCACGGGGTCGGCATTGGGGAAGTTGTCATCGTAGACATAGGTGACTGGGGTGGGGAGCCCTACGCCATAAAGGCAGTGAACCTCCACGCCAGGAGGGGGCAGACCAGCATTCAAGTCTTTGGTGTCCTCCCACATGTACCAGCCGTCCTCGAAGTTGATGTCGTTGAAAAAGCGCTGGTAGTCCTGGTTGGTGTAGTTAAAAGAGGGGGTGGAGATGAAGACATGGTCTGTGGGCCAGGCCTCCTGGGTGGGGATCATCCAAGGGTTTGTTGTGGTCATGCGCTGCTCCTCGCGGATCTTGATGGTGGACACCAGAGGGATTCCATCATTCTCTCCTGCAGAAAATATGGTGTAGTCAGGCTTCGTTGTGTTTAATTAACAAAACCAAGGGCTCAGCGATATTGAAATCGGTCCCCCTGGCCCTGTTCCTGGAGATGGATCACCTGTGAGTTTTTAATTTGACCGTAACAAATACACCTCATTTAACCCCTTGTCACTCCGACGGTCAGGGAAGTTAAAAACAAACTACGTCATTTACACAGCTTGTATGTAACGTTAGATACTCATGCCACATGTCTTCGGAAAGCTAAGATTCTTTTCTTCAATCGATGCCAGCCATTTCAAAATATAATCATCACAGCAGCTTTAATCAACGCCTGTGTCACAGCTTCATGCTGTGGTCCCATTGTGTTTTTTCAGCGAATAAGTCCCTGCTACACTCATCTGCAGGCATCTGTTTGCAAAAAAAAAAAAAAAAAAAAATCAGGCGAGAATAAAAACCTTCTACTTCAGTGTGTTCCACTTAGATTACTCAATGACAGTAGCACTTACAGTGAGTCTTTCAGTTGGGGGAAAATCTTCAGAGTATTTCCTTTCAAAAGAGACCAAAACCATCCATATTCTCCAAACGGTTCAAGAACAGCTTTTAATTTACTTTGGGTACGCCTTGGTTAGGCATTTTAGGCAAATTTTACCGGAGTGTTAAAGGGTTAATTGAGAGAGGAATTGTTTAGCTGTCAATTAGTACAATCACATGCCCCACATTATGGTTGAAACAAAATCTTATTATGAGACCTTATTTTACGTTCTCACCCAATGGTTATTTTTTCCAGTTAAGTTTGCATGTACAGTTGGTCACCTCTGCACCAAACATTCAAGAGAAGGTTCACGGTGAGGACTGCACAGTTTATCAGCTAGATCCTTCCTCCCCTTTTTTCTTGAAGGCCCATAAAGTCATTTTTTGACAAAAAATATATATAACAAAAATAGTGAAAATAAATAATTACTTGAGCAAATATGATTAAAATTATGTACACTCGCATGAGATGAGGACTTCCTTTAGACTTTGCATTGACTTTGAATGTAATCTGTTGTGCGAAAAATTCGTTTCGCGTCCGGTGTGAAAGCAGCTTTACACACCCACCCGTGCCCTCCAATCTTCCTCCTCCAACCTCCTCACTACTCCTCCTGCCCACTTAACCTCTATGGAGTCTAGAGCTTTCACCTGTGCAGCTCCTCATCTCTGGAACTTTCTGCCACAGGTCATCCGTTAATCTGACTCTCTCTCCGCCTTCAAATCCCACCTCAAAACCCATCTTTTAAGACTGGTTTATGATATCTGATCATAATACCACTGTGGTTTCTGTATTTATTTTAATTAGCCTTAGAGTATACTGTCTTATTGTTGCCTGTTAATTCACTTTTGTTTTGTTCGCTTTTATTGTATGTATGTATTTTTCTTGCTGTAAGGTGACCTTGAGTGTATTGAATTATTATTATTATTATTATTATTATTATTTTGTTGTTGTTATTACTGATGTTAACAGCTGAATTAAAATGAATCAGGAAAAAGTTTCTAAAATAACGGCACCATCCATGCTGCTGTTTTGAAAAACGCAGCCGCACCAACTGCAATACCAGGGCAACAAAACACATATGATATCTGACATCACTTGTGTGAGATAACAATGGTGATTACATCATTTCATCTTTTTATTATGAAATGAGTGCGGTTTGCCCTGCAGGCTCGCAGGTGCAGTGGTGAGGCGCAATAATGCCATTTCTCATCAGTGTCGGTTGGTGTTCGAATAAATATCAAGAGCAGAGTGCTTCTTAACGTGAAGAAATGATTTGTGAAAATGACTTATTGGACCTTTAAGCATTTAAATCATGCTGTTTGAAAATCCTCCAGTTTTCTAAGTTGTAAACAGACATGCATTGAATGTTTCACACCAAGCAGCTCTGTCTGATCTCCATGCTTCCACCCACTGCCCTGTTTTACCGCCCCGCTTCTCTCTCGCTTGTAGTACTTCCTTTTTCGCTCCTCTGACTGCGTTCAATTCTCGTGCATCGAGTGAAAATGTCCCAGGCTATAGCTCAATGAGCAGCACAAGGCTGTATTTTCTCTACCAGTGAGAAATACAGCCTGTAAAGCTGAGGGACTCAAACAGCCCATACTGAGGAGCAGAGGCGGACATTTCAGGGGTCAAAATGTAAAAGTCCCACCATGTTTTACTTCTAGCCATGAGCTCAACCATCTGATTTTCTTGTCTAGTCCAACCTCTGGTCTGAAGGGCTGTTTTATTTAGCAAATCCAGGTGGTTGGAACTAAATACTGGGCAGGACTTCTACTTCCTCCACCTGGGGTGTGTTACCCAAAAGCGTAGTTGCTAACTTAGCTAGCAACATTACATAGTTCACAGTCAATGGGTCCAACTATGTAAGTTAGCATCGGTGATGTTGGGAAACGCACCCCAGGATTGTCCACCTCTGCTGGGGAGTGACGTTAATACAGCCGGTTTATGGAAGTGACACAAACTTAGCTTGTGCAGGTGAGTAATGAGGACAGTGCGGGCCCTACCTGAAGCTAGGACTCTTAGGGTCTTGACGGCCCCACCCCACGGTGCTCCCAGCGATATGAAGCCCCTGATGTAGCGGTCCTTCCAGGCCTGGGGCTGGCGGTTAAGGAAGTAGAGGATGTAGTGGCAGCCCATGCTGTGGCCGAGCAGGTACACCGGGTGCTGGTACTCCTCGTACATTTCCTCCACCAGGCCTTTCAGCCGTGAAAAGTACTCTGCATGCTCATCTGAGGTGAAGAGAGCAGGGAACTGAATCAGTCATTCAGTTACATTCATGAAAAGAAACTGATTGAACCCCCCCAATGAGGATGATAATACCGCAAAGACTGGCTTATATAGTCAAGCCAGGAAACTTGATGATTTACTTGAAGAGCCTAGTGCTAAAAGTAATTAAGTCACATTTTCACACACTGCGAGATAAGGATGTGAAACATCTTTTATAGTAACCTAAGTCGATTTTCTCAGTTTCCTCAAAATGGACATTCTGTGACTTAAGTACTTTTAGCACTGGGGTCTTCAATTTCAAGCTCAGTTTAGTACATCTGACCCTACAAATCAGCAGCATAACTTGTTTACCCCAGTCAATTAATTTATCCCCTTCAAGAGAACAGGCGGCTCTGATCTTTTTTTTTTTTTTTTTAAGCATGCAGGACAGTGAGGTCAATAAATGTTCAGGCTCTGAAGATGCTGTGTTTTCAGCTGTCTACCACAGCACACTGGAAATTAAGGGTCTTCAGGGTGAAGTGTAGAAATAACCATAATAATGTAAAAACTAAGAAATAAACATACTCAACATGATTTTAACCTGATAAAATGTAGTATATTGATAAAAAAAATTGGCATGGTTGCCATGGAAATGGCACTTTAATGACAAAATCTGGAAATATTTTGTGGCACTGATATTTCAATAACCCATGGTCAGATTTTACTCAAATTAGTCTCATGAAAGGTTTAAGATAGTTCTATGAAATGACAGGATTATTTTGTTTGGAACATTTATGAGTATTTAATGAGCTCTGTTATGTAACCATAACAAAAATCACTATCATCAACTTGCTTCATTTCTAAAATTAACCCCCTAGGGGTGCACCAATATAGAAAATCCTACGTCATTTCATAGATCTCCAACAGATACCACTTCAGTCCAAATGTCAAGTCAATCAGATGAATATTAATGTTTTATGTTTTATGAATGCCACAAGGTTGAAAATCAGTCAAAATTGTGATTTTCAGTAATTTGCATTTAAAGTCACAAGTAACAATTGAGGCAGAGGAAAAAGATAGATTCTTGGTGTTTACTGGCATCTCACTGCATTCCTTTATTTATTTTATGTGAAAATCAAAAATATTGAAATTTTCAAAAAAAAAAAAAAAACATTTTTACCCTGAAGACCCCTTAAATTAAATACTGAATATGAGCTCAAAAATCAAAGACTTTCATTTTTAATTTGGGTTTGTTTACATCCATATTGGATGAATGGTGTAGGAATTACAGCATTTTATGCACGTGGTTCCCCTTTTCAAGGTATCAAAACTAATTGGGCAATTGGCTGCTCAGCTGTTAAGTGGTCAGGAGTTGTTGTTGCCTCATTATTTTGTTCACATCAAAGCAGATGAAAAGTCCCGAGTTGCTTCAAAGTGAGCCTTTCGCATTTGGAAACTGCCGCTGTTAATTCTCAGTGAGTCCAAACAGCCGTCACTACCAGTGAAGCAAGCCATCATTTGACTGAAAAATCAAAACAAAACCATCAGAAGAATAGTAAATGCATTAGACGTGGCCAAATCAGCTGCTTGGTACATTGTTTTAAATAGAAAAGAATGCAGTGCTGAGCTCCGGAACACCAGCAGACCCTGAATTGTATCCTTGGTGAGGAAATACCCCTTCTAACAGTTGGTAAGATCAAAAACACCGCCCAGGAGGAAGTAGATGTATCTGTGTTAGTGTCAGGAATCAAGCAAAGGATTCTGAGTAAATACAGAAGGTTCATCACAAGATGTAAATCATTTAAAAAAGCCTGTGTGCTACTGGAAAAGCATCATATGAGCAGATGAGCCAAAGATCCATTTTCCCAAATACTTGGGGAGAGTAGAGTACGGGGAAGGGAAATAAAATGCTCATGATCTTATATACCTGACTATATACTGTGCAGCAAAAACCCTACACTCAAATTTACATTTGATAAAAGTAAATACATTTTTGAAAATGTAATCATTTTTGAACTATTTTACAGCGTATTTGCAAACAATTTATGTCACCCATGACACACCTATTATATTAAAATTTTAGATAGTTTATGCTGAGTGCCAGAACATGTTCTATGAAAGATAAAATAGTTCTGTTAATCCCATATTTACAAATCCATATATAAATGATTTATTTGCTCTTGGAGCCAGTAAAATATTAGAGGCCCTCTGTTGGGTGCCAGTTGTCAGCCGGCTACGCACACAACACTTCTGTTGCTCCATGCGACTGAAAAGGAGCAAAGATTCGCCCATGTTGACTTTCCATGCAGAAACTCAAAATGATTTTTGATTGTTTGAGCTGTTGGTGTTCCAATCATTCGGGAACTGAGTTTAGAGGGCCATTGAGCTCTTTCCTATTTGTTTGTAAGCATTTGTCCTTGTGTCTGCATATGTCTCTGCAACAAGTCAATATGTTTATGTCTGTATTAGCATTTGGCTCTTACTGGGGGCAATCCTCCAATCATAAGGTGCAGCACGGATGGTCTCGTTGCGGATGTATCCAACGTTGACCAGGTGTTGGACCATAGTGTGGAAGTATCCTGGAAAAGAGATACAGCACACTGTTCACATTCTTGAGTTGTTGAAATATTAAGATCAAATCAGAATTTTTACAGTAGAAATTTAAGTGCAGTATAACATTTTAATTCAGTCATAAAGGAGGCAAAGAGCTCATTACACTAAACAGATCAGGTAAAACTGAACCAAACTCGGGTTTGCTCTTACATTTTTATTTTTCCAATATAAAACATTGAAAGGAAAATGCCGGTAGTTTCATTGTTTTTGGACTTCAATGTGCCTTATCTGGCTTTGGAAGATCAATTTTTCCATCGGGGACAAATCCTGATTCAGCCTCTGTAAAAGTGCTCTGCCATCGAGAAAAGCTTGCACTAAATGGATGAGCTGCCAGAAGAGGAGAGGCCACACAGTTTCAGGTCACTGTGAGGATGGTGGCACAGTGCCTTAGATTCCCCCACACTGTAAACATATCCTACACTTTGAAACAAGTATTTTGGTAAGCTGCAATTATCCCTCCCCCAATTGCAAGAAAACAATCTTTCTGCAGGAGGGACTTACATCACTGACTACCAGACAGACTGGATGATTCAAGTACCTCAGGCCCTATATAGCACATATACTGTAATTCATATTATAGTAGTACAATCATTAATAAAGCTATTCAGTTACAACCCACCTTATGTCTTTGAGAGAAGCGGATTCTTTTATTGATTAAGTTGGAGTTATATTGATTATGTCAAAAAATAACCTTTATAATTGTTTTTAAATTCACTTTTAAAGTATGATTCCAAAGCCCTGGTTTTAACAGTCATCCCGTCTTTAAGTATTATGCTAATACACAAATTTGATACGCTTAATAAATATTAAGCATAGCTGAAACTAAAAAAATAGGTTTCCATTGAGTGTGCTTGAATTTAAAAAGTTCCATTTTGTTTTTAAAAGTGCCAGAAAGAAATGGCTTTTCAGATATCATTTCAAAATTTTAGAGCTATGACCTTGCACTAGTTGGCAAAAAAACTGAAGATTTCATACAAGCCTGTGTCCTACTGTTGAGAAAGAAGTGTGCAAAATGAGTGTAGTCAGGCTTGTAACTGAAGAAAGCCCAAGTACACAATAATATTAGCCTAGAAACTCCAGCTTGAGAAACAGACAAGACTTTAGCTAACAGCTTCGGTAAACAGTACCCATCAGAATCTGCAAAAGAGAAGGTCTACTGACCTTTTTTGGCCCTTTTCCAAGATCTGAAATAACCTTTTCCTTGAAACTGTATGGAGGGACAGCCTGCTACAAGCTCGTAACTGCTGCACTTGATAATTTTTGGCGAGTACTTCTGTATTCGATTACGCTGCCAACTGACGACCTTGAAGCTCTCTGTTATACAATTTATCATTTTTTCATTCCTGAGTACACACAATGACATTCCAAATGAATCTGGTGCTTCCAAGAGTTTGGGGACAACTAGGTTATACCTTGCTTTCCCCAAAGCTTCATAAAAACAAAAAATAAAAAAGGTCCTATTGTTTACAAGCAATCAGCAGTCGAGACTTGTCACTTTGTGGAAAAACTGCATGATTGAATAATCCAACTGTCTAAAAACAGCATCCCAATGTGCTTTTGTAAGGATTTTAGGAATTTCCCCCTCTTGCAGTGCACAATATTCTTCAAAGATTCAGGGAATCCAGAGAAATCTCTGCAGATAAAGAATGAAGTCGAATATCAATTCTGAGTTCCCCCGAACTTCGATCCCTCAGATGGCACTGCTCTGAAACCTGGTATGCGTTTGTGACAGATATAACCAAATGGGCAGGGATTACTTTGGTGGACCTTTGCCAATAAACACCATTCATCATTGCATCCACCAATGTATGACTCACACCCAATACATGCTCACACTGGCTTGAGCCACCAACTCTTACCCCAGCCATGAACCTGATCAAGAATAAGCACTTCAAAAAATGGATGAAAAAATTTAAGTTACACAAACAGAAAGAGAGGAAGATATCCTCACCAGTCAACTTGTTTGAATCCAGAAATTCCACCGGGTAAGTTTGCCCAAAGCCCGGGACCCGTACATCGACCCCGGGCGCGTTGGAGGTCTTCCGAGTTGTCCTGTTGTACACAATCCTGCAGCAGGAGAACACGTGGGGTTACTTTCCCAGAGCATGAATTAGTCTGGACTCTGCTCCCCCTTCCCCAGCCCTCAGAGGGTTGTGCTGCACTATCAGCCAATAATCAGAGCTGCACTGTAGTGACAACAGATAGCTGGGGAGAGAGAACCTATTCAAACTGTCTATCTTAAGTCCCAGTTTTTCCAGGACAATGTTTGTGTGCCCTTTGTACATGTGGGTATTTGCCCAAGGAAATCAGGTTAAAACTGTTCCCCATAGCTGGAATGAAAGTTGTAACCAAAAATATTAACTCTTCTGCACAGATTTAGACGCCGGCGTCCACAAATTCCAAAGTTTTAATTGCTAAATAATTCTATAATTAAACTTCCAAACATCTTGCCTCGCTGGAATAATTTTCCAGAGTCTCTGTGACACAAATGGAGTTATATAGCCTTAAATAGGCTCATGCACTACAGGAAAAATTGGCAATATAAGTATTCTCTGCAAAGGGGTTCAGTGAATCCATTTGTGTGCTAGCGCTGGGTGACCAGGACCCACACCCAAGCGGTTGTTTGTTTGAGTCCTGATTGGTGCGACTCATAGCTAACTTTGAATGAAGTTTCTGTATGGGAATAGTCAGTTTATTTTCCTCACCGGATGTTGTCAATCCAGCAGTCAAGCCCGATAGGCATGAACATATTGAGATCGATCCACAGAGGGAAATAGTCCTCTGTCTTCTTGTAACAGAGCCAGTGCACCAGGGTAGGCTTGTCAATCTTGGCCTCCAAGCGGTTTCCTAGGTTCCCCGGCACTGTACCAGCAGGGGAAGAGATAGAAGAATTTACCGCCAAAGCTTCATTCCTCCTGCTACCACCCCAACCCACTCAAGCCCCCAAATAGGAAGGAGAACACTGGGGTCTTCCCACCAACATAACCAGAGGAGCTTGAGGCAGACAGCTCTTCCTGCCTAGATAAAAAAACTCAGACAGTTTCTGGAATAAAGTTCAGTTTGCTCTGCATACGTGTACACAGCCATTGTGAAACAACTGCCCCTGGAACTTCCACCTGCATCTACCATTTAAGTTACCTCTTTGTTCTTCTGCTTGTCAATCTGTGTCTACCAGCTAACCTTCTCCCCGAAGATAGTGCGAAAGTTACTGCAGGGTCTCTAGAGCCTCCTTGTGATTAACCCTAATCCTGCCGGTAGCCGATATATAGCGGACCCACACTCGTTTCCCTGTGTGCCGGTCGTCGATATATCGTTCCCCAGTAGCTTTTTCCCTGTAAGCCTGTCCTTGATAAGCATTAGCCAAGAGGCAGGACTAGGGTTAATGTGTCGTGCACATGATACGTTTCAAAATGCCTATTGCCCAGTGGAAAGAGGTGTTCTGAGGGAAATAGGTCTACTGGGACAGTGGGACTAGAGACCAGCAGCAAACTGCGCTCATATCAACTACTACCTTTATGCCCCGCCCACCTCATAACCCCGCTACCCACGGCAACTGCCATATTCTCCAGTCAGTGCCCACCTTTTCTCAAGCTCCGCCACGCTGTCTGTGGTCCAACCCTCAACTTCCCATTACCGCTCCTGGCACAGGTTTCGTCCCAAAGAAATGTCGCAAACATCGTATGAACAGGATTTCAAAGATTATATTACTATGCGCACTCACCCCTCATTATAACACTGCCCTGAGAACCTACACTCAACACCCACATAAAATATGAGTCAACTGAGCACGAGTGAAATGCGGATCATCACAGATACAACATTTTTCAGGTCAGTGAGGATCATCAGCAAATCTCAACATTAAAGCCATGTTACAAAACCTGTCACCCCCAACATCCTCAAACGGCACTGCCCTGAACTCACCTATGATCACAGGTGGGGTGCTGTTGTTTAAGCTTTGCCGGGACTTGGCGTTGGGTGGGAAGATGACATTGAGGAGCCAGAACCCAGCGGCATGCTGGAGTGCGAGGACCAGTATTAGCGAGGGCGCCAGGGCACGCAAGAGCTCCATCGTTCCCTCCGAGATATCCCTCTGAACCCTCTCGCAGCCTGCTGCTCTGTCGGCAGCACGAGCAGGACTGAACTATTCATACGACCTCCCCGCAGGCGAGGGAACGGGCGGGGGTGGGGGTGGTGACGCAGCTTCAGAGCTAGAGAGAGAGAAAGGAAAAGTATGAGGTCAGGGCACAGCTGGCAAACGCCAATTTGGTGGATGTCAGACCTCACGCGGAGAAGAGTCGATGTGGCGTGGAGCACATTGGCTAACCGCTAAACTTATGCAGTCAGAGATCAGAAACAGGCCCTGGAACTGACCATACCTATGCATTGTGCTAGGGGCTGAGTTTCAGTTATTTCTTTGTGTACTTTTCAAGCAACAAACAGAAGTTTACCTTGCACACATTGATGGCCTCAGAGACCCAATTACCTATTGATTCCTTGTGAAGCTAGTGGGTGAAGGGTGTTTACACTCCAGCAGTTAGGTAAAATATTAACATAACCTCTCACCGACAGATAAACCAATGATACTGTTTTGAACCCAAATTATGTGCTCCAATATTGTGAAACACCTTCTCAAAAATAAGAGGATCAATTGTATGATATGAAATGAACAGTGCTTGTCTCTTGACCCGAAGATAAATTATATTCTTGTTTTAAAAAGGGTCAACAGTCTGGGCTTTGATTTTTTTTTTTTTTTTTTTTGAAATTTCAAACATTCTGCTCTACTGTCGCAAAAGACTACATAAATAAAACTAAATAAAACAAAAAAATAACATTGAACATCGAACACTCTCTGTTAGTGTAAAACTTAGACAAATCCCCTTTTTTGGTGAAAAACCCGTGCAGAATAGCTCTCAAAATTTTCATTAGCTTTAGACTATAGCACATGGGCGACGAGCCAAAGTTTAAGGATATAGAACATGGGAGAGATGCCAAAGTTTGTAATTCTTCTGAGCTCCTTGACTTGTTTGGATGTAACTCTTGTGAGAATGACCACAGCTTCTTTAAACCGCAGAGATGAATAATGGATTATTTCAAGTGGTTCCCCTCCTGCTTGCAGTCAAGGGGCTCCCCAGCAAACAAAAAAAACACTCTGACAATGTCATTACCATGTTGGGGTAATGTTATACCATTGAAAAAACTTCTGAATAACATTCTGAGAACATTGTCAGTCAGTTGGGTGGTGTTTCCATAGACACCAGCAAGCTGCAGTAAACCTTTGGAACACCGCGGATGCACAGACAAAACGCGGTAGCAGCTATAGAGTTCACTTTTTCTTAATGATCTAAAGTTAGGGCAGGTCCATTAGCTTCTGTGAAAGGCGCGGTTATAAAAAGTTCATGCCTTGCATACATTTGCAAATTTCAGCTCCAGTGATGAAACTGTGGATTGTTAGAGCAACTGGTCCTGGGGACTTTTACGTACTTGTTTCTATTGCAGCCAATATCTTGTTCACTTTAGTTTGCTTAAAGCAATTCTTGCTGAAGTTTTTCCTTTAATTTATTGGAATGCAATTTTGATGCTTCTGTCTTTTCTTTCAGTAGCCAGGTATCAACACTATCACCATAGTTATTCTATTCACTTCACTCAATCATTTGATTGAATAAAATATTTTTTTCAATTCTTACGTAATTCTTTGCATTGTATGTTATTGAGCTTAATAGAAAAACAACTTCATTCTTAAAGAGAATCATTTATTTTATTTAATAGCAAGAATGTGGCAAGATTCACCCTAAAAAGAATGGCAGTTCCTCAGTTTTTTTTTCTTTTTTTCTCCAGAAAAAAGGCCTGGTATCTCAGAAACCTCAGCAGAAATGCCAATGCTGTTTTATGGAACAGGATATACTTGCAGAAATAATTATATATCAGAGTTTTATTTAAGCTAAATATCACCAAAATGGACTATTAAAATATGTATGCATACGCTCTTCAGGCATCACCCTATAATGGTAAACAATAACTGAAATTGTTCAAACAAAACATTTATTTAGAAATAAATGTTTGAGCAGGAAAGGGAAAGATGAAAGTTTTCTTGGGTTGCAACATGAAGGCTATGAGTTTGAATTCCAAGAAGGTTGGGGACATTGCTGTTATTGACTAAAGCAGATAACCAGAGTGTGCACAAATCACTTACTGCAGAAAATGTGAAAGTGAGGGGGTAAAAGTTAGTCTAAAAATTTGGCCACTACTGATCCATGAAAGAGATAAACGAGCACATCCTATCTAAACAAAATAAATTGTGCAGATAAGTGTTGCGGTATGGATGGGACTCGGACAAGGGGTCATTGCAATGTACAATTGTACAAGTAAACAAACTATGGAAGACCCCATGTAACATATGATTCCCCCTCTCTCCTCCCTCCATACTGAGGTTACTAGAGTTCAGTAAAATCAAGTGCACCCTGCTGGCCTTGTTTATAGGCCGTACATATGACCGAACGCACACGCGAACTACACCGTGTACAATAACGCTCACATGCAGGCAAAACAAAAAAGACTCCAGTGGACATGATTCGGTGAATATCACTAACTGGCTGTATCACTCTGTCACATAGATACAAATGTTTTTCAACATAATTAAATTATGCAACTTTGTGATGAAGTTTGGAGTTTGCCATGCAGGCTCAGAACAATAACAGCAAGTTGGAGGCCTTGTGCATGTGCGGAGTTCGTGCTGAGGCCAAAGGGCACGTGAGCAGCGTGAGCAGCCTAGAAGAACGTGACTCTTGTGGATTTTCTTTGAATATTTTATGCTCAAGGTTCAAATAAAATGTGTTTATGGACAAGCAAAAAAACGTTTCTGCCTTCCACCTCTCTTGCTTTCTGCAGTTGACTTTGTGTGCCTCATATTTCCATTATGGTGACATAATAGTATGATATATCAGCTACACATCAGGTTTTTGCACGTTTACATGTAGCCACTGTCTTTTCCAGATGTTTACATTAACATAACGTGAGTGGTGAGAACAGTCCGTTCAGCCCAACTAGGCTCACCAGTTTCTTATTACTATAGTGAATCTATCACTTCAAATATTCAATAACTCAATGGTATCTAGCACTAAATCAAGCCTTTTCTTGAAAATTCCCAAGGTTTCTGCCTCAACAATATGGTCAGGCAAGCTATTCCACACTGAGATTACTCTCTGGGTGAAAAACTATTTTCTAATATCTGTGCTAAATGTAATGGCCGAAGGAATCGGGAGGCCAATTGCAGCGGCTAGGAGAAAACAGGACCAGCAAGGACTTAAAATACCATCAGGGAGAAATATAAACAAAGAAACAGAACAGCTCTCACGCTTCCAAAACGAACGCCCAACAAAACGAACCAGGAAGCAGAGCGAGAGAGGAACAAACAAATAGGGAAAGTAAAGGGAAACTTCCCTGAGAAATGAACCACAAATATACTGCGAAGAAATTCACCAAAAATCCCTAACTAGAGATATCTTCTGGCTGTAGTGATAACTAAAATCAGACACTCCAGCAAAGGAGGTCGCGGCGGACATCCGGCTTATATAGCCTTAGGGGAAGGCGCCGCTCATGCCTGACAAAACAGCTGGGAAAAGAATCCGATAGTTAAAGGAACAGACGTGGTCCAAACACGAGCCACAAATAATGTCTAAAACCACACACAGCCAGAACCATGACACTAAATTTTCCCCTGGCCAACTTCCATTTGTGACCCTGAGTTCTACGGACAAAAGTTGGCCTAAGTAATCCTACATAACTCACTTCGTTAATCCCTTTAACATATTTAAAGACCTGTGGCCAGTTTTCATTAATAACGCATACCTGTCAACTCTCACGCATTCGGTGTGAGTTAAGTGGCACATTTATGTTCCCCTGCTGTAGTCAGCAATTATTCAATCAACGTGTATGTAAGAGATTCTCGTGCGGAATTGAAGTCCTTTTGCATGGAGGGGTAGGAAGCAATGGAATTGCATGAAGTCGTTTCAAATGATCTTTTTTCATTTAAACGATCATGAAACAAATGCATTGCTTCCAACCCCTGAGTAAAGAAAAGCGTGAGAAGTTCAGAGTCGTAATTGGTATGCTTTATAAATGAAAACTGGTCACACCTGATTATATTGAGAGTTTTCAGAGTTTCTGTAATGGTGATTTAAATGAATAATTGAAAACTGGTCAAGACCAATCATTAATTTTAAGGGATTGTTTGAGCCTCCCCAGTTGCCAGTTCACGAGCCGCCACTGATCACTATCATTGTAAAGTGCACACCCAGTGTCGTCTCAGCCAGTTAATTGGCACAGTTAACCTGAGCCCTGTTTGCTAACAGATTGTGGTGAGCAATGAGTGGTCCTGGCAAATGTTTTGTTGTTTTTTCACATCGATATTGCCTTGAAAACCCCGTCAGAGCAATATTCAGCACTGCTCAGTTAAGCGCCCAGCGAACCGGAATCTGCTCCTGTCATGAGTAATTGTGGGCAATGTTGGAACACCGAATACGCTGACCCAATGTAAAGGTACCGCTCCAGTTCAGGTGTAGCCCGTCCAGCTTGTAAAGGTCACCCCTGTTCCAGAAGAAGTTCCAGTGCCCCATAAACCTGTATCCCTCTTTCCAACACCAGGTTTGTAGCCACGTGTTAAACCTCCAGACAAAATTCTGCTTCCCTCTGCTTGCACTTGGTACCGGTAGAATCCCGGAGAAAACTACCATGGAGGATCTGCTCCTAAGCTTTTCAGCTAATTCCACAAATTTGTCTTGCAGAACCTGAAACCTACCCTTACCTATGTTATTTGTCCCAACATGGACCATGACCACTGTATCCCTCCCCACTCTGGCCAGGAGCTTGTCCGCACGCACCAGGAGGTCTCCCACCTGGTCACCAGGGAGGCAACACACCATACGAGACTCCTTGTCGCGCGAACAGACTATGCTGTCTATTCCTCTAATAATTGAGTCCTCAACTATCACTGACTCTCTTTTCTGAAGGGAGGAGGCCAACAGGGTGCCCTGATACTCATCAATTCCCCCACTCTCAGGATCAGGGGCCAAGTCAAGTTCTTGCAAGGGCCAGAATTGATTGGACACTTCAACCACTGGAGAAGCTGTCGCTGTACGGTGTGCACACACTTTCCTGCGCTGACGTCCTACAGTCACCCAACTTTCTCTCCCTGCCTGCATTGGGTTCTCCCTGCTTTCCTGCTGTGGCGTACACACCAGAGTTAGGTTCAAGTACTTTCAAGAATTGGATGCAAGTATTTTTTTTTAAATACCAAAGTGCTTGCACTTGTATTGGAGTACTTCCTATTAATGTCTAAAGTACTTGTACTTGTATTCAAGTACTTTTCAAAGTTTTTGACCAATCTGTCTCCTAAGTGCTGACAGGAATTGGTCAAGTACTTTGAAAAGTATTTGGATACCAGTACATGCACTTATTATTAGGTATTATTGGTCATTAGGCCTAATAATATTATTAGGCCTAATGCCTAACATTAGGCATTATTAGGTAGTACTCAGATACAAATACAAGCACTATGGTATATATAAAAAAAAAATGCTTGCATACAATTCTCAAAAGTACTTGAAAGTACTTGGACCCAACTCTGGTATACACCATTTCTCTAAACATACTACTCAGTTCCTCTAGGAAGTAAACCCAACCCTGATTCCTGGCTCATTCAATTAGAAGCACGCCCCGGTATCGTGAGGTGCAATCAAATTATCAAATATACGAGATTCAATTTAAGAGGATTCCAAATTAAATCAGCAGTAAATTAAATATATTTGCAGGAGTTTGATATATTTATTGATAACGTTTCAGCGGCCGAACGGTAGGGAACAGCGCGTGATGGCGAGATGAAGTGGCATGATGCATTTAAACCTTAGTGGTTGATGGCAAAGAAAATAGGTTTGCATTCGAAAGACTCAAGCGTGCAGTATGGCCCCCTGCTGGTAGAAATAATTCATAGCATGCAATGTCATCTATCTTCTATCTATAAAGCAAGAAGCGTCTGTCCGTTTGTCTGTCTGTGTGTCTGTGGCTAGCATATCTCTCTGTTTGTCAGATCGGCCTAAGCTTTCGGAAATGGCTTGCGCATGGCACGATGGTGTGCATCGGTGTGCATCCTACGGGCACTGCACTAGTTGTAGATAATAGCAGCTCTGCGATGTGCGGCCAGTGAAGACTAGTGAAGTGAATGACTAATGCAAACAATAAAAATAGCTTATCCTGTTGTGAAAATACTATTTAGATATTTCAGACTGGCATAAATAGATATTTTATACTTGCAACTTTAATTATGTCTATGCTCAATTTATTTTTATTGGCAAAAATAGAGAATCATGTGAATTCTTGTGAAGCTATCATAACTTTTAAGTATTATCCAATATGATATTAATAATTCAACCATGGTCAATTCAATTATCCATTACTTTCCAGTTGCTCTATATATTGTTCTATTTGGATCTGTTTCATTTTGATGGCTTATATTGCTTTTTTTTTTTTTTTTTTTTTTACTAACCTCACCAGTTGTAATTATAATGTAAACAAACTGGTAAGAGGCCACAAAAGTCCCCTGCCAAAGGATGCACGCACGGTCAAACAAACGGACTGTTGGCCAGATGGACGGATGGATGGACGAGGCCTAAATCATCAGTAGCCTAACCTGCCCTTCTGATGGCAGGGGGCACAACAGCAATTCTGAAAGACCACTGCAAGTAGCTTTGGAGATATTCTCCAGAAATGGAACTGAGGTCAAGTTTACAAGTCAAAGATTGCGTACAATATCCTGCAGGTGGAGTTGGTTGGCACGTGTATTGGTTTCCTTGACCCGCTCTTTGTAATTTTTTATGTGGTGTATGAAAAGATCAGATTTTTTTTTTTTTTTTTTTTGGAAAATTGAGAAAATGCACCCAAAGGTCAAGGTCATAGGTGAAAAGGTCACAGGTCCACAAAACATTCAAAAGGTACAACTAGAGGATACAGCCAACTGGAACACGCAATTTCAAATGGCCGCAGTCAACAGTGTTGGAGATATGCTCTGGAAATAAAAAACAATGATATTGGTCAATGCTCAAAGGTCTGAGGTCACAAAAAAGGCAAAACATACAAAGTTTTGGTGAAGGCCATGAAGTCAGTGTGTTCATCTCAGTTCTCTTATTTGGTATTTCCTGTCTCCTAGATCCTTGCTTGGACCAGAAGTTGTTCCAGATCTTCCATTTTGCTGGCCGTCTCAAAGCGCTTATTTCTGCTGCAAGGAGAAAGGAGCAAGGAGCGAGGAGGCAGCACTGAGGAGCTATGGGCAGGGTTACACAGTACTTCCAACTTAAAGCCTTGATGTGAATTGCTAATGACAGACGCAGGCATTACGGGTGCAACGGCTTACAAAACTCGCAGAAATCTGATCTTTTTTGGAGCAGCAAAGTAAATAAATAATGGAGACGCCTTTTCTTTCCATTTTCTCTGTAAAACACATAAAGCAAGGAATGTTTGCATCTGGTCTTAAATGAAAACAACATATTTTCAGTGTCTGAATAAAATCTTCTAAAAGTCTATGTAAAATATTCAGCAACAGACTAATTAAAGTGGTCTATGAGGCAAAGTACCTTCTTCCTTTAAACATAGTAGAATGAAAGAATGGCCTGTGTCCACATCATCAAAAAAGTTTAAAAAAAAAAAGCAAAGCAGATCTTCAAAATCTTTTTCCAAAATGTGGAGGATGTCTATATCATTAGCTCATTGCTTTTTCATTAATTTTTAGATATAATGTACGTTTGTGAGAAGGCTGATTTTTTACATTTTTAATATGTGACTATATGTGTCCCGCAAACATCTTCAAGCAGACATTCAACACCTTGAAAATGCCTTTTCCCCAAGCTGATCTCTTGCATTTCAGCATTGAGCAAAAGTTTTTTTTTTGTTTCCACTGTGATCTAAAAAACTACTTAAAGTTAAAAAGCAGGGCGAGACTGACTGCAGGTGTACTTACTTGTCTAAATCAGACCAAACCTAGTTTCATCATTCAAGAGGCAAGAACTGACGGCTATCTCGCTAGAACCTGTCATACCTGGTCCACGACACTCCTCATGACCGGAGTATTGATCACCGTCCTGCTCCAGCTCCAGCTCTCTAATTACCATCACCAGCCTCTGGTTATTCAATTAAGCAATTATGTGCATATATACCCCTCTCTCCTCAGTAACCCTTTGCAAAGTCTTAGTATTGCCCTTGCTGTGTAGACTCAGTGCCTTGCAGAATTTAGATATTATTCTAAAGACTGATTTTCAGTCTTTATTCCCCTTGTAAATACAACTTATTTGTTATTCAGTGTACAGAACATTGTATACTGAATTCCTTTACAGAACCTGGAATCTTGAACAGGCCTTAGGTCCAGACACAAAGCGACGCTTCAGACATCATCATTGATGTCTCTGTATTGAAATTAAGCAAGTTCTGAGCCTAAACTTCAGGGCTAATTTTGGCCGCGTTCAAAGCCTTGGCACTCAAGATCACAACAAGCAGCTGGCCCAGAGCATTCCCTTCAGCTTTCAGCAGAATGGCTCATCCTTTCAAGCTGTCTACGAACAGTAGCCAACAGACACTGTACAGGATCCTCAAAATGCACATACCTCTCACTTTTGTGGTAGCTGCCCTAGCCCAACATATTGTGGAAATTGAGGGACCTAGGATTTATACACTTTTTTTGACAAATTAGTAAGTATTTAATGCTCAGCTCAATAAAAAAAAAAAAAAAACAATAGCAACAGAGCTGTGCGCCTTTTTATTAACATATTCAACATAGGCATAACATCTTCATTTAGTCATAATTTGGAGTGATAGAATACTCTTCTGACATTTACAAAGGCCGAATAGATTCCCCAAAACCAAGGCCAATATAAACTCTAAACTATCATCTTATAAAAATAAAGCAAAAGTAGTGATAATAGGCTTTTCAATGTGCCAATGCTTGCATTCATTGAAATGCCTGCTTGCCTTCCCTGAAATGCCTGAAACTTGTCACAGCCATTGACTGTATGATCACAGCATGCATGAATTTGCTTTCTACAACAAGGTAGCCTAAATGTAAATGTCATAGTCCTGGAGCGGAGGCCCATCAACAGGCTACTGTTTCAGACTTTTTGAATAAAATAAATACAAAAAGAATAGAATAATTCGCGGTGATGTCAGTTCCCGTTGGAGCAGCTCAAATTCCAAACCTCCAAACAAATCTTAGGCACAATTCTCAAATCTCAAATCAATGACTGCTTCTGCACAACGGACAGAATGCCAAAAGTCAGCCTACCCAGTAGGGGGCGCCATAAAACAGTAAATACTCCCATGTCTGGTCTCAATTATTTTCTTTTCATAATTATCGATGGTTGTCTACGTTCCCGCTGTCGCTTACTACCTGTCTATAGAGTAGATTTCACACTGCCCGGTGTATTACTTTAGCCGCGTTGCTAATAATGGTGCAGCTTGTGGGGTCTCTCCGTAAAGAGCTCGCTGACTCCGTGTCTTCTTGCCGACTTCTCGTCGTGGGAGCCGGGGGAATCGGCTGTGAGCTGCTAAAAAATCTGGTCCTTACCGGCTTCAGAAATATCGAAGTGGTAAGAAAATGGGGAAAAGGCTTGTGGGCGGACCTTTCGCACTCTTTTGTACTGATCAGCCTGCCGCGGAGGGCCCTGCTGCTGACGATGTCTGCCGTTTCTGAATGATACATTCTGGGTAGAATTCGGGTTGTTTCTAGGTTTTTCCCCACTAGTGTGGCCTGTTGTAGTAATGGAGCGATACTAGACCTACCGCGTGTATAAAGCTGCTTTCACACCGGACGCGAAACGAGTTTTTCGCGCGACAGATTACAATCAAAGTCAATGCTAAGACGCGAATACACGCGAAACGCGTGTATTCGCGTCTTCGCATTGCCTTTGAATGTAATCTGTCGCGCGAAAAATTCGTTTCGCGTCCAGGTGTGAAAGCGGCTTAATCCACCGGTTGTCCAGCTAGCTGCCATGTGTTCGCTCCTGAAGTTCTGTTTTATTTAAATGGGTGGCTTGCTAAGGCGAGCATAACCTCTGCTTTCTCGTTCGCGTTCTGGGTAGATCCATTTGTGTAAGTGCTAGCTGTGCACGCTGTTTCAGTATTTTTGCGCTGTGAGCGAGAACTTATTCATTAACGTTGGCGATCTAACTTGCAGGCTAGCTGGCAAATAAACCTTATTTATTATTGCTAGCGCGCCATCTACTACACCAGAAAATCGCAGTATTCTGTGTAGCAATATTTTGCATCAATGGCCGAAGATAACGTGTACAGTAACCAAGTCTTTATTGTTCAATTTCCAAACATTCCCTCCAGGCGGTATTTTCAGAGTGTCTACGAAGAGGAGCACGTAAAATTGTGACGTGTAACTCAAGTGCTGTTCCCCTTGCCTTGTTAAAGACGATTTTATGGCCGATCAGTATTATTTCATGACATCTAAAAGTTATTTATATCTGTAGCTATTTTTACGCTCATGGTATTGTTAGTCTGAATGGCGTTTATCTGTATTGCGAACGAAACCTTTCGGACCCACGGCGCGTAATGCGCATGCGTCCCTCCAGTATTATCTCCCCCACAATGTGCCCCCCACCACACATCCCATTGCCAGCTGGCAAAGTCGAGAGTGTATTAAATTCTGCCAAGATCCAGGGCACTTCAAGAGCCTGTCATGTGGTGGAGATGGGCAGAGAGGCTGCGGACAAGATTACGCCTAATACATGCTTCATTGGAAACTTGTTGGATTTCTCGACACGCGTTTCAGAGCCTCAACACTGCACGTAACATCACTCGGTTTGAAAGTAGTTGCCCATTCTCATTGAAATACTGGAGCATGTCCTCAGATTTTTAGCACGAATATTTGATAGGTAGTTTCTTAGTTTATAGTTTACAATATGAATGCAGAATTCATCTCCAAGAGCAGTTATACAATGTGGACAGGGACAGTGTTAATGGTGTTCATTTTGGTTAAGTATTTGAGTGAGAGGTTTAAAACAGGACTCTTCTGTCTCTCTCCCCCCCACGTTAGAGGCTTTTCTCCTGAAAATCGTGTGCCAACTTGACGAATAGATATGCTCAGAAATTGAGACGTATTGGTGTGCTCATAATTTTGCAGCTGATCTTAAAAAAAAAAAAAAAAAAAAAAAAAATCATTGCCATTCTTAAGGATATGATTCCCAAAGATGAGGTATTATAGTTTAAACTATCACTTTGTGGTGTGCATCAATATGGTAAACTGGCATTTGTGCCCTTTTTATTAAAACTTTCAGATTGACTTGGATACCATTGATGTGAGTAACCTAAATCGACAGTTCCTCTTCCAGAAGAAACATGTGGGGAAGTCGAAAGCGCAGGTGAGAGAGCTAACATTTCACTCCCTCCTAGTCCCCAAAAACATGTTTTATCTATTGGTAACATTGTGCGAACCTTGGCTGCCGTTAGAATTTCTTGTCTTTTGTGCACTCATCCTGAGCACATGGTTGCACATGGAGTGTTGCTGCTGTCTGATAACAATGAATGCTGCGTAGTTGATGCAAAGAAAGACCATGATGTCTATCTGGCCGAGCTACTTGCTCTCAGTGCATGTTAGTTAAGTGGTTTTTGTTGACTGTATTGATGGTTTTGATACAACAGTGTTAAATATTAGCTCATTTGGTAGGTTGTTGTGAGCTGTATGTCATTAGGGTGTATTGTATTACATCATCCACAGTATTACAACTGATGTGTTGCAGGTTGCGAAGGAGAGTGTATTGCGATTTTGTCCCAAAGCCAACATCACGGCGTATCATGACAGCATCATGAAGTAAGTCCCTTTAGCCTGGCACTGTCATTGTTTGGCTACTTGTCTGCCTGTGAGTCCATCTGTCTTCTCACCTGATGGGACTGGGTAAATTCACTATGCTCAAATATCCCTGCTCATGCCGGGCTGTGGTCATATGGTGCATACCTTACCAAAAAGAATCACTGTGTTTGTGTATAATAGTGGGGCAATTGGCGATTATTTCAGTTCTTTCAATAAATTTGCAGATTATTTTTCCTAGTAGTCATTTCATCTATAAAATGTAAAAAAAAAATTTGTGAAAAATGCTCATCAGTTTCCCAGAGCCCAAACGTGACATCTTTTAATGGCTTTTTTTGTTCAACCAAAGGTCCAAAACCCAAAAACACTTTATTTAATATCATAAATGACAGAGAAAAGCTGCCGAAACTTAAATTTAAGAAGCTGGAACCATAGTGTTGACATTTTCCTTGGAAAAAATGACAAACAATGAAATGATTATCAAAATTGTTGGCAAATAATTTTGTTTGATCGATTAATCGATTTATCAACTCTTCATCACAGCTTTGGTGCACCTATGTTGATGGAGTTAAGTTTTTTTCAGAAATGCATTTTTGAAATGCATTCAAAAGTGCAAGAACATAAAATTTCAAAATGCAGCCCTTAAATGTTTTGCCCAATACAAACACTTTTGACATAAAGAATTACATGATTGCATGCAGTTCAATGACCTTTAAACTGCAATCATTCAAAGCATGACAATAAAGTGATGTCAAGTCATTCAGTAGTGTTAGCAGCATTTATCACTGTTCCGACAAAAACCAGCCCATACTGGTGCTGCTGGATAGGGTGAGGCAGGAATGCTCAGCTGTGTAATGCTAGGTTCCCGCTATCATGATTCGCGGCACGATTAAAATCGTGGTCTTAATCGTGGAGTAATCGCGGTGATCCTATCAGATCTTATCAGATCTTGGAGTCAGTCGTGGCAATGGTGTTGATAGTAGAAAAGTTTTGGACGGTTTAAAAATTTCCTATGATCAACACGATTAATTGTCAGTCGTGGTCATTGCATCACCTCGTCTCCAAACCTGAAATTTTAAGCCGCTTTCACACTGGGCGCGAAAGGAATTTTTCGCACGACAGATTACATTAAAAGTCAATGCAAAGACACGAATACACGCGAAACGCGTGTATTCGCGTCTTTGCATCGACTTTGGATGTAATCTGTCGTGCGAAAAATTCGTTTAGCGTCCGGTGTGAAAGCAGCTTCAGAGAAGTTCCACGATCAGCTACGAATGGCCAATCGTGGCGTTCGTAACGGAGCGCACGACAGTGGGAACTAAGCATAAGTGCCTCGGTCTCCCTGATTTTTTAAATAAGGAAGGCAGACCAAGTCTTCACCAACAGTGTTTGCTATCCAGTTAGCATGTGACTGACTGCCAATCAGTCATACTTGGGCAGTAATTGTACGACTAATGATAAGTCCCAGAAAGTTTTTAAAGCCTGTTGCCTTCATTGTGTGACATTTGACATTTGTTCAGAAGCAATGATTCAACCTGAACAAAAAAGTTTTAATTTACCATGCATACCCTGTCAGTGTAGTTGAATTTTCATAAGCAGCCTTGGTCTCCGTTGGCAGGATGTCCATCGCCTTATTGGTTTGACACTGGATTTTTTTTCATACACATACAAATAGCTGATTCTGTGCTGTTTTGGACATGGCAAGTGTAGCACAAGATTTTATTGGGTACGCTGCTTTTGAGTATTTTGGGGTTAATTTCCTTGCTTTGAGCTGTGAACCCTGGATTTTATAGTGCGAGAATACTGAGCAGCCTTAATTTGTGAAATTGCCTCCTTGTGCAAAACCCCACTCAGTTTTCATTTTTTTTTTGTGTGTATGAGTGAATGTGGTGTTTGGGGTGCAAACGCCTGATGCATTTTTTTTTTCTCCACAGTCCAGATTACAATGTAGAGTTCTTCCGAAATTTCACCCTCGTCATGAATGCTTTGGATAACAGGGGTAAGAGCACTTTCGTTTCGGCCCTTCGCCTCATGATCCCTTTTCCTCTCTTATCTGTGCTCCGTTCCCCCTTCTTTATGTTCCTGTTTTTTTCTGTCCTGAGGTTTCTATCTGCCTATTATTACACAAATATTGAGTTTACACAAAAGAGATGCGGTAAGTGGACATGTTTAAGGAGGAGGTATGGGGTTCGGCGCTGAGAAAGTCTTTACCCTTGGCCGAGGTGCAGAAGTTAGTGCATCGATAGCTATGACTTAAAAAAAAAAAAAAAAAAAAAAAAAAGACAATGGCATCAGATTTTTGAATAAGCGGTGACATCACAGGGACCTGTTCTACTCGGACCTCTGATAACTGTTGCTGGGGTTATTATCCCCCGCCACACGAAGTGGCCGGGGGATATTGATTTGACCTCCGTCCGTCCGTCCGTCCATCCGTGCGTCCCTCCGGGATAAAGGGGAACAACTTTTCACAAGAAATTTTCCAGATAGGATAACCAAATTTGGTGTGTAGCTTGAGACCATAAAGACCTTGATCGAGTTCGAAAATGAGACGCGTGATTATTTTTCCCGGAGTTATTGCCCTTGATTCACTTTTTTCACCTCTGTTCACGGTATATGTAAAGGGGAACAACTTTTCACGGGAAATACTCCAGATAGGATAACCAAATTTGGTGTGTAGCTTAAGACCATAAAGACCTTGATCGAGTTCGAAAATGAGACGCGTGATTATTTTTCCCGGAGTTATTGCCCTTGATTCACTTTTTTCACCTCTGTTCACGGTATATGTAAAGGGGAACAACTTTTCACGGGAAATACTCCAGATAGGATAACCAAATTTGGTGTGTAGCTTAAGACCATAAAGACCCTGATGGAGTTCGAAAATAAGAAGCACACTATTATTTTTCCCACAGTTATTGCCCTTGTGGCACTTCTGGGAGCCTCTGTTCATAGTATCTTTAAAGAAGACATTTTGGCGGGGGATGTTGTTGACCATGTCTACTTGTTTCAGGCTACGTCCACACTGATTTCTTTTCATTTTAAAATGCATAACTTTTGCCATGTTTTCGCCTAGAATCTGCTCTGATGTTTTTACAACCCTAAAGCCGCTTTCACACTGGACGCGAAACAAATTTTTTGCACGACAGATTACATTCAAAGTTGATGCAAAGACGCGAATACACGTGAAACGTGTGTATTCGCGTCTTTGCATTGACTTTGAGTGTAATCTGTCGTGCGAAAAATTCGTTTCTCGTCGTGTGAAAGCAGCTTAAGATGGAAGTTTTGAAAATGCTGCTGATTCTGTTTTAGTTTGATAACTCGGGGATTGTGTTTTGGTGCGGACAGAGATCATTTTGGTTTTAAAATGGAAACCCATTAGTGTGGACGCGGTGTGACCTCATGGCAACAATTTGTAGAGGGACGTAAAACTCAGTGATGCAGGGTGTAGAGCCTCTTCAAATTTGGCCGCTTGACCTGCGTCACTTGTCTCTCCCTCTTGTTCCTGCTCTGTAATATCCTGTCTAATGAAGTGGTAACATACCGTTAAAAGATAGATTGCACAATGTCTTTTGTCCTCTTCAGAATTTTCTCACCTGAGTAGTTGGTGGAGATGCACAACTATCCTCATTTTCTTTTGTCAGCTTTTTTTTTGGCAGTTAGGAATGGAACTTGACTTGTATATTTCTCTCCCCTCCCCTGATCAATCCACGCTGTCCCCCAGCGGCCCGTAATCACGTCAACCGGATGTGTCTCGCGGCGGACATCCCCCTGATCGAGAGCGGTACGGCGGGTTACCTGGGCCAGGTGACGGTCATCAAGAAGGTGAGGTTCTCCCATATGCATACAGTATAGTGCAGAGGTATTTGGGCAGTGGAGCTTGGGCTCTTCCGATTACGATTGTTTTGTACTGTGGTTGTTTTCCAGATTCAATGCTGTAATTATGCGGTGGCTGCCGTTGCTCAATGATATCTTTTCTATGCCTGTTCTACGATGTCATTTAGACCTGCCCTGCTTTTGGGAAGTGCTACATTAAAATTAAATTCAGCATTATTTATTTACGCAGGGTCTAACTGGCTGCCAACTTTATTAGTTGTTGGTTAAATTTGTATTGTAGACTAATCTAAAAAAGTTCTTTAAAACATTTGGACCATAAAATATCAAAATGGAGTCCTAATCAGTGCAGTTTATAGGATGCATTGATTACATGTCTCCATCCATATTAATATAATTATACAATATACGGTATAATATATATTGCATAAAATAGAATAGGATGGCACACATTCCTTTAAAAGTTTGATACCAGCGCTTTTTGGGGTACCTGAGGGGACTGTGTCTACATGTTTCTGCATGTTTTCTACTTGCACACACACTTAACCTTGCTGACCAGGAGGAAGTGTGTTAGAGCACTGTAATCCTTTTCATGTGTTTCACTTTCAGCTTTAGAACGTCCTTTAGGGAATATATTATGAGTGTAATTAGCTTTGCTATTATTCAGCTGTCAATCTGAAACTTTCACTAAATCTTGAGTTTGGTTATTTGATAGTTGATCATTGAGGGGAAAAAAAAGTATTTTATTTCAGTGGGCCAAAAAATGCCAGTACAGATCTGTATGTGCTCAGTGTCACCATTTACCCCCTGCAGGGTTTGACGGAGTGCTACGAGTGCCAGCCCAAACCCACGCAGAAAACCTTCCCAGGATGCACCATCCGCAACACCCCGTCAGAGCCCATCCACTGCATCGTGTGGGCCAAGTATCTCTACAAGTATGAGTTTTCATTCAATTCAATTCTATTTTATTGTATCTCCCCGACGACGGTAGTTGAGAGATACTATGGTTTAGTTCCGGGGCCGCCGCAGAGATTTTGTGTTCCAGGCTCTGGAGGCTTCAAAGTTTTAGTCCTGCAGTATTCCAGATAACCTTGCATTAGGGTCCATACAAAGTTTTTTTGCAGTTTTCATATCTGTGGGGGGTCTATTTTAAGAATCTGGGTAATGCCACCCTGGCACCCTTGGGCAATTTGCATAATATGCAAATTAGTTCTGCCATTAAGGAAAAAAATAGTTTTTTAGTACAACTCGGTGTAATCATGGCTGAATCCAGTAAACAAGGGCACAAAACCTATATTTTCCGGGTCAAGGAATAAGACGAAAGCATTTTGAAATGCATTTGACCACAACATTGCTAATTTATTAACCCCTTCCCTGCCACAAGCTGATCCTGTGGAACCATGTGGACGCTTCCCTCTCAAATATGACTGTGTTATTCCAAATGCTGTAAAATGGTATTATCAAATGAGGACATATTCAACACCATTTGAATTATTTCAGTTTCTTTTAAACGTTAAATAGGATCGAAGAAATTGCCAATGGAAGCTGCAGGGATAACTTACGGTAATGTATGTCATTAACTGAAATTCACCTATTCACCCAACTGTACCTACCACTCAAGAAATCGATGCAATGAGTATGATAAGAATTTTTGACAGTTTGAAAGCAACATTAAGATGCTAATTAGCTTATGAAATCTGTGACTAGTCATTATCTTTGAACTGTCCCTAACCAACCCACTCAGAGCAGCATACATGCAAGTATTTGTTGAGGTGTTGGTAGCTGCAGCTAAGACAATACTATTGTACCCATTTCAAAGTCAAGACAACACTAGCCATAAGGCAAACCTAAAGGATTCCTGTCAATAAGCAACTTCACTGTTTAGAAATGTCTTCCTCATCATAGTCAACATCACCATCCTCATTCTCATCAGTTTCAACTGTTCGTTTATTGAATGGATTATTGCAGACATGTGGATCTGCATGGCAGGCACAAAACAATGTGCAGGGCAGATGAGCAGCATGGCATCCACGATGAGCATTTCGACATGGCTCCTCTGATGCACACCCACATCTTATCATTTCTAGGACAGTAACTGTTAGTGTCACTTTCTGTGGGGGAAGTGGACTAGAAAGGCTCAGTCGATGTCGTTGACTTGCATGCTGCCCAGATCTAGATGATCGCGTCCAGCTCTTAATGCTGTACTCGAAATAGTGGTCAAACACGAGGTAGACATCTGCAGTGAAGGTTCTCTGAATGATCTAAGTACAGAATTTGTCAATGTAGTCTTGAACCGTTCCTTAACATGGCCAGTGGAAACCCCAAAGAATGGCACACCCATCCATGATGGTCGTGTCTGGCTGGACGTGTCAGGCAGAGACAGTGACTTTAAGTTTTTTCTTCAAACTGGATTATCCTGTGGCAGTTCTCCTCTCACCAGTTTCCTTGAAGATCGATGTGGGTAATGGAGAGAGTTCATGTTTTACTTTACTTGAGCAGATCTCTTTCTAATTCAGTAAAATGAAGTCCATGTGCTTTCGCAAACTCCCAGATTTGAGAGGCCATGTGCTCCTGGACCAGATGTTCACTTGGGTGTGGTCTTCGCACAGTGGTGCCATCTGTGAACAAAACTACACTCTCTTCCAAAATAAAGTGATCAATGAATAGACTGAACAGCCACACTTACAAATATTCGGCCCTTGCTCCTCACTATTTTTTGGTAAAATCAATGTGTAACCTGTGTTAATTTGCATGAGACGGAAGGGGTTAATAACAAAATCTGCATATAAACTATTTCATCTAAAATGGACATTTTCTTATTCCTGGACCCTGAAAACATAGGTTTTGTACCGTAATTTACCGGATTTGGCCATTATTTCACTGAGTTATACTAAAAAAACGATTTTTCCCTAATAGCGGAACTAATTTGCATATTATGCAGAATGCCCAAGGGTGCCAGGGTGGCATTACCCAGATTCTTAAAATAGAACCCCCACAGATATCAAAACTGCAAAAAAACTTTGTATGGACCCTAATGCAAGGTTCACCCCAATATCAGGGTTTCACTGCAGGACTATTTATAGGATTTTTTCTACAAATTTGTATAGTCAAAGATGCTTATTTGGCAATGCTCAAGATCAATTCTCAGCAATTTCCAACATCCAGTATCCAGCCATTTTGTCAAAAAAATTTTTTGTTGCTGATTTTGTGTTTTCTGCTCATTTTGAGCCACATTTACATATATATACATGTACAGGGATGCATATTAATGTCATAGCAAGAGTAAAAACGGTAACATTGCGGCTGTAAAAATTTGCAAGTGATCCCTCATGGGGATCGGCGAGATACCCGACTCGATCCCTGTGGCTACCGAGTTATCTAGTTTGTATAGTGGTTTTCACAAAGACGATTTACTGAGAGAAAATAAATAAATAAAAGGGGCATTGCTCAGCCTAATCCCCCACTATAGCAAATGAGGCAAAAAAAAAAAAAACTCCCATTACGTAGAAAAATCCTCAAACAGCGGTGAGAAAAAACTCCCCAGTGGAGAGAAATCTCAGGAGGAACCCGGCTATAGTGGGGGAGCCCATCCTCTGCTGGCTAGATAATAAAAATAAATAATTTAGCAGTCTACTGTTGGTTTTTGCATCATGTTCTGTAGCGGTCGTGTCATTAGCTTGCCTATTCCGTCTCTCCTGCAGCCAGTTGTTCGGTGAGGAGGACGCTGACCAGGAGGTCTCCCCCGACACCGCGGACCCAGAGGCTGCCTGTGAGTGCTCCTCCATTTTATGATTTACTGGGGACGGCTTTCCCACTGTTTGGGGGTGGAGCACTGGAACTTACTTGTACATTACTCGTTGATTACTGGAACGTTCCGGTAATTGTTTATTTCCTCCTCAAGGGGACCCTGCAGAGGCTGCTGCCCGAGCAGGGGCATCCAATCAGGACGGAGATATCAAGCGTGTGTCCACCAAGGAGTGGGCCCGGTCCACAGGGTACGACCCCGTCAAGATCTTCAACAAGGTAGGTCTCACTTAAACCAGCTGACAGCTCTTCACTGCTGGTGCCGAGGAACTAGTGGCTGAATATATAACTGTATCCCATCATGCAGCTCTTCAAAGACGACATCATGTACCTGCTGACCATGGACAAGCTGTGGAAAAAGAGGAAAGCTCCACAGCCTCTAGAATGGGCTGCAGTACAGAGCCTCGGTAAGAAACCAATACCCCACTGCTAATGCTACTGCTACACACTGCACCATTATCCCACTGCTAATGCAACTGCTACACACTGCACCATTACCCCACTGCTAATGCAACTGCTACACACTGCACCATTACCATGTCTCTAATGATACCACTGTGCACAGCACTGTTAACTCACCTCTGATGCTACTGCTACACACAGCAGTTACCCCCGTTGCTAATGCTACTGCTACACACAGCGCTGTTACCCCACTGCTAATGCTACTGCTACACATAGCAGTTACGCCCAATGCTAATACTCCTGCTACACACAGCCATTACCCTGCTGCTAATGCTACTGCTACACACAGCAGTTACCCCCATTGCTAATGCCACTGCTACACATAGCCATTACCCCCATTGCTAATGACTACTACACACAGCAGTTACCCCATTGCCAACGCTACTGCTACGCACAGCCATTACCCCACTGCTACTGCCACTGCTCACAGCCGTTAACCTGCTGCTAATGCTACTGCTATGCTCAGCGCCATTACCACGCCTCTAATGCTACCATTATCTGCAACATTGTTGTAACACCTCAAGTGCTGCTGCCTCATACTGTGCTGTCAACACTCTGCCCAGAACTAATGCTACACCCAGCGCCGTTCACACTGTTCTAATGCTACTGTTACACTCAGCTCTTTTGGAACATTGCTAATAACACTGCTTCACGCACGCTGTCCTCGCCATCATCTCACTGCTGTTATCTGTGCAGCTTGCCCACAGGAGGAGGTGTCGGGGACGGGGCTGAAAGATCAGCAGGTGCTGGGGGTGCGGGGCTATAGCCACCTCTTCTCTCGGAGTGTGGAGACGCTTCGCGCTCAGCTGGCTGAGAAGGGGGATGGAGGGGAGCTCACCTGGGATAAGGTAGGCCGGCCTGCTGAGGCCTGGGTGTGGCTGGGGGCGGGATCTGGCTCTGACATCATCATTCTGTCCCTTCTAAGGAGCTTTCAGATACTCCTGGGTGAGGGAGAAATTGAGTGGTACTCAAGTATGCTTGCTTGGAAGACCATGAAATGCACCCACATTTCCTGTTATGTGACGGAGCATGGAAAATGGCCGTGTTCTCGATTCTCTTTGGACCCGCGCTTGACCGACGCCTTTCTTTTGTGTCTGCCAGGACGACCCCCCGTCGATGGACTTTGTGACGGCCGCGGCAAACCTGCGCATGCACATCTTCAGTATGAACATGAAGAGCCGCTTTGATGTCAAGTGTGAGTGTTGATTGGATGGTTCACTTGGATTCTCATTGTAGAGAAACCCTTTACTGTAGTTTTTAGAACCTCCTGTCATGCTGGTAAAAAATGTAAACGCTCCCAGACTGATCCTTTTTTTTTTTTTTTTCCCGACCACGAACCATTAATCTAGACGGGGTTCTATGGAAGTACAGGGTTCTGCAATGTATTCACAGGGTCCCTTTTGGAATGGGTTCTTGGGTTGAGTTGTGTTGGTGTGCAGAGCTGGTGACTGCATGGTTTTGTGATGCTCCATGTAACCTCCGACAGACCGGACAGGCGTGATCAGACCTCACGACTGGTCACCAGTGATGAAGCTGAAGTTTTGAAATCGGTTGTCCGCTTCGCCTTAAGCCGCTTTAACACCGGATGCGAAACAAATTTTTCGCACGACAGATTACATTCAAAGTCAATGCGAAGGCGTGAATACCAAACGCGCGTGATTGTAATCTTTGCATTGACTTTGAAAAATTGTGCAAAAAATTTGTTTCGCGTCCGGTGTGAAAGCAGCTTTATCCTTTTCACCCTGAGCCCACTGTGGTCAGATGAGAGATGGCAGCTGTGCACTGCACTCTTGGCAATTAGGCTAATCAAGCCTGAATTCACTTGGGGGGGGAGAAGGCTACGAATGATCTTTGGTATCGACCGAAAACCACAATTTCCACCTCGGTGGACTTGTGCTTTGTAGACACTTGAACTGTATTGCACATTAGACCAGTTGACTCGCAGACTTGGCTTGTTGCTTTTGTCCGGCAACATAGCAGCTGTTAAAATGTAAGCCTGTGTCTCTGCCCACAAAAATCTGCGAGGACCAGCCTCCACAACGTTTGCAAAAAAAAAGCAGACACTTGGAATATGAAAAATTCATTACGGAGAACCAGCTATTACTAGCTGCAGGCCCAGACTGCCTATTCAGTCTTCATTTATCACACTTTGCAGCAATAAGACTGACCTAAACATTAAGGCACTATCTTGGGGTTATTTGTGTTTACAATCTCTTTTATTGAATACTCATTTGCATAATGATTGAATGAATCGACTGTATTTTATGTTGTGTCCAGTGAAACATCAGAATGCTTAGATAACAGCTCTGGTTAGACACTGTTAGGCTACTAAAATTGTATTGTTTGCTTTTTGCTATTGTTGCACATGAGGTTTTTTTTTTCCATGTCTAACTGGGATTGAATGTGTGGTCTTGTTTGTATTCAGGTGTGGTTAACTGGAATTAACTGGATGTTTTCAATTCCAGTAACCTTAATTATACACAGTTTTGCTGTGACTGTTAGGCCACGTCATTTTCCCTCCATATTCTTTGTTCATTTCTGTCACGTGTGCTAATGAAGGTGCTCTCATGCACACAAACTGAACAATCCAGTTCCATCCACATACTTTCCCCTTGTCTATTTTTGGTTCTTGAATGCATGTGTGTTTTATGAATTCTGTTTCATGAAATCCAATCATACAATTGAATTATTTAGATGAAGGCTTGACCTTACTACCTCAAAGAACTTGTGTCATTTGTTCAATTGTTGGTCATAAATTGGTTATTTTAACAAGGAATTTCTGAGACTGATTATCAGTCTGATTAAAGAGACAGTCCATTACACTTGAATACTAATGATATCCCCTCCATTTTTTTTTTTTTTTTTTTGGACAACCCAAGTGAGGACTTTTCGAGCTAAAACATCTTGATCTGTCGATAATTCCCCCCCCCCAGCATCCAATGTGGGGAGATATAGCTATCACTCTGTCTGTGAACATTTTTTGTCTGCAGGCAGCTTAACTTGAAAACTGTATTGATATTTTCCCATTAAACTTGCCTAACACATCTACCATGTTGTAGAGTTGTGCCTTTTGCAATTTATGAATATATTGCTTGACCACAAGATGGCGCTATAACAAACTTTTTTTGGCTTTAAAACTTCTGAGTCGTGGGTCTTAGAAACAAAATTCATTTTTTTTCTGAACTCAGTGGGTCTGCACAAATTTACGTATATAAGCCACGCCCATTTTGCACGAGCTGACGTTCTGCTGTTTAGAATTTTTTTTGTAAAACATGGAAACTTTGTCTTCCACAATGTGACCAATTTGCACAAAATTTGGTAAGGGCATCCACTGCCCAAGGTCATTTAATTTTATGTACTCAAGGTTTTTGCATTAAAAGGTGCGGCTGCAGTCAGCCAGTGAATTTGCGGGTGTGATAATGAGCTCAAACACCTGAAGACAATGTTCAATCTTCACCAAACTTAAGATCCCTCATTTACAGGCCATTGGACTAAGCCCAACCAAATTTGGTGTAAATTCTGTCCATAGGTGGCACTATAGCAAACAAATGGTTTTTACTCTGAAATCATTTGCCCAATCAACTTCAAATTTTGCGTGCTTCATGCTGGTCAGGGGTCTAATCGATGTCTATAAGTAAGGGTGATTGCTCACACAAGATGGCCACCATCAGCCAATCACAGTTTAGCATCCCTTTTCCTCTGTGACTTCTCGTGCATCCAAACATCACAAGATCATTTGGTGTGTGTGAAGGACCAATCAACCATATGCTTAGAGTACTGCCTTTTGCCATTTTAGAAGTTTTCACTTGTCCTATTTTTAGGGGGTGAGGGAATCTGCCTGATTGTTCTTTGTAGTTTAGTTGCGGCACATCAGCTACGAGATTTTTGGCACCTTCTCCAGTTTATTTCCTGTGTCGTTTGTCTGCAGCTATGGCTGGGAACATCATCCCGGCGATCGCCACCACTAACGCTGTCATCGCTGGCCTCATCGTCCTGGAGGCCCTCAAGATCCTCTCGGGAGACCTGGAGCAGTGTCGCACGGTGAGGCACCGCTGCGCAAAATAAAATGACCCCCGAACTTTAGCTGTCCCCAGCCGGGGTAAAATTAGCGGCCCTGTGCTCTCTCTCTCTCTCTCTCATAGATCTTTCTGAACAAGCAGCCCAACCCTCGAAAGAAGCTGCTGGTTCCCTGCGCTCTCGACCCACCCAACGCCAGCTGTTACGTGTGCGCCAGCAAGCCTGAGGTCACCATCCGTCTCAACGTCCAGAAGACCCTGGTGCTCAGCCTGCAGGACAAGGTACTGCCCCTTTCACTCTGCCCTGCTCCATATGCAATCAGAGTTTTGGGGAGGGTTTAGGGATTGGGGGAGGTTTGGGTGAAGTGCAGGTGTTCCGTTATGATTGGCTACTTTTATGTGAATGACCCTGATATAATTGTGTGGCCTGTCAGATCCTGAAGGAGAAGCTTGGCATGGTGGCGCCTGATGTGCAGATCGAAGATGGAAAGGGAACGATCCTCATCTCCTCTGAGGAAGGAGAGACTGCGGGTAAGGCTCTGTGACGTCACTGAAACTGATATGCCTGTGCTCTTCAGTAAGTGGCCACCTGGGGGCGACAAAGCCTCAATCTGTAATTTGTGTTCTTAAGTCTGTCTATCTCTCACCCCCTCCCTCTCTAGCGAACAATAACCGCAGCCTATCTGAGTTTGGTATCAGGAATGGGAGCAGGCTGCAAGTGGATGACTTCCTCCAAGATTATACACTCCTGATAAACGTGTTACACAGGTGAGTCCTGCTTGTCTAATTCTGCACATGCAGGTGTTCAACTTTGCTCTGTTCAGTTGTGAGGTTTTTAAATATCAGTTTTGTAGATAAATCCTTTTTTTTTTTTTTTTTTTGAGTATGCATGTAAAAAAGTGATAATAAAAGGTGACAGACAAACTTTTCAAATGAATAATGAAATGAAGGTGGAAAAAGTTGCATGTTGATTTTCCAGAAAGCCCAAAATAAGTGGTTTGCACTCTTGATTGCAGTATATTGCTGTGCTCTCTTGAAAACGTGCATGCAGCAGTGCAATGATTCACATTTGCTTTTGCTGACTTTTTGGGTTTTCTTAGCAGGGGATACTGGGGTCCGATGGGCAATGGGGACCAGTGAGCCGCATCACTATTTTTCCTAATTTAATCAGCTTTGATGCTAATTGATTACATGCATGTGATTTGGTTCATTGGTTCCTTTGGCTTATTGGAACCCAGTCTCCCCTATTTGTGGAATGTCTTGATGGAAACCTCGCTGCGGATAAGTCCTTATCCTGCATTGAACTGAGCCATGCCGTGTGTGATGTGTGGTATGTTTTCGTGCATTTGTATGAGAAGCGAGGAGTTGCCGAAGGATGTTGAGTTCGAGGTGGTGGGTGATGCACCTGATAAGGCCCCGCCGCAGACCAGCAGCACCGAGGGAAAGGGCATCGCCAACGGCAGCGAGGACTCCGCCCAGCCCTCCACCTCCTCTAAAGGTGAGGATACCTCGCTCATGCACAGGAATTCAAATTATTGGTCGTTATTCATCGACTTCAACCTAATTATTTTGCTAAACATGCTTGTTCATTTTGTGTCTCGCATGAGACAGTTATTCTACGTCTCATTATACTTTTCACAATAAAATCAATTCATTTTTTCACCAGCACCCCGAATAAAAGTTACTTGAATGCTTGAGTATTCACAACTTTTTATGCCCCCGCGTCAAATATGGCTGAAGTCATATAGCGTTACCCTTGTATGTCCTTCCGTCCATTGTACGTACATACAAGGTTATTTGTGCATCCACTTTTTTTTTTTTTTTTACAAAAACTGGTCAACAGTATTCATTGAACTTGTCCATGTGCTTTGTAGGGATAGTGAAGATGTGCATCTCTGACCTCGTCTCTGAATTTCTAAAATTTTTGGCTCATTTGGACTGAAGGTCCAATGGATTGATGTCATGGCCTGCTTGTCTGTTGTTGTCAGTCGTTGTTTGTAGTTTGTCCCGACTCATCATCTTCTCTGAAACCATTTGAAGGATCAACTTCAAACTTTGCATATATCTACCCATGCAAACACCAAAGTTTGTACAAGGCTTTTCGAATCGATTTCATGTATCGCTGCCAGGCAGCCATCTTTAAAATGCCTAATTCTGCTCTATCTTAAAGGTGACATAGAATGGTTGAACGGGTTGTTTATTTTTGTTCTGTGATGTGACTTATAGACAACAAAATTTTGGTTGGGTCTGTCATGCCTCAGGAGCTTCCTAAAAACCTCTCTCAAAAAGCTATGTTGGGGTGGGGGATTTAGAACGTGTGGTTTTGCAGCTATTTGGCGACCTTTCGGGCTTAACTGGCAACCTCATTATGAAATGCAAGCACTTGACGCTGATTGGCTGCCTTTGCTACCTAAAGCGAAGCAAGCGAAGCAAGTCATAATCGCTTTCCATGTTACTTGCGGTGAAATTCACCTTTACGCAAGTGAAACTGAAACTTCAAGGCACAAGGATTTTAATTCCGCGTGAGAATCTCATTAATAAGCATTCATTGAATAATTGCAGACTATGGCGAATAATCCTAAAAAATGCGCGAGACCCACGCCGAATGCGTGACACTTGGCATCTCTGCTACTTTTATGTTTTGGTGTTAACGCACCAGGCAAAACATCTTCACAAACTAAAGGCGCAGATGCCGACTTCCCATCGTCTTAATGTGAGCATGGCAAAATCATTGGCAACAGCAATCTTCACGGATTTATTTCAGATCTTGTTTCAAAGCTGTTGAGTGATAATCACGTCATACAACATTGGCTAGACAAGCAAAACGAATATATCCTATTTTTAACGTTTTAAAAACAATCTAACAACAACGTGATACTTACAGTTTGTGCTGCTGGTTTTTGAGGTAGACGCAAAGTCGGAACTGCTCCCACGTAGCACCAAACGCAAAAGAGAAGCTGGCTTGAAATTGTGCCAGATTAGTAAAACTGTCAGAGGTGAAATGGGCTGAGCAAAGTAAGTCTGTGGTTGAATATAGTGGGAATCCGATTAAAAATGAACAGCAGCCACGCATCTCGTGCATTTCTTTCGGCTGGAAGGTTCTGGAACGTTTGCACACTGCTTCCACAGCCTGGAAGAGCACACCTCAGTACACGACTCGTCATTTCGCCTTGAACTTCGCGAACACTGCTGCAATTTACTTTCCGTAGGGGGCGGGAGAGCGGGTGTATGCAAATTATTTTGAAGGGGAGGAAACGGAATGAGAATGGGGGGGCAGTGAGATACATATTACATCGTATGTATCCGTTGTTCAGATCGGCCCGTTTTCTGGCGGTCATTTTTAAAAGAGGAATTTCTATGAAACTGAGATGTTCAGAATGTCTAGCACTTATCGTATGTTCTTGAATGCGGGTAGACTACCGTTACTCAACATAGACAAGGTAAAAACGGTCTTTGATTCTATGTCACATTTAAGGCACTTTCGCACTGATCAGGCTGAAATTTGGTATGTAGGTGCTGAGTAGCGAAGGCATATATAATATGGGTTTTGTTGTCATGCAGCGCATTTTGGCATATATTTGGGACGTTGTCATTATGCCACGCCTATAAGAACTTCTATTCTCCGTTAACATCTTCTCCAAAACTGTCTGGCGAATCAACTTGAAACTTGTAGGTATATGTACCTATCCTTGAGCACATCAAAGTTTGATCCAGGCATTCTGATCCAATTTTAACATGGCTGCCAGGCAGCTATCTTAAACTTGCCTATTTCTCATGCCTCATATTTCACCCTTTTCTGTCCCAGTTGAGCTGAAGTGTGGTATTTAGGTGCTAAGCAGCAAGACTCATGCCATTTATTACAGGTTTTGTATGGGGCATTTTGACCTCGATTTGATTTGTCATTATGCCATGCCTGCAAAAATGTCAAAGGTCATTTTCAAGGTCACAGTGCAATTACATAGATTTTTCCTTCGTAAACATTATTTAAGCCATATCCCAAGAACCAGCTGACCAATTTTGCTCTTATTTAGCACCCGCATGTACATGTGGCACATGTGGCGGGGACACAGTCACATTAGGGACAATTACTTGTTCTGAGAAAAGTCCAATACAAACTTGTGAACTAACTGGTGATTTTAATCTGTGCAATCTGCAGTATCTGATGGCTGAATTCTTGTGTGTGCACAAAGAAAATGAAGGGTACATCGTGGTATGAATTGAAATAATTTATATGAATATAGAAAATGGTCCGCTCACATGTGCCCCCCCAACTCCCACAGCTGCCCTGCGGAGGATGATGACGTTCTTATCGTGGATTCTGACGAAGAGCCCTCCCCCAGTGTCTCCCACAAAAGGAAGCTGCAGGATGCCGAGACCGGCGAGGGCATGGCAAAGCGCAAGCGACTAGAGCAACCGGCCGCCGACGACGATGACATCATCGCGCTGGACTAGCTCCTGCCTGGGGGGGGGGGTGTGCCCGTGGTCGTATTTCTATTTCATCCTGTTGAACGCCTGTAAATATAAATGTACAAAAACTGACCGACCGAAAAGGAGTATGCATATTTTTGTTGGGTTTGTATCGTTGTTTCAGCAGAATGCCGTTAGTAGCTGAAGACGCAGCTGACTTCACGAACAAGTTTTTAAAAACTTTTGTATTCCTTATAAATCAGTTGGGCACAGTCTCTGAGCCCTGTGCTCATTTTGTGAGAAAAACTCATGAACAGTGTTGAAGCTCATAAAATGAAATGCATGTATCAGAAATTGAAGTCCTGCAACAAGTCCTTCCTTTTTCAGGCCCCTTATAAATTCATGAACATGTATCGGTCACCCTTGATGAGCCGCCAACAGTTTACGCGCCTCTTTGGTGCGTACCATCGAGTCAACGCAAGCGTAAAGCGCAAAGATGATGAGGCTCATCAGCCTAGATTCATAGGGCTGTTCAACAAGCTCTTCACTTTTTGCCCTTATAGGTAATGAATATTTTTTTGGTCAGTTGCTGTTCGATGCTTACTTCCCAGTACCGACCGATAAAGCTATTTTGTGGGTGTTTGTGGCCAGCGTTATTTATACTTCAATTTTTTTGTGGTTTGGTTTTTGGCACATTGATACTGTACCTCATTTGGACCAAATAAATACTGAATAAACTGAAATATTGTAGAAATGCACCCCCTTTTATTCACTTTATATTGGCAAGATTTGAATTGCTGAGTACTTAAGCGTCATATTGTCATTGTATGCTACTGTCGAGATTGTCCTTCAGTTCAAACAAGGCCGTGCTAGTTTGATGAAAAAACATCCTGAAACGAAGGGCTGTTCATAGTTTTAACCCAAGAACTGGCATAAATGAAAGTTTTAGCTGTTTACTTAAATCACCATTCTTTTTGTGAGTCATTCCCTGACCAATAAGTGTTCACTTACTTTTGGCTTCCTAAATCATCTTGAAATGAAAGTCTTGGACTGTTGATGGTAACTACCAGTTGAGAGCCGTTCCATGCAGAGCTTCCTAGACACTTGACTATTTCATAAATCCAAGGAGGTGAATGCGAACCCTCCACTAATGGACGTTTAGTGCCTGGAGACCGCTAATCGTTCTGCCTGTACATTCAGTGCCTTG
The DNA here is from genome assembly GCA_029692085.1 of Gymnothorax javanicus. Lineage (NCBI taxonomy): Eukaryota > Metazoa > Chordata > Actinopteri > Anguilliformes > Muraenidae > Gymnothorax > Gymnothorax javanicus. The sequence goes on along the minus strand of CM056207.1, from coordinate 8,334,196 downwards.
CCTATCCGTTTTACAAACAAGTGGTTTCGTAATCTGGATGCTGATACGTGCGGATTTCCGAGCGTTAAAAGCAGCCCGGGGGAGTTCTGTTTGTGCCTAGTGAGAGGACATAGTCCAAGAAAGCATGTCCCACTGTTAAGGTGTTACAACCTGGCTCTAAGGTCGTCACGAGGTCATAATGAATGGTCGAAACAGGTAATTTATGCACTTAAGGTGCTTATTATGTCCATTCACTGAAGGCTGTTAAAGCCTATGTTTAAAGAGATGAGGGCGAGTTTTTCGTCGCCCATAAAATCGTGCTGGGGAAGAGGAAATGTCTTGCTCACAAATTCTGACCGCGATGAATGGAATAGAATTGCTGAGAATTTGATCCAATTCCGGCTGGTCAGTGGAGTAAGGGTTTCGAAACCGAACAGCCTGGCGACACACGGACGTGTTTAATTGCCTCTATGTTGAAGCTTGCTTTTCGTTACTGGCGTTCATCATTCGCGTATTTCAGGGGAATACAGAGACGACGGCTGGGTCACCTTCATTTCTCCAACTTCTGCGTATATCGAGGATAGGTGGATGCTTGTTTTTTTTTTTTTTTTTTCAAAACCCCTATTGCCACCCTAGTGTCACATCAGCTGGATCTGCACCTCAGCAATGGCACTGCAGGTTATATAGCTGTCTCGCGATGTCTCATCTGTGGAACCCAGAAAACGCCCCTGTGATGACGTTACTGACTGGCTGGCGACGCACTACTCCTTTGGTTGTTTTCCGTTTTTCGCGAGGTTCAGCAGCGATGGCACAATGATCAGTAGGTGCCTCTAATGAATAATAAATCGAAGTCTGACTTGTGGACAACTGCCCCACCCTCTAGTAAACCTGTAAAACTTGTCGCCTGTCTCCTTAACCTCAGTAAGGGGCGTATTTGCACGCATTTGACGTTTGCTTCGACCAATCAGTCGGGACCACGAAGATGTTGATTCCACCCCTTTGCGATGGATGAGATTTGCCACTCGTCTAACCGATCGCCCCGGGCAAGTTGGGCAACTTGTGAGCAGGGTTGACGGACCCGAGAATAATCCGCTGAAGTTTTTGCGAAAATCTATTATTTTAATCGGGTTATTTTCAGTTTGTTGCGCTGCACTGGATTCGACGACATGGTTACGCTGTCTGCGATCGTTGCACCGATAGGTCGTCAGTTGTTCAGGCAATTGTCGAGGCATGCAAGAGTGCAACGATGGATCCCCGTCAGAAGATGCAATTTGTCAGCATGTTCTAGTAAATTCGTGCTCTCCCATGGTTAGTATGATGATAGCGAATGATAGGTTACGGAAAATGTGACTGTGAGCTAACTAGTTTCGATTAAATTTGGATCATGTGCTATTTGGCACAAGGGTTTATCTTGTCAAGCCTACTTGCTCGCTCGCTGTCGCCGAATCAGGATGTCATCTAATTGCTGGTCACATCTGGCTTTGATTCCTGCGGCTATCAACTCTGGCGTGTAGAAAGTACTTTTCATCGGTAACTATATGACTCCAATAGCTTTTTATCTGGATGGACGTTCGTATATGATGAGCCAGTGAGGATGTTTTCATGTCTCAGAAAAACTAGGCTATTCATAAGTTCCGGCGTGGAGTATGTGCTATTTGACCTCCAGTGCTCGGTTTAGACAAAAACGGTGTATTTCCGGCTTTTGATCTCAGGCCAAAAATGCACTCCACATTTTCATCGTAGCTGGTTATAATTTTGCAACCCTCGATTATGTTCGAAAATGATTATTTTTTTAAATGTCTGCTTGCGTGTTGAACTTTCGCTTGCCGGGGTTTTCGCCTATGAGTTGACCAATATTCTGTTCGGTTTTCACATCCACTTTGCTTATATTAAAGCTCATTTTTAGGTGTTCAGGCTTCAGTGACATCCCGTGGGTGAAGAATACATGCAGTGCTTTCTTCACACTGCCAGGAATCAACGCTGGCGAGACAATAATGCAAGTATACAGTATGACGCTTATAAGCCACGCTTGTCTGTTTGACAACGTGCAACTGAAAGAGCGTTGCCTTGTCCCTTTGATCGAACAGGGTCTTGGTCTGTTATTATTGGGTGGAGGCCAATTGATTCATGGAGCGTCTCGCCCTATACCTGAAAAAAATGTCCTAATTAATTATTCGAGGACATCTAGAAGCCAGATTACTGAGGGTTGGACATATTCACCAAGTAGACGCAGAACCCTCAGACGGCTGTTCCATGTTTTCACTCTGTAAACTTTCCTGCTAACTCGATTACGCTTGGGATTCACCCCCTGAGTTTGTGGTGCTGTTGACGGTTATGTAAGGCTCACATCCATCCTCGCCCTTGCCACACCCACGTAAACCGCTGGCTGTCTCCATTTATTGTGTTATTTGGCAACACGTGACTTTGTTCACACGTAAAATATAGCCTAACACCTGTTGTGTTCATTTAGACTTCAACCACAACTATATTTCCAAGGGATTCGACATTTTCATGAATTTAAAATCACGGCTTTGATTCAGAATTTAAGAAATGAGGTTTGTCATCATCCAGTTTTGTCAGTTCATTTCAGTTAGAACATTAATTTCAATTTACCGCTTTCTCTGGGCCGCTTTTGAATATTCAAGCATTTAAACCACGCAAATTGGCCGCTCAGGTGAGGAATGTGCTTCGTGTTGGGCTCAGACTGCGGTAACATTGCATTTGAATATCAAAAAAGACGGGCAGCCATGCGGCCTCAACTTCAGTACTGTTCTGGGGTGCGTTTCCCAAAAACGTTACATAGTTCGTCCATTCACAGTCAATGGGCCCAACTACATCTGTGATTTCGGGAAACGCACCCCTGCTCAGTTCACGTTTCCTACCATCGTGTACAATTTCACATCGCTAGCAATCGCCTGTTTAAGTGGAAAATTTAACCATTATCAACTGCTCTGTTCCATGCCTCTACAGGACGATTGAAGCAGCAGCAGTTGGTCAGTCCTGCGGTGCAGTAGTACCCGAACGAGTTAAAAAGGCGGTTTCGAAAAATGATTGCATAGAGTCAGGGTTTTGTTGAACGGACCAATAATGGCGTGAGGATCCTCAAGACAAGAAGTCACATTGTCTTGTGGCCAGCAAGTGTTGAAAATAAATTATTATTTTTTTTTATTTTTGCCCGAGAGATAGACTTTCTCTTGATTTATTTTTCCGTGGTCAGTTCGGCGGTGAGGACTTAAATTCTTTTTAGTGAACTGGTGATGGCAACCAATGAATGAGTTGCAAACGGTCGGATTCCGTAACCCATTCGCGTTCTTTTTTGCTTTTTTTTTTTTGCTTCCTTCTGTATGTTTTAACTTTACTCGAGTTACTGCGGGCTGGAGGAGGAAGTAATTTTTCTTTTCATTTTCCCCTCTGCTTCAAAGGAGACCATTTTTTGTTCCATACAATTTAGTCATTTTAGGAGAAGTCACTTAGATATTTCGATGATGTGCACTATGCAGGAACTAATAGAATGTAAACGTAGGTTCGCGGGGTAATAGTTCTGTTTCATACTGTGTTAAAAATTTCTACTTTTGTATAAGATGATCGGTTGTGGATTTTGGTGCTGATGGCGAAAGAGAGTGCGGTCACCTTACTGACAGCTCCGCGTGTCTCTTTGCAGTTCACCCAATGTGGCAGGGAACTCTCGAGGTTCCCGGTGGAGACAGACAGTCTCCAATCGACATCGTGGTGCGTAAGAGCGTCTTCGACCCCCAGCTTAAGCCCCTGGCCGTCCAGTACGACCCCAGGACTTGCCAGCAAATATGGAACAACGGCTATTCCTTCATCGTGGAGTACGATGACACGTCAGACAAGTCAAGTAAGGAATCAATTTCCGTTTCGCCCGCACAGTCATATATGATAACTTATGACTGGAATACGGCTATCTTCTGAGCCAGACTGATTTTTTTGTGGTGTTATTTCTGCTTGAGTTGAAGTTTCTGGCTCATGACTGTGACTGAGGGAGTGATGGAAAATATTATAGCATAATTACTGAAAGTCATAAAAACTGGAAGAAGAAACTGCCCCGTCCTCTTCTGGATGTAGACAGTGCCTTGTCCAAAAAAAAAAAAAGTCGCTCAGTAAAATTTTGTTGGACCTTCCCTATAGCTTTGATCAAGGCGCGCATTCCTCGTGGCATTGTTTTGACAGTCGTATGCAATGTTAGAAAATTTAATTCTGAAAAGAGTTGCATTAATTTTAGGCCAAGCTCTGTTATTGATAAAGGGAGAGTCAAACCACTCCGTATAGCCTTCTTCAGCACATCCCAAAGACTTTAAATTGGTTAAAGTCAGGACTCTGTGGTGACCCATTCATGTGTGAAAATTTTTCCTCATGCTTGCTGAACCACTTTCGCAATTTGAGCCATATGAGTCTCAGCATTGTCTTCCGGGAATATGCCTGTACCATCAGGGATTAAAAATCCATTGATTGCTAACCTGGTCATTCAGTACAGTCAGGTAGTCTGCTGTCTTCATTTATTTGCTGCATAATGTTGGTGAGCTTTGAATTGACCAACTGAAGCAACACCAAAAAAATAACACTGCCTCTGGAGACATGCAGAGTGGGCACTATGCATGACGAGTACATCGCTTCAAAAATTAATGCAGTTCTGCATTGAAATAAATGTTGTAATATTGCTTATGATTGTCAAAACAATGCAAAGACAAATGCACCCTGTGATCTTAGATAAAAGCGGTCCAACAAAATTTTAGTGTGAATATTAGAATGCAACTTTTTTTTTTGGGCTAGGCAGTGTATCATTGTTCTGTTTTAACTGACTTTAGGCCTGCATATTTTACAAGACTGAGCTTTGAGGGTACCCATTGTGCTTTTCTGTATTTTGTGTCGTAGAAAATGGCACAATGAAGGATTTTCAATACAAATGTGGCCAAAGTTATCTATCCGAGCAAAAACCTCAGGTCAAAGTGTGACGGATTTCTTGGTATGGCCCAGTGCACAGCAGAATAACATTTTACTAGCGATGTTACCTTTGTCGTTTCCTTGCAACTGATGTTTTCCACTTCAGTCCACATTGCAATGCATTTCCCACACGCTACACCTATTAACAGGTGCACGTGCAGAAAAAAATTATTTATGGCTGGTCATTGAAAGACTAAATTTGCATTTATGTCATGCTATAAGCAGGTACTGAGCGAAATATTTACCGAACAGGCACGTCCTGCTGTAGTCTTTTTGGCTCCGGCTGTTCGCCCTCATTTTTCGCATCAGAGTTGGGCTCGAAAGTGTACGGTTGTGTTAGAGATTGTGCGATTTTGGTTTATATTTTAATTCTTGGAAGCTCTAAACCGGTGTTTTTGCCAAAGGACATAGGAGTGTGCATTCAGCGCTGAGCTACTCCTGGACAAGCTTCCAGGACTTTGGCTAATCAGAGTAAAGTGGGCTTTCAGGGGGGCCTTAACTGCTTTACATGGATGTCAAATCAAGCCAATCCATGCCTATTGAGCATGACCCCTGTTTACAGCTTTATAACTCGGGATTTGAGTGTCACAGAAACTTCAACGCATTATACAAGCTTTTGCATCAAATGCAAGAGGATATTGGATTTTTTTTTTTTTTTTTTAAATCTTTTTGACGGTCAAAAGGGGGGGTGCGTGCCATGGGGGATCGTGTAGCACCTATCCATTCACTCTCCAAACTATACGGAAAACGAACTAAGTAACTCGGCTATAGAAATGTAATAACATCCTCCCTTATCTCGTAATATAGTCCTCAAAACATACCGAAAATCATTTTCTTTTGCACGTTATGCTATAGTCCAAAGTATATTATCATTAATTCCATTGTAATGGCATGACATTTTACAAATGTCGCTATTTTCGATTAATCCACAATCCTCGGACAAAACACAAGTTTGTACTATTGCACTGGTACTATTAGTGTGGCTGTGGTCATGTTGGATACCAGGGAAAATTGGATATTCATGCAAAAGCCAGGAGTTGTCTTTTATAATCGTATTGAGCATACAAATATGGAAAATGCAACACAGTGTAAATAATGTTAATCTAGCTGCTGAACAACGTACCACTTGTCTCAGCCTTATCTTATCCAGGCTTTATGATTGGCCGTGAAGTTCTGTAAGTGTTCATCTTTATTAAAAACAGGAAATGTAACAATGGAATTGCTAGTTTAATCGCAAAGTGGCAAATAACGGTTTTTGGCCTAAATTATTACTTCAGAATTTTATTTTTCTGTGCATTGTAGAGGGTTGGAATAAAATGCACAAAGTAAGGTCTCTTTACATGGTAGATTGCACCGCCTCAAGAACGAGATTATAATTAAAGCGATACATCATTTAAAAGTAAATGTTGTCTCCTTTTGGATTAAATTACTGTAACTCTGACCAGAGCCGGGAGAAAGATTTAATGTAATAAGATGTGGAGAGGGAGAGAGAGAATTTTCAGACATGGCTCTGCTTTATAATATTTGAATGAGGAAAAAATTAATGCTGAATTTTGAGAGGGACCTGTCTACACATTAGCAATGATAACATTTTGTATTTATTTTAATATTAACTCATTAAGACTGAATGTTACATTACACTGCTCCTAACTATAGGATGGGTCAAATGCAGAGCATGAATTACCCCACGGGGTTCAATAAAGTATATCTTGATCTTAATTTATCTGTTTTCCCTTTAAGACTGCTTGCATCATTTACATGTTACTCCCTTTATGTCTGGATGCGACATTTGAGTGTTTTAGATGATATGATTGTTTTCATGGAACATGACTGATGAAATGCATTGTAATTCCCTGAAATGCGTGGGGGGGAAGGCGAAATCCATTGTGGGATTTGTGTTCAAAAAGTTTTCAAAGCTGTGTTACCCTGACGAAATCAAAGAATCCGAGGATTCACACGCAGATTATGTTGTGACTGCTTGTCTGCAAGCCGGGACAAAGTGGGCGAGGCACATGCCTGAGGAGGTGGTGGAGGAGGATTTTTAACAAGTTTGCTGAATTTCATGACTGGAAAACGGCCACCCACACCGTAAGAGTGAGTTATGCCATGAGCCAGGGGTAAAGATTTATCTGTTTGACAGTACAATGTCCTTACCAGTGTTTGTAGTTGCAACTTGTGACGGAGACAAATTCATACACGGAAAAACGCAGGAGTGAAAATCCCTCCGGCAGTAAATGGGTAGTGAAAGAACTGAAAACCCAGTGTCATGTCAAGGGGCAGATTTGATACTCGATGAGTAAATGGTATCTAGCGCCTAATCAACCCTGGCTCACAAAAATTCCCTAGGTTTCTGCCTCAACAATATGGCCAGGCAAGCTGTTCCACACTGAGCTTACTCTGTGTGGGAAAAATATTTCCTAATATCAGTGCTAAATTTACTCTTGGCCAGCTTCCATTTGTGACCTTGAGTTCTTCTAACAAAACTTGGCCTTAGTAATCCCACATAATTCACTTTGTTAATCCCTTTAACATATTTAAAGACCTCAATCAGATCACCCCTAAGTCTCCTTTTCCTAAGACTGAAGAGATTGAGGATCTTCAGCCTCTTCTCATAGCTTTCATCTTTTATACCTGGAATTAACTTTGTGGCTCTTCTCTGAACTTTTTCTAGACCTCTATATCTTTCTCAAAGTATGAAATGATCTGAAGAAGAAGAAGAAGATGATGATGATGATGATGATGGTAATAAATGATGATGGTTGTAAACAAGATGATGATAATAATAAATGATGATGGATAAGTAAAATTAAAAAAATAATAAATTATGACAAGTAAAAGAGTAATGTATGCTTTCATCCTAAGCAATATACATGCTGGTGTTCATACCAGGCCGGTATCAGATCAGGTTTTATAGGGAATATGATTCAAACAATTTCTACTCTATTTCAGACTTAAAAACTCCCATTTTTGAATAGTTCTAGGGCTGCACCTCCACGATCATTGAGGGTCAAAACACGGTATTCGAAATCTCTCTGACGGGACATTTTAGTGACAATATGACAGATCAGTGGTGCTAAATGATGCACAATGTTACTTTTAAATTCATTTTTGCTTTAATTGGACCATAAGGGCTTATTCAAAACAAGGAGCTACTTTATATTTAAATAAATGTTGGAATGACAATCAGTTAAAGTTCAATCTCTGACGGGACTTTTTTGGCCCCTAGTATTTTAGGCTAAAACTCCGACTAAAATTTCTCTTTGGAATTTCATTTAATCTACACCTTTGCAATTTATATTGCAAGGTATAAGTCTTAAGAAGTAATTAAGGCATAAGTAGACCATTTTTTTGTACTTTCTTTAGCAGCATGGGCTGTTGAGTGTAAAAAGTCATTATCTCTGACGGGACATCTCTGACGGGACACTTTTGACCACTATATAAAAATCTGACAACAGAGGTAAAAAAAAGACACCCTTTTGTATCTGAAGAAATTTATTTACAAGATGACTTTAAAATAACATTCTGCACTTTACAAACATCACCAGATGCATTGTGTTGAGAATCTTAACAATAATTATAGTGACACATCGATAAGGTACAATATAATTTTTTAAGCAATTCATAATCCATTACTGCTACCTGTAGTCAGTAATAATAAACATTGTCCATGATACACATTCTATTGTTCATATAAAAAATTTAGTTTTTTAGTTTTAGTTTAAAGATATGTTTATTGCCCTCCTTGTTCTCTGTCCACCACCTGCCACTGCATATGACATGTTGCAACAGACATTGTAAAAACAAAAAGACAATGGACTGCAAGTCACAAGACATCTTGTGAGCAAATCATGCACATCCACATGTCACACAGCCCCTGTTTGGCAGATAATGCAGTGAGGTGTGAAACACAACTCTGAGGCCCGACAACACATGCCAACACCTGAACACTGAAAGGCAACATAGCTAATCATCATTAAAAGTGCCCAATACTAATATGGATACACTAAAAAAGAAATATAACACAACAAAACAGTCAAAAGTAACTTAATTGAAGAACAAAACCTAGTCAATCAGATTTGTCAGAAAATGTCCCGTCAGAGATAATAATAGAATTGTGGCAATATTTTCCCTGTAAATGATTTTAATTCTATAACTTGTAGTTATAATTATTACATATCATTAGTAAAAAGAAGAGTACAAGTTTTATTGATATAACTTAACAGTTGTGGAAAATATGAAAACTTTTCAAAGTCAAATAACTCTGACGGGACACATCACCCACAGTACTAAATATTTTTTCCACAATATAAGTATTGGGTGGAAGTTTTCTATGTTAAACTATTATTTTTCATTAGTTTAACATATTTGAATAATAAAAATATGAAAAAATAACCTAATTTCTGGCCTAGGCTAATGTTACAATGTGTCCCGTCAGAGAGGCAATTTTTTTCCCTTTATGTTTCCCAGTGTCTCACAGAAAAAGTACTGGGTGTATATCAATGAAACTTATGTTAACTGAAAATTCAGGTTGTTTTCTACAATGATATAAGAATTTTAAGTTTCAATGAAACAAAAAAAATTCTGACACCCAGGGCACCATTACTGTGTTTTAACCCTTGAGTACACGTGCCTCAGGAGCAACTGCAATCACGGCATGATTTGGACGACTGCATTTAGGGTTATTGTTCCTCTGTGCGAAGGATTTAAAGAGACTGCAGCAGCTACAGCTTGTTACAGACAGAGGCTGAACTAAGGCCTTATGTCACAGGCCACTATAGATGAGAACTATTTTGAATCATTAACTATGAAAAGCTTGTAGCATCCTTGACTGAAAATACTCTACAGGCCAGAAGTTTGGAAGCAAGGCCAATACAGATCAAAAATTTGGAAGCAACTTCAAGTTTCTGTTCTCGATGCCTTTCGTAAAAACCAGCATGAAATCTATGGATTTTGGGATGTATTTACTGCATGATTAGACTTTTCTTTCATTGATATGCACCATTTTCCTCTATTTACCTTTAGGTACTGCATTGATGTTACCAGACCATTGCTGAATAAATGTTAACAAAAGAAAGGAGGGGCTTAGTTTTTGGGTTGAGAAGATTTGCAAGAGTCACAACTTCAGTGAAAAAAGTAAAAACAAATCGGTTTGCATCATTCGCTTCATGTCATGGTTTACAGCCCACCGGATGCCAACGGCAATCCGGCGGGCACTAGGACCATGGGCCTAGTAATGTGGGCCTGATAATTTGAGTAAAAATGCATTCTGATAAGTGACTCTTTATATGATAATCATGTTTATTTTGTTGCAAAGTATGCCAATGAAACTATAATCTTTTTTTTGTACAAATTTGATCTTGCTTCCAAACTTTTGGCCTGTAGTGTAAATAGCTGGAAATGTGGCATGATTGGTCCTCTTTTAGCATGTCTGTGTTCTGTTTTTAAGGTGCTAAGATACAAGACATTTATGCAAATGAAGAATTTGGGGAAAAAAATAATGCATCAATCTGGCTTCCAGGAAGGTGCCGACTAGAAGTATTTATTTTCACGCAAAAATGATATTGATCAGAATTTTTTAAATTTTCTAATTTTTGTCTGGTCGGAAATAAGTCTTGAGTTATTTTGATCAGCGACAGTAACAGATCCACTGAGCTAGTTGCATTACAACATTGAAACCACACCTATCTCAGTAGTAAGACTCTTGCGGTTGCTAGTTCTCTTGCTGGAAACTATCTGGCTAGCTACCTAATCTATTTTAACAACACCCAAAGGTAGACTTTCCTTCTGAATAAATATGCTCAATAACCTTACTACGCTCCCTCAGACATAGTCAGCTTAGACGTATAGCTGGCTAGCTAGCCAGCCAGGTGTTTTGTTATGCATGAAGTTGCATGAATTGTCAAACACCCCTTCACAAAGTCACCTGGGTAAATCTTAATAGATAATGTATGGCTACATAATTCTAAATTTATTTACAAGTTCATCACTCACCGCAAAAGATTCATTACTTCGCATCATGTTTCTATCGTTGTCATTTCACTTCATGGGACCTTGTCCACACTGAAATGCATGTAGAATCACTTGACCTGGCGATCCCTTGAGGATGCAAGTGCTTTATCCCCAGCTGGGGATAAAACATCATGAATCTTGTCAATCATCTAGCACCTTAAAAGTGCAATGGACAACTTCTTTGCTAATAATTTGTTGGTTCCCCTAGGGTTTGATCAAAATTTTTCAATGATGAGTTGGAGCAAAGAGGTTGTCTGTTGCCACTTTAAACAGCTTCTATGGTGTTTGCAGTGGAGAAAAGAAAAGTATGTGCCCATCATTTATCATTGCCATAGTCTTATCAGATCCCAAAAATCTGCACTGTATTCACTTTGGGTGAGCCGCCAGCTGAGGCCTACAATTGCAAAAGTGGTGTAATAACTGCAAAAATGCTTAAACCATCATTTTGATTTGTGTCGAAGTTTAACTGCATATTAGCAAACTAAACTGCCTATTGGCGCCCTATTAATTTGGAGCCACCCTTTACCGTCTGTGACTCTTCAGGACCAAAAGCAGGAAGAAAGCAAAGAACTTGTTGACATTTTGTCGCACGAGAAAGTTGCATGTTGCTTTATCGTCAGACCAAACTATCTGCGGCCATCCTGCACCTCAAAAGGCATTTTCAAGAAGGCAGATTGACCCTTTGCCTCCTAAGAGTGCTGTATGGCACTCTCCCATAATGCCTTCATATTCCTACAAGTACCGTATGGCTCTCTCTTAGGTGCTATGTTTAGACTAATCAAAACATTTGTTTTATGTTTGTCGGTTGCTATTCTGTCTTAACCAATCAGAACAAGCCTTACAGATGACATTTGCATCATCTAATGGCATAGCTAGCTAAATTTCAAGATTTCTGCCCATGATTTTTAGTAATCAGAATGGTTGAAAATATATTTAACAGCGGCTCAGGCGCCTTGGACATCGTAGGATGCTTGCCAGAGGATTTACAGTCTGGAAGAGAAGAATAGAAGACTCAGAAAGTTACATCAGTTTTTTTTTCATGTTAATACAGATCATTTAGTTAACTTATCCTCAAGTGAAAGTGAGTTAGAATGTGAAGACAGTTCGGGTGATGACCGAAGTCAAATCGGAGTCCTACAACTTTTCATTTTAACATAATGTGGTGTAGCTTATAGTTTCTTCTGTATAGCTGTTTGTGAGGGTAGCATAAAGAGTAGCTAATGGCTTAAATTGCCTTAGGAAGGAGGGGCCTGGTACTTATTTTACTCCTAGGAGGTAAAGGCTTACAGATAGAATGTCATATTTCAATAGTTCTTTTCTCAGGCTCCAAACAAGTAGTCTTCTTTTCTCATACTGTTTGCAGAAGCCTGTTAAAACTGCACACGTGCTGTAGGGGCATTATCCCAGCTGAGCATGATTAATGGATGCTCATAGGTCATCAGAGAGATTGTTCAGCTGTGTGCAATGTTAGTTCTAGTACGCAACTCTGATCTCTTGCAAAATAACTGATAATACAAAACCTTGGAATACCTGCAATTTTTTTTCTTTTAATACGCCCACTCCTTTAGATGGGCCTATATTGCGATCACCCTTGTCCGTCCGCTGATCTTTCCAAAATGTATTGTTTTCATTGTACAGACTACAAATTTTTTTTTTTTTTTTTTTTTTTGAAATTTGGCATCTCCAATCCCACCCGAATCTGGAATGTCCAACTGGGGAACCTATGTACAAGGCTTTCGCCTATGCGACCCCCTGTTGCCAATTCAGGAGAGTGAAGACAGTTCGTGGCTCTCCTCCGAAGCACGCGCCTGTCAGCCACTGCTTCTTATACACTTATTGGTTGAATCCTCGCAAGTTCAGAACGAGGGCGGAGGATACCCGAACATGAATCTTCCTGACAAGCGCCCGTCTGGCCAACAGGAGGCGCCTAAGCAACGAACAAAGCAGCTTATATTACCCTTCCCGGCAGCCCCTTCCCAATTTGCATCCTTGTAGCGCAATGGCCAGTTGTGCGCTACTCTGAAAAAGCTGCCAACCACTGCCGGTTGGTACAACCAGGGCTCGAACCCGCGCTGTGATAGTCACTTCTGCTTCGCAATGCGATGCTTTAACCGAGTGAGCTATCTGGCAGCTCAGACTACAATTTTTTGTTGGATTCTTTTCATTTTTGTTTTGTGGGTCAATAGTTATATGTAGAGGATCCCTTAATTGACAAGCCTGCCATGAAGGCGCATTACCATGCTTTGGGTGGCTATCTTTTTAAATCCTAGACTGTATAAAAAGATGGACGAAGCAACCGTGACGTCACCTGTTGGTTTCAGCATACCATTTAGGGAGCCTCGATTTTGGCAATTTGAACAGCGCCATTTTGTCATTTTGAAACTGGATGTGATTCCTATTAGAGGAAAGCGTGAATTGAAGGTCCAGGGAGGAGCGAGGGGTGGATCTACGGGTGAATCTGACCGTATCTGACGAGGACCAGAGGATAGCCACGCCCCTAAAGCATATCTGGTTTTATCCTTTATTCTAGTCTATTTGGGACCATAATTTACAAAAAGGAACATCATGATATATTGATGGAGACTTGAAACTTGCGATAGATACCATAAAATAATGTGAAAAATCATTATTGAAATAATAAATCAGGTGGGAAAGTAGGGTCATTTTCTCATAGACTTCTGTAACATTGAACTTCTTTCTGCAACCACCGACTTAGCCATCTGCTGGCCATTAAATAGAATGCAAATTTTAGAGATGTCCGCATTGGCTTCAGTTTTCAGACCTGGGTGCTGTATCCATCTTTTTATACAGTCCATGGTTTAAACTTCACTTTTTAAATTTTCTCTCATACCTCGTGGAATCCAATATTATAGACATTGTTCCTTTCCAGTATCAATGGTCAGACACGGCAGCACACAAACAAATGTCTCAAAGTTCACGCAAACAAAATGAATGTTGAAAAAGAAAGTGAAATAAAATATACTGTGAGTCCTGCTTTTAAGTAAAAAATTTGTATTTGAAAAGAGTAGCTATGATTAACTACTGTGATTAACTGTGATACAAAGTTAAACTAGCAATTTCCACCAGTGACGAACTTAAAAAAATCGGCCAATTTTTTTCAGGTTTACTAAAGCAGAGTCTTCTTTTCTCATACTGAAATCACCACTGATGCCTGTTAAAACTGTGCAGCCACATGCCAAAGCATGGTCTCATCAAACATGAATTGACGGTTAAAACATGACCCTGCTGGCTCAACTGTGAATTTGGCTGCTTTCGCTGAGCTTCCAGGGAGACGCCTGTTAGCTTACCCTGTGACTGCTTACTTTGGGCTTTAAAGGTTTGGTGTGGTGCCATTTGGGCTGTGTTAAAGTCCTTTTCTCCCTCTCCAGCTATAAGCGGGGGCCCCCTGCAGGATCCGTATCGGCTGTCCCAGTTCCATTTTCACTGGGGGGAGAGCAACGCCTGGGGCTCGGAGCACACTGTGGATCGCCAGCTCTTCCCTGCTGAGGTAGGCCAACTTGCCATTCCCCTGGTAAAGATGGGAAGGGAGGCGGAGGGTGTATGTGAGCATGTGCAGATATGGGAGTGTGTACCTGTGCACCTGATAGAGAGTCTGTTGCACACTTGCATGTGTACTCTCTCTCACACACACACACACACACACACACACACACACACACACACGCGCGTGCGCACACACATACTCAAGGATATTTGTTGTTAAATGTGTTATGAGTTGCTGTCTGTGAAAGCATGAAGTATGTGTCCATGCACCAGGATCCACAGATTTGCAGTGTCCCCGAAGGATGTAACGATATATAAAATATTTCGAAGGATGTGCGATACAATATGATATCGTGATTAATATCACGATATCACGATACAAAATAACAAAATTAATTTCTCCCCCCTTTAACTAAATGTATTATGGCTGAAATAAAGCACACAAATAAGTATTTGCTCAGAAGAAAATATTTCTCCTATTAAACTTTATATGCTGCATCATGTGGAACAATCCAAACAGTATGCGAAAGAAATAAAGAGGTTCATAAATTCTCACCAAAACTGACACTGCCCTCCACTGCTTTTTATGAAGCATTACACCGATACTGATCTGAGGTTAAAACACTATTCAGCGACAGGCTGTGAGAATATGCAGGCTCCCTGCAATACCGTGACAAAGTATTACAAAAAAATTTATGGTTAATATCCGTGGCCTTTTTAATTTGCGGTATACCGTTTTGCGGTATATTGTTGTAGTGTCCCCAAGAGTGAACTCAACCGTATACAGTGCATTGTTGCAGTTATTCTGAATGACCAAGCGCTTGAATCTGTCTGAGGTTGTGCCTTTGTTTTTGGTCCAAGTTTCAAGGTAGCAGCAGAGACTACAACTCTATCCACTGTCCACACTAGAGCAACCAGCCATGCGTTCAAAAAGCTGAGACCTTTGATGTCGCAAAGACCATGTGACCATGTGTGCTTTGGGCACTGGAGTAATAGGCGGGGTTGAGGATAAGATTTCTATTGGGCAGTTTTACTCTGATGACAGCAGTATATGTTCCTGAACAGCTGACTGGGATCAGTGTCTTTTGAAATGGTTTGTTTGTGTATATGTGGGTCCGTATTGTCAGACTTGCTCCATTTACGCACACCCTCTTTGTATTGTAACTTCGACACTAGTCGTATTTCTCATTAGTAAAGTATGAGTCTCCTGTATCTCTGCACCAATCACCATATTATGTTTTCCCCTGAAATAACACTGACCAGGTTTGTGTGTCACTTTATGGGAAGGTAATGGTCTTGTGGATGGTGTTTGTGTTCACATGTAAGGTGCAGTCCATACCAACTGGACTGCTGTACTAACTCAGCTCTTCTGTACTGCTCTCCGTCACATTCAATTTGACAACAAAGAATAAGTAATTAAAATGGAGACCATCAGTTTTCATTTACTATAGGGGTATTCACATATGTGTTAAGTGAACTCTGCCAGAAACACTTCCTTTTTTTTTTAATGCCCCTATTCAATTTTATGTGGACTGCAGTGTTGGTGTGTGAGTATGGGGCAATCTTCCGATGCCCAAGTTTCCAACATTCAGTGTGTCTGAGAGAGAGTGTGAGACTGTTATGACCTAACCGTTGGTGTGGTCAGGTTATTTGCTATTGTTCTCTGACCTCCTTCTGGTATAATCTACCTCTACATATAGAAGTGAATTGCGATTCATTTTTGAATTGCTGAATGGCGTTTGGCCCAGATTATTGCATTTCTTAAATGGAGGGTCTCGTTTCAGTACCTGATTTATGACCAGTGGGGCATGGGATGCGTGTGTATGAGTACGAGGACAGAGCTGCAGCCCATGTTCCTCGGTCACACGAATTCAGGATCCTGTGTTCAGTGGCCGTCGATAGGTGTTGTATTTAAAAGAAAAGACAAAAATGAGATGTCCTGCTCTGGCTGGCTTTCTCAACACAAATAAAAACAAATTTCTCCTGGGGTTTTTAGGGCAGATTATTATTTTAGACCTAAAAAGAAAAATACCATCCAGATTGTTACTAGCAACGAGTTCAAAAGCCATGCTCTGTCACGAGGTTGTCAGTGCCCTTGGCAAAGGTAACTTTCATTACTGTGGAAGCACCATTAATTTGCTGGAAAGTGCTCTGAGATTTCATGCTACTTTTGAGATCACATCTTTTTCAGGGACCCCATGAATATTTCTACCAGACAGTATAAAACTGAATTCTGCATGCATTAAAAAGGCATGGCTGCATAAGGAGAGGGCGTGCGGGTGCTGGACTGGCCTGCCTACGGCCCTGACTTGCTCCCCATAGAGAATGCGTGGTATATTTTGAAGTGCGAAATGGGACAACAAATACCGCATACTATTGCACACTTTAAGACTTGTTTGGAGAAAAAATGGGACAACATTCCACCTGAAACACTTAATCACTAGGAGTCTTCTGTCCCTGAACGCAAGTATTAAGTGTTATGAAAAGGAAAGGCAACATTACAAAGTGTTAATATGGTCCCATCTCTTTTTGAAATATTTTGTAAGAGTCAACATTAAAATAAGTGTTTATTTTGAGAAACCAATAAAACTTGTGGTGAAGCACCAAATAACGTGCTGCTATTTTGTTTTCAACTTAATCCTTATCAAAGATAATTTACAAATCAATGATTTTGGTTTTAATTTTGATTTAACATACTGCCCCAACTGTTTCTGATATGGGGTTTTAGAAAATAAAATGTAATTCTCTAGCTGGCTTCCTCATCTTGAGTAAATTGAAACAGAAATTTCCCAGGGGGTTTTAAGGTACATTTTATTATGTATTATTATATACATATTCTGTATATATAAAAATGTTTTTATCAAAATGCCAGAAAATTGTTTTCAGTTTAATTCTATACATCTTTGTATTTTAATGCTTAAGTCCTGCTGTTTCATTATTTTTCACGCATTTATTGTGCTGTTGATCTTCGCTTATTTTGACAAAAATGCTTCATTTTATTGTAAATTGAGTGTATTGGGGTAAAATGCATCTTGGAATGTCCTGTGCAAAGGCACATAATTCTGTTGCATGACCACCGTATTGCTGTTTGCACAACAGGCTGATATGATCCAGACATACGCTTCACTCCTGTGGTAACCTGGTCTCTCTCTTATAGCTGCATTTGGTTCACTGGAATGCTGAAAAGTTCAGTCTGTTTGAGGAGGCAGTGATGCAGGAAAATGGCCTGGCCGTGATTGGGGTTTTTCTGAAGGTACGACACACCTTTCACTTCTAAATGGTACCTTGGATATAGGGTGTGAGGAGGCACGTGAAAACATTCATGCTTGTCACTATAACACACCAAGTCACTCGTACTTGTCAATCTTTCATTGTAATTTGCACGTGCACATATAAACATGCACATTGTGCATTTGCTACGTGATTCACTGGTGGAAGAACCAGTGAAAAGGAATAGGGAGCATGTGAGGTTTTTCATGGGCTCCAGTTTGATCATTCGATTGGTTGTTGATCAGCTGAGTGAAGACGGTGTAAATTCAGTCGTCCGCAGTCTGTAAACAATTCAACCCGTAACCTCTAGCGGTCACAAATATTGATTAAATTTCACAAAGCTTGGTATGCAACCTTTCTAGCACATTAACTACTTTGGGATTGCACTTCATCCCTGCACCCTGCAAGTTGGCATGGCAGGGTGGCCATATTGAATAACTGAAGTTGTCTATTTTGGACCTTTCTAATATAGGCAAAGAGCTGAAAGTTGGTATGTGAACGACAGGTTTTGATGATTTCTAAAAAAATGTCTGTTTTGTGACCTTTGACATTTCATCACCCATTGACACCTATTTGAATGACCAGTAACCTCGTGGTCTCAAATATTGATCATATCTCATGAAACTTAGCAGACATCTTATGGACGTGAACTACTGTAGCTTTTCATTTCAGCCTTTTACTCTGCTCCAAAATGGGCATGGGAGCGTGGCAGACCTCTTGAGATTCTTATTCACTTGATTCTCTAGTTTTATGGGGGCATATTGTTTTGCACCTGTCCGTCTGTCTGTCGGTCTGTCTGTCTGTCTGCAGCGGAAAAGAACTTTAACCTGCAATACTTTAACCTGCCGCTGGGGGCAGGTTCCACAAACACAGCTTGTTCTTTTGTAGAATTCAAGAGACCAATGCTTTAAGATACAGGAGGGGTACCAAAAAATAAATGCCTAGAAATACGCAATATGCTTACTGTGTATTGGCTACATATCTTAAAGAGCACTTGTACAAGGTGATAACATGTGAGTGGTAATCTCCTTCATTTATGCATGACTCAAATGTCTGAAGGAAGTCATACGTGACAAGTTGTTAAATAAATATTAATTTTTACCGCCTTGCCCCGCTGCACTTTAGCATTGTGTATGTGCAATGTACATGCATGTACTTTCTGTAACATCTTGGGCTCGGCGTTGGTATCCTTATCTTGGAGACGTTCCTTCTGCATATAGCTGTTTGCAACTCCCTTTACTTAGGCCAAATTTTTCTGCTGCATGTGTGCACCCGTGATAACTGTATGTCACGCTTGTCTACAAGATGCACTTTCAGTTATCGGTTTTTCCTTTTCTTAGGTGGGAAAGAGACACGAAGGCCTTCAGAAATTGGTGGATGCTTTACCTGCTATCAGACACAAGGTGAGATTAGCTTTATCGCCGCTGCCACAAACCGCAGTAATGCGGTATCTCAGCCAGTGTTGTAGCCCGTGTCTGTGCCCGTAAAATGGGTGCCTTAGCTGGTTGTTTCTACACTGAAGGTCAGAGAGATAATCGGTGTCTGATTTGAGGGGAAGGTGGCGTACATATTGTACGGTACAATAGAGTACAGTGCAGTTGTCGAGATAAATGACTGAGAAGTGTGTAGAATTTGTCTTGCACTGCCCTCTGGTGGCCAACTTCCGGGGGATTTTTACTTTGTCGCCCTCAAGCTTTTTGCAGAAAATGGTATTTTCATTTGTTCAGGAATCCAAACCGCACTGTCATAATTTGGTTAAGGGTCATTCCATGCCAAATCACCTGATGGTCCCCAGGTGACCCTCTTAGATTTTGCTGAAACTCCATGAAAATGTTCATATATGCAAATAACGAACACACAGAAAATTTCAGGCCAAAAGTCCAAGCCGTTTTGAAATTACGGCCGTCCGAAGACCCCCCCTCTTTCGCCAAGGCGGCCATGTCATGATTTTTTTTTTTTTCATTTTCAAATGATCATATTTTTGGATTTGAAAAAAGCTACAAAGCTGAAAATTGCTACCTGGGGTAATTTGCACACAAGCTTTCAGAATCTGCAATCAAAAACAGTGTATCTTGCTTCCTTTTTGAAGATATGGGCACCTGAAAATGAAAGTTTTTTTTTCTAGCGGAAATTATTTTTGCGATTTTTAGGCTTACCTGGTGCCCGAACCATTGATCTGAGGATACCCAAATTGCTGATACATAATCTCTACATACAGCTAAATAACTCCCTGCAAGCATAGACTTATAAAACAATCAGTAAAGGTATGGCCAGGGTCCAAAGTCGACTTTCACAAAAAAATCTCAAAAATCACCCCTTTTCAGGGGGTCGGTTGACCTTGTGAACAGTTACTCAGGGTAATGAAATTTGCACCACAGAATTATATGTATCTGTCCTTTATATGTACCAAATTTCATTGATGTGACTTAAGTCCTTCATAGTTCGGCAGTGTTTCAAAGAAACCCACTAATTTGATCAAATTACACCATTTTGCTGTACATTACAATGTCTTTCGTAGATGTCAAAGGGCAAAAAATGAGAATAAGTAATCTTTGATAACCTTTTTATATATAATAATTCTTAGAAAGTTGTAAAATTCATGACTTTGTACATCAGGAATAGTATCATATGGCTTGTTTTAAAACAAAGTTTTCCATAGTACCATACATTGTACATATTGTACATTGATGTTACTAATACAAAACTGCTTTTATTTAAGTGGATTCAACTTACTGATTTTCGGTGGGCTCTACTTACATTATTTGCATGAGGTCATAGCTGTTGGAAACTGTTTATTAAGATTCATCCTAGTCCAGGTGACCTCGTCTAATTAGGTGTTAAAACATTGTTTATCTAGGTTCATCCTAGTCTACTTAACTCCAAACCACAACTGTTTATTTAAAATAGCTGGATCAATTACCTCACTGTTGTGGCCGTATTGTTTACAGAATAATTGAGCAGTGTGTTCACTTTTCAGCTCACATCCACTCCTCACAATTCATTTCAACTGCAATGTTCAGCAGATGAAGTGTACATTTTGTGAGCTCTGTAAAAATCAAGATTTAAAACATGGAATTTGAAGCATCAAGATCGGGATGCAGTATTGGAATTGCACTGGAGGAGGAATGCCATAAGAAAATATATGGCAGAAATGTTGGCACACTTGCAGCCTCGGACTTGCCACAGGATGATAAGAAGCTATTGGAATGGAGAAGTGGGGTACTGCTACGTGATGACAGCACAGTGTGTTTTCACCATGAGAAGATGTACATCTCTCGATATGAATATACTCAGAAATATTGCAGTGATCCATTCAAAATGCACAAGAAACGTATTTCAAGTAGGTTTGCTTCAATTTGCTTTTACAAATTATTGTAATTGTCAATTTACCAGAGCTCGAGGATGTTGTTATATACCGTAAAGTAGCATAATTTGATCAAATTAGTGGGTTTCTTTGAAACACTGCCTAACTATGAAGGAGTTAAGTCACATCAATGAAATTTGGTACATATAAAGGTCAGATACATATAATTCTGTGGTGCAAATTTCATTACCCTGAGTAACTGTTCACAAGGTCAACCGACCCCCGAAAAGGGGTGATTTTTGAGATTTTTTGTGAAAGTCGACTTTGGACCCTAGCCATACCTTTTTACTGATTGTTTTATAAGTCTATGCTTGCAGGGGAGTTATTTAGCTGTATGTAGAGATTATGTATCAGCAATTTGGGTATCCTCAGATCGATGGTTCGGGCACCAGGTAAGCCTAAAAATCGCAAAAAATAATTTCCGCTAGAAAAAAAACTTTCATTTTCAGGTGCCCATATCTTCAAAAGGAAGCAAGATACACTGTTTTTGATTGCAGATTCTGAAAGCTTGTGTGCAAATTACCCCAGGTGGCAATTTTCAGCTTTGTAGCTTTTTCAAATCCAAAAATATGATCATTTGAAAATGAAAAAAATCCGCGACGCAGCGCGTGACGGCGAAAGAGGGGGGGTCTTCGGACAGCCATAATTTCAAAACAGCTTGGCCTTTTGGCCTGAAATTTTCTGTGTGTTCGTTATTTGCATATATGAACATTTTCATGGAGTTTCAGCAAAATCTAAGAGGGTCACCTGGGGACTTTCCTGAAAATTAGGTGATTTGGCATGGAATGACCCTTAAAGAAATCGATAAATTACTTCATTTTTTAAATTTAATTGTTTTTGCTCGCGCGATTTCTGTAATTGAATAACGACATAATTCGGATACAGGATAGAGAATTTTATTTATTAATCCAAAATGAAGAACTCTTTTGAAGACAGATGTGAGGTGTTGTGGAATTATGTAATTTTGGAATATAAATCCTTTTTCAACAGTTCTGGATTGGAATTGTGTTTTTATGTGCATGCGTTCATATTTTATTGTGGCGTCAGGAAAAACGTTTCTCAGTATGAAGATACAGTGTGTGTGTGCGTGCATGCGTGCGTGTGTGTGCTTTAATTTGGTATGTAAGTAAGTAAAATTTATTTATATAGCACTTCTCACAGAGAAAAGCTCACAAAGTGCTTCACAAAATGACAGTAAAAACAAAGGAAACTCACAAAATTATAAAAACACAGAAGACAAATAAAACAGTAAAAACACAAAACAAAGCATACTATATAGCACACTATGTGTTGGGGGTCGACATTCCTGTCCTATAGTGTGATATGATGCTGTAAATCTAAAAACAGAATCGTTGGATATAAAAATGTTATATTGAAATGTCATGTCAATGGATTCCCTCCTACGATATTGAGTGTTAACTAGATGTATGGTTAAGCTGAGAATCTTAAGTTGCACAGAAGTTAATTTAGCTGTGCAAAATAGATTTGAAATTGTATACTAAGTAAATTTAGTAGCAAGTTTCTTTAATCTATATTCTTGAATAATATTATGTGTTATGTGTTCCGCTCCTTTGACCCCTGTCAGGTATGTGATCCCGTTAAAGCGGTGAGGTGTTATGTATTTTAAGACCGCGTGTTATAATGTGATGACTGTGATGTGTTGTGTGGTACCCCGTACAGGACAGTGCAGTAGAGTTCACCAGCTTTGACCCGGCGTGTCTCCTGCCCACTAACGCCCAGGATTACTGGGTCTATTCAGGCTCTTTAACTACTCCTCCTCTGAGCGAGTCTGTGGTCTGGATCATCATGAAGCAGGCCATAGAAGTCAGCCATGATCAGGTAGGTATATGCGTGCGTGCGTGTGTGCGTGCATGCGTACGTGCGTGTCTGTGTGTTCGTGTGTGTCTGTGTGTTCGTGTGCGTGTGTACATGCATATACGTTGACTACTGGATGTCTCACTCATTCAAGCCAGTTTCGATGGCACCTAAATTATATTAAGATGTGATGAGAAACTTCAACTGATCTTGCAAAAAACAAGGAAAGACGTTCGGATAAAAATGGGATTAACCTTAAATCTCACCTTGGGTAATGCTTGCTCTCTCCCGGCCTCCCTCTCTCTCCCACTCCTGCTCTCTCTCTCTCTCTCTCGCTCTCTTGCTCTCTCTTAGTTGGCAGTGTTCAGGAGCCTTCTCTTCACCTCTGCAGAGGAGGAGGTGCAGAAAAGCATGGTCAACAACTTCCGGGTGCAGCAGGAGCTGAGGGGCCGGACCGTGCGCTCGTCTTTCTCTCCCTTCCTCAAGGAGGACCAGCCACCAACTGCCAACGGGCCATGCCCAGACCACGCCCACTAACCCGCCCACCAGACCCACCCGCACGGCCCAAAATCTCAGGCTGGGGCTGAGCCAGTACACTAGGCTGATGGGGTTAGCGTTTGAGTTCAAGGGGTCAAGGGTTAAGGTGTAGGGAAAGTGCTTGCTGGATTATTTCTGTGCTTTTGCCTTGGACATTAAGTGAAAGTGATGATTATGGTTGTTTTTGGGAAACAAAACTGCAGAAGAAATGCATTCTGTTACTCTGAGGGGAAAATCAGATGTGAACAGCTCTAAAATTTTATTGACTGAATCAGTGTGAGGCTCTCCCTCTTCTGCTGGAAGTCCACAGCTAAGTAATATGTGACTGTTGCGGAACATATTGGGTTTCTGAAGCGAAATATTCACACATGAATATGCAGAACATATCTTGACCTTGCCACATGGCAGGCAGCTCTACTTAAAGGGAATTGGGGTTAAATTATCCCCTTTCAAATGGAATGTTAAAAGCAGTCCTTCTATTGCACTGCCACGTCATGAACCCTCAATTTCTTGTGAAATTTCGGTGTTATCTTCATTTGTATGGTCCATTTGTTTGCCTGCCGTTTTTCTCTTTCTGCACGTTTATTAGAGGTAGGAAATTTATTGGTCATTTTTCTGATGGGTGGCCGCAGTGGTGCATTATGGGCCAGTAGCAGGTGCCACTGCCACCCTGCGCCCCGTCCTTGTCTGTGCTGAATCAGGGCTCGAGCATCGTTTGCTTCTGCCTGACTCTGAAGGGGCTCAGACTCCGCCCATGAGACCTCACTGGAGCTGTGAGCAGATTGGACGGTTCGTATATGAGCCCCTCCTCTTTCCGTGTGAGAGAAAAAGTGCCTTCAGTTATGCTCAAGATAAGTAACGCACAAACCGCACATTGATTTTTACCTTCAGTTGGCTTTGAGGCCTTGCCCTGCGTGACCTGTGCTGTGAGCCCTCCAGATAGCGGTAATACAGGAGGGAGTAGATTGGCTGTGGAAATTGGGCCGAATGGTTTGTTTCCTGTGACCACATTTTGAACACGAGATTTCTGCCTTCCAGAGATATCGTCGAACTGTAATCCAGCAAGGCAGTCTTTTTAGCTCTGCTGTGACGATAGTCAGCTGTCAGTGAAGCTTTTCTAATGCTGAGTCGTCCAGCGTCTGTCCGTCTGTCTGTCCAGCGTCAACTTTTCACTTCAAATTTGAATATCTCAAAAACTGTCTGATAAATTTCTTTCTAATTTGGTGTGAGCCTTCCGTATGATATTCTGAATATTCACTGTGAAAATTAGAAAATCCTATGTCCCAGTTCTTGAGAAATTTAGCATTTTGGACTTAGAACATCAGTGTTTGTGCTCATTTTTTCAGTCTTTCATTAATATCTCAAAAACTGTCCGATAACTGTTTGTCTTATTTGTTGTGAGCCTTCCTTATGATGCTCTGATGATCCCCTGCGAAAATGAGAAAATTCTACATCCCAGTTTTTGAGAAATTCAGCATTTGGGATTTAGAAAATCAGTGTTTACGCGCATTTTTACCTCCGCTGTGACGATAGTCAGCAGTCAGCGGAGCTTTTCTAATGCCAAGTTGTCCAACGCCCATCCGTCCGTCTCTCTGCATGTCTGTCTGTCCGTCCGCCGTCAACTTTTCACTTTAAATTTGAATATCTCAAAAACTGATAACTTTTTCTCATTTGGTGCGAGTCTTCCTTATGATATTCTGAATATTCACTGTGACAATTAGAAAATTTTACATCCCTGTTTTTGAGAAATTCAGCATTTTGGACTTTGAAAAAATGAGCACAAACACTGATTTTCTGTCTTTCATTATTATCTCAACAAGAGGCCTGTCGGCCTAGAGAGCTCCGCTGAGGATGACTGAAATGACCATGTTGTTCTGGTTCACGTTATTCTGCATCATGTTGTTCCTCGTAATTGTTCTGGATCATGTTGTTCTGGATCACGTTGTTCCAGATCACTGTTCTGGATCATGTTGTTCCGGATCACGGTTCTGGATTAATTGTTCTGCATCATATTGTTCCGCATCATATTGTCCTATGACAGTGTTAGAAGGATTGTGACTGCCATATTTGTGATGTACTGGGGGGGAAGGATATTTGTTGGTTGTTAGTATTGCTTGGTGGTAAGATGATTGAAATAAATGATTGCAATTTGCAATTTGGTTCTATTGTTATACTACGTAAATTGAGTCACCATACTGGTTCACAGTATATTCTGGTTACCAAATGTGTCATGTGTTCATATTGCAATAGTTTTCAAGAATGTCTGAAATTAAATTATGACATGGACATTTCACTCATCCTCAGCGGAGCTCTCTAGGCAGACAGGCCTCTTGTTTTTGCTGTTTTTCTGCACCAGAAATGTCGGGGTTAGGCTGTAACCCTGCCGTCATTGGGTCATTCTTACAAACGTGAGCCTTTCGTGGGCGAAGGTCTCCACCCAGTGGTCAGTAAGTGTAGGGAACAGCATATATTGCCTAAAGCTGCTTTCACACCGGACGCGAAACGAATTTTTCGCACGACATTCGCGTCTTTGCATTGACTTTGAATGTAATCTGTCGTGCGAAAAATTCGTTTCGCGTCCGGTGTGAAAGCGGCTTTTACGGTTTTGGCGTCATTTACCAGCACTTGTTTGAGAGAGTTTTCTCCGTTCAGCTGCCTATACAACCAATACCGCATTTCTCTGGTGGCAGAATATTGGGCAATCATTTTTACCCAGGTCATTTGGCACCAAACGAGGGTAGCCCCCCTATTCAGTGGAGTTTGTGGAGAAAACTTTGCTCCATGTTGTCTTCAGCTGCCACAGTGTGCACATCTCTGTGGGCTGAAGTGGCCGAGACGTTCGCACACCTATAGAAATGTAGAGATTCCCTCCAATTGGTTTTAACAGTGGTGTTAAGCTCTGGTCCTGGAGGGCTGCAATATCTGCAGGTATTTTTTTTTTTTTTGGTTACCTATGAAGTCCCGGGCAGTTGTGGCTTTGGGTGCTTGGTGTATGGATGTTTTAGCCAATCAGCAACTGAAAAGTATGCCTTGCTGTAAAAGGCATCTGAAAACCACAAAGGGCTGTGGCCTACTGGACAGAGGCTTGTCATACCTCGTCTAAAAAGTCCCCGTGGAGTTGCCATGCTGGCTGTTTCCCTGTCTTCTGATGGGCAAACATACCATCTTTCTCTTTTTCTGCTGGTGCAAATAATCCAGAGCGACCAGTGTGAAGTCACTGTTCATCTACAGCAGTTTCTTTTCCCTCACCAAGGCCTTTGTGCTGTGTGTTTGACACGCTGTGTGTGCTCAGTGCGGTTATCAAAACTACAGAATCTGAGCGATCGCCCAGCGCTCTTGTGTCAGAAAATGAACAGTTTGAAGCCACAGAGAGTTTGGCCACAGTTGAATATGGCGCTGTGTTTGGCAGAGGTTGAATTTTGGCTGAGTTTGTGCTCTTACCAGGTGCTCACCCAGCGTAGCAGCTACTGAAGTTGGAGTCTGGGGAGAGCTCCAGCTGCCTTTCTGTCTACTGCCGAGAGGCAAATACCCCCTTGTGTCTGAAAGACGTTTCTGTTCTGGGGTCAGTAAAGACCAATTAGGCATGGGGCATTTTCTCAGGAGAGGATATAAAGGTAATAAACCGAGAGACTCTGTCGGCAGTGCTGGGTTGGGAGAAAGGGGTTCAAAAAGATAGCGTGAGGGAATGAGGGACGGAGGAAGATAGTTTCTTTAGCTGCTGATTGGTTCCTGTTATTGTACGTGGGGAGGGCACTCTCAATGTGCTCCTCGCTGGAGGGGAGTGGGAGGGGTGGAGCTGGTTTAGTTTTGTCCAGCTTTTGAGGCGTTTTTTTTTTCTCTGTGATAACAGGAGAACAATACCCCCACTGAGACCGGCCCCCATGCGGCCCCTACGCATGAATGGGCCACCTGGCCCCCCCCACCTCCCGGGGAGCCTGGCTGGAGAGGTGCCTACGATGAGGCGACCCCAAAAACGGGTTTCCCGCTTCGTCGCCCCGACAATTCTGGTGTGAGAGCAGGCACCCAATCAGAGGGCCACAGAGGAGGGGCACCTCATCTTGTCTCATGACTCTAAACTGAAATGGCAAAGAGATACACAATTAACTGCCATTTAAAGTTGGATATGAAAAGAAACATTTTAATTCCCTTTTCAGTGGATCTAACGGTGCCTGTTCCACTCTGTTACAAACCCCCCCACCCCTTTAGCTCCCCGTCTCACAGCCTCACACGGAGGATTTCAGTCCTCGCCACCTTCTGAGAAAATGCAGAATTCGTGCCATTCAAATTTTCCAGTTATTCTTCTTTACTGGCAAATGTTCAGTAAATCGTACGCACTTCTGCTTATCGGGGCAAAGTTTAGCCAAGCTTCCAGTTTCGTATAAAAAGTTTTTAAATGGGACCCTATGCATGCGTTGAAATTACTAGAAAGAACTTGGCAGAGACTTCACTGATCGCTCATCCGGTGTTTCTGTGGGAGGGTTGGAGTGTCCTGGGTGGGAAAGCCAGGGTTTTGGGAAGCTGGAAAGGTGTGTTACAGGTGTTACCGGTTTGCATTGCTTGACGGTTTTTTTTTATTTTTTTTTTTTTTGTCCATCAGCTTTAAACATAATATTTCTACTTCACATCTGCCATTGTTGCCTTTCTTTTAGACAAATAAGCTCTTGTAGCCTCCTCCAGCCTTCATAATATTGCCATATCATATCATGTTCCTTTTTTTCCTGACTGAGAGAACCTGTACTTTTTTTTTGCGCTTTGAGGATGGTTAGCATGTTAGCACTCGCTGTACTGTTCCTGGGGACTGGGTGGGATCGCGGTCGCTTGGGGGCTAGCTGAGAGACTCCGCCCATTTTCTCTATTGGCCAGATTCCACATTCCATCTCTGTAAACTGAATGTGATGCCCCGTGGCTTTGGGGCCCGGGTTCCGGCGAAGATGTTGTCCCAGGTGCCAGGGTCGGAGCACCTTGGCCTTGCGGCCAGGTGGTGGTTCTGTGCCTGGCTTTGGGGCCCAGCGTGTGGCCTTGCTGCTTTGCACGCTAATGCTAATGACACCTGGAGAGCAAGAGACTACCCAGCATCCCCTTTTCTCCTTCTGTTAGCTATTGGATTTATTTTCTGTACGGAGAATTCCAAACTTTATTAAAATATTATGCAATATGTTACAAAAGTGAAGTCTCTGTCTGTTTTGTGTTTCCTTGTCTGAGTGCATTTGAACACGTGGGTTTGTTTATGCGTTCGCGTGCTTTGTTGGAGAGGCTGTGAGTTCCTGATCTACTGGCTTTTGAGGCGATGATTAAGTGGCATAGTTTCCATACCATCCTGACCTGCCAGTTCGCTGCTTGGCTTTTTTAAATACTGAGAACAGGGGGGACCCAAGGTCTAATCCCTGGGGGACAATTGTCAAATGAGACGCTGGATGACTTTGTAAAAACAGGTTGGGAGATGAGAATTTATTGTGGCTCATTGCTGCTTGACGTTGAGCTGAGTTTTTTTGTGAGCTGCGTGTAGAACATCTTCCTCTGAGATTTTTCTTCACCACCTGCAGCTGTGATCTTGAGACTTTGTATGTGTGTGAGGAAATGCGCGTGTGTGTGATTGTATGAGTCTGTGTTTCTATGTCTGTGGCTGAGTTTGAAACCGCGCTCCACGGTCTACATACACTATTGTCACTACACACAAGCCACACTACACGCTACTCACTACGAACAAACTCTTCCTGTTGCTGCTGCTTCTTATTATTGCTCAGCGAGTTGTTCTGGTGGTTTGCGCCGCGTTGCATCTTGGGCAATTTGTGTATGAATAGTGAGCTTACGATGCACCTACAAAATATCTGCCCGATCTAGTATACATCAGGGAACTTTCTCACGGACACAAACTCACTCCCCCGCGCATAAGTGAACACCCTACCCCTAACTCAAATGTCGTAGGTAGTGCGAGTAGTATGTTAGCGCGCGGTTTCGAACACGGCCGGTGTGTAGGAGTTCATGTATAAGAACTGTGAGAGAGAGAGAGAGAGAGAGAACCTGTGCGTTAATCTGGACTAAATGTGCTGTGTTAGAGATGAGATGGAATAAGGGGTAGAGGAGACAGAGTCTGATCGTGGTGCGTAAGGCTTGTTCTTAAGTGCGGCCCTTACCTGAAGCAGCAGAAGGCCTCTCGTCCTATCCCGGGCAGCACGCTCCCGCCCCTCACCCCTGCTCAACTGGAGATGGCCGGTTTGGGCTGGCCCAACAGTCAAAAGCTCAGTATGGCGCCACTGGGCCTTTGAACATAAAGGAGGGGTCCGGGGACCAGTGGGAAGGCTGGCGCTCCACGTTTGCAGGCAGACCCCTGTAGTTTGTTATGGTTGGCTGGCAGGAGATGTGACGTGCCGCACCCGGTCCCTGAGCCCTGTTGTTTCCCGCGATTGTGGCCGAGTTGTGTAGAACCTGGCGCCCCTCGATCCCAACAGGTAAATAAACCCCCGATTATGGCCGTAAAGTGCTGTACGGCTCTGAGCTGCTCGCCTAGTGACCCCTGGCCCTTGGGGTGTACAAGATAACGACCCACCTGAGCTCACAACAGAGGTTGCGTGCTCTGTTCAGTCCACTAGGGGACCGCTGCAGCCATATTCTAATGCAGCACAATTAACCTGCAGTTTCGCAGAATTCCACTATAAATGGCCAATGAGCGTGAAAATTTCAGCTTTGCATTGCGAGTCTAAATGGATGTGCTGCGTTAGAGAGGTAACACGGATACTGCGATTTAAAGGGGATGGTTAGCGTACGTTATCACCCCAAAATCAGCATAAAACACAAGTCCAACACGTGCGCAGTCTGTCTTAGTCTGCAAACGATGCTCCGGCTCCCACTGTTTCATGAAAGCCTGGAGACTGGTGTGTCTTATGGTTATTGTTTGTATATTTATCGGGATATTTTTAGCAAATAAAACATAAAAGGAGGAGTTCACAAGCGAGCTTAAAGATAAACAGGAACTTTCGCCGGGAAATTTTCTCAGAACTCCCATCCAGCTGTGTGCTCCATTTGACCCCCACTCCAAAAAGATGTGGAAGAGGTTTCTGTGGAATCTTCTTGACTCTGATGTGCTTGGAGAACTGGCCTGCTTCTCTTGTGCCACTGCGGGTCAGTAAGTCAAATGGGAAAGGGTGTAACCCCTTTGGGTTTGCTCCGGTCCACATCCTGTCCTAGTCATTCCACTTTGATTCCCCCTCAAATGATGAACAGACAATGAAATCTCATCCATGAACAGCCACATCCTAACAGCCAGGATCAAGATCAGCTGCTCTGCTTGGCTAAAAAGAGTTCACCTTTCGATTTTGAGTCATTATTGCAGTAATTAATACTGTATGTTTCTGCTGGCAACAATTCTTCTAACCCTAGCTGATGCTGAGCGTGGCTTCTAATCTCTTGAACATCCATGTAAGAGGACGTATCCCATGTTCGCGGAAAAGCTGTTACTGTGTTTCAAGGGGGGCAAATTATTGGCCTGCATCAAGCAAAGAAAACTGAGGAGATTGCTGAAATTATTAGAATTGGGTTAAGAATTGTCCATTGTTATGGCCTGGAAGGACGATGGCTAACTCAACCTTGTGGAAGAAATGTGGTCGGGAAAAAAAAAATCATGAAAGATCGTGATTGGAGATCACCGAGATCACTACAGTGGTTGGTGAAGTTTAACCATAACATAATTGACTGTAGAACTTGTGGCTATATTTAATCGTGTAGGTAACAGCCTTTCCACACACTCGGTGTGACAAGAACTTACAGAATAGGGACTAAACAGCTGCGTGGCCACGAGAAAGTCACTTGTTAAAGAGAGTAATTAGGGTGTAGAAGAACTTCAGTTTGCTTGGGAGGGTAAAGAGTGGACTGCGGAGCAATGAAAAGAAGTCATATGATCTGATGAGGTCAGATCTAACTTAATCCCAAGCGATAAGCACATCAGGGTACAGAAGGAAGCCCATGTGGTAGCGCAGCAGTCAGGCATAGTGCCCACTGTACAAGCCTCTGGAGGCAGTGTTATGACCTGGGGTGGCTATACGTAGTTGATCAGGTCTAGGCTCAGCAATGTTATGCAGCAATAAAATGAAGTCAGCCGACTACCTAGGGGTACTGAATGACCAGGTTATCCCATCAATGGATTTTTAAATCCCTGCCAACACAGGCATATTCTAGCATGACAATTCCAGGATTCTTTGGGCTCAAATTGTGAGAGTGGTTCAGCAAGCATGAGGAATTCTTTACACAAATTAATTGGCCATCAGAGTTAACAATTAAGTCTTTGGAATGTGCTGGAGAAGGCTTTGCGGAGTGGTTTGACTCTCACGTCATCATTACAAGGTCCCACCCAAAAATTTACACAATCTGTTCAGAAATAAATAACATTGCATGAGATTGTCAAAACAATGCCACAACGAATGTGCGCCATGATCAAAGCTAAAAGTGGGTCCCACAAAATATTAGTGCCTGATTATTTATTTATTTTTTTGGTCGGGCAGTGAACATTCAAGACCATTCACATCCAAAAACATTCAGACAAAGTGAAATGCAGCACATCCCCCCCTACAAAATGAGTTTGCTCAAAATGAGTGAATGATGGGGAACTATAACTTCAACTATTAGTCATGAGTTAGATCAGCATTACAATGTTCAGGTCATTACATTCTAGTCACGTTTTTGCAACCTTACGGTTTGTCTTCAGGTAAAATTAACAGAAGTACATGCTCTACCTTGAACATCGAATAACTTTGGTTTTATTGCCTTACTGTAATAATTAATTTTTTATTGCAAATTAAGTGCTCTGGAACTTCAATGACCTGTTGCAAGTTTCATCAGCATTAGTGTCCAGGCGACAACATTCTAAGCCTGCTTTTGAGATCGAAGGGGATAATAGACGTAAAAAAACAACCAAAAAGGCTTTGTCTTAAGGCAAAGTTAATGGGAGAACTAGTGTGACCTTGAGCAACCTTGAATAATGCCAAGCCAGGTAATAACACTAAGGTCAATATGGCACTAGCTGCCCCTTCATTTACATGAATAACTCTCCTGTTTATGAAATCAAATGAAAGTGATTAAATTGACCCCTTTTCAGCTGCCTTCATGTGGGAGCTCCTAAGCAGCTTACATGCTCACTGAGCTTGAGACCAGCTGAGACGGGATTCCATTGTCTCGGTTCTGCTCATGTGAAAACACAGCATTGAAAAACCATCATTAGTTTATTTGGTCCCTTCTAGAGCTAGGCTAATCATTTGGTTTTTTCTCTTTGAGAATTGGGCATACAGCGGAGGAGGAAAAATATGAGACTGCGCAAAGTGTAGACACCAAAGCTACAGCTTTAAAAAAAAAAGTGTGAGAAGCGACTATTCTCATAAAGAAAGATTAACATTTGTTATATGTCTACCTCTTGGTCTTATGAAGCAAGTAAGTTGACACGCAACAATTAATTCTTCAGCATCACTGGTGGAAAGTTCTTGGGTCAGAATGTAAATTCCTGTTGCCTGTTTCTTCCACTGGTGAATATAGTCAGTGTATAACTCCTATAAGATCTTCCTCCTACCTGAGAATTTGCGCTAACTGGCATATCTGGATGAGCAGAACAAAATCTGAAGCACTTTTCCCAGCTCTTTCAAGCCAAATCAGGAGCACTGAAAAGAACCGAGAGCAGTGATAAATTGTGGGTCATGTTGAATGCATCTATATGATGTATTTTACCTTCGCATTTCATCACACCATGGCACTGCACCCGCCCACATTCCTGTAAGACAGCAAATCGCTTTTGAATGCTTTGCCTAAGGCTAAACCCAGGGGGTCAATCAAGGTGAGTTCTTGGAGACCATACCAGACCCATCCGGTGTTGGTGATTGGTGATCCCACCCATGGGGGGGGGTTCCCTGGGAAAGCGCTAGCCCTCTCGCTCCTCTGGTGCTGCTTGGACTCCTGTATGAACCAGCAGTCAGAAAACTAGGTTATGAAGTCTAGCATCGGGATGTTTCTCTTCAGCGGCTATGCAATGAGACGACAGGGAAGTGGAATAAGTTAGAAGGAAGTCCAGTCGTTCCAGTTTTGAAACGATGCTGCAGATGTATATGCCTTGGCACACCGGAGTCGCTCTGAGCATGTTACCAAAAATGCATGAGGGCATAACTGCGAGGTCACATGCCTTCGAGACAAAAAGAAGTGATCCGTTCTCGCTGGAAAAACACCTTAAGAGTTTTGGAATGCGCTCTCATACGAACCCTAGCAACACACACACACACACCAATTTCAGTCATAACACAGTAAGCCCTAATCTGTCCCCATAGATTGAGGTGAAATGTCATGCGTGTCTGTGTAATATAATGCAGTATGTCCAGCCCTTTAGGGAACAGTTATGGGATGGATTGGTCCTCTTGTCCTCCCTCATCTGTACAGGAAATTGGAGGCACTTTTGACCCTGATGCCCAGACAAGAAATATTCCGTGGGGTGGTGCGTGTGTGGGGGGGTTGTCTGAGCGAGGGATTTCAGACGAACATTCCACAGGTAACCAGACTCACTGGCTGAGGTGTCTTTAATCTCACTTCTGTGCCACTGCCAGTCCCACTGCCAATTGTTAGCATATTCAACTGGCAGTGTGAGGAATGCAACCCGAAACTTTCTCCCTTTGGCAGTCCTAGCATAGCTAGCAGAATAAAAATATTTACGACCCAAAATCAGAAAAGGATGGGATTGTCTGTTGATTTCAAATTAAAACTGAAAGTAGTGACTTACAAATAAATTGTCTTTGGCCTGTATTATGCTGAAAACAAAACAGCAGCAAATTATTCAATGTTTCACCACATGAATTTTATTTTATTTTTTTTTTTTTCAAAATTAACCATTTTCAACTTTGATTCTTGCAGAGTATCTCAAAAAACTTTGGGAAAATGAAGTATTTACCGCGCTGTAATGTTGCAGTTCACTTTTGGCAACACTTAATAAACGTTTAGAGACTGAAGGCACAAAGAGCTTAAATGTTTTACGGGTAATTTTGTCCTAATCTTTCTGCAAACAAGCCTTAAAATGTCCAACAGTAGGAGGGTCATCTCATTCTCTTTTGGGAGCTAGTCAGGACTGCAGGCTGGCCAGTCCAGCACCCGCACCCACTTCTTACGTAGCCATGCCCTCGTAACGCATACAGAATGCAGTTTGGCATTTTCTTGCTACAATATGCTTGGGCGTCCCTGAAAAAGATGTTGTCTCGAAGGTAGCATAAGCTGCTCAAATATCTCAGTGTATGAGTTACAGCTTTAACTGTGCCTTAACAGAAGTACTGGTTTCCCTTGCCAAGGACACTGACACAACCCCATACCACAGCGCATGACTTTTGGATGTGTTGCTATTAACAATACAGATGGTCCGTTTCTTTCGTCCAGGCCACACAGCGCCCATTTCTTCCACAAAAGACCAGAAATATTGATTCATCTGGCCAACATATAACATTTGCACTGTGTTATGATCCATTACAGATGCCTCCAAGCCCAGAGAAGTCCACAGCTCTCCCGGACACAGTTAATGTAAGGCTTCCTTTTTGCACAGTAAAGTTTTAAACTACCATTTGTACACATACCAAAGTTTTGTTGTACTTGACAAAGGCTTGCAAAAGTAATCCTGAGCTCATGTGGTTTTATCACCTACAGATAAACAACAATTCTTGATGTCGTACTTTTAGAGTGATAGGAGATCATGTGTATTCAGTTTAGGCAGGCACCATTGTCCATTACTCCCAGATTTTCTTCTAGATTTCTTGGATGTTTTAGTTGTATCCTGCAACATAAAGGGTCAAGTATCAAAATCCCTTCTAATATTTCTTTGAGGAACATTGTATTCAGTCCTTTCAATATTTTTTTTTCAAGCATTTGTGGGCAAATTGGTGATCTTCTGCCCATCTTTGCTCCTGAAGGCATAGGCCTTTGCTGTATGCTGCTTGTGTACCAAATCATTGTTACAATCACCTGCTGACATTAGCCGTTTCAAATCACATCATTATTCAATTTTTTAAACCTCATTACTTGTCCTTAATTATCTCTATCCAAACTTTTTTTTGTAAGGCGTTGCCAGCCTGAATGGCAGGAATGGATGTATATTTATGAATAAAATGAAGCTCATCAGACAAAACATTAAACATCTAGCCTTCATACTGTCCGCAATTAAACATAAGTCAGAGTAAATATAATAATAATAATAATAATATAATTTCTGTATTTATGTGTATTTTCCATACCGTCCCAGCTTTTTCTGAGCTGGTGTTGCACTATTTGAATTGGCCACTAACACTGAAATCATGGGTCTGCACTGCATCGTGATGGTGTTGCAGAGGCGTAAAACAACGTCCTCTTGTTATTAAAAAAGTTCAGTGACGTTACACGCCAAGAACTAGGTGAGTTTCCGAATCTGCCTTATCTGAAAGTCAGGTCAAGTTTATTTATAAAGCACACTTAAAACAACAAAAGTTGAACCAAAGTGCTGTGCTATGATAATTGGCAAAGAATAAAATGGGGAAACTAAAACAATTATAGAATCAATAAATCTGTAAAATGAAATCACTATCAATGTACATATAGAGCAACCAAAAGTAAATAAATTAATAAATAAAGATAACATGAAGTGCACGCAATTAAAAGCAACAGTTAAAAGACAAAGCATAAAAGCAAAGCAGGTAAACAGCACAATAAAAAAAAACTTGACTTGGCAAAAACAAACGAAAAGGCGAATTAAAAAGCAAGAGAGTAGAAATAAGTTTTCGAACGTGATTTAAAATCTGCAAACCAGTTTTACTCGTTGGGAACTTCCGGAGGACAGAGAGCTGCGGAATCAGACTGATACCGTGGGGCCCCTTGTTTTGCTCATTGACAATTCCACTAGGTGGCGATGCACACCTCCATGTTCTTGTCGGAGAACATCATGTGGGCTGGATTGTGACGCTGTAGCTACTTATAGGAGAGTGAAGGCTCTACCGGGCTAGACCATGGCATGATTCTGCTCATATTTGGAACAGACACGTCTGCGCAGAAAGCCGGTGAAACACCACGCGTTCTCTCCGCTAGTACTCAGAGCAACGTGCTCTCGCATACTGATTAGTGGACAACAACAGGGGACACGTTAACTTCAGTAATCGCGAGTCTATTATAGACCATCGATTGCTAACCCCTTTGTCCCGTCAGAAGGAACAATGTCTAATATGAAGAAACGAAATTCGAATGCCTCGGCTGACCGAGCTGAGGAGGAGAGGCAGGTAACCGAGAAGATGCTTCCCTCGGCCGATGAGGGGAATGGGGGCATGAGCTCAGGAAGTTTGAGCAAGGCAGTCGACGGTTCCGCCGCCAGTGACACCGTGGTCCTAAAGAGAAACATAACGTTGCTGAACGGTGTGGCTATTATCGTGGGCACCATCATAGGGTCAGGTATCTTCGTAACTCCCACTGGAGTGGTCAAGGAAGCCGGTTCCGTTGGACTGTCGCTCATCATCTGGACCGTATGCGGGGTGTTCTCCACCGTCGGTGCCTTGTGCTACGCTGAACTAGGTACCACCATCACCAAATCTGGTGGAGATTATGCTTATATCCTCGAGGTGTACGGCTCCCTACCGGCTTTCCTGAAACTGTGGATCGAACTGCTTATCATACGACCCTCCTCGCAGTACATCGTGGCATACGTCTTCGCCACATACCTTCTGAAGCCCATCTTTCCCATCTGCTCGGTGCCCGAAACCGGGGCGAAGTTGGTGGCTTGCCTATGCATTTGTAAGTAAAGTAACGTCAATCTTAATCTCATAGCTAGCTAACGTTAGGGGGTCTGAGGGGGCAAAACTAATTGTTGTATAAACTTGTATAATCACATCTACGGCATAGGAACCCCCATCAAATTGATTCACCTCACCATGGTCTCATGTATCGGCTAGTTTCCTAACGTTTAGCAGGTCATGCCATATTTTGACATGAGTCAAGCAACATTAACTGCTGAGTTAGGGAGTGAATCAGTGAACTAATTACAGACGACTCAATTCCCTTGAAAGTGAAGTGCTTTCATGTTCCCCATTCACAGTAAATGAGTAAATTGATGAGTAAAGCCGCTTTCACACTGGACACGAAACGAATTTTTCGCTCGACAGATTACATTCAAAGTCAATGCAAAGACGCGAATAATTCGTAAGTAAGATGCTTTTTAACTGGAAATTGCCGGAATATTTTCAAAATATTTTGATTTTTTTTTGCCTTTTCTCACTCATCAGTTTGCTCTGAAAGGAGAAGGCGCGGGACTCCACTTACAATTCGGGAAATAGGGGGTATTTTGCACGCGACAAAATTTGGTATTTTTCTTCGCGTGGCCTCGCGTGCTGTAGCTACAACCAGGAAGTTCAGCATTCGTTAGATGCATGGCGCCTTTACACTCCCCGGGTGTGTCGTGAAGCCTGGCACATGGCGTGGGCATCCGCTCATCTTCCTCTTAGGCTAGCTGTTGAAAATTGGTCCGGCTATTTCATCATCCCGTGCTTCACTACAGTAGAGAATGCGGTGCGAAACGATGCGTGACTGATGTGCGACATGAATGGCACAGCATGGATAATAAGCTTAAACGCGTTTCAGTAAGGTGTGTGGCGCGCTCTTATAGCGCATTGTTTTTTCTTCATTCCCGGCGAATGATTTGTGATTATGCGAATATTAAGGGGTAATGATAAGTTAGGGTCGCCGAAAACACCCCGCTGAAAATCCCAGCCAAAACCATCGTACACTGGTCAAGCTGGTTAAAATTTGTTTTTGGACACTTAAATGTGGTCAGTCAGTAGGTCCACCGGTTAGACCGCCAGATTACTCTACCAGCTAAACCAATTTACCCATCTTTGCTCGGCGAGAGACCAGCTTTTACCACCAGATGAGCAGCTAGTGATGATGTACAAAACATAGCTTGCATCATCTTGGGACGCCAGCTGAGCTGGAACATTCAGCAGGGTAGATAATTGTCAGAATTGGTCATATTAGGGACCGAAATGAGTGCAATGATTAATTTGAAAGTCATTCCTACGCTACGGGGTTGCACTTGACTGCACTTCCATCCGTCTCGCCAGCGCGTCACCTTGTCCCCCTCTGTCCTGAGCGATTGCATCAGTAAATATAATCACGTTATGGATGCTGCCGGCGACAGAACTGACTTTCCAGCGAGCCTGATCTGAAACGTACACGTTTCCCTCAGTTTACCCCTATCCCTTTGAATGGATAGGATATGCACTTCCAGACATTTGACTGCTATAAGGTTTGAAATTAACAACTGTAATTTTATACTGCATTTGTGTGCGAATTATATCAGATGGGCACAAAAGACCAGCCATTTGACAGGTCTTTGTCGTATGTGGGAAAAATAAAAGCAAACTAAAGAGCACCCCAGGTCTAGCGTCTGATGTAATTAAATTTTTATCCCGCACCACAAAGTGGATGGGGATACAAGAATGAATATTGTACTTCCGCGTGTCTGTGCGTCCTTCACACTTCTTTTCTGGGCCCGAACTCTCAAACTGTACAATATTTCTTAACAAAATTTTACATATGGCTACATCTTATTGTTTGGTTGTCCCTTTTCATACTTCTGTCCGTCCCTCCACTGCAGTTTGTTTCCAGGCCAGAATATCATCCATTCCTTTCTTTTCCTTGCCAGAACTCCAAAACCATTCAGTTTTTTTATTTTTTTACAAAATTTTATTTATGGATACATCCTATTTTGTGGGTATGCCTTTTCATACTTCTGTTTGTGCTCTTTTCCGTCTGTCTCTCCTTCCACAGCGTTTTGTTTCCAGGCCAGATATCAGCCAT
Organism: Gymnothorax javanicus; assembly: GCA_029692085.1. Lineage (NCBI taxonomy): Eukaryota > Metazoa > Chordata > Actinopteri > Anguilliformes > Muraenidae > Gymnothorax > Gymnothorax javanicus. Next base: position 8,294,940 of record CM056207.1, on the reverse strand, counting down.
ACCGTTCTTTTCTGGCCCAGAGCTCCTGTAACGTTAAATATTTCTCTACAAAATTTTATGTAAGGCTACATCGAATTGTGTAGATGTGCATTTACATACTTCCGCCCATCTTTCTCTCTGTCTGTTGGTCCCTCCACTGCATTTTTTTCCCAGGCCAGATATCAGCCATCCCGCGGAAGAGGACCTGAGCATCTCACGCTTGTTCTTCCTGTTTTATGTTTGTGTGCACATGCACGCAAAATTATCTGTACTCTTCCTGAATGTTCGGTGGTCAGAGGGAGACTGCCGGAAAGGTTTAGAGGGCTCGAGGGTCATAATTTGGGTGAGATGTCTAGGCTTTACTTTGAGGTCTGTAAGAGGCATCAGTTTCAGTGTTTGTAGCTGTGACTGGTAAGATTCTGGTAGTGGATGTCCCAATGCAGAGGGGTCAGTTGGGTGATCAAAATTTATGTTGGGGTTTGGTGGTTAGACCTGGCTGTGCCATCGTTGCTGGTGATGGGGGAGTCTTTGAGACTGGCGGTGGAATGAGATCGAGTAGGTTTAGCCTGGCTGGTGATTACGGCTGGATTAACTTGAGCCCAATTAGCCCTGGAGTCACAAACGTTGAGAAAGCAGAACCATAGGAATGCATATACTGTGTATGCTGTATACGTTGTCTCTTCCCTTCTCCCAAAATTCAGATTTTGCACAGTCTTCTACTTGCATGCCTTAAGTTGTATTGCCAAACAGGGCATGGGACATGTTTATCTTAGGAAAACAAAGAGTAATAGCAATGCAATATAATTGAATTTATAGTAAACAGTCCAGATGTATACACATCCATACATTTGCAATGAGTGCATTTAAAGAATTTGTGCTCGCTGTATGCATCCATGTCTTTACTCTATAATCCCTATGCGTCTGAGTGCATTTAATCCTCAAAGACAAACGCATGAGTCGAGGGCGGGGGTGATGGGTGGGGGTGGATTAAAATGCTATCCTTTGGCGAATTGGGGGCGTGATTAGAGTATTGGCCTTCTGTTGATGCGATGTTTGATTGGCTGGTGGCTTCCCTTGCCGCTTGTGATTAGGGGCATATTTCAAACAGCAGAATTTACCGGATTAACTGGATAAGTTTGCTGAGCGAAACGAGAGCCTATCTCCAATCTGGAGCAGGGACCGTGTGTGTTCGAAAGAGTGCTGGAGTGCGTACACTTCATATGTGTAGGCGTTTAAATATATAATGAAGCGTGCAACCATTTCTGTTTGAATCTGTATATAAGCGCACCTCAGCTCATATTTGCCTGTACTTGTCTGAGTGTGTGCTGGTGACCCACATCCTGATAGTGATTCTCTGTTAATACCAGTATGCTGCTTTTACATGGTCATAATGCTGCAAAAACACTGATTACATACGCACTAAGTGCTCCTTCCAGGATGGCATGAAAACATACTGGATCATCGATGTACTGGAATCAGGTGGGGAATCACTGCCTTAGATGTGCTGTGCTCTCTGCTTTCCTATACAGCACCGAGCTGTAAAAGTGTGGGAGTCCAAATGGAGGGTCGATCGATTTCCCACACACACAGGCCTCGTGCCTGAGGCCCTGTAAAATTCAGCCACCATCTGATTCACTGGCTTCGGCTTTGAACTCTTCAATTGTCAGTCAGTCATTTTAATGGTTAGCAGAAGTACAGCATTTACAAGATGGGAGGGGAGGGGGTGTTTCAGGGGTGTGTCTACTGTGGGAGGAGCTTGTATCTTAACCATCTGAGATTCAACATTTTTTAGCTCATTCTAAGAATGTCACATAGAGGTTCAGATTGACTAACTTTGGTAACATTAGTAATTACAGTTATGCCCCACGTTCGTGACTTAAGAGAGACAGAATTTGACGCGCACATTAATGTAAGCAAAAAAACGTGACAGAAGGAAACGGTTATGATACCGAAATGTACAATTCTATGCAATGTATGGCAAGATTTGTAGTTTCCATCAAACAGTGTTATAAATTCAGACCCTGGAGAGCACAATGTTAAAATAAAGAGCTTGATGAAAGTGGTGTAGTGTGGCAGTTGGAAACCAGAAGAGGAAGTTTTAGAAAATTATGTTTGGTCCAACTGAGAAAAAAAGAACACAATTAACTGAAATATCATTTTGCTTCATGAGAATTTTAGAGCTGTTGCGTGAGTTGTGTTTTTGTCTCACCAACTCTTGACGTCATCGATGTTTTAAAGTGCTTTGACCTTTGACCTTTGTTGCTCGCTGATGTTTTTTGTGCGTAATGCTCTCTGTTTTGCTGACTGAACTTTATGTGACACGTGATTGTGTTCCTATAAATGCGTTACTCTCCCCCTCCCTTCGCTCCATTGCAGTGCTGCTGACGGCCGTCAACTGCTACAGTGTGAAAGCTGCGACACGCGTTCAGGACGCGTTTGCCACCGCCAAGCTGCTGGCCCTCGGCCTCATCATCATCATCGGCTTTGTGCAGATCGGCAAAGGTCAGTTGTTGGTGCTCATGATGCTGCACAGCCAGACACACTCGCGCGTGGACAACAAGCCGGCACGCGGGCTCACACACATTCCTGCTGGTACAGTGACCATGTTCAAGTAATGGGACCGTGCTCATGATCAGTTATGGGCTCTGTACGCGGTCATTTACGGGAATCATTCTCGTGTTCGAGTTGGGGGACCATACAGGTGGGTGACCATGCTCGAGGTCAGGAAGGGGGACTGTACTCTGGATCAGGTTAGGGGTATCGTACCCTAGATCAGGTGGGGTGACCATGCTCGAGGTCAGGTTGGGTGACCATAATTTAGGTTAGGATGGGGGACTCTAATCTGAATCAGGTTAAGGGATCATTTCAAAGGACAGGCTGGGATACTGTACTCCAGGGTAGGTTTGGTGACCGTACCCTAGGTCAGAATGGGGGACTGTACTCTGGATCAGGTTAGGGGACCATACAGAAGGTCAGATTGGGTTACTATACCATAGATACCATAGGTCAGGTTGGGTCACCATTCTCGAGGTCAGGTTGGGTCACCGTACGCTAGGTCAGGTTGGGGGGGGTCAGGATGGGGGACTGTAGTGTGGTCAGGTTGGGGGACAGTACCTGAGTTAGGTCACATGGGTGACCATGCTCAAGGTCAGGTTGGGTGACAATACTCAACATCAGATCGGGATAGCAGCCAGCATCCTTACGAATCTTGACCTGGTCAGTTTATTTCTCTTCTTTGTCTGCGTTGTTCTTTTTTTGTGTCAGGAAGTTGGCCTCCATAGCATTCCGTGGGAGATGGAAAGGGTTGTTTTGTCTCCTGGCCGTTTGATTTTTTCCCAGAAAAGCAAACAGCGGGGCTTCACAGAATTACAGACACAATAGAGCAGGTCTGAGCAGCGGCATTCTGGGTCGTGGGACCGGGCGGGGGCCCACGGAATGTGTTGTTTCAGCTCTGGCGGCCGGGGGCACGGTGCGGGTCTCTTCATGATTGGGTGGGGGGGTGGGGGGGTGTAGGGTGCTGGTTGTCAAGACTCCAGTACTAGTAGTTCTGGCGCCCAAAAGTCCGACTGACCACTGAGTGGAGCGAGAGGCAGATGCCCATTATGAGCACGGACAATAAGAAATGTACTTAATTGCTGTAGTAAAATGTTAAGAGCAACTTTTATTGGGAGGGAATTGTGTGAACAGCAACTTTATTAGCTGATGCAACAAGTAAATGGTAATTATATAACTACAAAGAATACAGAAAACGCCCCAAGTACAGGAAACGTAAGAAGCCACTTAATTCAAAAAGGGAACCTTTTAGTAGCAACTTTAAAGGCTAAAACATTATCAAAGGAAACATGGATTGAGAGGATGTGGTCATTCTCTTGTGCAACACGCTCAGGTAAGTCATACCACTCCTCCTCAGCATCTGGTTCTATCAACCACCTAAGATTCTGGAGGTAACGATGGAATAATAAGGATAGCAGTGTTTAGCGGGTACCGTGTGAGCTCTGCTGTGCAGTGTTATTCAAAGCAAGTCCAGGAGAGGGGGAGTGAGAGAGTCCAGAACAAAGGTGGAGTGAGCAGGCGTGCGGTGGTGGGGGGCAAGGGCTCGGAACCGGGCCGGACCGCCCTGATTTGCTGACTGTTGCTGGCTGGAACAGACTGGCCCTTGTTCTGTCCCCGTGGCAGAACTGGTACGTGGGTGCTGCGAGGGAGATTATTGTCGCCGACATCGCGCCGTCTGCGCCCATCTGGTGCAGCGTGATCGCCGAGCCGCACTCTCTCACGGTCCCCCGGCGCTGAAACGAACTTAAGCTCCCACTGGATTCACCTTTTCATTAGCCGGAATGTCTGACCTCTGACCCCTTTCATTAGAAATCCTCACGGTAACTTATTGCACCCTCTCTGGCCTTGGTAGATCAAGAAACGATTATGCCACACTAAATATTTACCTAATTGCATGCATTCAGTATTCATTGATTTAACTGATGCATCTACTCTAGAATTTTTTTAACGCACCATCTCTTTTTTTTAGTGAGGTTTTAGTGGACAAATTTGATATTCATATTAACTGAACATTCTAAGGTTGATGGCACAGTTTCTGCTTCTAATTGAAGGCAACAAACACTGACTCATAATGTTTTTGGGGGGGGGGGAGAGAATCTGGAAAGCCTACTCTTCAAAGGGTTTAAACTTCAATGTTTGAGATACAAGGCCAGAGAGCAACACTTACCGTGTGTCTGAATCATGGGCGGATTCAGTGGTGGGGCCAGAGTGCAGGCCCCAGCTGAAATCTAATTGGACGTTCAAGTGCTCCTGTCCTGTCTCTTTTCGTTACATTAGCTTAAGAGCACTTTATCAGCTAAGTCTTGAAAAAGCAGACATTTTTCATTTGAAATCTCAATCGCAAAATTTGTTTCCGATGCGGCTTGCACAGTAGATGCTTCTCAGCTTGTACCATGGTACCGGTGTCAACTGCAATTTATGGTTACCGGAAAACCCCTGGGACTTAAAGGGTTAAATGCCAGCTTCACAGCTCAGTGCATGTTTTCATTAGTCACCTCTCCCACGTAAAATGTCAATTTATGAACCATGGTATTTCATTTCTGAACCAATCTCTGTGACATTTTACTGGTGGAATATAATCACCGCTTGCTTGCAAAAACTGGTTTTGGTATAGCTTGGCTACACTGTTACTATGTTGTTGATACCTCTAAAAAATTAGCCAAAATTAATACTTTTGTTTGCAAAAATAACTACATTTGTCCCAGGGCCCTTATTCTGTGACTCATTTTGAGGCTGTCATGCTTTTTGTTGTTTCATGCCTGTTCACTAAATTTGCATGAGACCTCAAAAGTAAAATTTTAGTGGTTAGATTTCCCATAGACTTTGCATGACAAGGTGCAACACCAGCTTGAATCTCTGTTTGAATTGTTCCAAGCTCTCAAGTAAGGAACGTTAGAGCAGCAATGACTGAACCCCATTATGTTCAGTCCACAGCAGCCGATTGAGTTGCACAGTAACTCTGTTTCTGGATACAGTACAGCAAGGGCAAAACCTTGTAGTAAATAGCTTGCCACTTCTGCTGACATCAACAGTTCAGTATAGTTATGTTACGGTCTTCGGCATGTTGTCCTTCTGCGAAATAATTAAAGCTGGTGGGGTGACTCGCAGCAGTAGGCTATCTAAAGTTAGCTAGCACCTCCTGTCTTAATTCTTTTATGCAATTTGGCCTGGTAATCTGAAGTCATTCAACAAGTAATACTCTATTACTTGTGAGATAGTCCAATATCTATCGTCATCTAAGTTGTTAAATTCACTTAGCACGCTTTGCTTGCGTAGTCATTAACATTGCGTCAAACTTCTCTGTCTTTGTTGAGCAATTGAGGTGATGTTTGTTGCTTATACCAATGTATTTCACTCCTTTTTATGAGTAGCACTGACAATACATGCATAATGTTTACGGTTCCTCCTACTACGGGTAGCTTCATGGCTTAACGTTAGCCTTTCTTTGCCTTTATGGCAGTGGTCTCTTTCAGCATGATAATGTGCCTTGCTACGCCGCAAGAATTGTTCAGGAATGGTGTTGCGACCCGTCGGACTGGAGCCGCAACATAAAGGGAGACGCACACACTTGACTCGTTTTAGACAAAATAGGGGTATGTTTAATTGAAGAAATGGCAAACATGCCAACAGGTTTTTTTGAGATAATTGAGTTATATAGCAGCAGGCCAGCGGGAACGAAGTGGCGTGGACCGCTTCTCCAGGTATTTCTTCCGGGATGTGTGCACCTCCTTTGGTGTACACCTCAATCCTGTTTGTAGGGCTTGCAACGCTGCTCAGGTGTGGCTCACCTGTAATTAGGATAGACGGGGGAAAAAAACAAAAGAACCGGCAACCAGCAGGGGCCGCCAAAACAGCAAGTGGCTTTGGCCACCAGGACTGAGGGACGTAACAAATGATTTGAGGAACATGACAGAGGGTTTAAGGTGTTGACTTGGCCTTCAGATTTCCCAAATCTCAATCTGATCCAACATCTTTGGGATGTGCTGGAAAACAAGTCATGATTCATGGAGGCTTTTCCTCACCACTTACAGGACTTCTCAAGATCTGCTGCTGACATCTTGGTGCCAGATACCAGAGGACATCTCCGGAGTTTCTGTGGAGCTAATACCTAAACGGATCAGGGCTGTTATACTGCATGAGGGGGACCTACACAGTATTAGGCTGGTAGTTTTAATGTTGTGGTCGATTGGTGTATGTATTACTTAAATTTCGTAGAGAGATGAATAAAATTTTTGACATTCCGGGTTATATGGATGCTACATGTTAACCTCTTTATTAATAAATAGTGGATAAATAACAGAATCATGGTATTCCCGGATACTACAAGTTTGTGTTTGTTTCACCACCGCCTTTACCATCACTTTCGTAGAGGTTACTGTGATCGAACAGATGGTCACTGTTATAACCCGGTTTTGTTCGTATTTGGCGTGGCCATTCGCAGTGGTGAGGTCTCGACACCCATGAATTTTGGTTGCTATTGGATAATAGTGTGTGGATTAATTCATCAATTAATTAATTATGTATTTCAGTGACATGATCCCATAAAAATGGACCATCACACTCGGGGCCTTATTTGTATAGAGAACTAATGGGAACCCTGTGTGATGTATCAATTTGTGACCTTGCACTTGAGCTTTGACCTTTGACCTTGTGATCTGGGCCATTAAGCTGATCTTTAGGTATTGCTTGGGTGACCGAGTTATACAAGCTGAATCTGGGGATTCATAATAGTCATGGGCGACCAAACTGCGCTGTTATCGTTTAATATTTTAGCTCATCAACACTAGTTTTTTCGAAAGGGTTGCTCGCTCCGTTTTTGATGCCAGCAGCACGTGCTAGAGAAGTTGGGTCAACAGTGCCTTTCAATTTTTTTTGGAAATTGGGTGTGTAATTTGAGATTAATATTGATAAAGTAGGGCCCAAGATGGTAAAAAAGACTTGCTAGCCCTGTTGCTGCAGCGTGTCTGAAGGTGTAAGTGTTTGTTGTAATTCTACTTCACTCTAATTTTACTCCATTGCGTGTGTGGGATTTCGGCGTGTACAGGTGTTTGGAGTAATCTTGCGGTCTCTGTGGCCTGGCTGCACAGACTCTCTCTCCCACCACCCGTCACCCCCTCACCCCCTAAACTCCTGCCATTCAGTCAGGGTGTGGTTCTGCTGGAAGTGACTGACCTTTGTGTCTGCTTCTGAATGATAATACAGTTCCTGTCCTGGCCTGTATGTCCCCCCCCTCCCCCAATTGCTCTCAGTCAGCTTTAAAACTCATAGCGTGGTGCTTGTTTCCATGGAGCTGTAACGGGATCTTTCAATGGTTGGCTTAAATCACAGGTTGCCGGTGGTGGTCCGTCTGTTTACAACAGCACAATGTCTTGTTCCTCGCCTGTTCTCCATTCTCCTGTGTTTGTCTGTCCTCTGCTCTCATTGGCTGCAGAGACCTGCCTCTTGCCCTTCTGGTTGATGCGGGAGACTGTATGAAGCAGGCTTAACTACGCTCAATGAAAGTGGGGATGTGCATACACTGAAATTAAATTACTTTAAATTAAAGGTCTCAAAATTTGCGGCTAGAATATTCTTGATTATACTGATGTTGATACAATTGTCAGAAGTGGTTATGGAAGGCTCTTGAGTTCCCTGATTCTCGAAGGGATTGGTGTGTTCGAGTGAGTGATTTATAAATCTTCAAATGTGAGCTGGTGATGGTATTATGAACGATTATCCTCATAATGGGAAATAACAGCTCGTTCACACTTTGTGCTCTTGTGTTGAATTTGGAATAAGAGGATTCTGCGGTCGCGGAGCGGGGTTACATGCGTGTTCTCTCCATGTCTCCTGGTTCACGGCCAAAACAAGCTTTACAGTGCCCCCGTTTTCAAAGCATTAGCTCCTGAACACGGTTGTGTGCTAACTGGACAAATACTCATGGACCTCACTGACTATTTTCTGAGTAATTCAAGAGCTTCCTTGCTCCTTGGGGAAAACTTGTGGTCTAAAGAACAGGGCAAAGGGGAAAACCTTGAAGAGAGAAACCAGACTGGTGTGTGTCTGTGTTCTCTCCTCACAGCCTGCTGTAATCACTCCATCTCTCGCAGTTAGCTGCTAATGTTCCTTTTCAGGTCAGTGGAAAACCACTGTTTGTCATGGTGGGGGAACTGCTAGAAGGTCCTCCCTGCCATAGTGTGTGAGTGAGTGTGTGTGACGGGTTTAGCTCAGAATTACAGGCCCGCTGAAAGAGCATCGCTTGAAGTCCCTCTTTTTTTATTTTTGAGCCCTCTGAAGCTGTGGCCCCAAGAACTGTTGCCATCTTTCAGCCCACTAACGAGGGCCCGGTACGCCCCACTCATATAACCACGCACTTTCTCTCTGTTCTGTATCCTGATGTGAGACTGTGGCCCAACATGAGCCTCGCCCTCACTACAAGCAGGGTGTTGATGCCTTTCGATGTCGCTTGCTGTGTTGTGATTTCTGTTATAACTTTTAAGTGCTGTCTGAGTAAGAGCGTGAAGGTAAGGCAGACAGTCATACAGACTTTCATTCAAATGGCCGTATGCCCGCACACGCATCTGCTGACACTGCAGAACAGGGAGACCTAGTGCGGCAGGAAATGGTGCATTTGTTGCTTGTGTTTGTGTGCGGTGTGTGCGGAATAATTGGGTGTAATTAGTGTGGGAATGGGGTCTTTCCTGCTGAGAGCTTAATTAACTGGAGCGAGAGAGCAGAGATGGAACGTAAATTACATTCACTAATGCGCACGAACACAGTATGCAAAGGCTTACACTCGAACGCAAGCAGGCGTGTACATGCGTGCGCGCGCACCAATAAACTCACAGTCTGTAACTGTACGCACAGACACAGGCGACAGGCCACATCTAGCTCAAACAACGCACAGACTCGCCCGTAATATATAAACACACATTTGCACAGACTGATCGAACTGCTCGCCAACTGTGAATGAGCCCGTTAGCGCGAGTGAAATGCTGGCATTGTAGCGATCTGATCCGTGAAAAGCTGCATTCAGAGTGAGGACTTAATAAAAGCACTGAATGATGAGGATGTGTAAGGGCCTTGTTTCATCTGGGGTGTGTGTGTGAGAGTGTGTGAGTGAGAGTAGAGAGGGGAGACACTGAGAGAGGGAGCTGGAGAGAAGGTGCCGGTAGCGAAGCGATGGCGTTGGAGCCGATGCTCGGAAGGTGGATGAAGAAGGTGGCTCCTTTAGCTTCGCTCAGTTAGCAGGTTCTCCTAGTTAACAGAGAGGGTTCTAGCGGGGGGGTTCTGAGAAGGACGGGTTACTGTGGTGCGTATGTTCTGACTGAGGCTGGTGTGTTCTGATGGGCGAGGCAGGTTCTGATTGCTGAGGACCGGTGCCGGGTGGGGGGGGGGCGGGATGCTGGGGGTTGGGGCGGCTAGCAGCTCTGTCTGAAATAACACGACGCTGCGCATTTTCTGGCTGAAGGGTTCCTGGGGTCATCATTGGCTGAATCCGCATTCCCGCTGCCGTCCAGACTACCTCTGACGTACTCCCTGCACCTCGAGCTCATCGCTCATTAACCTCGCGGCATGTGCCGAGGGGCGGCGCCTGAAACAGCACAGCGGGGATAATGCCGGAGGGGGGTGTTTAAATGGGTCACTGATCCTTAACTAAGAAAAAGGTTTTGGCCCAATGACCCCACATGTCTCTATCACCCGATAACGGCAAAGGACCTATATAGGGATCTGTTATATGGAGCTGCTGTATTCGACCTGTGGAACCTCAGGCCTATTTTAAATTCTAGAGGAGATCCCAAGGTTTCTAATGATCCCGAGTATGTCCTGCGGAATGACAGGGAAATGTGTATAAAATGATGTACAAGATCTAAATATTTTTCCATTTGCTTAAATGTTGTGGCCATAAAAACATGATGTCCGGGGGTCGAGTATTTTTCCCAATATAAGTGTGATGTCGCTGCAGTGAAGCTTGCAACCAGCAGGTACAGAATATTTACGTGGCATTGTCATAAAATATATTAAAAAAAGCTTTTCTGATTTTAAACCTTCTGAAGGGAAAATTTGAGTGAAAAATTCAAAGATTAAGGGGTCAACCCTCAAGCTTTGTGGCCAGGATTTTGTCGGGACGAGTCAGTAACTTTGTGCTAACACCTCCTCCCTCTTCTTTTTTTCTCCCAATCTCTCTCCCTCCCTCCCTCTCTCTCACTTTTGTCCTCTTCTTTCTTCTTCCTCGTGCCCTCTATTCTTGCCATCCATCCTCTCTCTCTCTCTCTCTCTCTCTCTCTCTCTCTCTCTCTCTCTCTCTCTCTCTCTCTCTCTCAGGTGATGTGGAAGGTCTGCTGCCAGAGAATTCCTTCAAAGGATCCAAGTCAGATTTTGGCAACATCGGATTGGCTCTGTACAGCGGCCTGTTCGCCTATGGAGGCTGGTGGGTGTGGGAGTTCGGTGGGGATCTGGGACGCGCATGGGGATTGGAGGGGGTGTGTGTGGTATACTGTACATGCAGTTTAAAAAGAGAACGAGTGAAGACATGCATCCTGCGCTTCTACATCACCTGGACATAAATCCATGCACCCCCACTCTCAATATCTGCTGAAGTTATGCCCCCACCAACTGATGAGGGATGTCACTGCCACTATTATCCTCTGCCACCAAGTGGGACCGGGGGATATTGGATTGGGGTCGGTTCGTCCGTCCATCCATCCATCCGTCCGCCTGTTGTCTGTCCGCGCCACAATGGGGACGAGATTTTTCTTAAACTTTAAACCTAGATGCTTAATAAGCATCTTAATAAGCTACTTATGCTTAATAAGCTACTTATGATCTACGTTGAGTTGGAAAATGGATGTCGAAGCAGATTTTTTTACGGAGTTATGGCCCTGGATATTGGCGAGGGACAGTGCTGATGCTGTTGCCTTGTTTTTTTCCTAGTTGTCTCGTCCTAAAGTCCATCTTGGAGGAGCTAAAGCTGGAGTGATAACAAGCCCTGTGCCTGAAAATCTGCTTATATAGTTTTTTTTTTTTTTTTTTTTAAACTCCAAGTTTTAACCAAACACATCTCAACCAACAAGTTGAGAACTGATGGTTAGTTTAGCTGGTAATTAAAATACGGTGGGCCCAACTGATAGTCAGAATCATGACCTACCAGATGGTTGGTGTCCAGTTATGGGGTTGTCCAGCTGGGGAAAATTCAGAATCTGCTAACATAGCGTTTTCATTTATTTGCGCTCTCTGCATGATGGTCATGTTGCTACATCTTGGGCGTAGTCTTTTGAGCAGCTTATCTATGTTTCTCTCTTTGTTTCTTTCTTTGTAAGCATAAGTAAAGAGTAAAATGAGACAGCGTTTAACTTCCTTAAAATCTCTACTTGGGGACTCAGGGTTTCAGGTATCTGGATGGCAGTTGAGGGCAGCGCTTTGGGAGGAGTCTGTAATCAACCGGCAATTTGATCTCTCACGGTTTTCCTTTCCATCATCATTTATGTGGATCAGCAGTTCAACTGTTCTTTATGCGAACTATTGCAAACTAGTCAGTATTTTAGTGCTGAACTTTTGACTGAGTGAATTTTGTCCTCGTGCTTGGTGTATCTATACAAAAAACCCATGTCTCTTCTTTTCCAGGAATTATTTGAATTTCGTCACAGAGGAAATGATCGATCCATTCAAGTGAGTTTTTACATTCCCCTTGATTTTTTTTTTTTTTTTTTTTGCTCGTCGCAGTTTGTAAAGAATAGTTGCAAATGCAGTATGGTATTTGATCATATTTTTTGATGCTCATGATCGTAGTACCATAGAATCTTTTCCTGTGCTGTGCTCGGTCTCTCAGCTGCTTCATCACCTGGAAGTACCTGCACCTCCGCTTGGCAAACATTTTCTGTCTTTCACTTCCTCATCCCGTAATCTGTTGCCCCAGGATATCCAAGCGCAAAAAACATTAGCATTTCCTTCTCATTCCAAGATTTGTTTTCTTCTCGTGTGCAAGTAGAATTAAAGAACAATTTAGCACAGACGTTGTTTTGACAGTCAGAATATAATATTTTGATGAATCGCAGTTTTTCCAGTCTTCATTTGAGAAGTGTCCCAGCGTGTGCCCTGTATTTTGAGTGAGCCCCACAGTTTCTCCTGTCGGGCTTTGCATGTGGGAAAGCCTCTTCAACCAGAGATTCAAATCTCTCTCTGCCGAGTGGTTAAATGCAGGTTTAGTGCTACAGTTGATGTGGTTTTCTGGCATCAACAATCAGGCTTAATTATGTTCAGTGCACTCAGTGTTTTTTTGGAGAAAGACACATGACTAGAGAGATTGAGGACGGGGTGGTGAATAAGTTGTGTGACTCTGACTTTTCCCATCACTCGTGCACTCGCAGGAACCTTCCCAGGGCGATCATCATTTCCCTGCCCATCGTCACTGTGGTCTACGTGCTCACGAACCTGGCCTACTTTACCACACTCTCCACGGAGCAGATGTTCAACTCTGAGGCTGTAGCTGTGGTGGGTCTATATCTGCTGCACAAACACAAACACACGTTTTTGTCCAGGTTTGTTCTTGGAAGCCTAGAACTTTTGTACAGTACTGTATTTGTTACTATATTTCTGAATAGTTGTGAGACTTGTGAGAACAGTGTGGCTGTTGAAGTTTACATGCTGAGAGAAAGTTTTTCGCCTTCCTGATTTGTTCTATTTTTGCTTATTTCTCGTATCTAAATGCTTCAGATCATCATTCTGATTTTATAAGACAAAGGCAATGAAGCGTTTAAACTGTCATTTAATTTCTTGAAGATAAGTAATTATTCAAAGCCTACATCACCCTTGAGCAAAAAATTTCCCCCTAAACCCAATAACTGGTTGTGCCCCCCTGGCGGGCACAATCGCAGTCAAACATTCGAGAAAGCTGGCGACAAGTCTCTCACATCGCCGTGGAGAAACTCGCCAGACAGTTCTGTTTAAGTGATTGTGGGATTTCACAGGGCTGGCAGTAATCATGCCTGGGTGTTTCTTGTGAAATTGAACCCAATTTTCAATTACATTTGTTTAGTTGGTGATTTAGTAACTAAAGGGGCAATTACTTTTTCACATGGGTCCAGGGAAGTTTGGATTGGCCTTTTTCCTTCAATAAATCATCATTTATAAACTGTTTTGTGTTTATTTGGGTTATCTTTGTCTAGTAGTAATAAAGTAGATCTGAAACCTTTAAGTGTAACTAATGTGCAAAAATGGAATAGGGCAGGGGGCAAATACTTTTTCACAGCAGTGTGCATAGATGTGCCTCACTTGTAGCTTGTTTCCATTGACCGTACTGTCCAAAATATTCATTACTGGCGAGATAAATAGCTTGATTTTAATTCACTTGTTGGAAAATGCAAAGTGTTCTTCTGAGCATTTTTTGCCAGATACAGTTTCTTTTTTTAATGAATTCCAAGTAAACTAATCTCTTTTTAAAATTCTATTTGAGGATATTTACGGAAGTCATACCACTTAAATTAAAACAAATTTTCTTGCCATAACATGAGTAAAGTGGGTCCAAACTTTGAACTGGTTCTGTGTAATGAGCCAATAAAATGATTCAATGATTAACTGTTGAGAATTAGATTTATTGGAGTGCTTTTTCACAGTGCCAAAATCACTAGGTCTTTCCTGGTTTGGCTGCCCAGTGTTCTAGAACTTCCACTTACCAAGAAGAGCATCCTCACCCCTTGTTTATCAACTTGCACAGAGATGGATGATGACTCTGCTTTTCGTAATAACATGTTCATGAAGCTTTTATCTCAGTGTAGTCTTCTGACGGTCAGTACTCGAGGGCTTATGGCTGTCATGGATATAAAATTTGGTTGAGGATTTGGTTTTCAAAAAAATTGCAATTAGTGATTAAAATTTTGTTTTTTGTTTTGTTTTTTTTTTAATACCACTGCTGTACCAAATGGTAAATAATTGCACATGCCTTGTTAAAAAAAAAAAAAAAAAAACCGCTTCTGAGAAATGAGTCTTTTTTCGAAACTTGAAACAAGTAGTACATGCAAAATATGACTAATATTATAATTTGAAGTAAAATTTTGACTTTTGGACTTTGTAAATTAAAACAAATTGGACAGGGAGTATGGTATAAATAATGCGGAGCCGTCACAATTTTAGTGTGATAGTGTGAGCGCAAATATGTTGGCCAACCACAATTATTTTTCATAATTATCAGCTTGCATATTTTCAGGTTTCCACTGGTGATATTGATTGAAGGTAAATGTAAGTGTCCTTGTCGTCCACTGATTTGCGATATACCCGTCATACCTTGCAGGGAGAGAGCGGTGTGACTTGTATCAGAATGTTGGTAAGCTGAAGCTTAGCTGACACTGGCCGTGTACATGTGCAAAGGGTTAAACCAAACGACACTGCAGTTTTGCTGATAAACGAGGCATTTTGAAAGCAGCATGTCGAGGAAGTGAAGATTGATTTGGTTGTGAAGCATAATATCCCTCCACCTCTCTGGGTAAAATTGTGTCAGCCTTATCTGCATCCTTATCGATTCGCAGAACTCGCTGATGTAACACCAACTGCAGGTCCTTCTTCAAACCTACAGTGGATATATATATATATATTTTTTGTTTGTTTGGACACCGATATAAACGCAACAGCACCAGATTGAGAATGCGGTGTAGTTAGATTAGGGGTCAGCTTTGTATAAAAGTTGTAAATTATTCTATAAAGCCTACCACTGTGGGGTCAGACAAACTAGTTTGACAAGATCATTGATTGCTCTTGCATTCAGGCCGAAGAAACCGCACATACTAATCATTGTTTTGAAGTCTGTTACAGGGCACTCTCTAAACAAGGTTTCTATTAGACCACAGCCTAAACCAATGATTTCCGATATTGCTCCCATTGTGAGACCCCCACCCGCAGCTCTGGTCTACTGTATCGCTGACCGTTTGTCCCTGTTCTTCCAGGATTTTGGAAATTACCACTTGGGTCCAATGGCCTGGATCATTCCTGTGTTTGTGGGTCTGTCCTGCTTTGGTTCTGTCAATGGCTCCCTTTTTACTTCGTCCAGGTAACAAACATTCACTCAAACACACACACACACACACACACACACATGCTCACAAACATGCCCTCAGGCCTCCAAACACACGTCCATTGAGACTCAACACAAATTAATGCCCTGCGCACACACTCGTGCTCTTTTGCAGACCCAAACAATTGAATTGCCCTGGTGTTTAGATCGTTAATGAAACTCTGGGTTTAACTCAATCTTATTATCAACAGGCACAGAGTGCGGCTCTGTGGACCCGACAGCTGTCGCCGCAGTTCTGTTTTTCTGGTTCTGCCACATAAAAAGTTGCCAAAATTCAATCTCATTCAAATTCAAATCTCCCAGAAATCAAAGCTGCAGATCAGCTTGCTGGTTCATCTGGTCCAATGGACCAAGTGAGTTACTCGTAGTTGCTGTTTGACCTCATGATTTAATTATCTACATTCGTGGTATTTCTTTTGTAAGGCAAAAACAGTCTGGATCCAACTGGTGTTTGTGTGTCCAGAACAACAAACAAGTGGGTTTAGATCAATAGGAGTCTGTCGGCCGTATCGAAGACCTTCTCTTACATTGCCGTTCAATGCTTAATTACTTAATCTTGTCGCAATTTACAACCAGTGCCTGAGTCGCACCGGTTGCTAAGACTAATTGGTAAACTTATGGTCAAATTTATTTTTTATTGCAGTGTTTTATGTTGCATCACGAAGTTATGAGGCATTGTTTTCAGCACATAAATGACGATGTTAAATGTCAATATGTTTTGATTATTCTGGACTCATGACACGGCACAGAATACATTATGGCCATTTAGCGGATTCTCTTACCCAAAGGAACGTTTAGCAGAGAAGAGAGCCGACAAGCAAAAATAGTTTCACGGATGAAATGATTATTGACTGCGCCACATCCATCTATTGAGTGTGATTAAAATATGAATTGTGTAGGAACTGCATTTCCAGATTAAGTACACACCAGATTTGCCTGGAGTTGTGTTTGCTGGTGCAGTCGTGACCTCTTTTTGTTCTGTTCTGCCTGATGTGCTCCCATCTGTACATTTCAAAGGTTCCTCTTCGAGTGTTAACCTCTCTGTCTCTCTCTTTTCGGTTTCTTCTAGATTGTTCTTTGTGGGGGCAAGAGAAGGTCACCTGCCCAGCTTACTGTCCATGATCCACCCCACACTCCTGACCCCGCTGCCCTCACTCATCTTCACTGTAAGCATCTGACCCTTGATGCCATCTCCCACGACCATGTTACCATAGTGACCCCTGACCTTTCAGGAAGTCTGCTGGGGTACACACAGCAATACATGTGTAAAAGCATAGAAAACATTGACATTCAGTAAATGTTTCCAAAGCATTAATGAGCTAGAATCATATAACTGTTCACCAGCATTACTTCAGTGTGAACTGGCCTGCAGAGAATGCGGTGCCGTGAAAAACTAATTGTTGCCTTGACGATTTCCTCAAGTACTTTGTCACAGTAAATGATGTCAAATTTGGTGTCAAAATGTACTATTAGACCCGGAGTTAAAACTACACAATTTTGTCGAAGACGGCTCTTTTTAAAACGCAAATATATAATATGTGTGCGTGTGTGTATGTATACGTAATATGTGTGTGTATATGTGTGTATGTATGTTGTGTTTTGTCAGTTTTATTTTTTTGCATGTGTATGTTTGTACGAAACTGTGAATCTCTCTCTCTCTCTCTCTCTCCCCTGCAGTGCATCATGACGCTGCTCTATGCCTTTTCCAGCAACATCTTCTCAGTCATCAACTTCTTCAGCTTCTTCAACTGGCTCTGCATCGCCATGGCGATCATCGGCATGATGTGGCTACGCTACAAGAAGCCAGAGCTGGAGAGGCCAATCAAGGTGAGGCAGTTTATTGGCCTACTGTGTTACCCTGCCCTGCTTCTGCAGTACCTCTGCCCCACACACTGTACACGCCTCCCTGATCTGACACACCGCGTTCTGATCAGGATGTGCTCTAATAGAGGGCTGATAGGCTGAGCCAGGTGTGATAAATGACGGCGATGTCTAAAATGTGCTGGGCGGGCGTACTCCAGGAGGAAGGTCAAGAAACACCGAACTAGACTATAGCGCATAATAACGATAGAGAATGAGCACCGATACACTGCCCCTTGCTTCATGTGACCAGGTTCTCCGCACAGCTTTGTGTGTGCTGGTGGGAGCTGTGTGTACAGGTGTGTCTCTGCTGCAAAAAATGTCTGTCCTCAGTGTTTTACTGTATGTTATATTGAGACGTAACCCTCGGAAGGTAAATGACGCAAATTGTGTCAAAAAGTGCTGTCTTTACTCTCCGCTCTTGTATTTTATAATCCAGGTAAATATGTTCGATTTTGGTCTTCAGGGGAGATTTGGGACTGTAATACGCTGAATTAACTGAATATAAAACCCTGTTTCTTTTCATGTCTGCGCATAAGATCTGACTGTTTCTTCTCTAAACTGCAATACTAAAATCACCTTACTGAGATGCAAACACCTCGCTTTTCAGCTAATGTTGCTTTTTTCACGTCCATGCGGGTGACTTGTGTGAATTGTTCAGATCTGAGCTGTTTTATTTAGTTGGGGGGAGATGTGGGGCGCGATATGGATGATGGGCAAATCTTAACATTTCCTGCACTGTAGTCCTGTCACACTGATATCGGTGAACTGCATTAACAAAAAAAATTGTCAGGACCTGTTACAAAGGACCTCGCATTTACATCACTGGTCACGTGGTTGTTTACTGTAGTCTCTCTGAAACGTGGTTGCTGCCACAGCAAACGCTAGGAAGTTCATCTGTGAACACACCACTCCCTCACACTCACTGCCTGGGTCATTTGCGAGTGGCAAGATCACCTGAGCTACAGACATTCAATTTTTCCTGTTGGCTGACTATTTTACATGGTTTTAACTTTTAGCGTCATCAGTGTGTTTGTAACATTCAGATAAAACGGCTGCCCTCTCTGCTGTAGGTCAACCTGTTGCTGCCGATTTCGTTCGTGCTGGCCTGTCTGTTCCTCATCATCGTGTCCTTCTGGAAGACGCCGGAGGAGTGTGCCATCGGATTCGGCATCATCGCCACGGGGTTGCCCTTTTATTTCCTCGGCGTCTGGTGGCAGAACAAACCGAAGTGGCTTCTGCAGGCGATCTGTGAGTGTTCGGGCTACATGCAGGATGTGGGAGGAGATGTGCTCAAACGAGGCTGTGTTAGCGTTACAGCAGTGGCAAAACCTCAATTTAAACCGCTGATTAATCTGAACCTGTTTGTAATCTTTTCTTTGATTAACAATACATTAACCACTCTAAATACAACTATCAGGTATTGCCTTTTCTTCTCATTTAGGTAAGACTGGAGATTTAACTCTTCATTTGTGCGAAATTGGGCACATTATTGTCAGGGTTATTGAAAATTGTTGATGTATGTACATAATCTTTGTTTTCTTTATTTTAATCGGAACAATCACAAAGTGCAGATTGGATGGTCTGGATTGCAAGATGTGCCAAAATTGATTTTTTTTTCTGGATTGAATATTCTATTTAATCACCCTAACATTGCATGTAGAAAGACTGTATTTACCCTCCGATGGATTATTTAGATAACTGGACAATTTTTAATGACGGAAAATGATGGAAACCAGATTTAAAGGGATGTTTGCTATCCCTTCTATTTTCAACTCAGCAGCTAGCTACTGCATGGCGCATAGACTTTATCATATTGTCTGTCGGAGTGCTCTGTGTGAGATTAATGGAAGTATTCTGAAATAAGTGCAATGAAGGGCAACAAAAGTAGTTCCTGTTAGTTCCTGCTGTCGAAGTTGAAAGCCAAAAGTGACTGGCTGAGGGGTATTTTAAGCAAATAAAGGTGTGAAGGGTAGTTTGCAATGATGCCTTTCTCTTTTCCTCTTTCTCAGACTATTCAACGTCATTGTGCCAGAAGGTGTTACAAGTGGTGCCGCAGAACTCCTGAGTTGGGCGGGGGGGAGAGGAAGAGACCATCTGTACAAAATGACTCACACTGACCAGGACCCCACGCCCCCCAAACTTGCAGCTCACACTGAAGTGCCCCACCCTCCCCCCTTCTGTGCCCCACCCTGACCCACTCTGTCCCAGGCGAGAGAGGATTCCAGAAGTCTGCGTCTTCCTCCTTGTAGTCCTTGTAAGGGACGGAGTGTGGCAGAGAAAAGTTTAGGAAGGATGCTTTGAGTTACAAAGCATTGCGCTTCTTTAATTTAACATGTATTTATTATACTGGGTGACTGAGGCCAGTTGTCAGTTGCCTCCTTTTAATTTTGGTTAAAATCTTCTGAGGGATCTAGAGTTTTGTCATACTGAGATAAGCAGATGCCCATCTGTTGAACGGCCCCTTTCAACAAGTGGTCTCTTTCTGTGTTTGAATGCCTCGTATGTTTCTCTTGCAGGGGTCTGACAGTTCGGTTCTGGTGTCTGTTTGAGCTGGAGGTGGGAGAGTGGGGTGTGTCAGTAGTCTTAGGGAGCCCCTTAAAGTGGTTCGGGGTGCCTCACCTTGTTCGACTGCTTCTGTTAATTTTTTTCCAAGTTTTTGGGGTCACTTCCTCCACCAATCACAAGTTTGTTTGTTTTGTTTGTCCGTTGCTTTTGAGTCGGGCTTTTTGCTCTCCCCACTTTCAGTCATTTTGGGGTGGAAAATAAATCCTGAAAATAAATCCCTTGTTCGGGGATACTCCTGTGCCTCCTGAGGCTTGGAGGTAAATAGTGTTTCTGCTGAACTTGCAGAGATTTTGTTGGAATCTGCTGTGACTCCAGAAATACCCGGAAGGGAAACAGGAAGTGTTCCTTTGACCTCTGAGTATTTGAGTTTTGTCTGTATTGACGCTTCCCCCTGAAGCTCTGATCCGTGACCCAGATCTCTTTTTAGTATCGACTTGCTCTTTGTGCCTTGTTTGTACATGTAGAACGCCTGGCTTCAGCACTGTTTTTCCAATACGTGCAACTTCTTACTCGGTCAGATTTATTTGTATCTTTGGATAATTAACATCTTTTTTTGAAACCGCTTAATTTCTTAGGCTTGTGAATACCTGAACTTTTTTGGCATTTCATGTTGACTGAATTCTGAAAGGCGACAGATGAGATCAAGATTGAAGTAAAATGATAAGACGGGATGAACTTGGTTACATTCTTCATGTTCCTTCTAGCGTTTATCCCACTGCCTCTTGGTGTTTATGAAGAAATTGAACATTGCCGTACTACTGTCCTGTCAAATGCTGTAATGGTTGGTCATACAGATTGGATTTTCCAATGGAAAGTTTACCGACGTCACATACCTCAGCAAAGTCTTAATTCTTTACGTAACATGGTTTTTTTTTAAAAATGGTGACATTTCTCCGCTGGATAACCTCACATGTGCTCGTTTGCATTTCTTCATAGATTTTTTTAGAAGGGGAGAAAGGGGTCAAAAGCTTCTTTTTAAATAGGATTTTTTTATGGAATTGATGCATCGGAATTTTCTGTTAACATTAAGCACCTTTTCACGGATGGACTGGAAGGTGTTCTATGTTTCCAGCTTTGGAAGGAGTGGGGACGTCATTTTCGCAGCTGCCTTTGGGGGGGGTAGGTGGTGTGCAGAGGCATGTGAGTCGGGCTTCTGTGATGTACTGCGTGTGTGTGTGTGTGTGTGTGTGTGTGTGTGTGTGCGCATTTGTGCGTGTTTGTATGCTTGGGAGGGTGTATTTCCATGGTCAGAGAGTTTTCTATGGCTCTGATACTCATTCACTGCTTTAAAATAACTAAAGCACTGGTTGTAATTGATTATGGGGCTGAGATGGAGGTGGATGGGGGGGGGGGATGGATAGGGCGTAGGCGTGGTGTTCTCGATTATTCCTCACAGACAAAAGGTGAGGCTAGCAGAGGTATACAGAAGGATCAGATTTGTTGGAGGAAAATTTAGGAAAGAGGCGAAATTTAGGAAAAGGCAGGAATGCTGTCACACGGGGAAGCACTTCAGGGGTGAGTATTCAGGGGGTCGCAGGGGATTGTGGGTAGGGGAGGTTTTTACCTTTAGTATTACTTCTGAGATGCCGTGTAGCATATCGACTGCAGTCTTACAGTCGAGTCACGCGAAACGTGACCGAATCGTGCGGCATAGTGAGCACTCCATTTAAATGTATACAAAATGACCTGTTTCGTGTTGCCAGCTGTCTCAGCATGTCTTGCAGACGCGGCTTGTTCCTTTGATTGAAAATGAACTGGGGACGATATCGCCCCTGATGCAACTGTGTGGACTTGACTATTACTCCAGAAGCTGCTGTACAGCGGTTTCCAAGCTGTATCTCCCTGTCTCCTATATCGGACCTGGAGCGAAGAGTGTCATGGACCTTGTGACTTGCAGAGTTACTGCAGTCTGTCAGTCATTCCTTGAACCAATCAGAAGAGTTTTCTGTCCTCAGCAAATCTCATCTGGTTTGTATCAGAATGGTATGGCTCCGCCCACTCTTGGTTTCAGGAACCTTTAAGCTCCTGTAGATTATTTGCTTCTAGAGAGGAGAAAATAACTAACACTCCAAACACTTTGTGTTAACTAATTTATATAGTTTTGTAGAGGGTTATTTATTTATTCTGAGGACCTACTTTTACAACTTAGATGTAGAGGGTCTGTATTTCATTTTTAGTTAGAGAATAGTGAATGCTGTATCTGTCTGTTCCCAGCTTTGTCCTTTGTGTTATTTTGCGTGCTTCTGTGTGGCTCAGCACTTTGCTTCAAACACTCCTTTCAAATGTTTTTATTTCATGCAAGCAGGTGTCACACAATCTGATTGGCTGTGATTTTAGGACGGAGCTGCGCCTTCGCTTGCGGCCAGTCAGATTGTGTGTTTTTTTTTTTTCCTATATCCTCCCCCTCTGCTCTTGCTGGCCACACCCATCTGTGTCCTGGTTACTGTCCACATTGGGGCTGGGCAGGGTGTATTGTGGCCTGGTATTAATTGAAAGCTGTAATCTCCTGTGTAAAGTGGGTTTGGTTACCTGCGGCCATTCTTGCCCTAGAAAGCCAGAGAAAGTCACCATATAGGGTTCCAGGCTCATCTTTCCTGATGAGATCAGTTGGCAGAAAAACTATCAGCTTCGTTTCTGCTGTCGTCTTGCAATGATGGTATTGCTAACTCACTATTTTAGCTAAGCTAATAAATATCAGTCTGGGCTCCGACACTTCCCCCGTTCATGCTGCCTGTATAGTTGAACACACACACACACACACACACACACACACACACACACACACACACACACACACACACACACACAGACAGACTCCAACTATTCTTGTCTACATCACTGCCGGACGTCGTTCACCCCTCAAAGTATCTGTTTGTTTTCCTGTAACTACAGCTTTGTCCGTTAATATGCACATACAGACATTCACACGCACACAGGTGAGCAGATGGGTGGTGATGGCGCTTGTGTTCTCTGTAACTCAGTCCCCTGTTCAGTTTGCTGGAGGTCTGCTGAGGGGATAGACCCTTTTTCTTTGGTTTTCTGTATTTTGTTTAAATTCATTCATGTTTTTGTCCTGTACTTGTTCTATTTTTTGAAAATAAAAGGATAAAGAGGCAGTTGTTTGTGTATTGTCAGTATTTTATTATACTTAAGTGTAAAATTATAACACTTTGCATTACTTCCATGCCCAATCCCAGCACAGAGTATGGAGTATCCTACTTACCGGAGCCCTGCAATTGGACAGAAAAGTGATCCCATCCCTTCCCATCCCAATCATGTCCAATCCCATCCCATTCAATCCCATTCAAAATCTCAAAATGTTATCCCATCCCGTCCCATCCTGTTACAGTCTTGTGCAGATTAATTGGATAAAGCAGGCTTGAGTGGGAGAAACCAAACAACAAAGGTTTTGAGGCTTCATTAAGCGCTTAGTACGCGATGTGTCCTCCACAGTTCTTGATAAGCTGTTCCACCTGTTTTGGCATGGAGCTGACCAGGCTCTTGCAGGTTGCCTTGATTTCTTCGTCGCAATGCCACACCTGGACAACTGCATCAATGACTTTGGCTTTTTTGGTGCATTCATTTTGCTGCAGCCTTGACTTGATGATGGACCATAGAAAGTTTGGTCCATGAAAGTTTCAAAGACACCCCCATGTTTTATTACTAAAAGAAATTTTAAACATTTCTGTGAGCAGGCCTTCCTGTACGATATTTTCCGGAGTGATTTAAGCTTTGCAGGTTTTATTCCAGACCCTGACCTAGCGTTGGCTCATTTTACTTCTGTGTTTAATCCTGCTGTAGATAAGCGTGCTCTGGTTAAGAGACTCAGAGTAAAAAAACACAGCATGAAACATGTTTGTTTTAAACACGTTTGACACAGTAGACCATATTATCTTATTAAATAAGTTGTCCTCCATCTTTGTTACAGAGCATGCTCATGGTTCCAGGACTACGTCTCAAATAGAACACAAGCTATTATTTCTGGGGATGCGCAGTCTCAGTTTTTAAAGGTGACGAAAGGTGTACCCCAAGATTCCATTCTTGGGCCAATTTTATTCACAATTTATATAAATGACATTGCTCGTAATGTAACTAATTGCAAGGTTCATTTTTATGCAGATGACAGTGCTTTATTCCTCTGCTCCAACATGCTTACAGGCCCTCACATATTTACAGTCTGCTTATAACATTATTCAGCATGCTCTAGCTGATCTTAAACTGGTTTTAAATACTGATAAAGTTTATGATCTTTTCTGCACAGAATGCAGTTATGCCAGGTGACTCCATTTTCTCAGTGACTGGTGCTCAAATTGAGCAGGTTCAGTCTTACAAATATCTGGGTATCTGGTTGGATCATGACTTCTCTTTTAAGACGCATGTGTCCAGCTTGTCCAAAAAACTTAGAATGAAAATCAGGTTTCTTTACAGAAACGGGTCCTGTTTTTATTTGGACAACGGGAAGAGGATTGTCCAGGTGACAATATTACCCATATTTGACTACGTAGATGTCCTTTACAGGCATGCCTCTAACAGTACCTTAAGACCCCTGGATGCAATTTATCATTGCGCATTGCGCTTCATCACAGGTGATGGCTTCCGAACCCATCAGTGTGCTTTATATAATTCTGTAGGGCGGTTTTCCCTTCATTTTAGAAGGAAGCTACATTGTATTTTATTTATAAAGCTTTGCTAGGCAAACTCCTCACTAAGCTCTTATCCATCAAAATCAGAAGTCAGCATGCCAGATCACAAGAGTGGATTTTGTTAGAGGCTCCCAGGACTGGAATTAATTTGGGCGGAACCTCTTTTAGTGCTTTCGCACCTTGTATGTGGAATAATTTCCAGGATACTCTGAAGCTAGGTTGCCTTTATCCCCTTCTGTCCTTCAAGAAATTAGTGTTGGATATATTACTTGTGGAGGCCAGACGTACTTGCTTTTAGTTTAAGGTAGGATTTGCACATCGTTTTTCTCTGTCCTATGTTCTTGTATGTTTGTGTGTGTGTGTGTGTGTGTGTGTGTGTGTATATATATACACTGATCTTGGAGGTGATTATGTAAAACGTCCATTACTTGGAATGGCTATTTTCACTCCATTCTGCTCATTCAATTGACAAGCACCTTTATCCAATTAATTTGCACAATACTATCAAGTCATCCCGTCCCAATCCCAGTCTATTCTGGGGGTATATTCTGTGTACATTGCTGTGCCTGTTTGTATTATATGCAAGGGATTAATGCAAGGAATTGTGTGACGTGATATTTTGGGAGTTGTGCTTTTTTCATTGTAATAAATGTGTTGTTGAATTTAAGAACATATATAGCAGGGGTCACCAACTCTGTTCCTGGAGGGCTACCATCCTGTAGGTTTCTGCTCTACCTCCTATTCGGCACACCTGATTCAACTAATTAGCCACTCAATTGCCCAGCTTAGTGATCTTGTTAAGTAGCTAATTAGTTGAATCAGGTGTGCTGAATAGGAGGTAGAGCAGAAACCTACAGGATGGTAGCTCTCCAGGGACGGAGTTGGTGACCCCTGATATATAGGATTTGATATAGAAAAACAAATATGTTTGAACAATTTTATTTGTTGTGAATCATGCCTACATTTACAAATCATGGTACATCATGATAAAAGAAAAAAATGAGTCTCACGTCATTATGCGGGCAGGTTTTATTTGCTTACCTGAGAAGTTTGACAACAGCATCATTGCAACAGCGGAATGGAACCCACATCTCGCGTGACTGATCCTATGCAACAGATAATCACCTACACTTGACACTTCTTGCTGGCCGCCATTAAAACAACACATGTTGAATACCATATTGCCACCAACTCTTCCCAGTTGTTTTTAATGACTGGGTCATTGCAATCATGCAAATGAAGCCACATCCCTGTTCTGCGAGGTTGTGGACATAATATCATTATATGCCAGTCCTAATTTTACAACTGTACCAATGGTGAATTCTTGTTTCTCCTGTTGTTTCTTCAGAAATTGTTTCAGTGTTTTTGATTGGTAGTTTCACCAGATTTTTTAAAATTATTTCTGATTAGAAAATCCACATCACAGCTTTATATGTCAAATCCAAATTAAGCGTAATAAATATCATTGGATAAGAGTAAGTAACAGTTTATAGATGTATAATGTTATTTGTTCTGAAGTAAACTTGTGTAAATTGGGTTTTTTAAATCGACCCCTTCCAGTAAAAGAGTTAGCTTTCAAGTCTTTACATAAGTTGTGAGCATCACAACTGTAATCAAAGTGACATTTTAAGGATGGCAATTACTCAAAAATAAATGCAAAAAATCCAAAACTTTCTCTGACTCCCATCTCTTGGACTTTTTGCATTTATTCAAATTATCACCATCCTCGCAATACTACTCTGCATCTTGCCTAACAATGCCCTTTAGCTGTGACTATATTCAGAATATAGAGTGGATCATCACATCTCCTAATGCTTTACGCAAATCTGTGACGTTTCATGAGCTACATTAGTCCAGAATTTATGGACATATTGACATTTAATGTGGTCATTTATTTGCAGAAGAAAATGCCTCATAATGCAGTGTACAACAACTCTATCGAAAACACGTTTTACTGTCATTCTACCAATTAGTCTTAGCCACTGTTGCTAATCAAGCAAAGTAAACTGAAAAGATTAGATAATTAGGCATTGAAAGGAGAGGTTACCGAAGGCCTTTGTTACCGTTGACAAATGGCTACTGATGTATATGTAACAGAGCAAGAGTTTCAGCTCAGTCATGGTTGGATAAACTGCGCAAGTTAACGCTACAACTGAGTTGACTTTGTGTCCTGTCCTTGTGGTGAGTTTGTCTAACAAGCCAGCCAGTTAACTGCCTAACAAATCTTTTCCCCACCATTTCCTCCTGAGCATCCACAGGCATTCTTGTTTTTACTTTTTTGGTCGTTCCCCCCATATGACTGCCTCCCACCCCCCCCCCCCCCCCCACCCCCCATAGCTAAATGCTGGACAGAAGGCCTTTCATGTAGCAGGTACGGTGCTTCGCAGGGTTGCTAAGAACCTATTTGGTTTTAACTTCCAAAATGGATCTCCTATCGATAGTCTGTACTCACACCGGGACAGATACTGCTAACAAGGATGGTCCTCAGGTATGTAAAGATACCATTGCTCTTGCATGGCTCTTAGCCTTCAGTGTGCCACAAGGCCGAACTCTCTCCAGGAGTCAAGCTCTTATGATCAGCATCAGGAATCACCTGGAGTTAGCTTAGCTTGGCCTGGAGAATGACTGGCAGCATTTTAATTAAAGCAGTGGTGGAGTCCGTGAATAATAGCATTGTATATGAGTGGACTCCTCTGTTTCGATGTGGATATTTTGAAGTGCAGTCATCTTTTGCTTATTCACTCTGCATTCATGCATGCTACAGCATGTAAAAACAAAGGCTCACCTAGCTGGGCGGCTATAATCACTGGTGGAAACAATCCAACTTTTTGTCTCTGTTCTGTGGTTGGCTTGCATCATGGGTGAATGCTTGAGAGTTACGAAGCTTTTCATCTAATTGTTGCACCTCCTGATTCCTTGGAAAACACATCCCACCCCCGTCTACCTCCTGGGGTCAGATAGACTGGGGGATATTTCAATATTACATGTTCATGTTCAGAGAGATACAGTCTTTGTTGCATGTAGAAATGTAAAATATGATGCGCCTAATTTACAAAACTGTCAGTTCATTGCAACCACTTCTTTTGGTTTTTGCATAAGAAGAGTCTTGGCTTAGGGGAGAGGCCCAGAGGAGAGCTCACATTTGCTCTCTCCATGCGCGCAAAGAGCCACGTGTCAAGAGCCAGCCATGGTTAACTGATTTGTGATATTAATGCAATTTGGCTCAATCAATTTTTCAGTCTAAAGACTGAATTGTGATTCTTTGGAAAGAAAAATTCCACGACGAATTCCGCAGCCTGTTCTATGATGGACGCGTCGGCTGCACACAGGCTAGAGGTGACTGAGCTTTATAGGGCTGGACTTGCGATCGAGAAATGCTTTACTCTGGACCTTTTCCATAACAAAGACACAAAATGTTGATTAAGGGAGTGGTTGAAAGACGTAGCATACCAGTAAGCTCACCTCTGGTGTTTGTGAGGCCAGAGATGTCTGAAGTGTCCCATTAAACCACTCAAAGAATACATTTTACATATATATTCACCCAAATGTGTGTACAAAAACTGTTGCTTTCAGTCATGAGTTGTGATTGTTAGCTACTGTACACTGTTACAGAATTTTCAGGTCAGAACATTCTAATTTCATATCAATGATCTCACAGAAGGTCACATGGGAGGTCAGTGCTGTCACTCGTCAGTGCCTAACCCTTTGAGCGCTGAATACATTTTCGAGGAAATAAAAATGTAGTCATCCTGAGTTGTTGAAAACCTATCATGTGGCAACTTGTTTAAAAGAGCTCCCCTGCAGGAGCTCTTTTAAACAAGTTGCCACATGATAGGTCTTCAACAGCGTCTGATTTTGATATCTTACATCATTGGGCAGCTATAGTTGGCCACGGTGCTGAAAGGGTTAAAGGTGTGATCATCAACATTAATAAACCCAGCCAATGCAGCAGAGAAGCAGTTTTACAGCTTCTGAATGGGATCTGGTAACCACACATAGTCGGGCCATTCACTTTCACATATTTCATTCGGATTCATAGTTAAGTCTATAAGCACTGGGACAATGACACTACATTGGATTTAAAAATACTTTCTAAACAGTGTGTGTGCTCAAATTCTGATATCAAGTTGTGTATTGGTTGGTACACAGCTATAGCCTACAGTATCACTCAGTGATTTTTTTTTTCTTAGCAAATTAAAAGAAAATTACAAAAAAGTAACAAAAATTCCTCTTAAAATCAAATAACACTTTTTTTTTTTTTGTTTTAACTGTGTATTTACCATGTCTGTAGTAACAATAAAGACTTCAGCAAGTGTATGAGGAATGTTGCTGTATGCTGGCAAGCCAGTGATGACAAAGATGTCTTTTGGCTGATAGAAGAATTAATGACTCCGTCTTAATTCATAACTCCGTATTTGGGCATATTTTTTTGTTGTGATTAGCATGGATGATCACAAGGTTATTGTGAAGAACAAAAATGTCCCAGATCGCCCAACTGGTATGCCTCAATCATTGGTATCGATTCAGCTCAGGCGTGTCCTTAAGTAGAGCCTGTGATATTCAGTCCTCTGTGAGGCACACTACAAAGGCATTGTAATGCTCTTGAGAAGGAAAATGACAACTTTACAATCCCAAATGGCCTGACTGTTTTGGCAGACTGATTTGGGCTATTGGCTCACATTTTTTCACTTAATATGCAAATACCATTTCTGATACTGCAGTGGATGTTGCTAAAAACTACGCGTACCATAATCCACCAAGTTATTTAATTGATGTCTGGGCATGTTTTATTGATGAGCAACCAAAGTGGGCAATTAATGTGGGTCTTTAATCGTCAGTTGCCATTTTTCCTCAGATTTCGTGTTTTTGAATTGAATGTCCATAGTTGTTTATACGTGACCAATACTTAATTTGAGATCAGATCCCTGTCCTAGAAGATCCTCTGCATATGTGCTCAATAAAGGAAAAACATTGATAGTGATGATCTGCACCACTACACCGAAAGTAAAAGTTTCACAAAACTTGCATAAATTGCAATCTGACAGCTCTCTTTGTAGGTCACAAATGGTTCAAATACCTGATCTAGGAACATACATGAAAGTGACCTAATTTTGATATAAAAATATCAGGGGCCTCATTTATAAAGATTAGCATAAATATCTTGCAAAAATATTCCAACTACAGGAAAACGAAGCCACATAAGGTAAAATCAATGAAAAGAATCTATCAATAAAATAGCAGAAAAGCTATTTGCTTGCAGTTTTTGCCAAATGAATTACAATCAAATAGTAATTTTTCCTTAACACTCAATTATGTAAATTTAGCATATTTTTTAAAGTCATATTTATTTTTATAAATCGGAAATCTGTAAATGAGGCCCACTTAAAAGAAACAGGGCCCAAACATTCGTGTTTACACAGCTCAGAAAAAAAATAATTAAAAAAAATCAATGTGTGTCACTTCTACTCAGAAATATATGTTAAGTTTACTTCTGCCAGAAGTCCAAATTTGACTTTAGAGGTAGATTGACTTAATTTCATAAAGCAAGCAAGAATATGGAGTGGGTAAAAGCTGATGGTAATTATATATTTGTTCATGAAGATGACACTTGAATTTTAGTTTGTAAAAAAAAGTTTTAGAGGATGAATATTTATAGAGGAAGTCCCACAGGACCTTTTTTCTAACAAAAAGGGGTTTCATAAACATTCCTTTTGTAAATTTGTTAACATCTGGCCGATTGTGCTAATTTTGGAGTGAAGTATGCGGTACAGCTGCGAGGTTGAGGAGAAATGTCCAGCTGACATCCTGTATGAAGAATTAAGCAAATACAGGTGCATAAACATTTTGGGTTTTCTTATTAATAAAGAAATTTATTATCAGTGCCATTAAATGTATAGATTTTCTGCTGTTTCTCTTAAAATTCAAAAGTAGTTAATTTAGATCAATAGTTTCAATCTGAAGTGTTTTTGCTTTTAGCTTTGAAGCACTTTTATATCCAATTCCTCTACTTGTTTCTTCTTACAAATAGGATAGTCTTTTATGAAAGGTTGCTTGTCTGACGTACAACCTCAATTCTAGAATAGTTAGGACAATGTACATGAAATTGGCAAGCTGTAATTTGTAAATCCCTTTTCATCGGTATTTAGTTGAAAAAAAGTACAAAGACAAAATATGTGATGTTGTAACTCATCTACTGTATTGTTTTATGAGAATAATGGCCATTTCCAAAACATGAAGTCACTAATTTGTTACATCCCCAATATTTTTAATAACACTAATTAGTTGTTATGAAACTGAAGACACATTGTCGGAGTTTGGAAAGTGGAATTTGCTCTGATTCTAACCTGATGTAGACCTTCAGTTTGTCAACATCCCAAGGTCTCCGTTGTCGTATTTTCTGCTTCATAATCAACCAAGCGTTTTCAATGGGACACAAGTCCAGCCTGCAGGCAGTACTCACACTAGGAGACTAGAAATCACGCTATAGTAATCAACATAGAATGTGTGTTGGTGTTACCCTGCTAAAGCAAGCAAGGCCATCACTGGAGAAGGCATGTAACCCTTCTGTGTCAATTTTGTTTTCATAGATGTGGAATTTGCCCATGCTGAGTGCACCAGTGCTGCCCCAAACCCAGACAGATGGTCCTTCTCTTTGACCTTAAGGACATAATGTCCAATATTTCAAGAAAAGATCTGAAATGTGGACTCAATAGATCACAGTACTCCTTCACACTTCCCCAGCAGTCCATTTCAGACAAGTTCAAGCCCAGAGAAGTGGTGCATGTGGAAGATGTTGATCTACGGCCTCCTATTCATGGAGTAGAGACTTAACTCATATTTTATGATGCTACGATGAACTGCTTTCACAAAGACAGGTCTTCTGAAGAATTTAATTTCCGACGACTTTATTTTTATTACAGAAGCATGTGTTCTTAATGCAGTGCTATCTGATGGGACAAAGGTCAATTGCATCCAAAACTGGTAGTCGGCGTCATCTTTCATGCACAGCTATTGCTCCGTATTCTCTGGATCTTTCCATGATATAATGGATTGTTGGTGGTGATATCCCTAAATTCCATACAACAGCCCATTGAGAGACGTTGTGGTTTGACTGTTTGAACATTTGCTCGTGTGGCTTTTGGCAAAGTGGAGAACTTGAAATCATCTTACTAGTAAACGACCATGCCTTTTTTTGACTGCTCATTTAATATCCAATCATCATTGAATCACCTGTTGTCTATTCACTAGTTTGCCTGTGGAATGTTCCAAACAGGTGTCTGTTGAAGGTTTTGCGCCTTTTTGCAAGTGTTTCCATTCTCCTGTCTCAATTGGTATGGAATGTGCTGCAGGTTTAAATTCGAAATTTGTGAACATTTACAGAAATCAATGCAGTTGATAAAGTGAAACTTTAAAGGGTTCATATCTTGCTTTTTCATTTTTCACGTTTCCTTTGGAGTATATATTGTTTTTTGCTCATCTAAAACGTGTGCAGTTACAAAGCCCAAAGTTCACGTCAAAGGGAGATATTTTCTCCGACAGAAAACACAGCTTCTGAACTGCCTGAAACACATCGTTTACTGCCCTGCTTTTTCTTCAGTAACTTGTGTTCTTCAGAATGTGAAACATTTTGACTATTCAAAATGCAAAATCCCTGTGGACTTCGGAAGGAAGACAAATTGAAAAATAATAGGTGGAAATGATTTTTTACCACTGTTCCTCAGCAGTACAACCCCAACATTTTATTTTGGTCCCTTGATTTTAATGAAAAATACTTCCTGAACAGCATGTGACCAATCACAACAAAGTGCGCTTTCAAGGAAGGGAGCCATAAAGAGGCAATCATTTTCAGGCTGGGTGAGTTTAAGGGGCTGCACACAGCCTGTACGGCTGTACACCCAGTACAGGCAAATGTTTGTAAATATACCACAAATGAGTAAGTGTTACTGGAACTGGGAATAAAATGATCCTTTTAATTTTTTTTTGCTTGCATCATTTTCAAAGAAATATAGTTGAAAGATAATTCAAAATCACTTTTGTTTTGTTTTGTTTTTATCTGTATTTTGCAGACCCCCCTTGACAACCACTGAAGCATTGACAGTGAAATATTAAAACCTATTTCTACATTTCACAATATGAGAAAATAGATAATGGTCCGCAAATGGAGAGATATAGCTCTGAAATATATTTACTCTGTCTTGAAAGTCATATTTACATATTTCTTTGGCCTTTATTCCATTTTGTATAGGAACATTTCCAATAAGAGTAGGCCATCTGTCACACAAGGCCACTGCAGGCCTATATGTCAATTGTATGTATTTCCGACCATGGAGAAGTGACTCGTTGGATAAACATAACACCTCAGCGTTGCCGCCGTCAAAGCTTTATGGAACAATACACGCCCCAAATATTTACTTTCCGCAGAACTAACTTGCCCTTTGAGTAAGACAAATCGGGGAGGGTTTAATTTTTTGCAACTCACGTGGATGAATGGAGTGCGGCCTCTCTGTGCCTGCGCAGGTAATGTTTATGGGCTCTGCGGGGCTTTGTTGGAAATGAAAGGTGGCAGGTAATGGCAAATCCACCTGGATCTTCCCACACTGCCGGGATTTGCTGTCTCGCTTTGAAATTTGCTTTGAGTAAAGGAACAAATTGGATTTTGATCTTTAAAACTAAGTGGGACCACTTTAAGCAACTCAGTGACTCTACAAAGTCGCCTCTGCAATTGTTAGCTGGCATTGTATTAATTCCTAGAACAATAGCCTACTTGAATGAAAAGGCTACTCTTGTAAATACCATCCCTTTCATGTAGTGAATGAATTAGCTCAACTAAAACAAACATTGAAACATTTGTACCTCTGAAAACATAAAGTTCTTGTAATAGCAGAGTGTCTTAAAACAGGTAAACTGAACCAAAATCATGTCATCCTTTGTGGCCTGTTCACTAAGGGAAAAAATGCACATTCAATAACTGAAAATATAAAGCACTGGAAATCTGTTTAAAATTAAACAACTGCATGTCAAAATCATTTTTATGTACATCCAGTGTGATTGCAAGTAGCTTGCTTAACTCCTGAAGTTCCCCCTGGGGAAAAAAAAGTTTTTTTTTTTCAGAAAAAAATCTACATGATTTTAAAACAAAAAAAAGAGAAAGATTTTGGGACTAGGAATTTCATTGTTATTTTCATAGATATTTAATACTACATTTGTTTAAAAGTTTTTTTTTTTTTTTAGAAAATGATGGTATTATATAAAGAGAAATGCTAAGAGCAGCAAGAAAGGGATGGAGAAATTAACTGTAATATTTAAAAAATTTAGATGCTCATATTAGGCAGTCAGATGTACACACAGATTTGTTTGAATATGTCCCACAGAACATTTTCATCACAGGGAATCTAGATTTGTTTTGTTTTGTTTTTTTAACACAGTTGGCTCTCTAATTTATGACAGTACTGACAATTATCACGGATGGGTGGAGTCCGTTCGACCTTAGTAGCTACCTAAGCAGCTTGTACTTTCACACGTAATTATATAGCCTTTGCTCAACCGAGTGAGAACAAACAGATTTTGCCCAAAGGGCATGTGCCTCTGTCCTGATCTTATTTCAGTTTAATGAATATAGTTTCCAGTGAACTGGCAGAAAAAAGGTGTGAATTTTAAAATTTTGATGTAATACCTCTGTCTTGGGTTAAAAAAACAAAAACAAAAAAAAAAAAACAAAAACAACATCTTGGATTGATAACACTTAACTCTTTGGTCAAGCCCTACCAACTCTCTCTTTTTTCCATGATGTCTGTTTCTAAGATGCAATACGCTCTTCAAATCTTGACAACAGTCAACTGGTAAGAGCAACTCAATACTTACTGGTTTTCCCCTCTCTCCGTCTGATATCATAGATGTTATATCAGGCGAACATTCAAATGATAATGTCTTGTTCTTGAACTACATTTTATGAGTAGTCCTAGTTTGCCGGTAGGTGAATCCTGCCTAGGCCTTGCTCCGTGGATTGTGCTTGATCTTTTGGTGTTTTCGTGAGTCTTCCTTGGTTTTCTCTCTCGGTCTAAAGACTTTAATGTTTGCTTGAGTGGAGTCTCTATATTGCTCAACACTAAGAGCGTGAGTGAATGGTGTGTGCGCCCAGCAACAGATTGAGAAACCTTCCAGGGTTTATCCCTGCTTTTCTCCTGTCGGAGGATCAGATAGGCTCCAGTTCTCTCGTGTCCTCAGTCAGCGCTATGAGTATTAGGAGCTGAATTAATGTAGTTTTGCCAGTTGGGCAACTGTTTCTCACTCAGGAAGTTGTACTGTCATCCGGCTTTCAGAGTGAAGTCATTTGTCACGTGCAAAACTGTTTTCAAAGTATTTTCCGCAGTACTTTGCATTCCCATTCAGTATACGCGTGCACACACACACACACACACACACACACACATTTTCAAGGCCACAAGCCAAGTGTTTGCCAGCTATTGCCAGGGAGATTGGATGATAAGTCATGCCCACAGCATACACTCCGGTAAACTCACACCCATCATAGACACAAATGATTTCTTTTTATTGAAATTCACTCGCTGGAGCAGCAGTCACAGAACCCGCTCACTGACTGCAGTGTCGTTTGAGTACAGGAGACCTGCGGGCTCTGGTGACTGGGAGCAGGAGCTTGTGACTGAACCGTGTGACTGAATCTGCTCACGAGCCAGAGTTAAAACTCTTCCTAAATCGCTTTCTCTCTCTGTCTCTCTTTCAAATGCAAACTCTCTCCCTCACACACATACACACACACACACGCACTGAACAATGCAGCCTTCATAGGAAAAGGTTAGTCCCACGGATGGAGGCTTGTGAGTTAGGGTCAGAGACCTTGGGCTGTCATGTGGTGCAGGGCGAGTGAGGGGGCCGGGGGTGAGAGTGTGGAGGCTGAACTGGAGGAATTCAAAGTGCTCAAAACGCAGCATCAAAGCCACAAATACCCTGTGTTTCAGCACTGAGGCTCAACTTCTGAGAAAAAAACTCCGCGTTATATTTCATTATTAAAGCAAGGTAAAGAATTTCAGAAACAGCAGCCAGTTCTCAGAATCATAGTTCTGAGTCTTAGGTGTCCATGGATAGAGCTCAGGCTACATAGTGAATATTTCTTCGCACCGAGTCTCGGGGTTCTTTACTGCCACCCTGTGTCCGGATCTAGTATTACACATACAGGTTTTTTTAGAGGCACCCTGAGCATGTGCGCACTTTCATGTATTCTCACTCCCAAGACACAAGAAGCGGTCGATAACACACTTTAACGTTCATGCCCAATGTGTAATGATTTCCCCACTCAACGCCATTACACGAGCAAAATTTATATTATTTCCAAAGATGATTAACCCATATTAATTTTTGGATCTTCATGTCTTAATAATTCAGTCGTGTACCAACAGATAATAGAGTGGCTGGGTAGCGTCAAGGTGGGCTGCTTGAGTGGCAACTGAAGAGTTTTTGATTTTAGCCCCCTGGTGGGGCTTGGGAATCTGACGATCTGGAGGTTTGAAGTTGGTGTGCTGTTTGGACCCTTGAACAAG
This sequence comes from Gymnothorax javanicus, assembly GCA_029692085.1. Classification (NCBI taxonomy): domain Eukaryota; kingdom Metazoa; phylum Chordata; class Actinopteri; order Anguilliformes; family Muraenidae; genus Gymnothorax; species Gymnothorax javanicus. The sequence goes on along the minus strand of CM056207.1, from coordinate 8,258,740 downwards.
GCACTTAACCCCGAAATTGCTCCTGGGCCTCACGCCTGATTCTATCTATCCTTCTTCTCTGGAAACTGTCCTATCTGGCTTTTCTCCCAGGGTGTCTTTGAAAATGAGACACATCAATGGAAATTTCTTTAGTTAAATAAAGGTAAAAAAATAATATAAACAAATAAGCAACTTTGAAAAGTAATTCTGGGAAAGTCATTTTTTTTTTCAGACCATGTTTCCAATTTGGATGAGTCTCATGTTTTTCTCAGTGTGCTTATGAAGCTTAATTGGTGATACTACTTCAAAACAGGGCATTCCTCTCAGATGATCATTAATGTGCTGTATGGAAAATCAGTCCTTTTGAGCCATTAGGTGTCGCTTAAGGTAATGATCATAAATATATGACTAGAGGCACTCTGAGAGTGCAAACCTCCACCAGGACAGCACGGTCGAAATCTTGCTAAGTGACCATGGCTCCAAGGAAATTTAAGTGTAGGTTTCATCCCTGATGTGAGACCAATCGACCCACAAAATTTGAGTGATATCACTGGGAGCAAAGTTCAGTTATTGCGCGTCATAGCATTTCAAGATGGCTGCCGTGGTGGCCATACTGTTTGACCGATCACGGTCGAAATCAATGGGGTCCATCCCTGATGCAATAGTAACCCACCCACAGATTTTCAGAGAAATCCGTTCTTTACTTTTTTGAGTTATCTTGTACACAAACAGACAGACTGACAAACCAACGCCGGCAAAAACATAACCTCCTTGGCGGAGGCAATAAGACTGTTCCTCACGAGGTGTTCTGTCACTACTGTCACAATTACTCCTGGTAATTGAAAACAATGAATTTCCAGAGCATTGTCATAGATTATGGAAGGAGTATTTCAAATAGCCTCTTCAAAGGTTACATTGGTGGGTCTCTATTGGTCAAAAATGACAGGAGCTTTTTTGCTGATAGCAAACCATTGGTGGAAAAAATCTTTCGAACCATAATTGATTGAGAGACTGGCTGTAATGGTCCCAACATTATATGTAGTCTAACATGATAAAAGCTCAAACAACATGCCATACTGTGACAATTTGAAATTCAATTCAAGTGGGCGTTTTTTGTAGCAATTGTGTACAGAAACCTTGAGCTTAGCAAAATGTGCTCACCTCTTTTCATATTTTTCCTCAATAGCGTATTCTCTGCTCACCCTGAGCATTAAAAGGATAGGCATGGGCATAAATCTATTCCACTCGGTGACTAATTTGGTTTTTTCACTGATTGGTTTCGAAGCATCAGAATTGACACGGACATAAGCACTCCAGAAAACAGCGGCTTGAGAGAAGGGTAGAGAGTTTCGAAAGATGACTGGTGAGCGAAGAGACAAGCCGGTCAGATTGCACAAAATCAGCTTCTTCTTTTGGCTGTATTGCACGCGTTTCGCAATGATTCGTGTATTGCAACGATTCACTGACATTTAGATTACCAGAGGCGCTCATCCAGTTCAGTGAACTCAATGGTCACTGCACCTGCATATCATAAGGTCGTATGATCCGCACACAAGCTAAAAACACTCATGACCAGCCGTGAATTTGCCGCAATTTCAGACTGCTGAGAGACTCTTGCACAAAATGTTATGACTTAAATGTGTGACCAGAGATAAAATGTCACAGAGCGCATTAGTTTCAGGAATTCATGAAGGTTTGAGTTCGTATCTAGGCACCTGTACAGGCATCTTTGTTTATTCCCTGATCACAGGACAGAGGTCAGCGGGGAGAGGTTGCCTAGGGAAAGCTTTTGTCTGAAAGCACGCCAAGCGAAACGCACTGAGCATGCTCACTGACAGAGACACACTTGTGGCTGGCCGGGCCATGGAGGAGCAGCATGAAAAGTATTTAATTGCAGGGTATTTACAGAGTAGATGTGAGGTCTATAGATAGAGTCGGTCTCTGTGCTGCTGGATACTGTGAGGCGGCTTTCTTGGGGGACCAATAAATGTGTCATTAATTCTTGGAGGTGCTAAATTCTCCAGTCGAGGGAGGAATTTGATGCCTCAGTGTGGGAAGGGGGTGGGGGGAGGGGTGGCTGCTGGTTCTTTGGCGACCCTGGCCCAGGCCATCAGAACAAGTCAAGACCCTCATACCTTTCAACAAAACACTCACCAGAGGTGTAAAGTCCAGGGCCCAAAAAGCTGAAGCCCTATCTTGTGTTTGTTCCGGTCTGAACTCTGTCAGCTAATTTTCTTCATTAGATTGACCCAATAGTGAAAGATTTGTGCTAATGAGAAGATGCAGATGGTTTGAGCAAAATACTGGAGAAGACTTTTACTTCCTGCTCCTGTATTTTCTCTCTCTGGTACTGGCTCTGTACAGAGTGAGTATTTCCTCTCTCTGGTACTGGCTTAGTACAGAGTGAGTATTTCTTCTTTCTGGTACTGGCTTTGCGCAGAGTGAGTATTTTCTCTCTCTGGTCCTGGCTTAGTACAGAGTGAGTATTTTCTCTTTCTGGTACTGGCTTTGCGCAGAGTGAGTATTTTACAGAGTGAGTATTTCTCTCTGGTACTAACTTTCGCAGCAGGATGAGGCTGTGCAGGATGACTGCCCCTCTTGGGCTGTGGTGTTGGGGGAATAGGGAAAGAGCTGCTCTGCGATGACAGTGACAGAGCGGCAGTGTTCATTTTTGGCTGTTACCGAGACGATGAACACTCTGGAGCTCACAGTCTGACTCGAGATGGGGGCTTCACTCAGGCACACATACAGTTTTTTTATACACACACACACACACACACACACACACTCTCTTTCTCTCTCTCTCACGCTCTCACAAATACACACACTTACACACACACCCCCGCATAAACGCTTACATACACATACACACACTCACACACACACACACACACACACACACTCTCTCTCTCTCTCTCTCTCTCTCATATACGCTCTCACAAATACACACACTTACACACATACACACCCCCGCATACACGCTTACATACACATACGCACTCATACACACACACACACACACACACACTCTCTCTCACATACACTCTCACAAATACACACACTTACACACACACCCCCACATACACACTTACATACACATACACACTCATATGCACACACACAGTCACACACACTCTCCCTCACATACGCTCTCACAAATACACACACTTACACACACACTCCTGCAAACATGCTTACATACACACACATGTGCACACACACACACACACACACACACACACACACAGAAATGAACAAAGACATGCACACGATCACACACTCACACACACATACACAAAAAAAGCATACGCACCTACGCACACACACTAACAGACACTCACATACATGCATACATACACACACACACATACACTCACAAAAACATGCACAAACACACACACTCACACGCACACTAAGAGACACTCACATACGTGAATACATACACACACTCACACATACATACACACGCAAATATACATTCACACTCTCACTCACACACTCACCTGCACTCAAATACTATATCAGTAGTGAATCCCTGGCTCTCTGAGCAGCTCTCCTGCAGCACCAGAGCAGTATTTAAATATGGAAGTAGGTGAAAGTGCAATGTTGATAACCTCCATCCCCCCCTACCCACTCAGTATACAATCTGATACACCCCCCAACCTGCCATCTCAATGCCAATTCATGACACCATTTACAATCTACGCGGAGGTAAATACCCATCCATGAAAACCAGGGTCTGCCCCACACACACACACACACACACACACACACACACACGTGCACACACACACACAGACAAACACACTCATACATACACACACACATAGTTCTTCTTTTTTCCTTGCTGTAGAGACTCCAACCATCCCCATCTCACAGGCGAGCCCCTATTTAAGATCTAATAATTTAGCGAATTACCATGGAAGCACGGTATTTCACCAGCTATTCCCTACCAGTACATTTACAGTGCGTCTTTTTTTTCCTGCTGAAGAGTCATGTGACCTGTGCTGCTTTTGTCCTCAAATGGGGCACCCCGACCCTGTTATTTGCACTTCGCCATCCTGTTAGTTTTCACGGCAACTCTGACAATGCACACCTCATTGAAAAATGAGACAATTTGTTAAACTGGCACCACTTGTCACATTTGGGGTGAAGTGAAATCCTGCAGGAAGATGATTCTCCTGAAATAGGTTCAGCCCAAAGTTCTGGAGGGAGATCAGTCCGGTCTGGTGGCACATGGTGTAACAGCCAACTATGTGCACTGCGGGTTTAGGTTTACGCAATTAGAGATCATGAATGAGTGTGCAGATTTCAATGTGAGGGGTAAATAATTGGGGTGTACATGCGAGAGGGTGTGAGGCTAGATACTAGGTTGGGGGAAGTATAATGTTGAACACAGAGGTTACTCTCATTTAATGACAACAGGACTTGCTTAGTCAAGGTTGCTGCACAGCTCAGTCATAAACTATATCAGGCTGCACCCCAGTGATGATCGCCATGACGGCAAATTCAAATTACATTTCTGCGATTCCAAAAGACCCAGCAGCTGAGCATAAGTATTTCCGGAGATTTATTTTAGGCCAATAAGACATGCAGCTCATCCTGACCATGAAATGATAGCATTTCGGACAGCTGTAGTTTTCCTCCCTTTGCAGAATGCAGTTGCCGGCATAGAGCTGTGTTAGTAATTGCAGCACTAGCCAAATTATGGTACAATCAGAGGATTATATGTATGTGCAGATGGCATTTTTTGTATTTGATATTACAAAACAATTGTTTGAGTGATATTACGTTCACTGTGAAATTCCCTGTTATTGCATCTGCTGGAAGTCACTTTCATTGTGGTTACATTCACATCTGGGGCGCAGGACTCTCTAGGTACCGATTTTCTGTCTGCGTGGCAGGAATGAGAATTCTGATTCAATTTTTATTCCGTTCATATTTTTCCGCTCAGCTAACCAGTGCGCATTCACTAGAGCAAAAAAAAGCCCCACAGCCAAACATGTCAGTCTGCGTGAATTTCAAGTGCTATGTCGGCTCTCGGGACTCCATGGACCTGGGCTTTGGCAGCTGTGTCCACGTCTTTATGAATGTTAGCGATTCACATCACTGAAGAGCAAGAGTTGCTGAATTACCTGAAAAGTGTATTTCTAAAACACCACTCAGCCAGGGAAAAGAAGTTCATAAACTTGTCTTTGTTTTCAGTTATCACATTTGGTAAGGGGAGAGAGAGAGAGAGTAACTACAGAAAATAATTTTCTTTCGTAAAGATTAAGGTGAATTGAGCCCTTATTTTATATTGTTACAGATCAAATAGGATCTTCCTCAGATAATTGGTAGCTAAGAGTCCTTCAGAAAGGAATGGCTTATTTTATGGGTTCCATTTTATCACCAAAAAGTGTAATTTCAGCACATAAACTACATCACTCTCACCTCAAGATATCGCCATTAGGCGCGGATTATGTGTTGTGCTGCTGCTGCTCTGTATGACTTGTGTTTTAATAATCTGTCTAATGGGTATTTATAGAGTATTAGTCACCAGCCTTGTCCCTGGAGATCCACCAACCTGAAAGATTTCATTGCAACCTTGATCTAAGACAGCTGACCCTAGTAGTCTGCTGATGGCCAGGATTACAAGCGTTTGTGTGCAACGCACTTTGTAAGGGTTGGAGTAAAACTTAAAGGATAGTATGGTCTTCAGGAACAGGGTGGGCAACAGGATTGGTGCTTATGTTTGTGTACATTTCTGGAGTATAGCTATAATGCAACGGTGTTCTCACCGGTCAGCGTGTTCTCATGTAGTTCACAGTTTTGCCACCAGAGGGCAGGATATCCCTAAATGTACCTGAGATCGCATTGGGGACCCCAGGGGAAGTCCCAAATCTTGTAGCCAAGTCTGTGTTTAGCACAACGTCTATTTGTGTTCTGTGCGCTAACATAAGCACGATCTACGTATGAGAGGGAAAAAAAGAGATTCAACGGTATGTAAGCATATATGTTTATGCTGTGTACTTATGTTTTACACCATGCTATGCGTATTACTGCAGTGCCGGTGTCACTGTGTGTGTGCATGTCTGTGTGTTTGCGTCAGCAGTGAATGTGAGGGAGACTGAATGAATGCGCCAGATAGAGAGTGGGCGTCAGATAGATGGAGAAAAAATGGAGATTAAGAGAGAGGGTACGGTCGTAAATTTCCCACCAAATTCACTGCTGTGGCAACCCAGACAGCCAGGAGACTAGGCCGTCGCCAGGCAACCACGGGTCTGGGCAGAAGTGGACAGAGAGAGCATTGGGGGGCGGGGAATGTAGCTAACATAGTAGATGGACATTTACATACCACCATCCAGGTCGCCTAGTTTGACTCTCCTTTTATAATCTTACGCTGTGCTACAGAAGATTTCAGTATTATCTGAGAAAACATATTTGCGCGCAGGCTTTCATTCCTCACCTGATTCCATCAATCAAGTACTTAAGACTTTAAGGGTTGATTACTAAAATCAGATGTATAATTGCTAGTTTGAAAAAATAGCTGACCCCATACTTGACCTTTCTGGGTAAGGTTGAGAAGCCCTGCTCAATCATTATTATTATAATGACCCTCCGTGAGAATGATAGATTGAAGCATATTTTATTTACATACCACATCACTAAATATATATTTGAATGTTTTACGCATTTGCGTACGTGTGCTAGTTTGTATGTGTCTTCATTCTTTGTGTGCACATGCATCAGTGTGCTTTGTTTACACTTAGACCTTATTCTTACATACCTCATTGAATCCTACACTGTAGAACTGAAAGCAAGAACTCAGCATTGAGTTTTCCTTGGAACTGTCGGTATACGCACAAACCGTGATTATTCCATAAATTATCGAAATGACGAGTTTTCATTCACCTGCCAAGCTGTGATGTGTATTTCTCTTCCCGTAGAAAGGGAAGTGAGAGGATTTTTCCACAGTGTGAACCATAGACTTATTCGACTTCAGTGGCTGACATTACCACTGACACGAGGTTGTGTCTCCCCCTGCAGGCTACTCCAGGCACTACAGTCACAGCGCATTACCAGCCTTCAGTCTCCGAATGTGAGCGGATTCGTTTCTCCCTTGCCAGCAACCACAAAGAGAGAGGGAGAGAGAACCAAAGCGAGGGAGCTTGGGTTTGCAAGACGAGAAAAAGAAAAAGAAGACCACAGTGGCGACACGGTGGAAAAGACAGGGTTCAAAAGCCGTTGCTCTCTTTAGATTAAATCCATGTCCCAGATTGACCTAATTTCTGCCCCAAGAGGTTTCTATTGTGGAACAGGGAAAGGAGGGAAGGATGAAAGGATGGTGGAAAGTGGCAATGAATAATTGATGTTGGAAGATGGATGAGGTCATCGTGACTGCACACACCGCTCTCCCTCCCTCCTCTCGTTTTTAACCCAGATTTTTAAAATATCTTTCACAAAAAGAATGAAATTATAAATATCTTGGAAGCCTTTTCTGGGGTGTGGCACTGACGTCTGAGGCGCACGTGCAGCGAACGTCAAATGCTCGTCAGTGGGGTGAGGGGTGTCGTGTGTTGTAGTGTGTGCGTGCCTGTGTATGTGTGCATGCGTGAGAGAGTGGATATGCCTTTGCGTAAGAAACAGGATGCATCGATGGATGTATGTGTATGAGACGACGTGTGAGGGAGCGAGAGAGCACCTGTCTTTGCCAGAGAGGAAGACAGAGAGAGAGAGAGAGAGAGATAGAGTATCTACATGTTAGTTTCTACAAGAGAGAGCTTTTTTTGAGTCAATAATGGGAATCATATGAGGGTCACAGTTACATTCAAATGTACAGAGCCAAACTGTCACATTTAAGTGACAATCAAACTCAACATCTAAACAGAAATAATCTCTCTTTGAGTCAATCCCGCACAGTCACATTTAGCGCTGAAACATCCATATTTACAGCCTCTCAGAACGAGATGACCACAATCAAAGGAGGAACAAATTATAATATCAGATACTGTAACTATTTTTCCCGAGCCGTACTTTCTAAATATCCACTACAAATGTCATTCAATAACATTATTTTTCCATGTAAACTCCAGCTTTCCCCCAGTGGAGAGAGATCGTGGGGCGTTTGGTGCGGAGGACATGAAAATGCAATCAGTAGTGTCTGACTCAATGCCGCCGGTTGGAAAAGAGTCAAACAGGGTGAAGTTGGGCCATCAGTCTCTCTTTTCCCACTGGATTTAGAAAAATATCCCATAATCCTCTTTTCTCACTGGGATTGGTCTTAACTGCAGGCCTACAATGATTTTATTACTGTAATCTGGGTGGTAAAATTGGCTTAGGGTCCTGACAAATGACGGGGGACTGGGACATTTATTGAAGAGGGAATAAGGTATTTACGTTTTTTTTACTTGGGGAAAATAATGGGCTGGCACAGTGTTTACCGAAGCTGCTTCGTAATTAGAAAGCTGAGAGTTTCAGTTCGCATTGGTTGGATTTTCTCCGCTTGTTTTCACGCCCCCTCTTCATGTTAGAGCCAGTTTCCTCCCAAGTACCTCTGTTCCTTTACACCCCATAAGACATACAGCATAACACCTCTCCTACCATTACTACTGACCAAGATGCTAGCTGCTAGCCACAGAACTGAGTGCCATGGGTGCCACACTATTATTATTGATATAATGAAGTTCACATGCTGTAGGACTTGTTCCTGAAAAGTTTATTGAGACATCATCAATATGATGACGTGTTGGCAAGTAACTTTTGGGAAGCAAGTCCTACAGTGTGGGGACTTTATTATAAAATTGTGTTTCATGCAGATCTGCTGTTTGTCCTGCACCTACAATACAGTGGATGTGCATGATCTATTTTTGCATATTGTATCACACTTTATTAATGCCTGCTGCTCCGGAATAAATAGGATGAGTCAAATTCAGAAAACAAATGACCTTACAGGGTTTGATGAAGTATATACTCTTCCAACCTTCTCATACGCATGCAAGACACACACTCTCAAGAAGGATGTATTCATTTCCAACTGACTTTGTTGTTGCTTTCACCACATTGTGCAAAGTTATTATTTTTGTATTACAAATAAAAGCAGGTTTCTTAACACAGACTATGTTAGTTGTTTCACAAAATGTGTGTTGTAATTTTTTTTTTTTTTTTTTGACATATCCTGCATGGCAATGTAGTATGTGATGGTGTATTTTGTAAGTATTGCGGTATGATTTGTTGTGGCACGATTGTGGAGTAAAGTGCTACCGGCATTTAAATGTTTGACTCTGTATTTCTTATGGGCGTACTACAATATGATACACTCACAGAGATAAGCCCAGCATTTTGGAATGTACCATCTGAAATTTGTAAAAAGGGGGGCTGTGTGCTTTACAAATGATGCTGCCATATGGAGCAGTCAGCAGCAGGACAGAGAGACGGGTTTATATGAGAGAGGGAGGGAGTGAGAGAGCGATGAGCTAAAGATGGCAGCTCTCTTCTCCCTCTGCTCTTTCATTCCCTCCTGCTAGCTTCCCTTCCTTCTCCTCTCTTCATTTCTGACCCCCTCTGCTTACACAGAGCAAACTCATTGAGCACAGCACATCCCAGGGGACCAGCCCCACCCTCACATATCTGGCCACGCCTCTCGTGATGGAATAGAATCTCGAGTCATGGTTGCCATGGCAGCGGCCCACCATCACAGGGAAGATTTAAAAATTCAGTTTTTCTCCTCCCTCTCTCTCTCTCTCTTTCTCTGTGCATCTCCCTCATTTCCTTTGTCCGCATTTAACAAGGAACAATATGTGCAAGAGATACTCAAAATTTTTAAATTGACTGGATAATGTTGGTTAGTGTGTGATGTCACTAGCAGATTTTGGAGAGAAAGAGGGGGTACAAAACAGGAGCTGAAACTCCACTGCATTCACAAATTCATCGATTTTTTAGAAAGAAATCTCCGTAAATCTGTCTTTGCCATCCTTGTACGTACCGTCATACAAGACAATGAAAAAAATACACCATTTCAGTGTGGCGACGGAGGGGGAGGGGAGAGGGACACTCAGATCAATAGTAAAATACACACAGAGCCCCGAAGAACGACACAACACGGGCAAACTTTCAAACACTTTCATTATTTTCTCCACATAACTCAAAAAAAACCCCCAAAAAAACCAAACAAATCCCCAAAAAAGAACAAAATTTAAAAAGTTAAATTAAAGATAGAGGAAGGAGCAGGGCATGCTGGGGCATGCGATGATGTCACAGGGGGTGGGGCCAAGGGACAGAAGGGGGGTGGGGAGGTTTTCAGAGGGTGAATGTTACAGTATAAAAACTACAGGAGCAGACAAATTGTAGCATTCATCAGGTTACCATTGTTTTAATTGGACAGTTCTCACAGAGGTTCAGGAACTCAAGTCGGGTAAAAGTGCACGTCATTCTAAGGACAAAACTCGACGTGTTTACTGGGCTTCAGTTCCTTTACATCACTGGAGAGTTTCTAGTTTTTTTTTCAACACAGAAAGAAAGTGAGAAAGATAAAGAGAGGGGGAGAGAGGTACATACCGCCAGTGAGTGTGACTGGTAGTGGGTGAGAAAGAGGAAATTCGGGGAGTACAGGCCCCTCACACACATGCTATAAAAATGTCTCATTGAGTCATTGTTCATAAGCCAGCTATAAAAAATAAACAAAACACTTTGCTTTTTTTTTATCTTCTTCTTTCTTTTCCTGCTTTAGGTCTGGGTTACGGTGGCCGAACAGCCAATAGCAGGCCTCCGTGATCCTTGCTCTGGCCGGTCAACTTCCACGTTGGTCTTGGCAAACGCTTCAGAAGAGGTCTATTTTAGCCAATAAACTGCATCTCGGAGAAGCCCAGCTACGTCCACGTCAATATAGGGATGAACGGAGACTGGTTTTTGCAACCCTTTACACTGCTCCCAAAACTAGAAGAGATTTATTATTTTTTTTATATTTTATCTATACAAAACTAAAACATACGTGAGCATGCAATTTTGTTTTTTACTTTTAAAAAACAAGGCAGTTGGCGTTTTTTCAGACATCTTGCAAATAGCTAGAAAATTTTTTTTCCTCAGTAAATAAGTCGTTTCGAAAGCAGCGGTTGAAATGTAACAGTCTCTGAACTTTACATTTGGGCTGGGCTGTGGCCACGCCTACAGGTGGACGGGCGGGTTAGAGGCCACGCCCATAATACCCAGCAGGTCTCCAGCGCTCCAGGCGAAACATTTTATCATAATAGTGCTGACAACTCAAGCAGCAGGGGAGGCCATGGGGGTGATGGGGTCGGGGGTGGAGCTATGGGGGCTGTTTTTGATGGTGGGGGCGGGGTAAGAGCAGGCTGTGATTGATGGAGGGGCGGAGCTGGGAGGGGGGCAGATTGGGAGGGCCAGCATCAAAGGCATGGACGAGCTGATTGTGTTTTTTTCGGGTATGGTGTGGTACATGCTTGTGTGTGTTTGAGGGTATGGTGTGATATATGCTTGTGTGTGTTTGAGGGTATGGTGTGATATATGCTTGTGTGTGTTTGAGGGTATGGTGTGATATATGCTTATGCATATGTGCTTATGTGCATGTGTATGTAATAACATGTGCAGGTATGTTTGTGTATTTATACGTGTGTGATTGTAGGTTTGAGCACATGGGAGTATGAGCATATCGCATACCTGTGCGGGTATGTATGTTTATTGGTGTGTATTTCTGCATATTATTTGCATGCATGTGTGTGAGGGAGTGCGAATGCGTGTACATGCATTGATGCATGTGTGTAAATGATGCGGGGAGCATGTGAACATGACGATGAGAGAATATTTCTGCGTTTTCATGCCGACAGGAATGCAATGATGAAGCCCTTTCAGACAGCCTGTCTCTCCTCAGTTGCATACAGTTGAAAATGAGTAGCCCTGTGTTAAAATCCTTCCTTTTAATAAGCCTCCATCAATCCCACATTCCCCGGGGCTGTGGAAAGGGGGAGTGGCTCTTGGGAGGAGGCGTGTCCAAAATGGGGTGGGTAGGTGGGGTCAGCTACTCTCACCACTCCCGTCTGTTCTCCTGAGAGGAGTTACAGATGCGCCCTATTGGATCTCCCCATCTGGTGAAGGTGAGTGGGCGTGGTCTCACCAAAGAAGCCACCATGGGGGCGGAGCATCACTCAGGGTCCACAAAACTACACGGATCGACAAGCCCGCGTCAGATTTTAATTGCTTTTTTTTTGACATCCCAAGAAAAATAAATACAAGGGGCAATGAACCCATCAGCATTCATCAACAAAGCAAAGCAAGGAAAGACTACAACTGACAATAATATAAAACGATAATTTGTGATTTACTATAACATAATAGACCAATAAATAAATTAGTTAAATTAAAAGTTAATACAAAAAAACTTATCTTTGTAAGGAATGTGCAATGTGCAAATAAATTATTAGGTAGCAGAGACAGCTGTGTGGGGGTATGGGTCAGGAGCATAATGCAAATTTGCGCATTTGACGCCTCCGCTAATTTCAATCTCACTCTTAATTTCTTTAATAAAGTTTTGCATCCTGTGTAGACCGACTTATGTCTCTGGTCAGAATGGGCAGAAAGGGGTTCGAGAGCAGGGGTTGGTGAGTTGAACAGCCATGACAGTATTCATATTAATTCATAACAATAGTATAGATAGTAAGAAGAATTAATAGGCAATACATTGTTTAAATAAAAAAATGAATAAACAAAATGGCCACTCCAATGTTGAGCAAAATCACCATGACAACCAGAATAGAGCTGGAACCCTGCGTGGGGCACAGAAAGAGAAAGAGAGAGAGAGAGAGAGAGAGGGAGAGAGTGAGGTATTAATCCTTTCAATTGTAAGATAACAAATGTCTCATTAGATTTTTCTGGACTGAATATTCTACCTGATGTTGCTGTAACAATCATCGCTGCCATTGAAATCAATGGTATTTTACAGTACTGAGTTTAAACATTAAGAAAACATTTTAAAAAACACTTCTAAGAGTGAAGCACATGTACAGTCCACTCTCACACCCACTGCTACTCATGTACCCACGCACATCCACACACACGTACACACACACACACACACACACACACACACATGCACATGCACAAGCACACACACACACGCACACACACACACACACTCACTCTCTCTGTCTCACCCCCTCTTTATGGAACAGCCTGTAACTTGTTCTCGTTGCTGAATGCGCAGTCCAAGGCTGGGCATGCTCGCAGGATTGGAGAGTGATATTGTTTCTTTCGTGCCAGAGCACACAGACTGACAGCTCAGACACTTTGTAGAGATTCAGCTTGTCGCGTTTATCGGTGAAGTAAAGTCAGAGCTACATTAAAATTGAAATCATGATGCCAGTTACTGTCAAAACGTAGCTTTCTGTGTTTGAAACAGCGGCTAACCTGCTGGGTATTTTTTTCATAAAGAAAATTTTTGAAATTATATTAGCATAAATATCAATCTATCTATCCACCTATTGCCCATCATCTACTGCATATATAAAGTATAGGGATATTATACCTGCATTCCAAAAGATGAGACAGGAGCAGCAATATAATTATTCTGTATATTCAGAATAAAAAAAAGTGAAACCATTGAAACCAAAACTGAAAAAAAGCATCTGTCTTTCTTTTTCATTACATTAATTTTGGCAGGCTCGAGTTATAACCTGTTTGCACATTTACCTATGCATTTGCATGCCTTTGTATGGGTTTGTGGTAATATTCATTAATGGGTAAAACAATAAAAACAGAAAAATGTGTGTGCATTTACGTGGGTAATCATATCGTGCATTTTCATGTGTTCACATGTTCATGTTAATTTGTGTGAGTGTCAGTGTTTGTGATATAAGTGCCCTGTGTGTATGTGTGTATGACAGACAGCATGTGTTTTTTGGTAAACCTGCCATACTGAAGTCTGCTGCATTGCCCCTCTCTTTGCAGCAAACATCCTCTCCCCCCTCCCTCCCTGGCCTCAAAGCCAATCTGATTGGCTGCTGCTGAAGAGAGGCATAAGTGGTTCCCTAGCGACAGAGTACTGGATAGCCAATGAAGGGCTGCGTTGTGGAAGGAGCCACTTTGCCAATACGCTGTTACTAAGGTGCAGGGAGCACGGGGAGGTTGTGCGGCAAAGGGAATGGGGGCTGGGGCGGTGGGGGGGTAGGGGCTGCAAGGTGGGGCACTGAGGGGTCAGGGGTCATCAAGCATATTCCAGCTCAGTTTTGTACTGAGCAGACTGTGTAACACAGGTGCTCCATTAGCTACCATTACTAAACTGTTCTATGTTCAGGGTAGTCTGTGATAGAGAAATGTGTGAGCAGGGGTCATGCATAGCCAGAAAAACTATTAAAAAATAAGTAGGATCAAAATTTTCTTGACTTTTTCGAATTAAAAAGATATGTTGCTGTGAAAATGTTTTAAATTACATCATTTATGTTATTTTATTCTGAAAATGGTGGGCTATTGAGTCACATTTCCTTAAGTAGACAGATATGAATTGTAAAATCTGTAAACATTATTTGCATTACAGTGTGAGAGACTGCTTGCATGCTGGTAAGTTGAACAGAGCATTTCTATGTGTTGGTTTTAGATTTGGTGCATAATTGTGCCACAGTTTGTGTGCCAGCATGCATGTGGGCGTTTACATGTGCGTTGGCAGTGGTGTATTCGTGTGGTCTTTGGTAGGAGTGTGTGTAGTGTGTTGTAATTGTGCATTGATTGTGGGTCGTACTGTATGTGTATTTGAATTGCACTTGCGATGAGGGCGGGGGGAGGTGGAGGTCAAGATAGTGAGGGGGAGGGTGTGTAACCCTATATAGTAATTCATTTATGGGTGATTTAAGATGGCAAGTGTAGATGTAGTACTGTAATTGAGCAGACAGTATTTAAATTGTTTGTGCGTGTGTGAGTGTGGGTGTGTGACTGTGCTGAGTAGGAGTGTATTTGCAGGAACCTTTGCAGCTTCGACAAACTGAAAAGTGCTAGAATACAAAAAGCACACAATTCTGGGAATTCTCTGGTTCCCATAACTTGTGATTCATACGCGCTGCAGTTACACACCCTGCATAGTCTGCACTACCAACATAAACGGAGACATTTCTTTGAACAAGATTCGTCTCCCATACTCTGCTTGTTAACCGATTCTGATATCATTTGCGGGTCCTGTGCAAACATAGGAGAAAGGAAAGGACGCCTGCACAAGCCACCAATAAAATTTTTTATTTATTAAATTAGGACAACATTTCGATCCAACTCGGATCTTCATCTGATCATCATGATTACCAGATGAAGATCCGAGTTGCATCGAAACGATGTCCCAATTAATTAAATAAATAAATACACTTTCTTGGTGGCTTGGAGTAAGTGCGTAGGCGTCCTTTCCTTTCTCCATTGATGCGTTTTAGTTGATAGCCTTGCACCTATACGCGACGTGTGTATAACTCTTTCTTCGTCCTGTGCAAACATAAACACACACAAGCACATGGTTACTCACACACACCCCCACACACACACTTGTTGCCCTTACCGAGTTAGATTTGAGCTGGGTCATATTCTCCTCATCCTGTTCTAGTGCAATGGGTGTAGATTTCTGTGGGGGAGAGAGAGTGAGGTCCCGACATAGAGGCCGCGCCTCCAGCTTTTGCACCGGGTCGGGCGCTGCTGCAGGCCACGCCCCCTCCCGGCCCTCTCGGGCTCCCGGGGGCCAGGCCCCGCCCTCCTTGGCCTCGCGGCTCTTGGGTCGCAGTCTTTGCAGGGCGTGCGGGCGGGGCTCGGGGTGGTGCGTGTGGCCGTGGCGCTCCTCGGCGTGCGCGTAGTGTTTCTGTGTGGCCGAGTCCATGGGTAGCAGGGGCCGCATCTCCATCTCGTAGTTGCTGAGCTTCTCCTCGTCCTGCTCCAGCAGCCGCGAGCGCGTCAGGCTCTCGCTGAAGGCCCGCTGCGTAGTCCAGCCCCCGGACGGGCAGTCCGCCCACCGCTCCCGCGACCTGTGATTGGACGAGGCGTGCCTGTGTCCGTTCGCCCGAGCCCCGCCCCCTCGCCCCTCGTCCTGGGCAGAGGGGGTGACGGAGCGGCTGCTTCCCCGACTGCCACCGCCCGAGTGCCGCTTGTCCTCACTCCAGCTATTGGCCCGCAGGTAGTCCCCGCTCCCACCCCCGCTGCCCCGCCCCTCCATCAGCACCTGGATTTCAGCGGCGCCCCGCTCGTCGTCCACGGCGCCCTGACGCAGGAAGCGGGCATTTTTGGTGCGGTGGGAGAGCTTGGGCGGGGTGCAGGGTGGGGTGGAGGGGCGGCTGGGCACGGGGCTGAGGTCGGGCGTCAGGTCTTGGGGCGTCGTCCCCTTCATGTAGAGCTCGGGGCTGTCGGGCGTGCCACTGGAGATCACCTCGATGTCGTTCTCGCTCGAGTTCTGATGCTTTGGCCTTTGGCACTCCACTCCTGACCGACAGGAGAGAGACAGAGGTATTACCTTTCTGACACAAAAAAATTACAGTTTGGACCGAGCGGCGAATAAAAAAACAATCAGCAGCCATTAGGAAGAGCGCGCTCATGTCTGCCCGCTGCCTGACTGATTTAGAGTCTGTGCACTCTGCTTCAACGGTCTTTTTTACTGGAAGGTAGGAGTAACTGGGAGCCAGTGGAAATATGGCCCTGCATCTGCAATATCATCTTATTTCATTGGTGGGTAAAAGGTTTTGTGAGCCAATCGGCTGGATAAAAGCAGTTTTGGGACAGGAAACAGAACTTTGTCTTGTCATACGTTGTACTTATTTTTTCATTTCGTCAGTAGAGCCCCTTGCGCAATCAGCTCGTTACACAGACCTTTACAGAGGACATTGTCCACGGGAAATTAAAAAAAAAAATGGAAGGAAATTGTTTATTGATTAATAGATTAGTCATTATATAAACATATGTATTGAATTATTTCCTGGGTTTGTTTGTGTGGTCTCCTGGTCTGTTGTTCCATTTATGGGAGTTGTTTGTGCCATGCGTACTGCTGGAAAAAAAAATGACTCATTTCACAGATGTGTCAATAAAACAGGTCAATATGCCCTGGTTTATCCATGTGTGGGCATGTACGTGTGCATGTGTTCCTATTTACATGTGTGAATAAATTATTTATGTGTGCATATACATATGAATGTACAGTGCATTTTTAATGTGTATGTTTTATATGTTTAAATCTCTGAATATTTTGTATCTTTGCCCATGGCATTGTCCATGTGTCAACCGAGAGTAAATGAATGTACATGTGACCTTGTTTGTATGTAAGGCGTAAGCTTACATACAAGAGTGTGTCTGCCTGGGTGCATGAGGAGGGCATGCACATATACAAGCACAACTTTGAAAAAGTTAGGACAGTATGGAGAATGCAGATAAAAATAGACAGCAGCAATTTATAAATCTACTTACACTTGTATTTCATTGCAGGCCATATGAAGACATGATATTTAATGTTTTCTCTGGTGAACATCACAACATCCACAAAGGAGGTCAAGTGACTGGTCATGTTTGTTGGTTTGTTGGTTAGTTAGCATCATTATGCCAAAAACTAATGGACGGATTTGAATGAGAATTTTGCCAGAGGCGGATCCTGACCCGTATTCGAGGTGATTAGACTGTAGGAGTGATCGAGATCCAAATCTGGGTCCAGGAATTTTTTTTTGGATACATCATGATCGCGAGATAGGGTGAAACTTGACTTTAAGAGTCATGTTCACATGTATGTAATGATTTTAAATGAAAAAGATGGGATGGTATTAACTCAACAATGGTTTTGCTTTCTTTTTTTTGACTATTTGAACTTTTCTGAATGACAAATTTGTTTTGTGTCCTTTGGATTTGCACTTCTATGAAGCTTCCTCATCTGTAGCCATCAGCCTTTATTTTGTTTGTTCGGCCATCGTTTACTCACAACATGAACAGCGGGTGGAAAAATAACAGAGTGAGTCTGCTGCATTAGCTCCGCCTACCCTCTCTGGTGAACCGAACACTGCTGGGTAATGGAAAACACATCACTACATGTGTGCTGGTTGTGTTTTTTTCTTGGGAATTTTGCCACAGAAGCGCAGTTGTTTTTCACAGCTAAATAATACAAATGCAATGGCTTTCATCAGAGGGCGACAGGCTGAATAATCATTGTATTACTTTATTCAGTGATAAATAATGACTTAACAGACATTTATTTACATAAATCTCGTCAAGATTATTACATTAAACAATTCAACTGCTCAATACAGCCCGGTGTGTGTTTTTCTTGCATTATTTCATTTACAACTGAGCAGATAAAAGGCCTAGAGTTGATTTATGGTGGCATTTGCATTTGAAAACTGTTGCTGTTTGCTCTATGAATCTGAAGTCCAAGGAGCTGTCGCTGCTAATGAAGCAAGCCATCATCGAGTAGAAATCTCCAAAAAAAAAAAACATCATTTACTTTAAAACGCATCACAGAAAGTGAGAAAGTGAGGTGCGGCTAAACCGCCTTCTTTGTAAACATTCTAAAAGATGCAATATGTATGATTTGGTCAGAATTTTAGTTGAAATTAATCAAAATTCAACAAAAATTATCTACAAAATGTGAAGAAATAACTGTCAAAGACAGCTATGTATTCTGTTGCAGATATATCCACTGAAGTTAGCATGCAAAGCAGCTAGCCCTGATTTTAGCCCCAGCCTGTCTTGTTATACCACTTTGAGTAGCAGTCTGCCCTCAGTCCAACATGAGAGGATAAGTAGTGCTGCCCCGTGGGCTTGTCAATCATGTTGAAGGTACTGCCCCAGTTAGTTTTGATGTTGAACTTGCAATATTTCTTCTCAGCTGGTTAGTAAACAGCTGACTGCTAACTAAACTTATGACTTTGGCCATATTACAACCCCAATTCCGAAATAGTTGGGACAAAGTGTAAATTGTGAATAAAATCAGAACGCAATGACTTTCAAATCACACCAGCCAGTTTATTCACAATAGAACAGAGATAACAGCAAATGTTGAAACTGAGAAATTTTACAATTTTATTTGCATAATGAGCTCATTTCAAATTTGATGGCTGCTACAGGTCTCAAAAAAGTTGGGACAGGGGCCCGTTTACCATGGTGTAGCATCCCCTCTTCTTTTTAACATAGAGTGGAGGCGTCTGGGCATTGAGGAGACAAGTTTCTTCAGTTTAGCCATTGGAATTTGATCCCACTCTAGTTTAATACAGGCTTCCAGCCGCTGGAGAGTTTTGGGTCTCCTTTGATTGACTTTTCCTTTAATTATGCGCCAAATGTTCTCAATCGTTGAAAGATCAGGACTGCAGGCAGGCCAGTTCAGCACACGGACTCTTCTACTACGAAGCCATGCTGTTGTAATAGCTGCAGTATGTGGTTTTGCATTGTCCTGCTGAAATACACAAGGCCTTCCCTGGAATAGATGTCATCTGGAGGGGAGCATATGTTGCTCTAAAACCTTTATATATCTTTCAGCATTCATGGTGCTTTTTAAAACATGCAAGTGTCCCACACCATATGCACTAATGCATCCCCATACCATCAGAGATGCTGGCTTTTGAACTGAATGCTGATAACAGGAGGGGTGGTCTTTCTCCTCTTTAGCCCGGAGGACACGACGCCCATGATTTCCAACAAGAATGTCAAATTTGGACTCGTCTGACCACAGGACACTTTGCCACTTTGCTACAGTCCATTTTAAATGAGCCTTGGCCCACAGAACACGGCGGCACTTCTGGATCATGCTCAACAATGGCTTCCTTTTTGCATGATAGAGTTTTAGGTGGCATCTGTGGATGGCACGGCGTACTGTGTTTACAGACAGTGGTTTCATGAAGTATTCTTGGGCCCATTAAATAATGTCAATGACAGAATCATGCCGGTGAGTGATGCAGTGGCGTCTGAGGGCCCGAAGATCACGGGCATCCAGTAAAGGTCTTCGGCCTTGTCTCTTATGCACAAAGATTTTTCCAGTTTCTGTGAATCTTTTGATGATGTTATGCACTGTCGATAATGAGACCTTCAAAGCCTTTGCAATTTCACACTGAGGAACATTGTTTTTAAAGTATTCCACAGCTTTTTTTCGCAAGCCTTCACAGGTTGGAGAGCCTCTGGCCATCTCTATTTCTGAGAGACTCAGCCTCTCTAAGACATCCCTTTTATAGCCAATCATGTTACACACCTGATGCCAGTTAAGTTAATTACTTGCTAAATGTTCTTTCAGTGATGATGATCTTATATATTAATTGCTTTTTCAGTCCTCTTTTGCCTGTGTCCTAACTTTTTTGAGACCTGTTGCAGCCAGAAAATTTTAAATAAGCTCATTTTGTGGATAAAAATGTAAAATGTCTCAGTTTCAACTGTTGAAATGTTATCTATTTTCTATTGTAAACAACATATTGGCTCGTGATCTGAAAGTTATTGCATTTTGATTTTATTCACAATTTACACTTCCTCCCAACTATTTTGGAATTGGGGTTGTACAAAAGAGATCTTTAGTGCAACCAATGAAAACACAAACCACAACATTCCATATTGCATTGATATATGGATTGCCTGCGGATGTTTTCTTGCTACAAAGCAAGCTATAATGTGAAATATAGGTTCATGCCACATGAGAATATAAAATAGCAGTGTTATCTTGACCAGCTCTCAGAGTTTCAGCGGTTTGGTTGATTTTTGTGTATTCTTGTCCTGCTGTCATTTAATAGTTGGATTCTTTCAAACTGGTGATCATGAAGTTAAACTGTATGGACCATAGACTGTATATAAAGATGGACGACGTGTATCCACTTCTTAATGCTGTACAAAAATGGAGCCAAAATATCCTTAATACGAACGCTGCCATCTTGCACATCTGGAGCCAGAGTCTGTGCAGTTGTGATCGGGTGGTTGATCCATGGTCTCAAGGTCCCGCCCACACACCCACCCTACTCAGTCAGCAGCACATCCCTGAACATTTTATGCAGCCTAGCTGGCTGTGTCATTGTTAGCCAAGAGACCGGGGGCAATTTGCTTTACATTGTCTTGTTAGGAAACGTAACCAAATATTAGGCATCTTGAAGGCACCGTTCTATCATGACTGAAAGCTTGTTAAAGGGTGAGCTTTCCTTGATCATTGCAGTTGCTAGCTACATTGCTTGGCTCCCATACAGATGTCTGGTTCTCATGCCAGGCTTGACTAATTTGTGCCGACCGCTAGCCATGATCTAGCTGGGTGACTAACACATTTACTATATTTTAGTACCTTCTATGACCCTTTTTCAAAATCCATGACAGTCCCTCAAAAGAAGGTAAATAGCTAGAGCCTGTGGGTAAATTGACTCCCTGCTATCATGCGTTTTAACGTTAGTTCTGTTGCAATTAGCTAGCTAGCAGACTAGATAAGTGACCTGTTACTAAATCTCGATTTACTAGCTAGCAATCTAGCTAACCGTTTTTAATGAGTAAAAAAGTTATTTGCACTGAACGTAGCTTTGCTGTTAATAGTACATAAAGCTATGTTCTGAGTAGAGATTTTTTACTATATATTTTCATTGTTACCTAAGTTAAGATAACCTGTTATAGAATCTTGCTAAACTAATTAGCTAGCTAGCTAGTGAGCTGGCTTTGCTTATTAGCAGTAGCATTGCCGAAAAAAGCACAGGACGTTATGTTCAAAGCAAAGGCAATTCTACTGTCAATTTTCGTTGGACTTTCAAAATCACCATGGGTTGTATTCAGTTGTCCTGGGACCTACCAACTTTTGCATGTGTGAGGTTAACTTTATATCTCTTCTCAACGGTGGCATTCAAGCACAGAAGAATTACTGGAAATAAGCCTGTGGGCAACTTCCTCCTTTAGAGTCGCAGTCAATCACGTCTGTCAATCATGACGTTACACCCCCTTTTTATAGTATCAAATAACTAAATAAAACCAAACCTATCCAAAAAATTAACACTTGAACATACATCATCAACATGATGAGAACTACTTGAAATGACAGAAACCATCTTCAGAAAAAAATTATTTGACACGTACTGTAATTTTTATATTGTGGCTCAAGGCCGATTCACAAACATGGAGGGGGCGGGTTTATAATTCATACTGCAGCCAGCCACCAGATGGCGATCAAGATGTTTTGACCTCACTTTTGAGGAGCTGATAGGTTGTCCAAAGTTTTCTACAGTCAATGGTACGGATCCACTTTTGGATCAACTGTATTGCACATTTTGGTGAAATGCTTCCCCCTATTTGTTTGGTGCAGGTGACACAATCTTACATAATGCACTTTTAAGAAGAAAGAATGCACTGGTGAGCTCAGGAACACAAAAAGGACAAGAGGACCCAGGATAACATGAATGACAGATGAGTGACAGAAGAATTCTTTCCATGTTGAAGAGAAAACTCCTTCAGTAGCTCAGATCGAGTACACCTCCCAGAGGTAGGCCTGACAGCGCCAATGCGAACGATTAAGAATTGACAGTGGTGATTTTCACATACAACCCCAAATCAGAAAAAGTAAGGATGATATGATTAATTAAAGTTAAAACTGAAAACAGTGATTTTAAAATGATCTTTGACCAGAATTATTTTGAAAAAATATTACAGCACATAATTTGATGTTTCACCACATGAATTTTTTTGAATTCTCAAAATAAACACATTTCAGTTTTGATTCTTGCAACATATTTCAAAAAAACAAGTCTTCAGGTATGCAAAAGTTAATGTTTCAAAATGCGCCAAACATTCTTCTCCTGGGACAAGTCTGGACTATAGGTAGACAAATCCAGTACCTGCACCCTCTTCTAATGCAGCCAAGCCTTTGTAATGCATGCAGAATGTGATTTTGCATTGTATGGTTGAAATATACATAGGCGTCCCTGGGAAAGATACCGCCAGCTGAGAATTAATTAAGTCTGTCTGCACTTTTGAGGTTTTAGAGAAAACTGCAAATGAAAATCCAGAACTCTGTAGGTACGCTTCTTTTTTGTCAGGGTGCATGGCCTTTTTTCTTTGAATGACCAGTGTACTGTGTGGCTTAAATTGTTGGCCAGCAGTAGGCAGACCATTCTGATACTTAGGGGAAGCAGGATATATGAAGTTACAACTTCTCAACATTGACCTTTGACAGCTATCCACTGCATGTATCTGCAGATCAAGTGCTCAAACTAGACCTTGTTAACTTTGAAAAAATTTGACCCAAATAATTCAGGTTTTGGAACATTTGCAGATAGACCTTGTTAATTCTCAGCTCATGTTGTCTCGAAAGTTGCTCAAAAAAATCCACGAGGAAAGTCATCGAGTATGATACCCTAGTAAAAATGTATACCCTGAATGCCTTACATTGACACACCTGTCATTAAATCGCAAGTTGGATGGTTTGATAACGGTATTACTTATTATTTGAAACCATCTTTGCCCCCAAATATTTGAAATAATGATTAAAACAATCTTAAAATAAATTTTGGCATTTGTTTGATTTATTTTTCTATTAATCAGACAATTTCACTGAATGTAATTGCTATAGCTACTTGAATGACAAATGGCTCCAAACTTTTAAGTGGCGGTGAGCTCCAAAATTTTTGGGACAAAGGCACGTTTTTTTCTGCTGATTTGGCTCTGTACTCCACAATTTTAGACTTGTAATAACACCAGTTCACAAGGGATTAAAGCGCAGATTCCTCGCTTTTATTAAAGGCTGCACTGAATTGTCTGCAAGCTGGTTTTTCCATACCTGAAAGCTCAAAATCAGCCTTCAATTATGTGACTTGCTTGATTACAAATCTAAAACCTCAGAGAACAATCAAATTATGGCTGTACTGTACCAATGTACTGTATGGACAAATATACAGTATGTGGGTGTAGAGGAACTCATGGTGCTACTACATCTGTTTAAATGGTCAGACCTGGCATCTCTCCTGCATTATCTTACTATGTCTATCACTCGAACGTTACAAAGCATTCTGTTCATCAACCCAAGCTGCCATTTCCCCCTCTTATTTATCTATTACATATAACATTCAATAGAAAACAGCACACTGTTATAAATTGACTGAATTTAAAAGTTAAATTAACGCATTGTTACCTTTTTATTTTAAATGTAAGTAGAGTCTTGCGTCTTGCATTTAACTGTGGTTTACAGTTAGCATACACTGAACCTCTGTAATAAACTGATTGTAAAATCACAGTTAAAATAACCGGAAAAAAACATGCCAGTTTATAACAGTGCAGGTAAAAATATGAACTGGGCAGGAAAACATTGTTTACTATTTGGTTCAGAAACTGCTCGTGTGAATGATCGGGCATTAAATGGACCGGCGCCTGAAACAAGCTCATTTGAACACATCTCCACTAATTAATGTCATGCTGTCAACAAATGCTGATTACACATAATGACACAACTGTCATCATGAGTCAGGGGGAAAAAGTCACTGGATCTCTGCCTGACAGACTGTGAGCTGTGCAGGCGGGAGTATTTGGCAGGTGAGCAACGCGGGACAGACTCTATTGCGGCCTTTTCCTTGTATATCTTCATAGGAAGTGATTTGATTCGTGAGTCCGATCTACAGGAAGAGAACTGAAACAGAAGAGTCTTCGGGGTGATGGCGAACATAATTTACATCTCAATATATTGCAGTGCAGCTATTTTAGGGAAACTTACCCAGAGGGAGTTTTTAAAAAACCAGGTACATCAGCGCATTGCAAAAGGTTAATGAAAGCAACTGTAGCACCGATAAAAAGTTAACAAACTGAGAGGCAGCAGGAGGGTGAACATAACATGGTGGCAGAGTCAACTATATCTACAGTATTCTTGCATATCCTGAGAAATGTAGTCCACTATAAAGGCTAGGAGGAGAAACCTTATAGTTTCCATAGTTACTGACCATCAGGGTTCAGACACTATGGTGAATTTAACCTTTAATCCCTGCTGTGTAAGGTACATAGTACCTACTCTGTGTGCTCGACACCAGACATGAGCTCGGCTGGACTTGAAAAACATCTGTGGTTTAACCACCTGAGTGATTTTTCTTTGCTTTTTATTGTAAGTGAGAGCCCTAGAACTCTTTTCCCTCACACTCTTTGCTTGTAGAATCTCTTTCAGTTGGCAGTAGTGATTGTTGCATCAGCGATGTAATGTTCAGGCAAGAACATCAGACTGACTGCAGCATACCAATAAGTCAAACAGTGCGCAAAGCCAGTACTGCAGGTATATGTGTGTTTTGTGTGCGTGTATGTGTGTGTGTATGTGTGTGTGTGTTTGAGTGTGCCTGTGTGTGAGTGCATGTGATAGTGGAGGACTGTGGAGGAGAGGTGCGGACATTTAGTCTCCGACTCCTCCCACAGATGGTTTGGCCAGGCGACGCGTCTGTTAGTCCCTTTGATCTCATCCCCTCCCCTCCCCCCCCCCCCACCCCATTTCCCACACCCTCTGTTTCTGTGTATGTTTATGTTTGTGCATTAATTAGACAGACAGAGAGAGAGAGAGAGAGAGAGCGAGAGATAGAGAGAGAGAGACTGGTGCTGCCGGGTGGGCGAGTTGCCATGACGGTTGGGCACTGACCGTTTCCGCGGTGATGGAAGGAGGGGGAGAATTCTTTGGCAGTGACCCTGGCCAGCCGACACTCTTCCTGAGCCTTCTGAGCCGCGCCCATGGCAGCCTCCGCCTTCCCTCGGGCATGGGCCGTCCTGCGGGGAGAGGAACATGCTGGGATTGTGCTAAATAATATGTACACATACATGCACACATACACATATACGCATACACGCACATACATGGACACTCATACACACCTGTACATACACACATACACAGGCAAACACATACGCACACAAATATACACGTGCGCGTACATTCACACGCATATAAACAAACACATGAGAGTACACACATACATGCACAAACACAGACGTACACACGCATACACGCACATACGTGAACACTCATACACACATGTGCATTCACACACACACACACACACATAAACATGCGAGAGTACGCAGACTGTACACACACATACATGCACATGCAGACACACTAACTGTCAAATATGCACGTACACACACACACACACATAAACACAGGAGAGCACGCAGACACATGCACAAACACAGATGTACACACACATACATGCACATGCAGACACACTCACTGTCAAATATGCACACACATACACATTCTCACACACGCACATCTTCACACCCATACACACACACTTATACACATGCACACACACATATGAGGGGCAACATAGGCCATAATCTTCAGCTGGACTCTCTAACACTCCTTCAAACTCTCTCACACATGTCAAACACCCTCTCACACACTCTCAATCTCTCTTACGCACCTTCACACTCTCTCACACACATACACACATGTATGCACAAGGATTTGCACATGCATTCACAATTGGTCACCCGTACACACTCACATACATAAACATGCATACTCAGTCATATACAGACACACAGAGACTTACGTACATAGAAACCACACACAGACAGCAGTCACTATTCAGTTTATGCTTTTGAGCACATAATGTACTAAACAGTGAACTGGTATTGCTGAAATGTCAGACGTAAACATCTGTAAACAGGTGCACATATTGTATTGGCACAAATGATTGTAATTATTGATTTTCAAATGTTCTGTTGATTTTTTTAAAGTGCATTTTCTTTTTGGTACACTCAATTTAATCTATAATATATGTACTATCAACATAAACCCTAAACAAAGCTGGTTATTCCTTCACTTTTTTCACTGAGCATTTATGTAAGCAATATACGCTGACATGCCTGTCGGCACAGTCTGATACTGCCATGTTAAATGAGCCCTTAAGAACCATACTGGGCCAACCCATGTTGGGGAACTTTTGAGAAAATGGGACTTAAAGTTGCCAGCCTCCTGTGTCACCTAGAGTAACTGGGAACTAGAAACACTGCTTATGTTAAAAACTCATGATATGTTCAATTACGTAATGCACTTCTTTTGCAGGTTTTGGATGCCCTTCTGTTTCGTTTAAAGTGAAAGGTACCTCCTTCTGAAGCGGAATCATCATCTTCTGATTAATTTGGGACAAACTCTGGGTCTCCATTATCTTACACTTCACCATCATCATCAATCATAGCAAGCAGTTCCTCATCAGTGAGATACCTAGCCGCCATGTCTGCAATGAATTATGGGAAGGTTCTGGGATGGCCTATTATGGATAAGGCAGTGCAGTGCATATGTACAGGGGCAGAGAGGACGTTTGCTTGTATGAACAATCCATGTGGGTAGATTGGGTTGGCTCATTTAGGAAATGTAGATCTTAGTTTTCTGCACATGCTGACTACCTCAACTCTATTTCGCCAAAAGTGCGGGATGGCCCGGTATGGTTCTTAGGGGCTCAAATGTTGTTTCGGAATCAACTAAATAATTCTTGTCCAGGAGTAACATTATACTCCACCGATGAATCGCGGGTCTGCTGTGATGATGTCATAAAACCATCAAGTCTTTACAGTTGTGCATTGCACAACGCTGTCAAGGACCTTCGGCTACCAGTTCAAACCTAGAAAATACCTGAAGGTGAGAAATTTAGGAGTCAAAGTGATGTCAAATTATATAAAATTCACAAGGCTAAAACTACTTTGGGTTTTCATGATAACATGCATCTCTGCAAGTCTCCACTTTCTAACAAAAGCTTTCTAACATTTGCCAGCTAACTTTAGACAACTAAACACACAACATTTGCAAGCGTAGCATAAATATGAACAGTTTCATTGCAAAAGGGAACAAATGCCACTTTCAAAATTTTTGAACCACCACTGCAAGAAGATCATCATTGGTAGCCCAGCAGTCATGCCAAGTTCAGCCCTTAGCAACACGCAATATGTCCCTGTGTTTAGCATGCTTAAACATCAGCTTTCATTCCAAAGCGCAATAAATACCACGCCAGCTTTTCCGCTAACTGCGACATATCCACGAAACCAATCAGCGATGGAGAATACTGCACAGCCAACAGGCTCTGACTGTTTAGCGACTCTTGTTTTAGCCAAAACAAAAATATGAGTATCATTTTTATGTTGCATGCTCTGCAGAAAAAAAAAAAAAAAACTAATTACCTGTTTGAGTGAGTGTCCAGACAGTGTTTCATTCATCATGTCCATGACATTAGCTTTCTGTAGTGGTATAACTTGCCCATTTTTTGATTTCTCAATACATGTCTACAAAGCAGCTGATGTTCTATGTCTACCGCCTTAGTGCTAATGCGGCAGCGGGGGACAATAAATGTTTGAAAACAGGTCAAGACCATCAGATATTTTAAGGGATGTTCCGTGCCTCCTCTGTTTCCAGTTCACCAGTCACCGCTGGATGATGAGAGGCCAGAGCCCGTTGGACATGCAGTGGAGGACGTTTGCTTCAGCAGAGTCTATTAATTCCTGACAAATGACACTACAAAGGGCATTATTCTGCATATTCTATGGTGGTTTGCCAAAGAAAAAACATTGAGGCCATTACTTTATAGTTTCATGTATTATGTAATCAAAATGTAAGGTTTTTCTAAAGCCATAACTCTGTTCCCTTTGTAATGCTTTAACGTAGAATCCTGAACAGACAGTTTCACTGGAACTACCTAGTAGGTGTTCACATTTCAGGAAGTAATGGACACCATGGAGCCAATCAGAATCTAGTATTCACCCAGAGCTTGGTGTGAACCAAAATAACTGAGATGTTTGAAATTGTATAATCAGCTGAAATGTATTTTTTCCTCCACTGTTTTACATAAATGCTCATATTCAATCTGCTTTTCTTTATTGTAACATCAGATCAAATCACAGATGGTCACATGGCGTTGTTATCACTCATGCTCAATATCATATTATATGATAAGTCTTGTCAACGTTTTTTCACAAATGAAAATGATTCCACAAAAATACAGCCATGAGATTAAAGGGCAAAAATTTAAGTTTCATTATTTCATAATTTTTTGCCTGTTCTGTATGTGATATTTGTTATATAAAAAAGAATGACATAATGAAGCAATCATGCAGATTAATGTGTACAGTTTGGCGTTACCAGGAATGAGATAGCAACACTCAGCAGGGGGGGATGGAGTAGTCACAGAGAGAGCTATACTGAAGTGTTCCCGTTAACACTTGGGATTTGAGATTCCTGAGAGAGTAGGGACAGAGCTACGTATGACGTCTGTTCTGCTGTGAACTGAAGCCCTTCTCAGTGTGGATTCACAGTCACTTCAATGCAACATTTCAGACTGCAACCCATAAAAGCTCACCCCTTCATCTCAAGTCAGAGCCAACTACAAGCGTCTGTGATGAAAGGTTCTCAGGATATTGTTCTATGGGACCTTTTAAGGCCTTTCAAAGAGAGCAGAGCCAATTAAAGCCGCCCCTCCGTTGCTCTGCTCTCCGATAGGTCTTCATGTCAACTTTCATTTAGCAAACCAGACTAATTACCTGCTCAACAAAATCTCCAGCTGTTGAATGAGCTGTGAGTTTCATGAGAGTCAGAGATATAACCCTCAGGAGAGCAGGTCTCCAGAAACAAGGTCCGTGGTACATAGTTTAGTACATAGGAAGGTCAGGTTTAGGGTATTTTTTGGCTTTAGAGTATTTTACATGGTCCTTCTAGCCAGATTACCAGATAGATTAATGATTTCTAAATCTCATTTTCAGTACATTTTATCATTGGGAAAGCAGCAAGGTAGTTTTCTCTCATTCATTTGTACTGGAGAAGTAAACCAGGTGGCTCGCAGACAGCCAGCTGGAATGTTTTCTGATCAAGCAATGTTTTTGTCGCAGGCTGCATCTCCAGTGTAAGCGAGGGCCAGGCCCCTGCAGTTTGGGACTCAAGCAAAACTGAGCTGTGGAGAAACACAATACCACCGGATGCACAACTTAATGAAGATTAATTTGATCGCTAGAATCCGACTGGCCAAACGTACGCCATAGTCTGGCCAATCAGGAGCAGACGGATCGTCATAATATCAAGAACTCTGAGTACCGCTGTCTTGTCCTAAATATAGACATGCCCGGGAGATACGTTCTAGTTATGATAATCTTTGGACAAAGCCTCCTGAACGCTCCACTGAGGCTCGGTATCGCAGTAGAAGCCTGAAGTTTCCTTGCAAGAGCCTGTGGAGCATTTAGATGAAAGCCGAAGGGTGGAGGTAGGGGAGCTAATACTGAGGGAATATTGAGGATGGAAACTTTTAATGAGAATTAGCAGGAATATATGGACATTTACAGTGCTGAGGACCTCAAGAGGAGTAATTAGGGTAGTTATTTTGCACAGGCTGCACTCACCATGCCACATGCATTCAGAAAAAAAAAAAAAAAAAAAGCATTGAACCTTTTCATAGTGCGATCTGTTTGAAAAACCTTAAAATTTAGTTCAGAAATGTAGTTTTGAATTTATGTTTCAGTCAATTTGAGACTCTGGTCCAGAGGTAGACATCCAAGGCCAAATTCATCTCTGATGAATTTCACAAGTCCTGAATTAATCTAAAAAATTCATACCATCTCACTCCATTAGTTCAGAGGTTTTGGTGCAACAACTGAGTCCCTCACGTAGCACTGACTGATTGGTGCTCGCAAAAACCAGTATGTCCTTCTGAACTTGAGCTGCCCTCTCTTTCTATAGTCGTGATCTGTGTCAGGTTCATACAGTGTCAGGTCCACGCAGAATAAATCAGTGACTTTCATGTGGTGATGTGGTCCTCAGCTCCTTTTCTCTCAGCTCCTCATCTCTCTCTCTCTCTCTCTCTCTCTCTGTTTATCCACAGGTGGAGGAAAAAAATACGGGCAGTGCCCCTAAAACCACAGTTGCAAAAGCATCTACACTGGTGGCTCCCATTAATTTGGATGCCAATTAAAAGCACCTTATCTGCCTAAACAACACCTAACCAGCAACTCTTTCCTCGGTAGGTCTCCAAATTAAGATGACGTTGTTCCAAAAAGGGCTTGAACTGCAGGTTTCAAAAGTGGCAGGAAGATTTACGGTGGCAAGAGGAACAGCGAGTGTCAAAAATTATGATACCATAATGCCAAACAAAAAGACAGCAGAAGAAGAACAATGGCCACCAGCTAAAGTTCTTTGACTGAGCCAGACAGACACTTGGTTGGATAGTTACTAATAATCGCTGAATTACAGCTCTGAAAATTACCACAGAATAGCATCAATCTGCCACTCAATCTGTCTCAACCAAATTGGTACATTTTGATCTCTCTCTCTCTCTCTCCCTCTCGGAATTGGCATAAGCACTCTTTGCACTGATGCAGCGTATTATGCCACAACCATTCTTGTTTCACAAAATTGAAGTAAAACATTTTTTCCACTCATTTTAATTGTACAGTATGCTTACGTAAATGTCTGTGGCCGTCGGTTCCCTTGTCTGCGATTTCATCAGCCAACCCCTGATCCCCAGCACCGCCCGATCTGCAGTCTGTGTGTGTGCTTGTGTGTGAGTCACTGTGTGTGCTCCCGTATTTTTCAAACTGATGCTTTGTTTCATTTTCATGAGACTCGCCCAGCAGTGTGCCACACTCCACCCCCCACGACCCATCCACCACCTCATGCTGCCTGATAAATAATTCACTCCGAGAATCAATGCTATGTGTGAGCACCGTGTGTGTGTGCGCTTGTGTGTACTTAGTATGAAATACGATGGCACGTCTGTGTTCGTTACGTGAGAGCGTTTGCGAGTGCCCTCGCCTGCACACATGCAAGAAGCTTTATTGCTTCGTATATCTTTGCTTTCATCACAGCATTTATGAATCTCTGGCACCTGATTTCTCTTTGTCTTATTCCTGTTTATCAGCTGCCATTACTTTTCTCGGCCTTACTGTCTTGGTTCGGAGAGGCGTGGGATGGAGTGAACCTGTTTGCGTTCTTAGTCCCTCAAGCGTGTTGGACTAGCTCTGATTTCAGCATTCGAATTACTCAAAAATTACTCCTGACTTTAGCATTGAAATCGCTTCATATTTACTCCTGTTACGTTACGCCAGCTAGCAGAGACACTGACATCAACGTATCTCTGTTTCTGTCCCCCCCCTTCCTTCTTGGACTTTTTCTTCCCCTCTCCCTCCCTCCCTCTCTCTCTGGTGCAGTGTAGCATGTGGAGGTCCATCGATTTCCTCGCTCTGTCTCTGCTCCCTCCTGGCTGCCCCAACCTCGGCTTCCGTCTCTGAGGCTCACAGACAGTGCAGGTCAGTGTGACCCTGTGACTCGATGTATGACTCTATCAGTGTAAGTCAGAGTGAGTCACTGTCAGTATGAGTCTGTATAAATCATGGCCAATGGCTGAGTCAGTGTGTATCTGTGTGTTTGAGTCAGTGTGACTGAGGGTTGATCATGATGGATCAGCATGAATCAGAACTTGTCAGCGCGAGTTGTGATTACGGATCATGATAGTGTGTTTTGGTGAGAGTCAATATGAATAACAGTTAGTGACTGTTCATCAGTGTATGTCAATGTAGACCAGTGTGGTTTACACTGTGATACTGAACTTTAGAGAAGCCCACTCACCCAAACATCACAGTGACCTTTGTCCCCATGAGTATAAGCATTTACCAAAATGAGCTTCACAATGCCATTTGACGTTTGATGCCATTTAGGAATTAAACACCTGGAAACGGACTAATGCACATTCACGAACATCCAGGTTAAATTGGTTGTAATGAGTCACATACGTAGAACAGCTCGTTGGTTGGCTGAATATTCCGTTCCATTGTTCAGTGTATAACTTCAGTCCCACTATGTCTGACACATTTATGTAAACAGCGAGTTTGAGTGAGCATGAGTGTAGTAAATACTGTATATTTTATACGTATTGTGTGTTTTGTGTGTGTGTGAGTAGATCATGTGTATATAGTATGTTGTATTATAGTCTTTGTGAGAGAGAGAATGTGTGTGGCAGGTTGGTGTGTGTGCTCGTGCACGTGCACACTCTGAACCACTTAAAGATGACCTCCAGCAGCTTAACAAGCTTACAGTTTTACAATCTATTTACCCCCTCTCTCATGCTTTCCATCTCTCTTCCTCACTCACCACCCGTCTCAGAGACGTGGAGTTATTCCCATCATGCTGCTGAGGAAATTTAAATGTGAGGTAATAAATTACAATAAGGGTACATTAATTTACATTAGCTAATGCAGTAAGGAGCATTAATAGTCAGTTAATTAACAGTAAACTGATAGGTCTACTAATGATTTACTAATGGTGTTCCTGTTAACTAAGGTATTAATTTATACATTATTGAATAGTTCGATCGCTTGAGGTGTTACTTAAGGGATACTAAAGGGATGTTTTTAACTTCATAATAAGGATGTCAAAGAGCATTAACTCATTCCCTACGGAATACTTTTATATAAAATTGTCACGTTTGTACGGAATACTTTTCCCGAAAATTACACAATATATAGTATTGAAGTACAGGTGGCCCATGACCGCGATCGTCAACTGATTTTGTGCGTTCGTCGGACTGCAAATGGTCATCTATGCCGTTGGCACCGGCTTACCGTAGGGAATGAGTTAATAAATGGTAAGTTAAGGTTACCTAATGCTCATTTGGCTCTCTGCTGCATTAGTTAACTGTTAGTTAATTGGTAGTTATCGCTTATTACTGCATTAAATAATGTACCCTTATTGTAAAGTGTTACCAAATGTGAAATATAGGAATAAGTTCTGGCTCTATCTGTGATGATGTCCTGGTTTAAAAACATCTCAGTTTTGGCAGTGGCTGTGTTCAGAAGGCTGTCTAGATGGGGATCCCTCTGCTAGCCGTGCTCTTTTGACCCCTCTATAGACCCAACATGACCTTTTACCCCCAACTGTAAGCCATGTGAGACCAGCTTCCTGGAATGCCGTCACATTAACCCCTTAAACTCTAACTTTTCACCTAAGTTTTCCCTTGGGGTCGCTCAAAATCAGAAAAAAGCATTTTTTTTCATATTGTAGGACAATGTCACATACAGTGCCGTGAAAAGTATTTGCCCCTTTCTGATTTCTTATTTTTTTGCATATTTGTCAAACTTAAATGTTTCAGATCATCAAACAAATTTTGATATAAAACAAAGATAACCCGAGTAAATACAAAATGCAGTTTTTAAATGATGATTTCATTTATTAAGGGGAAAGAGCTATCCAAACCTACCTGGCCTGATGTGAAAAAGTAATTGCCGTGAAAAAGTAATTGCCCCCCATTCTCAAATCATGAATTCATTGTGATTAACCACGTTTTTTGAGTCCAATTTCACTAGCCACACCCAGGCCTGATTACTGCCAGACCTGTTGAATCAAGAAATCACTTCAATAGAACCTGTTTGACAAAGTGAAGTAGGCTAAAAGGTCTCAAAAAGCAACACATAATGCCGCGAACTAAAGAAATTCAAGAAGAGATGAGAAACAAAGAAATTGACATCTATCAGTCTGTAAAGGGTTGCAAAGCCATTTCTAAGGCTTTGGGACTCTGGCAAATCACGGTAAGAGCCATTATCAACAAATGGAGAAAACTTGGAACAGTGGTGAACCTTCCCAGGAGTGGCCGGCCAACCAAAATTACTCCAAGAGTGCATTGATGACTCATCCAGGAGGTCGCAAAAGAACCCAGAACAACATCTAAAGAACTGCAGGCCTCACTTGCCTCAGTTAAAGTCAGTGTTCATGAATCAACAATAAGAAAGAGACTGGGCAAAAATGGCATGCATGGGAGAGTTCCAAGGTGAAAACCACGGCTGACCAAAAAGAACACAAAGGCTCGTCTCACATTTGCCAAAATGCATCTTGATGATCCCCAAGACTTTTGAGAAAATATTCTGTGGACTGACGAGACAAAAGTTGAACTTTTTGGAAGTAAAAGGCCCCATTACATCAGGCGTAAAATTAACACAGCATTTCATAAAAAGAACATCATACCAAAAGTCAAACACGGTGGTGGTAGTGTGATGGTTTGGGGCTGCTTTGCTGCTTCAGGACCTGGACAACTTGTCAAAATTGATGGAACTATGAATTCTGCTCTCTACTGGAAAGTACTGAAGGAGAATGTCCAACCATCAGTTGGTGACCTCAAGCTCAAGCGCACTTGGGTTATGCAGCAGGACAATGATCCGAAACACACCAGCAAGTCCACCTCTGAATGGCTGAAAAATAGAAAATGAAGATTTTGGAGTGGCCTAGTCAAAGTCCGGACTTAAATCCGCTCGAGATGCAGTTGCATGACCTTAAACAGGACGTTCAGGCTCAAAAACCCTCCAATGTAGCTGAATTAAAACAACTCTGCAAAGAAGAGTGGGCTAAAATTCTTCCACAACGATGTGAAAGACTCATTGCTAGTTACCGCAAACGTTTGATTGCAGTTGTTGTCGCCGAGGGTAGCACAACCAGTTATTAAGATTTAGGGGGCAATTACTTTTTCACATGGGGCCAGGTAGGTTTGGATAACTTTTTCCCCTTAATAAATAAAATCATCATTTAAAAACTGCATTTTGTATTTACTCAGGTTGTCTTTGTCTAATATTAAAATTTGTTTGATGATCTGAAACATTTAAGTGTGACAAATATGCAAAAAAAAAGAAATCAGGAAGGGGGCAAACACTTTTTCACGGCACTGTACATATTCTGTATCTGTTGGTTGCAGTGCTGCATTGAAGCAACTTCACACTTGTTCTGGGAGAAATATTCAATCCCAAGACGCTGTGCTTTTATGGCTACAGCATTACATCAAATGGAAAATATCTAGATCCTGTACATAATTTTATACAAAATTTCCTGTAGTTCTGCTGGACATAGTTGGATCATTTGAAACTTTGGGATTGCCACAAGAATTTCAAACAGGCCTGAAGTTCAGATTTGAATACAGCAGATGCATTTGATTGACCCATATATGGGTTTGTATATTTCATGGGTTTAAATGGATATTATTTCAGAAAAAAGAATAAGACGTGAATCCATATTTACTCATTCACACGAGCATACATTCACACAAACGCATGTATTCACAAATGTATAAATGCAAACACTCTTACTCATTCACAAACACACAAACAAATCCAGACTCACTCACGCAGACGTGCACACGCAGATGCTCAAGTTCGTTCCATTCTTCCACAAGATTTTCGGTGCGTTACTGTGTGTGCGCCTGTGAGAGCGTGTATGTGCGTGAGTATATGTGTGTGTGTGTGTGTGTGTGTGTGTGTGTATGTCTGTTTCTCTCTCTCTCCTGCTCTGCTCAGCAAAGTATCTGGGTTTCGCTTGGGCTTGCAGCCAACACCGTGTTGGCATAATGCGGAAATCTCTCTTTCTCTCTCTCTCTCTCTTTCTCTCTCTCTTGCCGTTTCTCCTGAATTCTCCACAGGGCTGCCACCATGACCCAGTACAGAGACTCATTGGGACCAGAACCTGATGAGCTACATCACTAGAGCAGAGCACATTAGCAGCCACTCCCACCACTGACAGCCATAACCTTAAATCACTGAAGGCGTCCAGTAAATACAGCATCCATGCTGGCACCAAAATGTACTTCAGCAGGTATTAATGCTCATACACAATCTGCACACTCACCCAAACAAACACACAAACACTGGCACACATATGAACAAACATGCGCAAACTGACTGAACGCAAGTGTACACAAACACTCACGCCCACACAGACACAAACGCACCAAGATATAAACACACATGCCCTTACACACACACACACACACACACACACACACCTTCACACACAAACAGGTGCTGACGCGTGCGCTGACGCAGGTGTGTCAGAGCGCTGCTGAGCTAGTTTTGCGTCAGTTCCATTTCAATACAGTCGATTGAGACTTCCTCCCACATCTAAATAATGAATTTGCAAAACAATTAATTTTACTGGGACTCCTTAGCGGAGCTGCTGTTCATTATTTTGTTAATCAAAGCAGTTCATGAACGGAATTTTGATTCGTTTCCTGAATTGACTCAGCTGAATTGGAGCTGGTCCCACCACCCCTCTCCCACTTGCCTCCCTCATCCTTATGGGGTCAATGACTGGAAACAAAATATAGACCAAGTACCATCAGGCATTGACCTTTCCTGGGCTAGGGAAAAGCATTTTGATGGCGTGGAAGTGCAGCTTCGTGTGCTGTCATGTTCTACAAATTGAAGTTAGCGACTGCGCTTCAGGGAAACAAGACGTCCTTATATGGACATGCATTCTAACCCACTGTGGTGCCTTCAGTAAATGTGTGAGATACATCCCCACAGCAGTGATGAAAACCGTCTCTGATTCATCCAACAATATAGCTATATTCTCCGAATGGTGCTATAATTTAACAAATCACTCTGAAAGATTTTGTGAAAAGAGGAAACACTGGGACTGCATTTTCTTGTGGGAAAAATGAATTGTTACCATATTGCTACCATTAGCTTTCACCGAATCTGGTGGTTGAAACGTCTACACCGGAACCAATCACATCTGCACAAGTGAGAAATGACTCTCAAAAAGAGCAGGAAATGTGTATCTAATGCCGCTCTTCTATTACACAGTTTTAGCACTACTCGCCTCTGCTCGACTCGACTCTACTCGGTTTCGGACGTTTTTCCATTACAATTGTGTACCACCTCAACGTGGGTGGGGTCATCACAGCAAGCATCACTCCCTGGCCAATCAGTTGCCTGCAGTTGACGTCACATTTTCGGCTCAACTCAGCTCGCTTGGAACCCCGGGTGAGAAGGTACTAAAAAAGTACCGGGTACCAGGTACTATCACCTAATGGAAAACCCTAAAAACTGAGTAGATTCGAGTTGAGTGGAGCCGAGTAGGTGCCGGTGGAAAAGCCCTATAACATGGAGCCTGAAGCTTTTGTTAATGGGGCAGGTAGGGCTTACCGGGACAGGGCGATCTCAGCCTTCTGCTTGGCGATGTCGGCGGCCTTCTCTGCAGCATCGACGGCCCGGTCCACCTTCTCGCGGATCTTGCTGGCGCGCAGCGGGATGAGGTTCTTGCGCTTGCCGCTGACCAGCGCGTTCTGCTTGTACTTCCCCTCCTCCTTGGTGCCGTCAGGGAACGTGGTGCAGCCGTAGCCGTGCCGGCGGTTGGCCAGCCACTCGCCCTCATAGTGTAGGCCATCGGACCGGCGGCTGACGCCGAGGCCGGAGCGCTTGTCATTCTTCCACTCTCCCGCGTACGTCTCGGTGGTGGTGGCGTCCAGGTCGTCGTCGGCCACGGAGAGCTCGGCTTCGCCCTCGCCCAGGCTGACGGTGGAGTTGATGTCGGAGGCGGCGGAGCTGACGGTGCTCATGCCGGCCTCGCTGCGGAACGAGCTCTGCTTGCTCCGCTGGCTGGCCAGCGAGCTCTTGGACTCGGACTTGCGGAGCTTCAGGCTGCTGAGGATGGAGCGACGGAACAAGCTCTTCTTCTTCCCCCGCAGAAGCTCAGCCTCGCTGTGCGCCGTCAGGACGAAGCCGCCCCGCAGCACCGCCGGGCTCCCCGCCGCCCCGGCCCCGCCCCCGACCCCGCCCGCCAGGGCTGGCCCGTCTGGGTGGAGGGCGGTGCCGTTGCTGTGCTCGGAGCGCAGCGAGTTTATGGACGTGCGCAGGGGGGAGCGGATGACGGCCGCCATTCCGTACGGCACGCTCTGCCGAACGCCGTAACCGTGCCGCATTCCGCCCACCCACTGCCCCTGGTACGTCCCTGCAGAGGGGGAAGAGAGAGAGAGAGAAAGAGAGAGAGAGAGAGAGAGAAAGACACAGTGAGTCATCATCTTACCTGCATGTACTGAGCTCTGTAATATTTGGGACAAAGAAAAGTTTTATTTGGTTTTGCATCCTGCGCTTCGATCTGTGAACAAAACTTCCACATCTAGTCAAAGCACAGATTCTCAGCCTTTATTAACCCTTAGAGTGCTATAGGCAAATATAGTTGCCCAATGATGTAAGATATTAAAATCAGATGCTCTCCTGCGGGAGCTCTTTTAAACAAGTTGCCACATGATAGATTTTCTAGAGCTCAGGGTCATTACATTTTTCATTCCTTGAAAATTAATTGAGCACTAAGGTTTAAATGGTATTTTTTTTTTTTTTTACTTTTTGCTTTCACCGAAGAGAATGAAAGCCAAAATAACTTTCCTATCCAATGTATGCAGAAATAGTCATAAAGTGCACCTTCTTGTTAATGCTAATGGCCTACTCTTCCAAACTGCAAGCCATGTTGTTGCAGCTGAATATACTGCACAGTCTACATGTAGACGCAATAAAATCACACAATTATATTTCACTAAAATCAATTAATCACTATGAGGTTAAAGCCAGGCTGCTAGATTTTATTTCGGTGTAATTTTATTCACAATGGAAGAACCATATTGGCAAAGAATTGCTGCCTTTTAGTACTGTACATTCACCCCATTTGGGGGCCTAAAGGTACTTGGTCAGGTATACTGTACGCTCAACTGTTGCTTGGTCAGCTGTGCATTGATTGCGTGATTCAAGGGCAAGAAAGTTAACAAAAGGCAAGAGTTGATTCAGGCTGTGGAATTTTGTGTTGCCTGTTGCTTTTGTCTGTAAATGTGAGTCAAAAAGAGATGAAGCAGAGGTGGCTATTGTTGGGTGGACAATGAAAACAAATTGATCGGAGACAAGGTAAAACATTGGTCATGTCGTATTGAACTGTTTTATATTCTGTCAAGAAACAACAGTGCTCTTGTGGGCTCAGCAAAAGCAAATAACCTGGTAGATCACTGCAGTTCACAGTAGTGGATGAATGAATAATATGTTAACCCTTGGAGCGCTAAATGCAGCTATTATTGCTCTATGATGTAGTTATCAAAATCAAAGCTGTTGAAATCCTACATGATAGGTTTTCAACAGCACAAGATAATTAAATTTATATATTTTCTAATTTATTTCAGCGCTCTAAGGGTTAATTTTGCTGAAAATCCCATTTCAACCGCTGGAAAGATTGGAAAAAAGCGCTGTCCAGACTGTAGGTATAGATCTGCAAAAGACTCATTCATTAATTGAGATTCATTGAGGGAGAGACTGCATGTCAGTCTCAAGAACTGAACAATGAGCATTCAGTAAATTAAAGAAAACTAGAGAGTTCCAGAACGAACTCTTTTGGAGGCATGAAAGTGTGGAGTAAGGTACAGCTCTTGATTCAAAGCACCGCCTTTATTTATTTATTTTTTTTTTTACCATGGAGCAGATAGAACTACAGCTTATGGATGTGTGACTGCCCCTGGACCTGGATCACATGACTTTATTGATCATGTGACTCCTGAGGTACACAGGCACATCCTATCTGCTCAGTTTGAACTAAAGGCCTCTGGACTCATTTAATGGTGCTACTTGTTGCCGCAAAAAAAAATATATATATATCATAAATAAATTTCTTCAGGACCAAAGATGTGGGATGATCTTGACAGGACGACTCTTCAGGCCTGAAAGTGAACATGATGTGTCACTCGCTAAAGAGGAGGCAGATGGCAAAAATCACTCAAAGTGAGCAGGAACTAAAGATCGTTTGAGCTTGGATGGATCACTGAATATGGAAATGTCCTTATATTAAAACTGAAAGTCTGCACTTAAACCTCACGATTATTGTTATATTTCAAATCAAATGCACAGGGATACAAAGCCAAAATGACACAAATTATGTCACAGTCTTAATACTAATAGATTGCATGATCTGAACCCTAGTTTATGATATTTGACAAAATACCCTTACCATCATAAAAATGTCCCCTTTGAGCTTTACATATGTTTTCTTTTTAGCAGATCCAATTTTATCTATTCTAATAACATCTTCCAGCATCAAAGAAGATAAATAAGAAATATAATTAACTAACTTCAGAGCTTAACAGAAGCTTGATGTTTAGAAAATTATTTTAACCAGTTAAACGATGCACAAAGATCATCAGTTTCCAATCAAGTAAACACAAAGGATTGAAAGCGACGACAGTAAAGCTGATTTTTAATTGGCTGCGAGAACTTTTCTCATTTTCCTTCATTGATATATTTCCGTCTGTGACAAATATTAGACAATTGATGTGTCTATATTCTGAGAGAGAGAGAGAGAGAGAGAGAGGGAGAGGGAGAAAGAGAGAGAGGGAAAGGGAGAGGAAGTCTTTGTGTGCAGCGGGAGGAACTGTCTCGTATATCAGAGCCTAACAAAGAACCCAAATCTGCAAATTCCTCGGTGACAAAACAGGAACAGGCGATGACGACTGTTCGCTTCATGCGACAGGAATTATATTCATTATTTATATATTTCTTCTGAAAACAGTCATTATCGCTGACAACCTCCTGCGAGGCTTGTAGTTTTACCTAATGTACGATTTGCTGCTGTTTCTAACACCTTGTGCATTTTTGCAAGAGTAAAGAAAAAAAAAGAGAAACCGTGAGAGGCACAAGTGATTTATTATGCTTTTCACAATGACAGTGGAAATAAACTTCCTCACCCATGGGCATGGTAACTGTTCAAACATTGCGTGACATATGGACAGAAGCTCAAATCCCAGAGGAAATACTGCAAACCTATAAAGCTGAGCATCATAGCGTACCTTGATTATAAAATAAAGAAATAACCTCAGCTACCTAAATATATCAGACTTTGCATTAGAACTTGAATATCAACGTGAAATATTGAACAGGCAAATAGCTGAGCTGGCAGACAGCAGTCCTACAGATGCTAGCAGACTGGTTTTGCAGGACGTCAAACGGGTGGCTTCCCAGACGCTGGTGAAGTACAGGAGTTGCCTTGACTACAGCGGACTGGAGGGTACATCAAGATGAGCACAGTTGTGACACAGGCAGTTTGGTGATGTGCTGAGGGCTTACTTTTTCACGAGAGAGCCCTGGAGTTAGCTCTTGACTCTGCGGAGGTCAGACACTTCTCAGACTTTTGGTGAAGGTGCTTGACAGGGCCATGCTGGGAAACAGGCCTGTTGCGCCCTGGGGTGGTACCTGTAAACACCCGTGTATTTCTTGTGAATCCCACAGTAGACAGATGCTGCCTCTTCTGTGGTATCATAGAGACATTTTTCCATTGTTACCCCCTGAAGGGTGAGGGCAAGGGGTATTGTTTTTGGTTTGGTTTGTTTGTGTGTTCGTGTGTTTGTATGTTTGTTTCTGTGCTTGTTTGTTAACGCTCTAGCGGCAAAACTAATGGGCACATTCATCCCAAATTCGGTATAGGGATTGCAACTGACCAAGAATAGATCCCTATTGAATTTCATACAAGTAGGTGAAAGTATGTGTGAGGGGCGGGGTTTGTTGTGCCTGGCACCACTTAGATTATTTTCGGCTTGGTCTTCTTTTTAGCAATGGGAACTAACGGATTGTTGAGAGCTCTTGGAGTAGTCTCGTCTCTGCTTCACTCATTAAAGTAGTGAAGAAAAGTATCTCGAATATCCATTTCTGTCTCTTATGGTTAGAAGTGGTTACTGCTGAATGT
The DNA here is from genome assembly GCA_029692085.1 of Gymnothorax javanicus. Classification (NCBI taxonomy): domain Eukaryota; kingdom Metazoa; phylum Chordata; class Actinopteri; order Anguilliformes; family Muraenidae; genus Gymnothorax; species Gymnothorax javanicus. The sequence continues at coordinate 8,216,382 of CM056207.1, read as the reverse complement.
GTTTATGGACATCAAGTTCAAGACATCACATCAAAACTAAAGAAGTTTTCCTTGGGTGATGTCGCTCAAATTAGTCAAATTACTTTCCTAATGATTCATGTCCATTATCGATATGGGTTAAACTTCCCTACATGGGTAAATAGGTGCTAGAATATGTTCATAACATTAGCAAATAACTTTGGTAAGGTTAGCTTTGAAAACATAATGCTACCTGATAGGAGAGATGGCATTAGCTAATGTTAGCAAAATGTCGTCATTAAAGCTTTTTCTTCTCTTGACATGTTGTACATATTAGTTAGCTGGTCTGTACATCACTCTGTTATTGCCACCAAATGCTTTATGAAATTAGACCTCAACTTACATGTCCTCTCACGAGTTTCACTGTTCAGAAATGCTGGCATGACTGGTACCTAATACTTGTAAAACTAGTCAAATAATGTAGTGCTGTGGTGAAAACTCAAAGCTGTTTGATCGGAGAAATAAAGTCTCAGCAATTTAAATTTTCCAGATACCATCTTGTATAGCTCGACTCGAGAGCCTTTTGTGCAGTAACATCAGGGTATGCAACGCTATGTCACTGACTGCGCACTGCAATCAGGATTTTTCTAGCAAAAGTCGCCATATACACACAGTTGTTTATACTGGTAAATAATGCAAATGAAATGGCTTTCATCAGAGGGCGATGGGCTGAATCATCATTGCGATCCCTCATTCAGCGACAGACAGTAGCTGAACTGGCATTTACAGTATTCAAATGAAAATCTTCAAGAATATAACTTAAACTAATGTATAAACACACTTCAAAACACTGGTTTGGCCCATTCACATGCTCATGTGAACACATTACACTCACACATGACCTGCGTCATACAAGCGCATGCGGCTAACCTGCGTTCAGATTACAGAACACGAATACACGCACACACGTGCAATCTCACACAAAAACTGAATGCTCGCGTTATGTCACGCTCATTAATGTAAAACGGCTCTCTATCTTGCACTCACACACACCGTACCCTCAGCGGCTTCATTGATCTGTTCGAGCTGTACGTCATAATAATGCTGGGGGGAGGTTGAGATGTTCATTGAAGCAAAAACAGATGCAGGCCTGTACAATTACTCCTCCCCCAAACTCACTAACACACTGCTGCTGTCAGCATGCACTGGAAACCATTTCCTGTTCTACTTAGGTGTGTGCATGTCTGTTTCTACGCCTCGTAAATTCTCTGGCAGCCTAGATTTGTTTAACTTGAATTTACTTTTGGATGTAATTTTTTGTTTTTTGCATCAATGTGTCATTGGAATGTTTGCAAACATGAATTTTCCAAGAAAAATAATGCTCAAGAAATGTTTTTGTATTTTATTAAAGAAATTAACAGATGGTATAGTCTTTACTGATTCCTAATCTCAAAATCATCTGGGCTATCTGTGATTACTGGGAGAGACAAATGAGACAGCCAGTTTGCAGAAGACGCACTTCATATAGTTGTCAAAACCTACCTTCCAATTTTCCTGTAAAACTACAGGAGACAGTAGCTAAGACTTCTGATACCATTTTAATGGCTGAAGAGTACAAGCAGTAAATGTGTGTTGACTTATACAATGTCTATCCAAAAAAAGTCGCCGTTCGGATTTAACTAAGAAAATACTCAAGAGTTTATGATTGAATCATCGCAGTGATGAATATGTTTCAGCTGGTCATAATTCTTTTCATTCCACTGCTACAGTGAGTAGCTTCTCATTTTTTGAACAACCATGTCGAAGGACGGATCTCATGGTCGTTGAAAAGATGTTACTGTGTTTCAAGAGGGGCAAATTATTGGCCGGCATCAAAAAAAAAAAAAAAAAACAGCCAAGGAGATTGCTGAAATCACTAGAATTGGATCATGAACTGTCCAACAATTTATTAAAACTACTTGGATAGATAGCGGTGAAGTAACAGGTTGGAGAAAAATCATGACTGATTCTGATTGGAGATCATTTAAATGCTTGAAGAGGTCTCATCAGAAAAAATCAGCAGTACAACTAAAGGTTATGTTGAATTATGAGGGTAAGAGCATTTCCACATGCACGATGCCATAGGCACTCGGAGGAGTGGGACTAAACAGCTGTGCGGCCACAAAAAAACCGCTTGTTAGTGACAAGACAGCATAAAGATTGGACTGAGGAGCTGTGGAAAAAGGTTGTGTGGTCTAATGAGTCCAGATTTATACTATTCCAGAGTGATGGGCATGCCTGGGCAAGGAAGGAAGCCCATGAAGTGATGCACCCGTCATGCATAGTGCCCACTGTACAAGCCTCCAAAGGCAGTGTTATGACACGGGGTTGCTTCAGTTGGTCAGGTCTATGTTCAGCGCTGTGTTCTGCAGCAATAAAATGAATTCAGCTCACTGCCTGAATATACTGAATGACTGGTAACCCATCAACGGACTTTTTAATCCCTGATGGCACAGGCCATACAGTATTCCTGGATGACAATGCCAAGATTCATAGGGCCCAAATTGTGAAAGAGTGGTTTGTCAAGCATGAGGAATCATTTTCACACATGAATTGGCCACCTCAGGGTCTGGACCTTAACCAAAGGAAAGTCTTTTGGATGTGCTGGAGAAGGCTTAACAGACTGGTTTGACTCACCCATCGTCGATACAATATCTCGGCCAAAAATGAATTAAAATCTGGTCGAAAATAAATGTTGTAGCATTGCATAAGATTGTCAAAACAATACCATGACAAATGTGTCCCGTGATCAAAGCTAAAGGTGGCCCAACAAAACATAGAGTCCAACTTCTCTTTTTTTTGCACGGGAATTGTATATTAGCCTTTTAAAGCTCATTAAAGCACATTTTAATGATGTTTAAAATTTTTTTTCATTTAATTACTTTTGAAAGCATCTTTACCTGGCTGAATTGTTTTACCTTCCCATAGCACTGCATGTGTGTACTGTATGTGTACTGCATGTGTGCTGTATGTGTGTACTGCATGTGTGCTGTATGTGTGGGCACATTTACATAACATAACATGAGTGGCGAGAACAGGCCGTTCAGCCCAACTAGGCTCGCCAGTTTCTTTATACTATTGTGAATATATCACTTCAGATACTCAATGACTCAATGGTATCCAGCTTTAAGTCAAGCCTGCTCTTGAAAACTCCCAAGGTCTCTTCCTCAACAATATGGTCAGGCAAGCTGGTCCACACCGAAATTACTCTTTGGGTGAAGAAATATTTCCGAATATCAGTGCTAAATTTACCTTTTGTCAGCTTTCATTTGTATTAATACATTAATACACACCAGTGGCAAATGTTCAGCTGAAAATAGGAGAAGCACAAAGAATACATTTTAACTAATGATTAGTACTTTCCTTCATCAAAAAAAAAAAAAATTTTAATAGAAAAGTCAAAAGTCAGGTGTGCACGTAACTTACCTCTGTATGCAATATTTGTGTGATTAAAAAACAAATGCATGAATAAATATGCTTTTTACTTGTTGAAGTAAACGCTTTAAGCAAAGTGCCACAAGATCAAGCAGTAACTGAAGACAGCTGTGGTGAAGCCCTGACAGAGATTCTTCTGGAAAGAAATCCAGCATCTGCTGCTGTCTGTGGGTTCCACATTCCAGGTAGTCATTGACTGCAAAGGATGCTACATAATATTAAAAATAACAATTTATCAAGCACGTTTTGATTTTTGATTGATCATTTCATTTCAAATCTACTGTGGTGGCATATGGAGCCAAAATGATTGGAATTCTGTTGCCACCCAAATACTTATGGCCCAGACAGTATTTCTTTCACTTCCTATGCCATCTACTACACTGACACTGGCAAGCAAGAAAAAAGGTTACAATAAGCAAAGGAACCCAACTATGAGAGTAGTATAAGGGCAGAGAGGCCTTTACGGCCAAAATCCTCAAGTCTGTCCTCATCTTGCCTTACAGATCCTGAGGTTTTGGGGCTGCAGACCAATGAAGCTGCAAGTTAAGGAAAAGTGAGTCACCTTTTTTTTTAAATTTGCAACTCTGATGGTCTTACAGTTGTGCATCTGGGCCTTTCATGTCTCTTTGTCCTGGTAAGACCCATTTTGCATCTTAAGACAGTAGCTGTCATCTCTCAAAACAACAATAGATGCAAGGGTGTAGGTTTAATGCGAAAGTTGGTAGGCACACACGTAATGCAAGCACACGTAACGCATGAGCTGGAATATTTTGCAATAATCAGTGCAAGTATTGCCTTCTCTGTACACAGGACTTTGAAACCAAGTGAGAGAATATATAGCTATGCTAGCAAACCAGTTCACTATCCTGTCCGTTAAGTATCTTTATGTGTGGTAGTATTTTCTTGAAATAGCATTAGTAAGGCAACTGCAGCTGATATTAACACTTCAGATTGGATCATTGACTATGTCTGGATTGGACAGAGCTGCAAGCCAAACGTTACGTTGCACTGGATCATGTTAGATTTATGATTCTGCATTGCTTTCATTTTCCCCACTGATCTACAGTTGGTCGGGATATTTTTGCTTTGTCTTAACGTTGGTCCAGACATATCCCGACCATCCCTACCCAAACCTACACCTACGATAGACAGCCAAGTTCCAGGAAAATGTGTTGCTTTTTTGCCACTAGTTAACTAAAATAAAGGGCTGGCACATTGGGTTGTGGGTTTGAATCTGGTTTGGGGCCTTTTCATGTAGAATTTGCATGTTCTGCCCATGTTTGTGTGGGATTATTCTGAGCGCTCCAGTTTCCTCCTACAGTCCAAAGACAAGCATGCTAGGCTAACTGAAGACTCTACACGGGTCTGACTGTGTTTGAGCTCTGCAGTTGCGTAGGACATCGCCTTTAGGAAAATGGCCCGTAGGAAGTGTTATGTAATCAGTAAATTGAATAACCAAAATTGATCAGTATAAATTCCATTGTACTGAACGGTTTTTTTTTTCTTGCTCAATAGATATTTTTAGACTGTGCCTCACATAACATGATGGGAGCGTTTTCCCTTGCGCTAAAATAGCACATTAGCACAATTACATAAGGATTGGGTCACACTGCGTTACTGCGATTTACTCCAATTTCTTTTAAAAAATTCTCAGCGATTCAAAACATTGTAACTGTTATTCAATAGAATATACGCTACCGGTCAAAAGTTTTAGGACACCCCAATTTTTCCATTTTTTTTATAGGAAATTATGCAGTTTAATGTCTCATCGTACTCTGGGATGAAAGCATAGACATGATAGAACAAATTAACAATCAAAGTTAAAAAAGAAATCATGGAATCAATTTATGAACCAAAATGTATTTTAAACTTTTGGCTCAAAGTAGCCATCTTTGGCAGATATAATGGTTGAACACACTGGTGGCATTCTTTCTACAATGGAAATCAAATATTCTTCAGAAAGTTCTTCCCAACTCTGTTGCAGAAGTTCCCATAAATGTGTGGCACTTGTAGGTTGCTTTGCTTTCACTCCTCTGTCCAGTTCATCCCAAACCATCTCGATGGGGTTTAAGTCTGGCGACTGTGCCGGCTACTCCATGTTTTCAAGCTTACCATCTTGTTCGTTTTACCTAAGGTAGTTCTAGCAGAGCTTGGACTTATGTTTTGGGTCATTATCTTGCTGTAGGATGAACTCCTGACCAACTAGGCGCATACCAGAGGGTACTGCATGGCGCTGCAGAATGCTGTGGAAGCCGTTTTGGTTCAGGGTGCCTTTCACTCTGTAAGTCACTGACCCTGGATCCAGCAAAACAGCCCCAGACCATCACGCTTCCTCCTCCATGTTTGACAGTTGATGTCGCACACTGAGGAACCATCCTTTCACCTACTCGACGGCGTACAAAAAACCTGGGTAACCTTACCTTTTGTTTAAAACTTCTGACAGTTCAACACTTGTTCAACACACATTTCAAGCTATTCGTTGGACTGGAACTGCATAATTTTCACTGAAAAACTGGAAAAATTGGGGTGTCCTAAAACTTTTGACCGGTAGTGTATGTGGTTGATTGTATGCAGCCCTCTGCTCAGCTGTGCGTGTATATCCACCCTCACAAGGCTGCTCTTGCCCCTGACTTTGTTCCCCCTGGAAATAAGGAAACCCCCCCTCCCCGCCCCTCCACTCCATTTTCACCCCCAAACACTGACGGCTCCAGCTGTGTCATGAGTTCCAGACATCCTGTCAATCATCCAGCAGCTGTGAGCTGTATATCCACTGGCTCTGAGGAAGATAAAACTCGCCCCTAATCTGCAGAGATTAGGTGGGCATATTGGCACTCAGAGGGGTGAAATCAGACCACATTATGCCCATGTGCATGAGCGGGAGGGGCACTGTTTCGTCTCCACAGACCACTAATCCTATATAACTGTACAACATGCTGGCCAGCAGAAAATAGGTTCCCCGTCTATAGTCGGGTTCTGGCTGAGGGTTCTTTTTATTCATCTTCTTCTGCCATTTGCAGAATTTTTTTTTTTCCCAGCTGGGGAGCCTCACCCATGCCATTTTGGGAGGTGAGGGTGTTCAATTTTCTGTAATATTTACATAACTGGTCAGACTGACTCTGTCGAGACATGGATAATCCCTTTAACCATGCTGTGCGTTGCGCATGTCAGGGGGGAAACGTAAATACAAATATATTCATTGCTAGTGAATGAATGCACGGGGTAATAACCAGCCTCCTGTCTACTTTTCTTAATACTGAAGCAGTAGGAGGTAAATGAGACATTATGTCATTTCCTTATCAGCTGCTTAACTGACATCATGTTCTTCCTGGAGGGTGATCTCTGATTGCCGTTTTATGCATCACCGGAACAGGAGTTAATTCTTGAGATTACTGTTACTAGTGCTGTCGTTAGTCTCCTGGTGTTACCATTCATTTAACCTCATCAAAGCCACAATTTCAAAGCAAAAAATATACACTGCCGTGAATTCGGACTGTGAGTTTGGGGTTGTTTGGTCCTTGGTAATGGTATTCTCTATCCCCTCCTGATGTTTGAGTGTAAAAATCATGGAGATTTGAGCCCTAGTCTGTGCACATGTTGCATACTGTATATGCACACACAAGCATACATCAGAGCTCTGTACCTGTTAACCCTCCCCGAAGTACACATATACGCTGGATATTGTTAATTTGGCTGATTTGACCCGAGATGACCCCTTGTATTTGAGTAGACAGAACGGAAATGATTGGGGGTCTTAAACTGCGAGCAAGATAGAACCTATTAGAGCACTTTTTTTTTTACTCCTCCTACTGTAACCTCTCTCCATCTCTCTCCCGGTGCCTCTCTGTATCTCCTATGTCTTTGGCTTGCTTTCAGCTCAATTCAATCAACCCAGTTCTCTCTCTGTTGGTCCTGATTCTCATCCCCAGCCTCCGACAGAGAGAGCAAGCCCGCTCACGTACAAACGCACACACAACCGGCACCTCTGTGTCGTTTTAAATATTACCAACGCGATGTAGGCACCACATTGCCAAATTATCATCTTACATGACCTGACCGAAGACCTGCCCCTCTCAACCATCCCTGAGTTTAAATTGATAATTACAGCCGGAATTGTTTGTGTAATATCCGTTCCAGCGGCATTGCATTCTCGTTAATTCTATTTTCCCAACTTCCCATTAGCGATCATGTCATTATGATTATTACGGCTGCCACGTGCTCCCGTTGCAAACACTGCTGTAACGGGGCCGGAAGATTAAGTGCAAACCCTTTGACCCTGATTGCATGCTGCTTTCCTGTCAGGCCGATGCGAGGGCGATTGAACTGTCCACGGTCCTGAAATTGAATCCCTCCTCCGGGGGGTAAATGATTATTTGCAGGTTTCTCCAAACGTGCAGAAAACGACGCGCATTGATTAATGTCGTAGATAGACACAGAGTCGAATACGCCGCTAGTCTTTTGCCATATTGCAGAGTCGTATAATCGACCGGTGCGCTGGCCACTCCTGGCAAATGAATTCGTGCAGGGTAAGCGTCTCTTGCAAGACTCTTGTCTATTCCACTAATCACTGAACAGCTGATTAGCCTGCTGCATTTCCCCCCGGCTTGGAAAACTGAACCACAGTAAAGCCGTCAATATCTCACACGTTTCTCACAGATCTCGATAAAATATCTCACAAATATTGTTTGGAAGCTATCACTTCCCGTGTTTTATTTGGTTTCCATCAACGAAGATTGTTCTGGAATATCACTTGTATTTATCTAATTCACACTAATTAGCCATCTGCCCATTATATTTATTCAACAGCCATGGGACGTTCTTGCTTTTCTGTATTAATGTATTGGTGTCCTATCGTCAGTTACTGTACCCCTCCCCCATTCGCTGTCACAACGAATTCTCTAGAGTGCACCCCGGAGGCCCGCAAGATTCTCGTAGATAAACGCAGTATTGAACAAAAACGGCCAGTAGCGCCTCTCCGAATTTGTCAATGGAGCGAAATCCATTGTTTGTCGAGAGGCACGCATCCGCTCTGTAGCTGTGTAGCTTCTGCGGATGACGCAACGAGGCATAAGACTGGCAGTGCCTGCAGCGCGCTCACTCCATTGAACGATATTCCGCTGTCACGCCAGTGGTGTTGCGTTCTCAAACGCTGCCTATTAGGAGAGAATGAATGCAGTTCATGCCCAAGATAGCGGACATAATCAATCCAGGGGACAAAAATCAAACTTAAGTAAAGAATCGAGATGACATTTGGAGAGTGTTTTCTTTGGAAACAGGCTGAAGCGCTGCCTAGTCTACAAATGTATGAGCACCATAATGTCTATAGCCAAACAGAGAAGAATCAGGCTCTTGCGCTTACGCACAGTACAAAAATGATATACAGTGGATTAAGGTTGGTGAGTCCACTGAAATGTTATCTTGACACTTTTGGGAAAACACTGAAGCGCTTGCTTTTTGGTGGGCTACGTAACAATACAGACATCATGACTTGTGACTCAGTAACCCTAAAGACAACAATACATTCACTCTGGGAACAATTCAGGGTGGTGTTATCTTCTGCACTAAATCGTCTCATTTTATTCTCAAAGCACTCGCGTACCAGTAAAGACAGGTAATCATTGCCTCACCAATATATTCAGGAGTGTGGTTGATTAGTGTGAAAAGTACATTGCGAATATGAGTTGTCCGTGCGCTCAAATTTAATAGCCCTTCTATGAGGCACTATATTTCATTTATTATGTAAATTCTCAGCATTTATTTAGGTCTCAGAGATGTTGATAAAGGTGATGCTGTGAAAAATACACTCACCTACTACTTTATTAGGGACACCCTCCTATAACAAGTAGCTTGGTCCTCGTGAACTCTGAATTTTGCATTTGCAACTCAGTATATAATACAATGGGCATGGTCAAAAGGTTTGTTTGAGCAAACATCAGAATGCAAAATAAACAGTATTCGATACTTAAACAAAGGTTTCATTTTGGGTGCCAGACAAGGTGGTTCTTGCATCTCCGAGACACACATAGCAACCTCTGGAGTTCACACAGAAGGGTATGATAAACAAAACGATCCAGTGAGCAGCAGTTCTCTGACTAAAAATTCCTTGTTAATGTGAGAGTTCAGAGAAGACTAGGTGCTCCAAGTTCAAGCTAACAGGAAGGCCACAACTTCCTGTTACTGCAGGACTGTGCGAAAGGGCGTCTGTGCACACATCTCTCATCCTCTCATCAGATTTTCTGCAGATGGGTTATAGTAGATGAAGGCCATGCCAGGCCCTGTTCCTCCCAGCTTAGCACAGGAACATTTATTTATTTCTTTATTTATTTTATTTAACCTCTATTTAACCAGGGAAGTCCCGTTGAGATTGAAATCTCTTTTTTCGAGGGAGGCCTGGGCTCCCTTGAAAGCTTCAGTGACTATTTGTCCACAAAAACGGGGGATAGAAGAGCGTGGAAATCATGTACGTTCTGAATGAATATTGATTGGTGACCGTGGGGTCAAAATTTTGAGTACAAACAGCATAAATTGATGTACCCTCACCAATTGTTAATGGTGCTTGTTACATTTGGTGTAATGGCACGAGGCTTGCCTAACCATTTTTTTTTCCTGACCATGTGCTTCCCATTATGGTCTTTCTCTTATTTCTAGCAGAATATTGTGCCCTGTTACAAAGCAGTGATCATCTTAAGCTAGTTCCCTAGCAGTGAAAAGTGACGTGTACGCTGATGGACTCCTCAACCCCACATCTCAATCTAGCAGAGCACCCCTGTTATGAAGTGGAATGGGAAGTTTGCTGCATGTATGTCTATCTGAAAAACCCTCTGGGGCTGTTTGATGCTATTGCGTCATCATGAATCAAATTCCTAAAGAATCTTTGCAGCACCTTGATTAATCGATGCCATGAATAATTTTGGGGGCAAAAAGGGGTCCTATCCAGATGCAATTAATGAAGATGTGAGTTCTAATGCTTTTCCAATTGCATTGTGCGGTAAAACACTGTATGTTTATTTGGTATCAGCAATATTACAATATTTCCATGAATAATGCTATTGTTATTAGGGCACGTTCCCTTTTTGCAGTGAGTTAAATTCATAGATGAGGACTCTGAACAAAGCAGCACCCAAAAGGTATGTTTGGATAGGCTCTTCTTGAATAATTAATATATTTCTATTTCACTAAGTCAGCACTTGCTCCATGGAGTAATTGTGTGTTTCTGGGTGAGTGTGTGTGTGTGTGTGTGTGTGTGTGTGTGTGTGTGTATTTGTTCTGGCCGTACTGGAGAGAAGAAATCACAGCTATTTTTTCCTTAGTGTTGTGATATGAACAGGATACAAGTACACCACCAAGCTTAACCACCAGAGCAGGTCTCTTAGCATAATTTTGTCATGAAATACTCTACATTCACAGGAAAATACGAGTTTAGCAAATGTAATTAATCTCAATCAACTGGTCGCTCTATGTGGGTCTGTAGTATGTTTTGACAATTGATCTTATCTGTAAACAAGACCTTTTCCCATAACCCTGTGGGGTATTTTAGGCAATTTCTAAGGGGCAGTTATGTGACCACTCTGTTTTTGCAGCTTAACACTGATTTAAAACTTGCAGTGTTGCTCCTGCATTTCTGCTCAACAGCGTTCTGTAGATTATTCATTGACACTTCCATGCCTGCTTACTGAGGATTGTCTCCGGTCTGTTGGAAAGGTGTATGTGGATGTTCTTCATTCCAGTATCAAGTCTTTGCTTTCAAAAATAGAGGACTTCTTTATCCGGGGCATTCCATTTACTCTGCTCACCAGTAATGTTTATTTTGATAAGTTAAAGGTTTGGCCTTTGATTTGATTATCTTGATCTTTCAAGCCTTTTAAGGCCTGCCAAGAATTTTTCTTGATTATGTTTCGCATGTCGAAAAAATCCAATCACAGTCTTCAATATGAAGCGAAAAAAAATTATTAAATAAAAATCAATTGGAAACAGCTACAAAAGCGTTCATCCCAAACATTATGATCCTTTGAAATGGGGGACTCTGTTTAAAGTGCCGTAATTTCTACATGGTGAAACTATAAACCATGCTGTACCTGATGGTGAATGTTCGTTATTTATTTATATTGCTGGATTGCAAAACAAAATTGTGGGGAATTAAACCAAAGAGAAAATGTCTCACTTAAATCACACAGTTCACAGTATCTTAAATGTATGTCTTTTTAAATATCTTTCTTTCATGGACTATTCCGGCTCAGAAAGGACAGAATGGAGAGCATGGGTAATGAAGATATTCATTCATTAATAATGCATTGTTTCCGGAACGCTTGACTGATCTATAACCCAATAACTGTATAGAGGCCACCAACTGATAGGCCTTTATGATGGATATGGTCCGCTTACATTTTGTAAACTGAATGAACCTCAGGTGTTTTCCAGAAGCCCAATAATTGAATGTTTTCATTTTTTCTGGCTACTTTGCTGGCTTACTATGACTATAAACTACTTATTTATGTACACACAATAGCAATTCACAATGCCTAGCATTTGCTTTAATTATTTATTACCACATAAAGAATGCAGACAGGTGTTGCATGGAGAATGCTATACATATTCAGAGATATCCAACATTGGCTACAGGCTAAACAGCTAATTAACGGCAACAGTGTCATGCTTACTGAGCTAGTGCTCCATATACGACCTCAGACGACTTGTCGACGTGGGTCAGAGTTCTGTTGGAAAAAGCAATTTTAATTTTAATCTAATATTTAAATTGCTGTCTCATGAGTCGGGCTACGTAGCTTTGCTTGTCTTATTGCCTATGAATCGCATCCAAAAAATTTTTTCGCCTGAGCCAATGGTGATCAGGGTCCCTAAGTCACTATTCACGTCAGTTCAGCCGTGTTTTGCCTTCATTTCCGTGTTTTTTTTTTTTTAGGCTGGAAGCATTTCTTTGTGATCAGCGACATTCGGAACCACTAATCTCAAGATAAACAGAAACATTAGGTTTCACATTTCAATTTTTAGCTTCCTTGAACAGCTCAAAACGCTACTATGAGGATGACATATGCAATATCTGGTTTATTTGTGGATCTGAAATATTTCCTGGTTGGTGTAATGGAGTTCTGTAAGTAAGCCAATGTGATGATTTCAGCGTGCTATAGTTAGCAATAAATTCTACAAAACTGAAACTGTGTTGTGTGGGCCATCTTAATCCCTGAACTGCCTCCTATTTTTATCTTAGCAGTTCTTAATGTTTGCTGTTATTATAAGCATTATTGTATTTGATAAAGTGCAACATTTAGCATTCAAGATGTTTTTTCTATTTTTTTTCTCATGCAGTGAATTTCCCCGCGGAACTGACCTAATCTGACCACTGTTCTACACGGAGTATTACTCCCCAGCGCTGACCTCACCCCTGCTCCACACTGCAACACAGAGGAGCAGCAGAGAACTTGATTCTCCTCTATGGGAAAGAATTGTTTTCCAGTCAAGTAAGACTAAATAGAATAAAAACACGGGACGTGCAATGCAAAATTAAAGATAGATTATTGAATTTAAGTTTTACTTATTAAAAATGCTGATGAGACTGTATAAAGTCATTAGATGCTATTATAAAAGGATATGATAGCAAGAATGAGAGACTGACTGTACCTATTGTGCAAGTTGGGTAGACTTTTCTCCATCTTTCAATTCAACCTCCACTACATGCACAGACTGACTCGTCTTTAGACCTCAACACCAACCTGATCCAGAGGAGAGAATTGGATATTGAGGATATTCACTGGGGTTGGTTGAATCATTTAGAATAATCTCTGCTGTCTTAAGTTCTCTTTTTTTATATAGTGTGCACTTGCTGGTTTGTGGCAGAGCAGTAATTTTATTTCTGGTTTTAAGAATTTTACTGGGCCTGCTTAGATTGGGCTGAACCTGAATTTCCAAAACAACAATGGAAACAGCAGAGTAAAATACTGTATTTTCGCTGAAGGACTTATAAAACTGAGCAAAGATGTTTGAGCTGTTAAAACATGAACAACTCTGTTTCCTAAGAAAAGAGGCTCTGCTCCCTTTCTGACACGACCAGAGATTTGTCCCAGCATGGATTGTTCTCCATCACAAGCCCCAAATAGTTAAATGGATCTGCTACTTGCATGGTTAGATCTCTGATTAATGGAGTAGAGAGGGGGAGTACACTTTTTGTGAAGTCAATCGATATTTCTTTTGTCTTTCTCTTATTCAGACATAGGGATGACTGGTCACTTCACACAATAAAATCCTCTCCGACAGGCTTGTGATGTTGCTCAGAGTTCTCGATAAGACTTAGGAGCGCAGTATCATCGGTGAACTTCATCAGATATCTGTGCATTTACTCCTGTAGTCTTTCGAATTGAAACTGTAGTGCAGTGAGGATAAAATGGCCGACAGCCTTGGCGGGACCCCGGTGATATTAGATGGACATCAGATACCCACGTGTCCACTCAGGCTTGTGAAAAACTAGTGGAAAGGTTGAACATACACTGGATCAGGCTGTCATTGAGTTTTAAATGGTTAGTAATTTCTGTGCAAGTTGTGAGTGGAGACTGGATGGAATTGAAAGAAGAGGAAAGGTCCAAAAACAAAATATTTAGGGGGGATGGATCATATCTCTCACTTTCCTGCTCATCTTATGAGGACAAATTCAGGGGGCTAAAAGGTGCGGCTATTGTTGGTCCTCACTCCTGCTCTAATCACTGCTCCACACTGCTGCTCTGATCACTGCTCCACACTGCTGCTCTGATCACTGCTCCACACTGCTGTTCGATTGCTGCTCCACACTGCAGCTCTGATCACTGCTCCACACTCCTGCTCTAATCACTGCTCCACACTGCTGCTCTGATCACTGCTCCACACTGCTGCTCTGATCACTGCTCCACACTGCTGTTCGATTGCTGCTCCACACTGCAGCTCTGATCACTGCTCCACACTGCTGTTCTGATCGCTGCTCTACACCGCTACTCTGATCACTGCTCTGGTCTGACCACTGTGCCACACCGCTGCTCTGATCACTGCCTCCTCATACAGCTGGTGAGCGCTAACAGAGCCTGATCGGGTTGATGTCAGTGGGGTTCTCACCGTCAGAGAGAGAGACAAGAGGAGCAGACAGACAGCTGACGTGTGTCCAGACAGTGTCTAGAAGCTGTCAGACATTAGATCCATACCTCAGTGTGGCTAATTGACAGGATCGTGCTACCTACTGAGACACTGGAGTCCTGCTGGTCACCTAGCAACTGGCTGCTTTCATAGCTTACCTTGCAATGTGCAATTCAATTGCACGGCGAACTGTACTGGGTTTGGATTCTGTGTTTAACAAGTACACAATGTCACTAATGCATTTTTCTTGGGCTTATTGTGTCTCAAACTCTTTGTTTTTCCTTCATATCTCTTTTCCCTCTTCCCTCTACCTTACTGCTCACTCACTTGAGCACCTTCATTCTCTCTCGCTCAGTCTTTGCCACGGTCATGATTAAGCAGCCCAGATTAACGTCAAGTAAGTAAACACCATTAGCTGTGTCAGCCACCAGCCAATCAGAGCACAGAGCACTGAGTCCCCTGTGACACGCTGACCCGCTGCATGTGCGTGTGCTCGTTTCCATAGCAACTTTCCTGTACCAAGGCACACTCGTGGTAATGCAGTGGGAGAGAGAGAGAGAGAGAGAGAGAGAGGGAGAGAGAGTGAGGGAGAAGGAGGTTTCTGGAAATATAAAGATACTTCAGTGTCTCCCACTCGAGATCCGCTCGGCTAACGCAGTGGTGGGTGTGCGCAGTGTTGGCGGAGTGTGTTGCGCTCCAGCCTGCATCAGCCGCATCGTGAGCCGATGGGTTCGGGAGGAAAGAAGCGAGCCAAGCGGCTAACTCCCGGGCTAACGCAGGCCGGGCGCAGAAATAGACATAGATGCAGGAGGTATCTCCGTCCCCTGTGTGTTAATGCTCTAGCACACTGATCAATGAGCCACAGATCAATGACCCACTGGCAGGCTGGTTGATTAACACACTGCGGTGCTACAGCAAATACAGCCATATGCTGGCATGTGCAGCTCTGTCCCGTGTATGTATGTGGTATCAGAACTGTCTGACCAGACCTCCCTCCGGCCTACACTCGAACGCTCACGTCACGTGCACAACCCTCTCTTTTAAAATGTTTTGATGTCAGCAAAAGTAATTTTTAGGGAATTTAAAAGGTATTTAAATTAAAATTAAATACTTCCGTTATTATGTCAAGTCAACTCAGAGCTTAGTACGTCTAACGGTCTTGTATAGTAGCTCACAAAGGACACACAGTCCCGATGTTGGACACACAATGTGCCCTGTAAACAGTATGGGCCTAGAGACCATTGCTGGTTTGTGGCACCGCACACTTGCACATTGGATTTGAAAACAATGAGCACGAGGTGATGTTGATAATGTCAGCTATAATATCTGGGTATTTACATCCGTATCATGGGAGCCATGCGGGAATGATGTCCTTTTATACCGTCTCTTGCTAAGTACTCACGGATTGTACTGTATATTGTCTGTCCTGCAGACACACACACCTACACACAAGCGTGCGCGCACGCAAGTAACAAATATGTTGTGTAACTACAACAGTTGGACTGTTGTATATCATTGGTAGAGGAAGGGGAGGTGTTAATGCTTTCACAAGGAGAGAAGGGATCTATCCTTCATTTCTCTCTCCCCCTCTCCCTCATTCTGTCTCTGGAGACCTGTTTTACAGGCTCGAGCACAAACCCCAGCCTTACTCCATCTCTCTACCCTTACGCCTCAGCAGTCTCTTCGCTTTCGGGCCAGACTGAGAGCACAGAAGAAAGCAACATAGAGGCCAATGTTATTGTGACCAAACCCAGTGAGGCCTTCAGCATATGAGCTCAAGGCTCCATGACAATAGATAGATGCCTGTTTCTGAGCACAGGTTAGCTGCCTGTTAGCTTTACAGTGCCTCTAATAATTTCCCCCATCCTTCCCACACCTCCCGATCCTCCTTTCCCTATACTCTCCTCTCCTACCCTTATGAAACCAAGCTAGACTCATCATTCAGTCATAAACTCCCAAAAACAAAAAAAAAAAAGAACAATATTGGCAAATATTTTCATCTAATATTTAAAATACTGGTACTATCATTGAGGTGTGATGTTTTTCTCTTATTACAAGATTTTAAAATCGGTTGTAAATTCACTTGTCCAGCGAACCGTAACTTAAAGCTAGTAAACAATAGTCTAATAAAGCGCAAAATTATTTAAGGTCCTTTGATGAGACAAGTACTTGCTAAGATGAACTCTTTGCTCTGTTTTTGCTGGTGTCAGGAGGTCTAGTGGTTTCGTTGGAGAGGAAGTGGATTGGAGTTCAGAGTCTGTCTCTATCTTTGTTTCTCTGCATGTTAGTCCTGGCTTTGGTCTGGACTGAGCGGGTTCCAGCCTCTGTTCTGACCTGGTTTGACTGGCCCTGTTTCCGATTCTCACAAAGCTGGTGATTCTTCTTCTTTCTCTATGTGGGTAGGTAATAATTCTCATTTAGTTTCTGTCTAGGCCGGTAATGGTCGTAGTTCTTGCGCTGATTCAATCAGTAACAGTTTGGGTTTCTGTTTGACTGGGCTGGTCATTTTTCTGTCTTTTGTTTCTACTGGGTATGGTAAGGTTCTGGTTCTTGTGCTGACCAGATATGTTACAGTTCCGAATCCAGTTCTGCTGGCGGTCGGTACTTGCTCTGGTTCTGATTTTGGTCTCAGATACTGCAGTTGACCTGGAATCCCTGTCTCTGAGGCTGCAGAAAGCGGATGGCCTCAATTGGGGCCCAAATTTATCTCTCTCCGCAGTGAGAAGCAGAATCCACTCACCAAGGATACAGATTGAGAAAGAGAGAGAGAGAAGCGAGGTCATATTTGTTTGTATACCATACTTTTTGATCTACCTTCATGTTGTCAGTTGTATGTTCTTATGTCTTTTCTGAGTGTTGACTACAAAATATTTATTTTCAAATGGCTATAGTGCATTTTGAAAGTGGAAGAGGGTGAGACGGAGAAGTACAGGAAAAGGGCCTGAAAGAAACAGGGAGAGACGATGAGGCTTGGAGAGGAAGAATGAAAGGATACGAGACAGAGGGACAGGCTGGAGCGGGTGATAGAGGAGGTGATGAAGAGGAGGAGGGGGGGAGAGACCCACGCGGTAGGAAGAGAAATGACCTGACAAGACCCTCACTGCCCAGGCCTGTGCTAATTAAACCTTTAAAATGTGAGATCACTGATATGTGCATTTAATATTCAGGCCTGAACATTCTAACATTCATGTCACAATCATTTCTGAAAATTGAAAGTAGTTAAGTTTCTGAGTTTTGAAAGACATTTAAAACTGCACACCTTTTGAAAGGAGAGAGTCTACCTGCCTGTAATGACTGATTATCCCACCGACTACCCTCTTTTCCCTCCCTGGCGTTCTGCGGCCCTTACCTCCATCGGAGTACGTCTCCGTGCCGTACCCATCCTGCAGGCCCGTGCTCCAGGTGCCCTCGTACTTGGCGCTGGTGCCCGTGCTCTCCCGCAGGCCGTAGCGCCCCTTAAATCCGTGCGTCCACTCGCCCTTGTACACCCACTTCCCCTTGTTCTCCACCCCGATCCCGTGCCTCTTGCCCTGAGCCCACGTGCCCTGGTAGGTGTTCCCGCTGGGCCAGGTGTACACGCCCAGCACCTCGAACCCGTGGCTCCAGGACCCAGAGTACTCCCCCTGGCCCTTGGGCCCAGTGCAGATGCCATGACCATGGGCCTTCCCTTCCTGCCACCCTCCACAGTATGACCCCCCATCATCAAAGTCGAACCTGCCCCCACTGGACATGCATGAAACAGGTTTTGACAAATCCCCCAAGCCTCAAAAAGAAAAAACAAGAGAAAGAGATGAAAGGAAGAAGGAAGAACGGCCGAACGCGGACTGAAAGTGCGTGGCGACAGGATGCGTAGAGCAGTTTCCTCCAGACGATGGGACTGGGAACAGAAACCTGGAACAGGAGCAGAGGAGGCCCCTCTCGGTCCCTCCTCCCTCCTCCCCCTCAGCGGAGAGAAGAGTCCAACTCGGTGCTGTTGCGTGGCAGGTGCTCCTCTGGGCCTCCTCAGATCATCACTCCCAGCTACTCCCACCGCTACTCCTTTTTCGGTCCACAGCGCGGAGTCGAGAGAAGTGACCAGGCAGCCATGCGTCTTCCTGCCTTAACTCCCCCCTTTCACCGACGTGTGCCCCCCCCTGCTCGTTAAAAAAATCTCCACACACAGCCCGTCCGGCGGCCCCCAGCTGATCTCAGCCCCCCTGGAGGCTACCGAGGGGGTCGGTCTCCGCCTAGAAACTTGGACTCCTACGCAGCGATCTCCAGGCGTGGCAGGGAACCATGGCGATCCGTCTTCCCCTCTCCGTCCCTCTCTCTCTCGGGCCGGAATCAGGCGCTCCGCTTCCCCATCTCGGCGCCGGGGAAGAAGCGACAGCGGCTCTTGCCAGGGAAGAGCGGAGCGCAAAAAAAAGGAGAGAGGGAGAGAGAGGGAGGGAGAGACGAACGAAATCTGCTCGGCTTCTCGCTACAGCTTACAATGATGGAGACGGCAATGCAGTCTCTCTGCCTCTCCGCCGAGCAGACACACACACACACCCGCGCAGGCACGCACGCACACACGAGCGCATACACACTCCTTTACGGATGCACCGATCGCACACTTCAGCACACCTCGATGATAAACAACCAATCTGATTTATGTTTTTTTTCCCCCTCAATCTGCTTCTCCCGTTCTCTCACTCTCTCTCTCTCTGTCTCTCTCTGCTGTCTGTTCCTCTGATCTGGTTGTAGTCTACAGCTCAGGTCCTGGCTCCCATTTGATGGATGGAAGGTGGAGAAAAATCTGTACGGATTTACGGTCCCCCTGTTTTTTCCAGCTTCCTCTTCTTCAGGGCTCGGCTTGGTTATTACTCACTTATCGCTCGCTACCTTTTTTTTTGGTCGTCATCTTATTTCCCCCGGCCCTGGTTGTACAGGGCTGTCTCTCTCTATCTCTCTCTCTCTCTCTTGCTCTGTGGTGTCTCTGAATCCAGCTCATTAGAAGAGGACTGTTCCAACGCAGCCAGGTCCCCCTCCCCCCCCTCCCCCCACCCCCCCCTTCCCTCCCCCCGGCTTTTAAAGAGACAGTGGAACAAAAAGCCTCACTCACCCCGCACTTCTGTCTCATGGCCCCAGGGAGCAAAGATTGCTCTTCCTAATTGCCCTGTTCGCTTTCCTCTCCCTCTATCTCTCCGTCGCTCAATCCCCCTGCTCTGCTTACTGCTGAGAAATAGGTGTTTCACAAGTGAGCCCGTTGAATAGGTGAATCATCGCCCTGAAACTGTGTCTCCAATTATACGCTTCCATTTTTAACACAGATATTTTTAACGCGGTTTTGAAGAATAGTTCAATTTTAATATAATAATACACCCTCGACAAGCTGTAACGCTCTTAAAAAAAAAAAAAAATCTGTCAGGTATGTGTAAATACAGAGGGAACGATCATTCTTGTTTTTATGGAAGCTTCTCATCTTTGATATGTAGGCTGGATAAAAATAAATATTTACATTCAATATAAATACATTTATACATACATTTATGTTTTATAACACTGTGTGCTTTGGCAATTCGAGAGGTTTTGAGAGAGAGAGAGAGAGAGAGAGTTGCCAAAACAATCAGATGTGTGTGTTTGTATTTGAGAGCTTATGTTTGAGTGTAAATTTGTACCTGTGTGTTTGTGGATACAGCGATAACCCAAAACAGTAAAACCACGCACAAATGAAGCAAATAGCGTTGATAATCTCATTACAACAGCACTTGTTAAGAGCGGCAGTCAAACCCAAGATGATAAGCAAACAGTCAGTTTGCATATTAGTCAGCGTATTGGATATAGGAGAAATGGGACCTGAGCAACTTCGTCAAGGGCCAAATTGTTATGGCCATACACGTGAGTCAGAGCATCTTTGATGTGACGATGCTCCTGGGGAGCTCCTAGTCAGCAGTGGTGAATACCCACCAACAGAGGTCCAAATAGGGGCAAACCATGAGCTGGTGGCAGGGCTTTGGGTGCTGAGATTGATCAATGCACAGGAGCAAAAAAGGCAATCCTGCTCAGTCCAAACTGACAGAGCGGCTACTGTGGCACACGTCATGGAGAATTTTCATGATACGTGACGTGAGGAACGTGCTGTGCTTCATACCCTTCTGTGTGTAGTGCTTTGTAGCTGCAGGTCAGTCGGAGTACCCATTCTAACCTGGGACCTCCAATGTAAGCACCAGTGGCGGCTGGTGAACCGGCAATAACCATCCCTTAAAGACAATGATTGGTCATGACCTGTTTTCAATCTTAATAAAATTGACTTTACTTGACTCCAAAAATTCTAAGGACCAACAGGTGTCGCCAGTTCTCCTTGTTAAGTTGAAATGAGGATGAATACCCTAATTCTTGAACTGTTTTCAATCATTCATTTAAATTACCATTACAGAAACTTTGAAAACTCTCCACATTATCAGGTGTGGTTAATTTTCATTAATAACGCATCTGTCAACTCTCACGCATTCGGCATGAGTTTAGTGGCATATTTACATCCCTCTGCTGTTGTCAGCAATTATTCAATCAACCCATATTCTCGCGCGGATTTGAAGTCCTACCGCATGGAGGTTTATGTTTCACGTGCGTTACGGTGGGTCTCACCACTAGTAACGCGAAACCGATTATAACTCCTGACTTCTCACGCTTTTGGTTACTCAGGGGTTGGAGCCAATGCATGTGTTTCCTGATCGTTTGAATTGTTTAAATAAAATAAGATAATTTGAAGCAATGGAATTGCATAAATATTTAAAATTTGAGTCATTGCTTCAAAGCCACTTCCCCAAAAGAAATGAATGTGCACAGCCGAACCGCTGACAGAAGAACAAAGAATGGGTAAAGGAGAGATGTGTAGACCATCATTAGCTTTCATCACAAAACCTTACGCAACCATGCATAGGATTGATGCATTATTCACACATCAGAAAATGTCATGTTATTAGGTATATATAAACAATGTAAGTGTAATAAATGTAATTGCAATTAACGTGAAGTTATCTTAGCTATCCTAGAAATTACATCTGTCAAGATAGCTAGCATGGGAGCAATAGCTTGGAAAGTAAATAGAAAATAAGACTTTAAAGCCAGTAGTGCTCTGCTGGCCAACTAGTGGTGACTGGTGGCAGTAACGTTACACAACCAGGGAAGCTAAAATCAACATGGTTAGCATACCACACCGTACAACTACTGTATATTTAGAATTTTTTTTTATCCCCCGCCGCGCGTTTAGCGCGAAGCGGGGGATATAGCATTGAGCTCCGTCCGTCCGTCCGTCACGTCCGTCCGTACGAACACATATCGTACGGACGGCGGGGGATATTGCCATGTTAGTGGCAAACACTTGTTTTTTTTGCATTTGTGGAGCATTTCATCCATAATGTTTCCAATCATTCAACAGTAAGTGCCAGCTGACTAGCTAGCTACCTGATGATTTTATTTTAGTTCACCAGTGATGTATTGATGAGCAGGAATTTTGCATAGCATTCATAGCATGTTGTACAATGACTCACATTTAAGAGCCTCCGGGATAAGAACAATGGGCTCTGATCTTACATGGATACTCCAGAAACCAGTACATCTGGTCAAAGAGGACAGGCAAGAGGTGGAGGACATGTAACAAGCAGGGCTATCTACCCAAATTATTCTTGGGTGCCATCTTTTGTCTTTCATTTCTTGCTTTATTTAGAGTACAAGCTGTTGTAGGTATAGGTGGAACAGCTAATTTTGGCTACTCTTTCTCTGTCATGTCTGCCATTCTTGTACAACTAGCTCCCTAGCTTTACCAATGTTGTTCAAGACACCTCTGGGCATGTGCAATGAGTAACGGGAAGAATGCTCGGCTGTGTGCTGGTACATAAGTTCAATAGACAGGCAGGGAGACCATCCAGTCATTTAATTTGGGCCAAATTAAATGATTGGACAGGCTTATCACAGCCCTGTGACAGCCACAGGTACCATATTTTCTTGTTTTTTTTTTAATTTTAAACGATTCCATATATCGATTGCTATTGAGCTTCTAAGAGAATTTTGACAAATATAACAGAAAATGTTCCTGAAAAATCTCACTAATTTACTGCCTTTAACTAACTTTACCTGTTACTTGTTTAACCGGTTCCTTATTTTTACTTAGTTGCATAAATTGCGCCTGGCTGGCACTGATAGGTTGTCTGGCTTGATTTGAACTTCTAGTACAGTCACCAGCTGTAATTATTTTGCTCATTAGCAAGGCATGTAGTTGACTTTACAGCAACAGTCCCTTCCAGTCTCTTCCCCGCACCCTTTCCCTGTCACCAATCCATTTTGCCACCGGCAACGTATAACACTAACCCAGCTTGTTCCTTTCCCCACGGAAGACGCTACCTCTGGCTCGGTCCTTCACAACAACATTATCTTTCCCACCTCCCTCGCCCCTGTTCACCCCTTCTGACAACTTTACCGTCTCAGGGAGGCTATGGTAGTGCCGGTCAGTCGCACAGAAGGCTGACTTTATCTCGGCCGATGCCTCCTATACCTCTCCCTCCATTTCCTTGCTTTCACAGAGACCTGGTTCACACCGCGCAACACTGCTACTCCAACAGCATTCGCCACCTGATTCTCCTTTTCTCATACCCCTCAGCCAGCCGGTTGTGGTGGCAGTACTGGCTCGCTCATCTCTCCCCCCTGGAAATTTTCTGTCCTTCCCCTCTTTCACCTTTCCATCTCTAAAACTGAATACCATTCTGTCTCAGTAATCTTCCCCATGAAATTTTATACCGTTGTCGTTTACCATCCACCGAGCCTTTGAGTAGCTTCCTTGATGAGTTGGCCACCCTGCTCAGTTCTTTTCCAGAGGGTGGTATTCCTGCTGGTCCTCCTTGGAGACTTCAACATCCCTGCCTTCTACCAACCAGCATCTTCTTCACTCCTTTTTTACCTTTCCCCTCTCAGCTTACCTCCTAGCAATAAGGCTGGAGACCTTCTAGACCTGATCATCCTGAAGAGCAGCTCCTCTTCTGATTCACAGTACCCCTTCTATACCAGTCTGACCATCACTTCATTTCCTCTCCCCTCCAGCCATTTTCTTGCCTCTCCATCCTCCCTACTGTTATTGTCCATCATACTACCTGCTTCCTCTCACCCTTCTTGTTGTCCTCCAAAGTCACGGCTTCCCTCCAATCTCTGGAATTCCTCTCCAAACTTCCCACTGACTCTGCATCCTCAAATCTGCTTTCCTTTCTATCCTCTGTATTGGACTCACTCTGTCCCCCTGTTTCTAGGTCAGCATGCTCATCCCCCTGCTGCTCACAGATGTCCAACACTCTCCACACAAGCAGGGCCAATTTAAGGACAGCTGAGAGAAAATAGAGGAAGTCCAGAGCTCTGACCTGTCCTTCAACCAATCTCTTTTAGTGGCATTTTCCACCTCTGTGACGTTTGTTAAAATCAATTATAATCAGACCACATTTCATAACTCTACGTCTAACCCTACTCAACGGTCCTCCATTTTCTATTCTTTCCTCTGCCCACCTCCTCCTTCACCTAATTTCTTCTTTACTGCTGATGACTTTGCGTTCATTTGTGATGAAAAGGTTGCAGAGATTTACTACTCACCCGCATCGACCTCCACTCCTGCAGGCTCTCCCCTCTCTCTAATTCTCCATTTTTTCCTCCCCTCACAGACTCCAGTGTCTCCCAGCTTATGATTTCTCCCCACCTTACTGCCTGTGTGCTCGACCCAAATTCATCAACTCTTCTCCGTATCTCCCCTTTTGCCACCTCTCTTGTGAGCTCCTTATCTTCTGAGTGCTTCCTCTCTTCTTTTAAATCTGCTTATATCACCCCTCATCTCAAAAAAGCAAACTCTTGACCCTTCTCTCATCAAAAACTATCATCCTGTCTCTCTTCTCTCTTTCCTTCTAAAAATACCTGAAAGTAATGCCTTGAGCAAACCTTCTGCTTTCTTGCCACAGAATAACATATTGGAACCTCATCTGTTCGGCTTCGGACTGGGCCACTCAAAATAAATCACACCTCTCTCCGTAAGTGAGTCACTTCATGCCATAAGAGCAGCCTCCCTTTTTTCTGTCTTGATCTGTCTTGATCCTCCTCAACCTGTGTGCAGCCTTTGATACTGTCGAACACCCCATCCTTTTGACTTGCTTGGAAGTTATAGGCTGCACAGCCTTAGACCAGCTCAAGTCATGCTTTGCTGATCACTCTTTCACGGTTGCCTGGGCCAGTGCAGTATCAACAACCTCTCCTTCTTGCTATGGGAGTCCCACAGGGCTCAGTCCTTGGTCCCGTTCTCTTCCTGATGTTCACACACTCTCTTGGTGCTTGTGGTGGCTGCTCCTCAACTTGAATGTTAAGTTACTGACACTACTCCATACTACAGTTATATTTAGTTTTTTACATTACATATTTACAGTGCAATGATGACATAGATTTGGTTTTCACATCAGTTTTATTTGTAGAAATTTACTCTGTAAACTAAATATGGAGTGCACACATTTTAATTAACATTGTATGAGATAGTTTGGTTGCACTTACCTTTTGTTAATGTTCCTTCTTCAGAGCACATGCCTATCAGGTTTGGCCGCCTGCCTCACCGTCCTGTAGCCTCAGCTCGTGTTTTATCTCACCACTCTTATGCTGATGATATTCCACTCTTCCCTTCTCTCTCTGACACACAGCCCTGGCAAGACGAAGATGATCTTCATCCCTGCTCCCACCTCCCTCATACATGATTCACAATCTTCATCGAGGATACCCTTGCGTCCTCATCATCCTGTACAGGGAATCTCGGAATGGTGATGGCTAACAGATTCTCTCTCACTGAGAACACTGCAGCAGTGAGCCGTGCATGCAGATTCTTCTTGCAGAACACCTGGAGAACCCATCCCTTTCTCACCACCCACTCAACCCAGCTTCTGGTCCAAGTCCTAATACTGTCCCATCCAGAATACTGCAACTCTCTTTTGGCTGGTCTCCCAATATCTGCTATTACATCTCATCCAGAAAGCTGTGGCTCATCTGATTTTCAACCTACTAAGACCCTCGAATGTCACCCCCCTTCTTAATGACCTCCATTGGCTCCTTGGTTTGGCTTGCATCAAATTTAAAACACTGTTGATAGCATACCAGGTTTCTAAGAGGTCAGCCCAAGCCTACCTTCAGAACACTATCAAATCCTATACACCTGCCAGAGCTATTTATTCTTCCACTTCTGGACACCTGGTAAACCTTGCACTTCCCAGTCAGGTCTGCCATCTGCATTGGCCCCCAGATGGTGGAATTACCTCCCCACTGAGGTCAGAACAGCAGAGACCCCAGTCTCCTTCCAGCATTAAGCGTCATCTAACGACTTGCCTTTCTAGGCTATAGCTCTCTCCCACCTCATACATTTTGGCAGCTGGTATGTTCTTGATGATTTTATTGTGGTATCGTTTGTTCTGGTGGGATTAATACACGATTGAAGGTTTGTGGCCGCCAGTGACAATTACAACCACTACCACCTTTTTTGCGTTTTCAGCACTTTTGGTCCTGCTGAGATGCACTTTCTTTTGTAAGTTGCACTGGGGAAAAGTGTCTGCCAAATGATTGAATGTAATGTATCCGTCTCCACTCTCTGTGTATGCCTATCACTGCTCTGTGTGTATCCATCACTGCTCTTCGGGTATCAATCACTGCTCTATATGCACTTGTATCACCGCTCATGATATCTATCACTGCTGACTGTATTTACCACTGATCTGTGTGTATTTATGGTTGCTCTGTTTTTATGTGTCAGTGATATGGAAAGGTAGCCACTTGATTACTATAAAAGGGATTAGAATGCTGGGAATAAATGTCTTTAACCAAAGAGTCTGGCCTTATTGGCTAAGGTCTGTAACGTAGGGGTCACGTGAGGCTGGGACTGCCCCAAGGGGCAGGCTACCAGGTGTGTGTGTACACATGAGTGCGAGATGGGGATGGGTGCAAATTTGTCCATGTAATCTGTAATAACTCCTTCCTATACATGTGTTGCCCTGAGAGTTCAAATGGATGGCCTTGGAGTGTACATGTGGACCAAGAGATGTAAAATGCTCCCCTTATGCTGCAGAGGATGAGGATGGTCCCCTGGGAGACAAATAACTCCAGCCCCTCACCAGCCAGCCTAGCTCTCAACCCCCAACTCCCGCCATGCATTAATGTTAATCAATGCTAAAATTACAAGCTGACAGCAGACAGAGTCATACAGTGTAAATTTGAACACTGCTTATGGCAATGACACTCTGATCAGAACAACCTAAACACATGCTCAAAGCCTTCCGATGTTCCTCTCAGTCTCTAAAATATACTATACCAGCTCCTTTTTTTACGCGGGTCTTTTACTTTTACTAGCACAGCTATTCATTGATGAAGCTTGATTTTATGAAGTCTCTCTTACTCACACTGACTGACTTGGGCTATCTTTTCAGAACCCTTTCTCACAATCTTTCCTCTCTCCTACTCGCTAGTCTATGCACTGTATACCCTACAGTCATATCAACATCTGCTCAGTAAACGACACACGAAAAGAGCCTCTGCAAAACATATGTCGAACAATAGGCTTCCACAGCCCTCAGACTTACAGATCTCAACACTTCCTAAAAATATACGTGTTAAAACACGCATCATGAAAGCACAAATCTCATGTCAGTGGGGATAGATCTCACAAGACAGCTACAGCTTGTCAGTAAAGCTGAGCAGGTAAAGCACACGGGGTTGTAGGTCAACAACTGCTGTATTTAAATCTGGGTGTTAGACCTGTGCTTTTGTCTCTTCTTTTGAGCAATGATTACATGTGTGTCTGCATTTCCTGACACCATTACTGAAATCAGAAGCCGGTCAGGGCAACAATCGGTGATCGCCAACAAGGTCTCAAAATCCCATGATGCTGCCATTGGCTATCATAGAACTGACCATGTATCCCAATCAAGTGTAAGAACTTCTGCTAAACTTCTCTTTCTTTCCACAAAATTAATTTTTGTTGTATTTCCTGAAGAGAAAAAAAAACAGCCGTTGGAGGTGTGTGAAGAGAAAAAAAGTATTGTTGAACAATTTGCCGCAGGTATATTTATTGTCCAGTACAGTTCACTTATTGAACAATATAAAATTTAATTCCTGATTGCAGGATTTATGTAAAGCTTTTTTTAAATAAGAACGTCTATTTTGGGGGCTGAGCCTGAATGTTATTTATTTTATTTTATTTTTGTGGATATCAGCCTCAAATGTCCTCAAAATGTTATATTTTTCAATTTTGAAATACATATATAAATATAGTTTTTATTAAAAATGGCATAATTAGCATAATTAAGAAACTGATAAAGCACTCTCACAAACATCACTTTACAGTATAGTGACGAGCCTTTCCATTCTATTGTCACGGCACAAGTTCCTCACTTCAATGCTTGTTCACAGCTTCGAGGTGTTCTTAACATTTTCATAATTTTTGGGAATTTTTCATCCTCAATATTCTTAGAAAACGAGGTTCTTATTTTTTTTAAAAAAGACTGTTGGGTTGAAAATTGATTTGAACAGATTGGATACTTCATGAAAATGGGTTTCATGGTAATTTAAGAGAGAAAATACTGCAAAAAAAAAAAAAAAAAAACAATTTCCAGAGAGTGATTTATGATTAGTTTTTTTTTTTCCAAAAAAATATTTGAAGAAGAAAAAAAAAAACTTGCAGTAATTTCAGTATTCTCAAAGGGAGCAAAATCTGTTTTGACATTAAATATACTATAAGGAAGACCATATAAGATAATAAAATGAATTATAAATGCAAATTAAAGCATACCACCTATTGATTAGACAAGATGCATACACCATGTAGTAGATCTACAGATATGGTCAGAGTAGTGCCAATGAATTTATTGATGTTTGATCGTATTATCAAGAATAATGTGAGCTACTTGTCTACGTGCTTGCAATCATTAACATTCAGTATTATTTGTTTTTTTAAATATCTCTAATTCGCCTCATTTGTAACTATTTATAACCACTTCATTCAATCGCAATGAAGAAATGTGGTGCGAGGCACAATTTATCCTGGCCGAGGGAGACATTTTAAATGACTTTTAGTTCATTGGTGACCTTGACTTTGACCTCGACCTCGAACTAATTGGGTCCTAAGTTTAATCAGGTGATCCCTGGACCACTGCACTATTTTTTTAAACATTTCGTGTGGTTTGATCAGGCCGTTTTAGCGCCAAATTACTAACAGAACAGTAAACAAATAAATGCCACCAAAACAATACCCCTACCCCGTCGGATTGGATGGAAAGTGAAAGATGGGGAAATCCTCAGAAATTTCGTCCCGTGGCAGCTACAAGCTCATATTGAACTGAACCCAGATATCAACGGCAAGAAATTGCACCTTCAGGAGGAGCCGAGGCGCGAGGCAGCAGTCATAACCTCTGCAGTGAATCAATGGCGCTCTCTGGCGGTAGATTCCGAAAATCGCGTTCTCTTGATTGGCCTGCGTTTCTCAAAATCTAAATCGGCAGAAATTCTGACGACTTGCGTGCAAGTTATGCTGGCGGCCTGGCGCAGAATATGTTCTAAATTCATACACATTTTCAAATGTTGTTGGGTCATTTTGCTGAACAAGTATCATGGCTACGTGCTGTCCTGATTAAACAAACGTTTGTCCGTTGTTTACACAGAAATCGCATTTTGGGGAAAAATATCGGCCAGCACAAAGTCTTTCTGCGTTTAAGGCGTCAGTCGATCAGTCAATCTTGCTCAAAGCAGGATAGTGATAGTGAAACATCGGACTATCGTGCGGTATGGACGTGAAAGGAGGGCATGCCATAATCTCACAGAAAATCCCCCATTTGGCATAGACGGCATCTGCGTCATACGTGTCGTACCGATTTACTTCACTCGAGGTTTTTGGACAAACATTAAAGTTTTTCTACACAACCCTACGTTTTTACAATGAAACGTTATAGAAGCGGAGTCGGTTACTTTTAAGCACAGATTCTTGAACCTCATTATGTCTATTAGCCGAGATAGGACTGACATACTTATCTTTACGCACAGCGTCTTTGCGTTCAATAACTGGAGGTGGGCGCAAAGATGGCAGGGGCGACGGGGCACAATGGTGAACCAATTAGAAAGCGGTATTCTATGTCTCCTTGCTCTATGACCAACCAGAATATTCGATGGCTGCGAGGGCCACACTCTCAAACGCCACTTGAATGACAGCAAGGTTGACGTATCGATATAGTGATTGGGTCTACAGAATTCCCAAAAATTGCTGAAAGAAAATGGAGACCCGGGCTTGGATAGGGGGTGGATGGTGATATCGTTTTCCTTCCCTTAGGCTACTCGTGTCCTCCGCGTTAGCAGCTTTTCTGACTATTTCCGACTATATCCAGGAAAGGTATATGCCATATCTAGAGATTCCATGAAAACAGCAGTTTTTGAGTTGCTATGACTATAATGGAGGCGTAACGAAATCTAACCCGCACACTGTCCCTCGCTGTCAAAATCAACAAAAAGCGTGAGGGCATGTGAGAGAGATGCGAAACGTGGAGTCCTCTCTGCCCAATCACAGCAACAAGTATAGATGTCGACAAGAAGTTCGTCCAATCGAATCTCACAATAATATATGGTGGGCCGGGTTTGTGTGGAGAGTTTGGGATGGTGAACCACACAGCTGTTTTGCCCGATTTCAAAGCAGGAGTATGATAAAGACTAAAGGGGAAATAATGATTTTAAATTAACGGGGGTTGTGGTATCGTCTCGGATGCAAGTAGCGTGAACTCATGAGTCCGTTTGAAAACGAAGGTGGGGATTTCGGTGTGTGGGCAACACAGTGACTGAAGCGGTCTTCTTCCTTTTTTCCCTGGTACTCAAACTACGAGATCCACTCGCTGAAGTTTGTAAATGATCTTGTTTATTGGCCGACGCTCCCTAATAATTTTAACGCGTGCCATGCTGGTGGTTTCTACTGAAAAAAAGACTTTTAACAGCGGGAGTCGGCCGAGAAAATGGCTCGAATGGGGGATGGAGAAACGTGGACGCGGAGCGTGCCTTTTCTAGGTACTTCAAGATGGTAATTTTCAATACAGTTTATTTTCCAGTGGATATGATTCAAAAATACTCCATTACCTTCTGAGGCGGAGAGCTGGAGACGGAGGAGACTGGGATATTTGGCCGCGCTTCGCCATGCAGAGGAGTACAGTAAACACAGACACGCGCTTTGTCTGCGGAGTGCTTCAATGCAGCCAGAAGTGAAAGTCAATAAGTATAATTTTATATTTTACAGTTTGATAAAGATGCAAATGGTGAAATAATTCTCAATGCAGACATTTTTTTTATTGTTGATTAGCAGAAGGGAATAGGTTGAGAAAGGCACTAGAGTTCACAAAGTTATCCTTACAGAATTTGCAGTTGTAGCCTGGTCTGCCTCCACTTTGGCTACTTTTCTTGCTGCGGATGCACATGTCTTGAATTGACTTGG
Source organism: Gymnothorax javanicus (assembly GCA_029692085.1). Lineage (NCBI taxonomy): Eukaryota > Metazoa > Chordata > Actinopteri > Anguilliformes > Muraenidae > Gymnothorax > Gymnothorax javanicus. The sequence goes on along the minus strand of CM056207.1, from coordinate 8,185,370 downwards.
CTTTATGGATTGTGAAATGGAAATGGACTCGTGACAAATGGCACTTATTGTTAATCTGCAATTTCAATAAAACTGGCAATTGAAAAAATGGTGGAGAAGAGGTGTACGGTTCATAGGGAAGGAGTGTACCGTTGGTTCTCCCAGCTGAACTCCGCGCAGCGGGCTGAATTCTTATGCGGGCTGCTGGATCTTTGCGTGCCCATAGAGCTGCGTTTTCTGGGGTCTTGTCTGGAGGACCTGGCGCGGAAAGACTACCACTCCCTAAGGGACGCAGAGATCAAAGCCAACAACCCCGCTGACCTGGCGAACCTGACTAACATTACGGACGAGGTGGTGCGGAGCAAGCTGCTCATCTCGCTCGCCCTCCTCAACTCAGACAACCGGGAGGCCGCAGGAGTCCTCTTCAGAACACTAACGCACATCGACTCCATCATCAACAACTATGGACTGCAACTCAACGATGGTCACACCGGAGACCAGTTTCTGCTCCTGTTCACCATGGCGTCCAACCACCCAGCGTTCAGCTTCCACCAGAAACAGGTGCTCCGCCAGGGGCTCGTACAGATTCAGGGAATCTTGCAGACAACGTCCGGCGAGCATCACTCCGGCGTCAGTGCCGCTGCGCTAGCCGCCCTACCCACTGCTAACACCGTCACCACCTACATCACCACCATCAACTCATGTTATGCTGGATGTACCAGCTGCCGCACGGTAGGTACCACGATTGAAAAGTAACATCACGCAAGTGATCATTTGTCTGGACAGCTCACCAGGACACAGTCATTGTCCTTTCAAGTCAGAGAAATAACTTTGTAGTTGCCAGTGCTGCCGAAGTTATTTGGGAGAACTGAAATGGTGAACTTCATTTTTTTAAATTGTTCTTCAGAGCAAGTAGATGTCCATTCATTCCTGTTTTTCTTGGGATTTAAGTTAATAGAGTACTATTTGTTAGTTTAGCTGGGGAGCATGGGGACATATTGAGCTTGTGTCCAAGGGAAGGACATTCCTCAGCACAATGCCAAAACTAGTGCCAGGTAAAGAGTAATGGGGACACCGAGGGAGGTGATGCAGTCATTTTGATGTCACCGACATACTGTGCACCACCCTCGTGTGATCATTATAGAGTCTGGTCTCATTGCCTATTCATTTGGCTTAATACACCCCTCATTCTTCATCTGAGCTGCTGAATGGCTCTGTGCAATGCTGTAGGACCTAATGAATGGTGCTGCTGCACGAATGCAATTCACTATCATGATGATGATTTTTATTGCTGGGCTCCCAAGCCCAGAGGGCTGAAGCCTGATTGCCTTCCCTTTAAAATTGTTTTTCCACTCTGTGTTGGCTTTGTTGGTGTTTTCTTCTGTGAGGGTGCAGTTTGCTGGTTGGCTCTAAGGTTAGGCCTTTATACTATTGGTCTGGAGATCTTTCATATGTATTGAAGCGTAAACATGATTTATAACTTCACTGCCTCGGGGTTTTGCAGGATTACTTAATAAAAAAAAGCTGTAGCTGGCCTGTGACCTGGTGATGTGACTCATTTACCATGTTATGCACTGGTACTATGCAATATTTCAGTTGAGAATGATTGGTTTAATGAATTGCGATGCTTGTAGAGCCTATGCTTTCATTTATACTAGTGGCTGCATATACTTAATCTAATAAACTCATTGACAAGTGAATGAAAATATTAACTTAAAAATCAATTTAAATGGCATAAGGTGACTTTGCATGTAAGCAATTTTAAAGCCATTTCATGTGCATTTTACCCGACAAGTGAATGCTGCACATCCTTCAAATTTCGCACACAAAATATTGATCCTGTTCTGTGAGGGAGAGCGGAGACTTTTCACCTGAATTTGGAATAATCCAAATAAAAATGTTATCTTTTTGAAAACCGGTATCTTTTCTGGGGGTGTTGCTTTTTTCCTGCGGTGGAGAGAGATCAATGGCAGTGATAATATCTAATATCTTGTCCCGAGGTGCGTCACAGTGATGTGTAGCCTCTACGGTACTACCGTATAGGGTCACAGAGTTGTATAATCTCTTTGGTACAGGTGTATGGAGTCAGTGAGGCGTAATCTCCGTGTTCCAGCTATGTGGGGGTCATAGTGATTTGTAATCTCTATGGTACAGCTGTATGGTGTGGAGATTAGCTGTAATCTCTACTGTACAGCATTGTGGAGTCGTGGTGGCCGGAGGTTTCTGCGATACAGCTGTGATTAGCTGTGGTGATGTAAGAGGTCTGTGTGACTGCAGTATGGAACAGTGCTGGTGATTCATTGGGCTTTTGAGTTACAGTAATGGTGTGGGAGTAGGTGGTTCGTTTGAAGACGGTGGGAGACATGCAGGATAAACATGTCCATGTGAGAGGGGTGTGGGGCAGGAAAAAGTTTGAGAGGAAACTGGTTTTATTTTGTGTTTTGGCCCCCGTTGAGTGTGGATCAGCACATTGCTCTGCGCTGAAATAAGCTCTGTGTGTGAGACTCCCCTGAGTATCACCAGGAAGTGCCGACTGCTGTGAAGGCCTCTCGCTAAAGGCATACCAAAACAGTGCATATAAACATTTGTTAGCCCCTCCCCTCTGCCCCATACACCGAAACCCCTTCCCCAACCCCTACAGCCTCAACCGACCGAGGTTTTCAAAAATCTCAAAGTATTAAGTGCTGCGATCTATGATTGTCGGTTTTGAATTGTGACTACATTTCCCATCACGCCCTCTGTGAATCCTTGTTTTGTCTCGCATACTGAAAGAACCTTTGCCTCTCAAAGATGCTTATGTCTCTTTTCCCAAATCTGTACTTTCAAACTGTACTCTTATCCTGTGCCACCTGCGATTGTGAACTACTTTTGCCCTGTTTGTGTGAAAGAGTAACCAACCCCTTCCCCGACGGGTGATAGCATGCCCCCCCCCCCCCCGACGTGTAACTTAGCCCCTCCTCATCCTCCACATCTGTGTGCAATTTGTGCGTTCAGGACAAAGTTCAGCTTGCTCCATTCGCTTCAAACTACTTCTGAGTTCGCCGCTTTCAAAACATGGGGAAAGCGGGATGCTTTCCAAGATCGCCGCAGCTATGAGCTTCCGCCGTGTCGAGTCCGTCTCCTGAGGTCACGTACAGTGAGGTCACAAAGCGCTGGGACAGTCACTCAGTATAAAAATGGCTAAAATTTCCATAAGGTTCACATTTCATGGATGAACTAAAGACCTACTCGTTAAATCTGCTCGCCTCTTTTCTTAGGTCGATGTTGTTTTAGAATCCAGTGTGCTGGGAAACGAAGCTAGCTTGGGGGGGGGACAGTGTCACTATCCAAATGTTTGACTGTATCTGTACTTAAGCCTCAGTGTGTGTAGGTGTAGGCGTGGGAGGAGTGGCGTTTATCTGAAGCGGAGTTTTTCGGCCGTGTCATCGGATGTGATCTGGCTCAGGGAGAGGAGAGGGGAGGGGAGGGCAGGAGGAGGGGGGACGGCTGGAGGATGTGGCAGTAGATTTTGGGAATGGCAGATTTAATTGGTTTCAGATCTGGTCTGTGTGCTGCAAACCTCAGCACGTGGTTCTGTCCTTACACACACAGCAGTTTCAGCCAGCGTGGGCGAGAGGGAGGGAGGGAGGGAGGGAGGTAGAAAGGGACGGAGGGAGGGAGGGAAGAGCCAGAGAAAAGACACTGAACGGGAGAAATCTTTGAGCACGTGTTGATGGCGTTCTGAAAATCGGGAACATCCACATATAAACAGACAGTACAGAAATGGTCACGTTTGACTGAAAAAATATTTTTACTGCCAACCCAAACATACTGGAACCCCAAGTAAGCAAAGGAACAATGAACGACCCTTTGATTCTAAGTAAAGATTAAATGTGAAATCCAGTGTTGCAGTGGTATATTTTTCCTTTCACTGTGGTGGCTGGGATTCTGCCATAAGCGGCTCGGGAAACCGCCTCTGCTGTGCTGTGTTCATAAATGTGCCAGTAGGTGTGCATACAGTGCTGTGAATAAGTATTTGCCCCATTCTAGATTTTTTTTTTTTTTTGCTAATTTGTCGCATTTAAATGTTGTTGATCATCTGGGTTATAATTTTAATAGATCACAAAAACAATGTGAGTGAACAAAACATGCGGTTTTTGAATAATCATTTCATTAATTGAAGGGCAAGAGTTATTCAAAACCTATATTACCCATGTGAAAAAATAATTGCCCCCCTAAAATTAATGACTGATTTTGCCACCCTTGACTGCAGCCGCTGCAATAAAATGTTGGCAATAACTAGCAATGAGTCTTTTACATCGCTGTGGAGGAATTTTGGCCGGCTGTTCTTTGCAGAATTGTTTTAATTCATGATTTTCAAGAATTCTCTTCCTGTTAAAGGTCATGCCAAGGCATCTCAATCGGCTTCAAGTCCGGAAATTGACTAGGCCACTCCAAAGCCTTAATGTTGTTTCTTTTGAGCTGTTCATAAGGTGGACTTGCTTGTGTGTTTCAGATCATTGTCCTGCTGCATAACCCAACTGCGCTTGAGCTTTAGGTCACAAACTGATAGCCAGACATTCTCCCTCAGGATTATCTTGTCGAGAGCAGAATTCAATACATGTCCCAACAATTATGGCCCATCGCCCAGGTCCTGAAGCAGCAAAGTGGCCCCAGACCACAACACTACCACCACTGTGTTTGACTGTTGGTTTGATGTTCTTACTGAGGTAAAGGAAAAGCCTTCTGCCTTCATGGCCTATTCAGCAAGGATGTCCTTTTCACATAGGGTAGCTCACACTTGGCTTTCCTCAGCGTAGCAATTAATAATATGCGTAAATAAATGTTTTAAGGCTTTGAAAAAAGGCATCCCAATCTTCATATTGTTTTCAGCTTGGACATAGTTTAGTTCACACATATTTTACGTTTCAAATTTCTTTGGTTGGTGTGGGGTGTCATTTTTCTAATAGAAAATTGACTCGCGGGGCAGTTTTCCTTGGGGTCAGCTTTTTATCTTTTTTTTAAAAATAACATTTGGCACACCTTTAGATACAAACATGTTTACATGTTTCTCTTTTTTCAAATCATGCTGACATGATTGTCCTTGTATTTTTAGCATAAAAAGAGAAAATAATTAAAAGCATAGGAATTTCTTCAAAGGTTCCATTATACGGTTCTCATTTTCTTTGTTGTTGGCATCGTTCCTGGTATTTCAGGGGTGCTGTTTTCGTCCTCCAGTTTGGTTATTTGTTGCAAAGAGGGCTACAAGTTCAAATCCCAGTTCGGGCCCAGCTGCTGAAATGTCATAAACTGCAGGAATGTTTGCTGATTAGAATGTCTTTGAGGGAATGTAAGGGACATTTCAGGAGGTAAGTGATCAGCTCAACCTCACCCAATGGGTGACCAAAATAGGATTGCTATGGTGCTGCACAGGTGTGGTGAGTTTGTTTTTCACTGACCCCTGACCTTGGACTTTTGACCCCTGTCTCGCAGGCCTCACCCCAGGAAGATGGGGCAGGTCGAGGAGATGAGGGAAGTGCAGTTGAAGCATTTGCACCAATGCCATCACATTCCTGCCAAGAACTACCCATCAGGTTGCATGCTGGGAAATCCAGTAAAGGTGAGTGAATTTAACATGCTTTTAATTCTTGTAGCTCACGGTTGTATTTCTCATAGAGGCTCAAAGAAAAGGCTGTGATTCGTAATTCACCGGCTCTCCCAGTAGCAGTTCTCCATTTAAAGGTATGAGATCACGATTAGTTATGTAATTGGATTGTTTGAAACCAAACATTGGAATGCTGATGTCACCGGTCACTGTTGGTAATTGAAAGCAATGTGGCTCTGGACCAGTAACAGTTAAGAGCAGCAATAAAAAAACATTCTAAAAACCTTTTATTGGCAGGTTTTGAAAGTATATTGGTTGGGCCATAAGCTAATCATGATAGCAGTAGCGGGCCATCGGCAGTAAAAAAGGCCGTCGGGAACCTCTCCTCTCAATGCTCAATAACCTAAACCTCTCGCTGTTTACTTTTTCTCAGTTAGCAACAGTTGCTCAGACTAATAGGTAGAACCAACTAATTTATTTTCGATAGCATTGTTATACATTGCACCACAAAGTTATGAGGCGTTTTCTTCTGCACATGAATGACGACGTAAAGTAACGATATGTCTTCATAATTTCTGCGTTCGTGTAGCACAAAAAACTGCACAGATTTGCATAAATTAGTTTGCGAGGCTCATTAAGCAATAAGCCATGAGGATCCGTTCTATATTCTGAAATGTAGTCAGGGCTAAGGGGCGTTGTTAGGCTCGATGCACAGCTGAGTGACAATGAAGGATGGCGAACATGAATACTGCAAAGTCAGCGAAAGTTTAGAATTTTTGCATTTATATTGCCATCCTCACAATGCCATACTAATTATATAAATGTAGGCGAAAGGCATTCACTTTTTCCATTATCATTTCTTATTATAGGTCATGTATTGGTCTTGGCTATTCAGTTGATAAATTGTTTGATTGATAATCGGGCAAACTTATGCAGTAACGGCTTGAGGGCAATCAAGCGGTAAAGGGTGAGGTCACTGACGGCCTTCTGAACATCTGACGGCACGCGGCTGGGTGATAGATCATCTTCTGTGTTGAGCATTGACATGTGGAAGGGAGCATAATTAAGTTTGTTTTAAATGAGTAACCTGCTGGCCTTGGGTACTCCCAAAACATGCTTTCGAAGTATTTAATTGGAGAAACATTTCAGCTGTGTTACGCGATGACACTAGCTGAGATCTGGGCCTGCATTTGTGAAGGGGTCAAGCCTGGGTTCACTCAATTTAAGTACTTCTAAACACTAAAAACACATAAAAATTGTGTCAACTGAAGAAAGCTCAGAATGGAATTTGATTTTAATCAAATTTAATAAGTTTGTTACCGTGAAAACCGTACATTATTGGTGAAAAATGTGAAATCTTGTGGCAACAATATCTCAGAAACTATACCATATTTTCCTGTAATTTTTTTGTTTTGAAGCTAGTATCACCAGCTGTACAATGACATACTCATTCTGGGTATTTTCATGGGAAAATATTTTGAAAAATTATTTGGTCATAGAATTTTAGAAATGGGTGGCAGAGCCTGCCTGGCAGATGGATCATAAATACACCGTGTATCTACCTATGCAAAAATGGCTGTGTCATTGTATAGAACATAACAAACTGATGCTATGGTGAAAATTTCAGAGCAATACCTTGAAGAATGTGGATTTTATGCCCGCCACAAGCCTGATAAACTATGAAATTTTGCGATGCGAGAAAATTGCGTTTTTGTCGCGAAACGAATACACTGGAGGCGTTCACATGATAAAAATCCACTTAAAAGATAGTTTTTTGGTCTTAAAATCACCTTTTATGAATGTTTTGAAAGATTTTTAACAAAATGAAAAAAAAAAAATATTTTTCAAGTCTGAACCTAGTCTTGACCCCTTAAGCTCCTCAGAGCATAAGCACTGATTTGGGACCTGCTGTATAGGGTTGCAATATTCCCATGTGAATCCTGATCTTTGGAAAGCACCAGTCAGAAGAGCTTTATGAATGTGGTTTGAGTGTCAGAGTTTCAGTGTATATAATGATGTTTCAGGGTGACAAAATTCCAGGAAATTTCTGTGGAAGAAACTCTTTTTTGAGATTGACCAATATGCTGGAATTAACATGAATAAACAAGGAAATAGTATGGGGTAATGTGCACAGGCCGAAATTGTGTGCTTATACTTTATATACTGTTTATTAACATTTTTCCCGTTAGTACACGTAGTTGCTGACCTTACTGAAAGGGCAACAGACAATTTATAGATGAACTTTAGAACATACCTTTTCATATGCGGAGGGTTGCATTCCTGCTGAATTCCTTTTTAATGGAATGCTGACAATTATCTATGCGAGAGTAAGCAGCACATGAAATGGATAAAGCAATGTAGGTGGTCGTAATTCAGCAGAATACGTTTTTATGGGGAATATTTTAATCCAAGCATCCTATCCATCGATAATTATTGTTTTTATGTGCATTTCCATCCAAGAATTAATCTCTTTCACACACTAATAGTTTACGCTAAACTTGGGCACACTTCCTCAGAATTGTCAAGCATATCTCCACTCGGAAAGGTTATGGAAAGCGCCGGAAAGACCCTTATCAGCGTTGGAGGTGATAATGTCGTTTTAATGGCTTCCTGTAATGGGGACTCTACGTGTCCCCTGTAGGATAGGAACACCAGGAAATGGAATAAATAGGGGAAAATGTTCCTGCCTGTTGGGCGGGCTGTTAATGATTTGCTCAGAGTCAGATCGGCTGCCCTCTCTGCCTGCTGTGGGCTGCTGTATGCATGTGCACAAGCGACAGGTAGAGTGTACAGTGGGGGGAAGGAGTAGAGTTGGATACCATGGTGGTCATTGGGTGAGGGTGATTTACGGCTTTGCAAGGAGTTGATAGGTGGATGGATTCTGTGGGTGTGAGGTCATTGGTTGGTTGATGAAGGTGGTGTCTAGGGAGCATGTGCCAAACCCACCACCCACTTGCTTTCCCCTCTTGAGGGCTGCCTTTGACTTTTTTTGGCTGCATTACCTCACTGATTAGTAAACACACACGTTCACACATGGGAGTATGCTCCAATGCAAACACACACATGCACATTCATGCACATCAGCGCACCCATACACATTCTTACATGTCAGAATGTGTATGCACAGGCTGCAGTACATGCAGGCATGCACACTCACACTCAAACACACACACACACACACACACACACACACACACGCAAGCACACAGGCACTCACTCGCACCCAACCACAGGTATGTCAAACACTGTCCAGCCTATTCGTACTTATGCATCTTTGCATTACAATCTCATTCTGTAGTTAAGTTAGCATAGTAGTCATAGCCCAAGATGAATTTCAGCCTGTCTTTTGCCCTCATTTTTAAATTCATGAGTTTTACAGATGTACTGCAGAGGCGCATCATGTGAACCACCTGTTCTAAAAGCTAGCGAGCCATTTTAAAGGCAAGGAATTCTACTATGTGCGGAATGACTTGAAAAACAAGCTAGTTGTTTGTATCACATTCGCGCTTCACTTGGAAATGCGTATTTACATGTAGTATTTCAAAATGGTGGTCCATTCATAGCACACGTAATAATCGTAAGCGACGACTGCACCAGAGTGTTCGCCTCTTCCATAGGACAGGGATGATGGCATTATTATCCTCGCCACAAAATGGAAGCGGGGTGTAGACAAAGTTCATGTGACATTACTCATTAACACTGCCACCATAGTGGCTGTCAGATGTGAGTGCGAGAAAAGTTACCATTTGAATAACTTTTGATTAATGAAGATGATGGTGAACGGCAGTAAATTTGCATAATCACTGCAATAGTGATTCGATCATGAGCTCTTAAGTATTTGATTGATTATTTGAGGTGACACTGTGATGTCAAAGACCAACTTTGCTGAGCCTGCAATATGGCGTTGCCCATAGTATTTGATTTGAGTTTTTAGAATTTTTTTTCTCAGACATGGATGGACGAACCGCTCTGAAAATTATATCATTTTGGTTTCAAACTGATAGTTTCAGAAAAAAATTGTTCATTTTTTGGCCTCTGTTTCCCATTAACCAGGTTACGGAAATAAGCATCGCAATCGCAACTAGAGGCTCTCTGAGAGTGCAAACCTCCGCCAAGGCAGCACAGTCGAAATCTTGCTGAGTGAACATGGCTCATTAGAAGTTTAAAGATGGGTTCCGTCCCGGATGCGAGACCAATCAACCCACAAAATTTACTGATATCACCGGGAGCGAAGTTCAGTTACCGCGTTTCATAGGATTTCATGATGGCTGCCGTGGCGGCCATATTGTTCGACCGATCGCGGTCAAAATCAATTGGATCCATCCCTGATGTAATAGCAACCCACCCACAAAATTTCAGAGACATCCGTTTATTACTTTTTTAGTTCTCTTGTACATAAACAGACTGACCGACAGACAAACCAGTGGCAGGAAAAACATAACGTCCTTGGTGGAGGTAATAATATTAATGGTCCAGCCATAGACTAGGTTTTGTCTCATCTTGTTTAATTATCTATTCTTTGCGTAAAAAAAGTGCTGCAAGCTGCCTTTCAGAATCAGCTGAAGTGCTTTGCAGAAGTCGTATCCAGCCAAAACCCATTTTAATCCATGGATGTGCCAGAGGAGGATGGTTGGCACAGGAAAGGGACTTAACTTTGCTTGCATGAACATGATTCGCTGCATGAAATTACCTGTATTATTAGTTATTTGAATGCTCAAATTAAGGTTCAAGATTTAGGCGCTTTATTGCCAATATTGGGCATTTTTTTTTTTTTCAGTTTTATACAGAGAGATGATGATGTTTGAGAATTTGCGGATCTGCACGAAGGCATCCTGTCAATGGCCCTGTGTATGGTCAAGTTGTTCCATAAACCTTTTCTAATGACTGTCTTCCAATGTACGTGGCGTTCAGTTAAACATTTCTTTCGGGTGGCTTGTCCATGTTGCTGATGGCTAGTATGCTTGCATATTTTGAAGATCACATGACTTGGTGACGAAGGTGAAATCTCTCTACAGGAATGTCCATTTGTCGGCCAGTCCGTCCGTCTGCATGTCTGTCTGTAGTGCTTCTTTTCTAGGCCAGAACTCCAAGATCGTTCAGTACATCTCAGTGAAATTTCATATATGGATGCATCTTATCATGTAGATGTGCCTTTTTATACTTTGATTTGTCCATCTGCCTGTCCCTCCACAGCTTTTTTTTTTTGGAGATCAGGTATCAGCCGTCTCGTTCTTTTCTGAGCCAGAACTATGAAACCATTCAATATTTGACTATGAAATTTAATGTATGGCTACATCTTATTGTGTAGATGTGAATTTTCATACTTCCGACAGTCTGTCAGTCCATCCGACACATTTTGTTTCCGGGTCAGATATCAGCCATCCTGTGGGCGGGGATCTGAGTATCTCATGCTTGTTTGCTCTTCAAATGAGCTGAGGTCACGGTTCTTTCACATAACAATATAAAACAATGTCTTTTCAACACTGTACAGTACCAGTGTTGAAAGTGCCCACTGTTGCTGCTTGCACACACACACACACACACACACACACACTTAAACACTCTCTCACAGGCCTGCGCACACACCCTCTTCACACTCACATGGATGCACACATCTTTTCCAACTCTGCCGAACCACACAAAATACACACTCAGTCTTCTCACTTTGCCAAAGCTCAAAAGCACACATACACACACACACACACCCACACACTGTATGACACATCCTGTCACTAACAGGCTCTTCCCTGTTCAGCACGTTACAGCCGGAGGGGGAAAGAATGTATTTGTGTGTTTCTTTGTGTGTTTGTGTGTGTGTATGTTTGCGTGCGCACGTGTGTGTGTGTATGTTTGTGCGCGTGCGTGCGTGTGTGTGTGTATATACAGTATGTTTATATATGTGTGTGTGTATGTTTGCGTGCGTGCATGTGTGTGTGCTTTTTTTTGTGTGTGTACGTGTGTGTGTGTGTGTATGTGTGTGTATATATATATATATATATATATATATATGTGTGCGTGTGCGTGTATGTACAGCAGCCTGTGCATTCATTCCCCTCTGTTTGTGCCGAGCCGTGGGAGTGGGGTCTGAATGGGTGGGGGTTTGGCTGTGGACGGGGGGCAGAGCGCGGGGTTTGTAATCTTATCTGACCTGCTTGGCAGAAGCTCCTGGATTAGTGAGTCTGGCAGCTGCAGGCTGAACCCCACCTGACATGGGGGGGTGGGGGGGCAGATTCACCCTCCGTTACAGCAGGCCTGTACTATACTGTGTAATCAATAGCGGCTGGGCCCATTCAAACTGGGGTGTGAGGGATGAGTGCATCTCAAAACGATCTCTTCTCTGTCTCAACAGTGAGTCCTGTGCGTCTCAAAAGAGGCTCCCTTGTATCTCAAATGAGTCTCCAATGAGACTCGCATGTCTCACGTGAGACTCAAATGCTCTCTTCACCATTATATTACTGAGTGGATCAGGTAATGGAGCCTTTTGGCCGCGGTGTAGACGGAGGATTTGAGGGCTGCCGAATCGCTCAGCTGTTACCTGTTGGGCTGGGCTGGGGGAGAGGGGTGCACCGTTTTTTACGAGTAGGCTGTTGTTGCTATGGAGAATTGGGTGGGTCAGCTGTAATGCTAGTGATTCCAGCTGGACATGCGCCCGTTTCTCCTGTTACACTCCTCTCCTCGCACAGCCATATTCGCACATATATTCACACTCTTGCTGTCACACACGTGCACACACACACTCGCTGTCACACACTTGTGTGCACACGCCCATACACACACATGCTCATGCACACATGGTCTCACTCATGGGCAATTCCAAAGTATTGTCAACCCAATGTCCCCTCTGTGACAGACACTAAAATGATCCCCAAATAAAAATGGAGGGAAAAAATTTAGCTTTTTCCTCACGAATATAGTCGTGCACTATGATACCCATAAATTGGAAAAAAATGCTTTTTAATACATCAACGGAATTTTGTTTGGGGTACGGTTTAGTGTCTCCTTACGGAGGGGACATTTTGTTAAAATATCTCAGAATCGCCCACATACAAACACACACACACACACACACTGTAATGCACTCATTCATACTCACACTCATACACATTCACATACAGTCACACTGATATGTACTGTACATAACAGAGGCACTGTACTGAATGTGTATTTTTGGGAATTATAAACAAACAGACATGGGGCCACCCCTGAGGACCAGTCAGAGTCGGGGATGGGAACGGAGAGAGACCTTCGCCTCTCGCGGAGCTGCACCGTGCCACAGACCTATCCCATCGGACGTGCCTTTCGGGCGAGTGGGAACACATCAGGAATGTGTGGTTTCAACGGCACTCTCTACTGTACACAAACACGCCCGTCTCCCTAACACGAGTGTGCACCATGATTACTTGGACTCCTTTTTTTTTTTTTTTGTTATTTTAGTTCTGTTATCCGTGTCAATCAGTGGATTTGAATCCAGCAGCACGTGCATTTTACACGTTCAGAGGAGTCTGAAGGCTAGAAGTGTCAAACACAAGAGAGAATTGAGCATTTCTGCAGCACATGCCTATTAGAGCATCAGGGGAGATACCCGGCATTTGGTGATGTCGATGTGTCGTAAACTTCAAGCATCGACTGGATGCCAGTTTGCGAAGGGCATGTGAGCAAATGTTAAAAGTGATTACATCTGCCAAGAAGGTTATGTTTTTGTCAGTGTTGGTTTGTCTGTTTGTCTGTCTGTTTGTGCACAAAATAACTCAAAAAGTAATGAAAGGATATCTGAAATTTTTTTTGTTTGGTTACTATTACATCAGGGATGGTCCCTACTGATTTTGACCGTGATCAGTCAAACAATATGGTCGCCATGGCAGCCATCTTGAAATCCTTTGTTGCAGATACCGTAAATTTCTTATGGGCCATGTTCACTTAGCAAGATTTCGACTGTGCTCTCTTTGCGGAGGTTTGAACTCTCAAAGTGCCTCTAGTTTCTTTATTCTACATCATGTTCAACTCTCTAATGTTTCTGGTGCGCTCAAAAATGGAGGGGCTGTGTGCAAAAGCTGTGTAATTTCTGAACGGTTCATCCAAAATGGGTGAAAACGCCCTCAATTTAATGCTGACAGTCTGCACCTCATTATCATTGTATCCCTTTGTACTCAAAGTGCTAGAGTGCAGAACTGAAATAAAAAATGTCGCTGTTCGAGGAATTGTGGTGCTCACTGTACCTGGAAGCATAAAGCTTGATATAAGCATGGATTTACACTCTGCGGAGTCAACAGTGTCTCGGCGCACTTGTGGATCCACACTTGGAGCTCAATCCTCCGAGCTCCAGTCCCCGCAGGTCCCACCTGTGACCAGCAGGGCGATCAGCAGCTCTGGCTGCCATGACAGGCTCTTTTGCCCCTGTTCGTCTAGTACGTCTGAGGTTTACTCTCTCTCACATCTGCTGTGGAGTGCTGGGATGTGGGCGTCATTGGGAAGGAGACGGGAAAAACAGTGCTGTCCCTCGGCTTTTGGACAGAGTTGGTAAATCTTTTTGTTTTGCCTCTGCACACTGTAATTTGCATCCATATCATCATAGGAATTAAAGCACCCTGAAATATAGATGGTGAATGAATGTCTGTATACTTAGAGAATGCACTCTTTAAGTAAAAATAAGGTAAATAGTAATTAAGTGCGAGTTCATCCTCTCAAATGCATAAAACGCTTAGGCACTGCCATTCAGCTTTCTCGTTGGCTGAAAACTTTGCCTCAGTGGCTGCTGGGAGGCCGTGTGTGAACTTTTTGGGATGGGGGTGAAAGGTAGGGGGGCGGCGTGATGTAGTGGCATGTGCCAGCAGGGGGTATTCCTGGGGGTTTGAGGGCAGAATTTTACTGAGCGTGCCCAGTGGGACCATGGACAGGAAGTGGGTCAGAGGGGAAAAAACTCCCGGGTTCAGCAGCTGCGCAGGACTGCGCAGACCTGGAGCTGTGGAGGGAATGGGAGGGGGGCGACCAACGTGCCAGTGCATGCAGTTCCTAAAAATAAGCAGCTTTAGCCGCCGGCTGTTGCTAAGAGCAGTGAAAGGGAGGAAGCGGGAGAGCCAGAGTAGAGTGAGTGAGGGTGAGTGTTAACGTGTGTGAGTGAGAACGCGAGTGTGTGTGTGTCTGAGAGGAAGTCTGATTCCGTATTAGCGAGAGTCTGTGAAAGTGAGTGTGATTTGGTGAGTGATTCTGAGTACCGAGTATTTATGAGAGAGAGAGAGTCAGACTCTACACGAGGGTGAATCGAAGTCTTTTAGCGAGTCTGACTGTGTGAGAGTGAGTCCGAGTCTATGATTGAGAGTCTGACTGAGGGGAAGTGAGTCTGAGTCTCTGACAGTAAGTCTGTCTGTATTGGTGAGAGTCTGCAAAAGTGACTGTGATTTAATGAGAGTGAGTCTGAGTACTTGTAAAGTCAGACTCTACATGACAGTGAATCTAAGTTTGTGAGTCTGAATCTGTGAGAGTGAGTCTCAGTCTGTGAGACTGATAAATGGGAGTGAGTTTGAGTCTGTGACAGTGAGTCTGAGTTTGAGTGAGTCTGAGTCTGCAAAAGTGAGTCTTGTGTGGGAGTGAGTCTGACTCTGTAAAAGTGAGTCTTGAGTTTGAGTGAGTCTGACTCTGTAAAAGTGAGTCTTGAGTTTGAGTGAGTCTGACTCTGTAAAAGTGAGTCTTCAGTGGGAGTGAGTCTGACTCTGTAAAAGTGAGTCTTGATTGGGAGTGAGTCTGACTCTGTAAAAGTGAGTCTTGAGTTTGAGTGAGTCTGACTCAGTTAAAGTGAGTCTTGGGTGGGAGTGAGTCTGACTCTGTAAAAGTGAGTCTTGATTGGGAGTGAGTCTGACTCTGTAAAAATGAGTCTTGAGTTTGAGTGAGTCTGACTCAGTTAAAGTGAGTCTTGGGTGGGAGTGAGTCTGACTCTGTAAAAGTGAGTCTTGAGTTTGAGTGAGTCTGACTCAGTTAAAGTGAGTCTTGAGTGGGAGTGAGTCTGACTCTGTAAAAGTGAGTCTTGATTGGGAGTGAGTCTGACTCTGTAAAAGTGAGTCTTGAGTTTGAGTGAGTCTGACTCAGTTAAAGTGAGTCTTGGGTGGGAGTGAGTCTGACTCTGTAAAAGTGAGTCTTGAGTTTCAGTGAGTCTGACTCTGTAAAAGTGAGTCTCGAGTGGGAGTGAGTCTGACTCAGTAAAAGTGAGTCTTGAGTGGGAGTGAGTCTGACTCTGTAAAAGTGAGTCTTGAGTGGGAGTGAGTTTGAGTCTGTGACAGTGTGTCTGACTGAGTTTGAGTGAGTCTGACTCAGTAAAAGTGAGTCTTGAGTTTGAGAGAGTCTGACTGTGTGAAAGTGAGTCTGATTCTAGGTGAGAGTGAGTCTGTATGAGTGAGTCTGACTGTAAGGGGTGATTCTGAGTCTCTGTGACAGTGGATTTGAGTCTGACTGTAAAAGTGAGTCTTGAGTTTGAGTGAGTCTGACTCTGTAAAAGTGAGTCTTAAGTGGGAGTGAGTCTGACTCAGTAAAAGTGAGTCTTGAGTGGGAGTGAGTCTGACTCAGTAAAAGTGAGTCTTGAGTGGGAGTGAGTCTGACTCTGTAAAAGTGAGTCTTGAGTGGGAGTGAGTTTGAGTCTGTGACAGTGAGTCTGACTGAGTTTGAGTGAGTCTGACTCAGTAAAAGTGAGTCTTGAGTTTGAGAGAGTCTGACTGTGTGAAAGTGAGTCTGATTCTGGGTGAGAGTGAGTCTGTATGAGTGAGTCTGACTGTAAGGGGTGATTCTGAGTCTCTGTGTCAGTGGATTTGAGTCTGACTCTGTACATGTGTCTGTCTACATGTCTGTGTGTACGTGTGTGTCTGTGTACGTGTCCGTGTTTGTGTGTGTCTGTGTGTGAGTGGATGAGCGTAACATGTGTTTCCCCTGATGCCATCCTGTGCTTGTCAGCGTTGGCAGATATCCTGGATCACCCCTGTTATAAACCAGGTTGCTTCAGTAGGGAAGGACCGTGTCTTCGTGCTTTCCCAGTGCTTATAGAGCACATGAAATGCAAACAGTAATTCTACTTGGCACTCAGTGTTATAAGCAATGGGATTAATTTGACAAGGTTTTTGGCTTACATACTCAACCTGACAATGGCAACTTACTCTGAAACATAATACTTTCCAAAAAATACTGTCACATGATCACATCTTATTCAATTTACTGTAAATCAAATGAGCATTCTTTTTATTTGCACTGAATCTGTTAACAGCAGTTAAGGCCAGAACTAAACTGGCTCATTCTATCCCTTTCCCTCCTTATAACTGGAATTAGGCTGGCTCTTCAAACCTCTTTTCCACTGTACAACTGGGACTAAACTGGCTCAATATAACCCTTTCCCAGTGACTAGGCTGGCGTATTGTACCCATTTCCCACGGTGCAACTGGGACTAAAATGGCTGATTAGACCCCTTTTATACTGTACAACTGGGACTAAAATGGCTCATTATACCCTTTTCTCACTGTACAACTGGAATCAGCCTGGGTCAAAATGCCACTTTCCTGCTGCACTACTGGACCTGTGCTGGATCATTAGAAACAACAGTATGGGTGGCAGCGCAGCAGTGAGATTTTTGGTTAGATTCTCTGAATGGATGCTTCCTTTATACCATTCACCGTGTCACCTTTCTGAGTTCAGCACGCAGCTCGCTGCATGTGGAAGGATTTGAACTGTGGAAACCGCTCTCCCAGTGCGTACATACATGCCCTTCAGCAATTAGCCGCTAAAGTATATTTTCTAGTCGGGAGACTAGTTTAGTGCTGTAGCTCTTAAATATGTTTTATAGTTTCAAGCTTTCCCTTTTCCTCAACTGGACTGTATGTTTTTTAAAGTTACATATCCTTCATTTTACCAGGACGTCTCCAGTGTGTTTATCCCAAGATACTTGCCATGTAAGATTGCTCCTTAACAGTGCCGAGCTGTTTGCACTGCCCGTTTTCAGCTATGGTGTCTGGTGTTTTGTGTTTGGCCGCTGGAGAAAACACTGGTCTGTCCGTAACTGCACTGTAGATGGTCTCGATAACCTAGTTAGGGAAAAATTCCAGTTATGTACAATCTGATTGGCTTACTATATCAGTTACGTAAAATTTGATTGGCTTACAATTCCAGTTAGGTACGATCTGATTGGCTGAAGTGTGGCTCAGAGCAGAAGAGGTACCACAACTTGGTTAGGAAAAATAAGCACGTCGACTGCACAGCCAGGCCGAATCACAGTGTCAGTTCCAGCACATCTGGATTGGCTATTAAAAAGTATAGCCCTTGATCCTTGGTGCTTGACGTGTGACAATGAACTCTAGCTGCTAGTGACCTCCTGCTGTGTTGCTTTTATTTTAGGAAACCTTAAAATGTGCAGGTTGACCCTTGAAGGCTTGGTCGCTGGATGGCTAGCGATTTAGTTTCTTGTTCACGGCTCCATTTCACAATTGTCTTGTGTGCCCTCTGTTTTTTATCCTGTTTTCTTGGCTCCTACATCCCTACACAGTTTCTGCATGGTTGCTACTTTACGGATTTTTATGGGTTTCAATAAATGCCTGGGGATTACAGTTCTTGGTGATTTTCCTGCACATTCATGTATAATTATACCCCCCCACCCCACCCCCACTGTGGGAACAGCCTTTACTCCGTCTCCGTGGCTCACCTGTGAAACAATGGGTCTCTCTTCGCTGCGGCTGCCTCATCCTGTTCCGGCTGATCCGTCGTCCAGTAGGTCCTCCATTCGACCCTGTCGGAGCACATCTTATTGAGCTGGCTATTCGTCAAAGTATTTGCGTGAAATTAGGTTTGAAATGGAAATTTGCGGCACGATAGAGCTCTAGGGACAGGATTGATGAGCCCTGCTCTATACCGCTTAATCCACCATATTCCCCTCAAACCCGTGTTCTCTGTACAGTGTTACCATGAACCTCACACAATCTTTGCCTTTTCTGTCCACAGCCGACATTGAGAGAATAGAGCTGAAGGGATTTGTGCAGAAGAGTGAAAAATCCAGCGAATGTACCTTTGAGGTGAGCACTGTGTAATACAACCACAAATTATAAAAGGTTGGATGATGCACTAATTAAAATTCAAACTGAAAGCAGTAATTTGTAAATTATCTTTGACCTGCATTATGTTGAAAATAATACCACAGCACATCATTTGATTTTTTGCCACAGCAAATTTATTGTTTTTTTTTTTTTTTTCCCCAAAATGAACCCGTAAGTTTTGATTCCTGCAAACTATGAAAGTATTTACTGCTTTGTAATGTTGCCTTTCCTTTTTCACAACAATTTATAAACATTTAGGTACTGAAAACACCAAATTATTAAGTATGGCAGTTGTCCCATTCATCCTGAAAACAAGCCGTAAAGTATGGTCCTCATTGTTGCATTTTTTGTTTGTAAATGTGCCACCTTTTCTCCATTACGAACAGGTAGGGACTGCAGGCAGGCCAGTCTAGCATCCACTCCAGCTTATTACGTAGTCAAGCCTTTGTAAGGCATGTAGAATGTGGTTTTGCATTGTCTTGTTGAAATATGCATGGGCGTCTTGGAAAAGATGTGATCTTGAAGGCAACGTGTGTTTTTAAAGAGTCTTTGTGTACTTTTCAGCATTAATAATGCCGTCCCTGAAGTGCAAGTTTTACAACCCCATACTATGACGGAACATGACTTTTGGACTTGTTGCTGGTAACAGTCCTTTTCTTCTTTGGTCCATAGCACAGTGTTCATTTCCTAATTAATGATTCGTCTGACCACTATTCATGTTTCCACTGCGTGACAGTCCATCGCAGAGAAGCCCAGAGAAGTTGACAGCACTTCTGGACTCTGTTAACATCAGGCCTGCCTTTTGCACAGTAAATTCATAACTGCCTTTTGTGGATGTAAATGACATATTGTAGTACTTGACTAAGATTTGCCAAAGTAGTCCTGAGCCCATGTGATTATCTCCCATATATAGAAATGATCAGAATTCAGAGGTATTTAACTCGGGCTTTATGCACAGAAATACCTCCAGATTTTTTAATCTTTTCATTGTTAAGCACCGTATCGATATCAGGTGAAATATTCAAACCCCTTGCCACTGTATTTTCCTTTGAGGAATGTTCGTTTTAAACCGTTCAATGATTTTTTATTGCGTTTGTAGGCAAATTACTGATCTTTGGCCCGTCTTTGTTCCTGATAGATTTTTCCTCCCCTGGATCCGGTGTTTGTACCAAATTATAATTACAGTCACCAGCTGACATCAGCTGTTTCAAATCTCATCATTATTCAAACTTTGTACCTCATTAACACTCATAATTTACCACGGCCCAACTTTTTTTGCCATGTGTTGCAGGTCTGAATGGCAGGAATTAATGTATATTTACCAATAAAATGAAGCTGACTCGACAAAACATTGAATATCCTGTCTTCATACAGTCTGCGATGAAATATAAGTCTAAGTAAATTTACAAATCACTGCTTTCTGTTTTTATTTGCATTTTCCAAAACGTCTCTACTTTCTCCGAGTTGAGGTTGTACACAAATCCGGAGTGTTTGTTTGGAGAAGCGGGTTCATCCCTCGTATTGGGCCATCACTGCTCAAGGTCAAAGCTGATCCGGTCAGACGGCCGTCTCATCTCTACCTGTCTGATTAGATTGCGGTATCAGCGGCCATGAATCATGCGGTGTGTCGCTCATAACCTCTAACGCTGACAAACTCTTATGATGACTGAACTTTGAGTCTTCTGCTCGGCGTGATCTGTGTACCTTTAGATGTCATATCAGTTGTTTCTGGAGTGTGATCGAACACAGCTGGAGATCCTGGAAAAGGGAACTTTTTAACCCCTTTGCACAGAATACAAATAATGCCAATTTTTTCTGTCGTGCATGAGCCTATTTAGGCTTTATAACTCAGTATTTGTGTCACAGAGGCTGTGGAAAATTATTCCAGTGAAGCGAGACATTAGGAAATTCAATTACGGAATTATTTAGGAATTAAATTTTGGAATTTACAGCCGCGGGCATCTATATCTGCGCAAAGGTGTTAAAGGGCTCTGTGATCCGGTGTGTGCATGAGAAAATGAATTTGTGTTTGAATGTGTGTGAGAGAGGGAATATATTTGAGTTTGTGTGTTTGTGTGAGTTCATATGAGAGGGAGAGACTATATGTGTGTGTGTGTGTCGGAGTTTTGGAGTGTGAATGGAGAGGGACAGCGCTAGTACAGTACAAGTTTTATTTTGTCGTTCATCGTTTAAATCTCATGAACTGTGAAGTCCTGTCATATTCTCATCATTGGAAAAGAATGAGAATTTTGAGTTTGAATTGTATTACTCTGTGCCTGCACTTCAGCAATTTTTGTGCACGGTTCCATAATTTTGGAGGAACTGAAGGTGTCCAGAGCAGCAAGCCGAGCAGAATAAGGGCAGGTCTCTTTCAGAGAGAGAAAGACGCGAGCAGAGAAAAACATCAACAGTATGAGTTCGAGGGAAAAGGAAATCGGGGAGTCAGGGAGCTGGGGAAAAGAGAGTATCAGAGTTTGGGAGAGACCGGAGGGAGGGGGGAGAGAGAGAAGAGAGGGAGGGAGAGAGAGGGGGAATTCCTCCATTGCGTAATGTGTTTGGAAATATCCTGACATGTCATGGCTGGAGAGCTTGGCGCTCTGCAGTGTTAAGACAGTAATGGTAGAGCTGGTGGGGCTGAGGTTTGTGCGTGTGGAGGGTCTGCGTGAGAATGTGTTCCACTTCATTCTGTCCGTCTCCCCTCTCCCTCTCACTCCCTCTCTCATTCAAACTACATCTCATATTTAAAATGATCAATCTGTTATTATGGTACAGTCATCTCTGTAAATTTTTGGACATTTTGACAAAATTATGCTCATTGTTGCTGTTTACCTCAGCATATCGGATTTGAGATTACATGGTGCATATTGGATCAAAGCTTTAATTTGAGGACATTAACAATGAAATCTGGTCAAGGAATAACAGCACTTTTTGCACTTGGCCCCCCATTTCTAAGGGACCAAAAGTTACTGGAAAATTGGCTGCTTTGCTGTTCCGTGGCCAGATGTGTCTTATTATGTCATTGTTTTACTGAAAAGTAAACAGATAAATCTAAAGTTGAATACAAGTGTCGCTTTTGCATTTGAAGCTTGTCTGTCAAAGTCTAAAGAGCCGTTACTACCAGTGAGGCAAGCCATCATACGGCTGAAGAAAAAAAAACCACTCATAAGTGAGGTAATAAAAGAAATAAGTGTGGCCGGATCAACGACTGGTTCATTTCTTAAAAGAGAGAACTCACTGATGAGCTCAGGAACACTAAAAGACCCTGAAGGTCAGGGGATAACAGTGCTCAATAAAGGAAGAATTCTTTTATCGGTGCAACAAACCAAGACTTCACTAGAGTAAGGCCAAATAAAAAAAATGGGTGTGTTTCCAGTTTCTCGACCCTGCCTATGTCATTAGGGCCGACTCTAAACTTCTTTTCTACATTTTCAATTTAAAATAAAAAGAAATGAAGCCGACCCCCGATGTCTGGCGCTGCGTCATTGATCGCTCGCATCGCTTTTTTTCTTGTTCGCTGGTTTTGCCTTTTGCGACCGTGGGGTTTCTCCAGCAGAGCCCTTGTGCTGGATAAAACAAAAGCACACTGAATGTTTTTGAGCGTCTTTCCTATTTGTCGGTAGTTTTCGAGGTGAGAGTTTGCAAGAAATGATTTGACTTGCCAAAATAATAAATAATACATTATTATTATTATCTAGGCATTCATTATACAGATGTATAGGCCTACGCAAATATTGTTGCTAGTTTTGCCGCTGTTTGTTGCTAGCTGTAACATATTTTACATCTGATGCGATGCATTTGATCTGCATCGCTTTCTCTCTCGCTCTCTCTCTCTCTCTCTTGCTCTCTCTCTCTCTCTTGCTCTCTGTTTCTCCCTGCTGTCTCCTTCTCCTCTTTCCCAAACTTAAAGAGAGTTAGACAGATGAGGGGGCAAACGGGGGGTCAGTGTCTGCAGCTCAAAGGATTATGGGAGTCTACACTTCATACTTCAGGGGGTCTCGACCCTTAATCCCCCCCTATCGTTCCCTGACCTACGGGCCAGTGAGATGAGCCATCAATCAAACGTACGCCTTCCTTGTGTGTGGGTGGGTTGCCTGTCTGTGTGTGTGTGTGTGTGTGTGTGTGTGTGTGTGTGTGTGTGTGAATGGGTTTACATGCATTTATGTGTGTGTGTGTGTGTGTGTGCGCCCACGTCTATGAATGGCAGCATATATGTATTTTGCCTGTCTATGTATGTCTAAATGTGTGTGTGTGTGTGTGTGTGTGTGTGTGTGTGTGTGTGTGTGTGTGTGTGTGTGTGTGTGTAAATGTACATATGTGTGTTTGTGTGTACATATCAGATTTACTCTGCAAGAATGTAAATTGGAATATGCTGAGCAATGAGCACTTTAAGGTCATATTGTTGTTTCACTCTCTCATTAAACTCAGTATTCCACTAACTATAGCCAATATTAGATTAATGAAGTCCTCATCGAACCAACTTTGTTCAGAATGAGATGATCGCTAACTGTCCATGAGAAAACAGTGTTTCTGTCAATTGCCAGTTCCCCCTGTGTATGACAAATAAATATATTTTGTGTTTCTTCAGTGTCGGCTGTAGCTGTGACCAGCAGCTCTGTAGCGCAGTCGGTCGGTCCGCTAAAATTTCCCAATCCTTTGGCAGGCGCAGTTTTCGCCCTAGGGGGCTGAAATTTTACGTGGACATCAATTCTGTGTTGAGGTGTGGATTTATGTTCATGCCAGCTGGCTAAAAGGGCGTGGCAATTAGAGTAGCCTCCTGCAAGAGTGAGCATTTCTTCTTACGGTCGCAACACTTGCAAATTTGTGCATGTTTTTTAATCAGTTGCATAGTACAAGATGCAAAATGATGTTTCTTATCATAAAAAACCCTACCCTTCATAATTCTAATCACTTGTCTCTCTGAGTAAATGTGACTCCTAAAAAAAAAATCCTTCAGTGAATCTCTTATTGTGTCTGTGTGTGTGTGTGTGTGTGAGAAGACTGTATGTTTCTGTGTGCACTTACACCACTCTGTTGAAGTTCTCTCCGCTGTAATTTCCTGCTGAAACCACACTTGTGCACAGAAAAGAAATGGTTGGCTTCAGTTGCGTCTGGGAATGAATTTCCAGGGAAAGCTGAGCTGTATATCTGTGCAGTAAATAAGCCGTCCATTTGACAGACCTCTGTGCTCTGTGAGCCAATCCCTGCTCTGTTCCTATGTCACCAGGTCCTTTGGTCGGACTCCACCACTTCAACTGTGACGAGGTCCACACAGGAAGTGACCGAGTTCCTCTCGAAGGTGAGGCCAGCGTGTCTGCGCTCGAGTCTTTACCCCAGACGAAGAGGGGAAATGATGGAAAGATGAAGTGTACAGTGGTGCTGGGCTGGGGTGGTCAGTCGATGGTGGCGTTATTGGGGTCGTCATCAGCTCAGACCTGTGACAGGAGTCTGGTGTTCTCGAGTCCGTGTCTGGCTGCTGCTGATTCTGGATTCTGGTTGGATTTTAGACCTGAGGAATGATTTCCCTCCAGCCAGAGCATATGCATGGGGCTCATGACTCCATGTTTCCTCTCCCCCCTCCTTCCCTGTCACTTACTCTCTCTCCGTCTCGCTCCCCTCCGCCATCTTGTATACTGTTGTGTTCTGCATTGAGTTCAAATCAAAAAAGTTGTGCCCACGAAAACTGAGTGCATGTGCAGTCCTGTGTTATTCTCTGTGATTGTGTGTATGAGGGAGATCCTGCCTCTGTGTATGTGTGTGTGTGTGTGTGTGTGTGTGTGTGTGTGTGTTTTGAGGGATGGGTGTGAGACTGAGAGCTCGTCTGTGTGTGCGTGTGTGTGTGTGTGTGTGTGTGTGTGTGTGTGTGTGTGTGTGTGTCGGAGAGAGAGCATGCCAGTGTGTGTCATCTGCATTTACGTGCACGTGTGTTCCCACGTGCACATGCATACAAGTATGTTATTATGTACTGACGTATTTCCCAGTGTCGCTGCCCAGTGGACGGTCGGCTCTGGGAAACACATCAGTCGTGACGGACAGCGGCCCTGTACTCTCTGCTCTTTCCCAGATCTCACAGCTCTTCCCAGAAGACGGCCTGGAGAAGTTCGTCCCTCTCTCCGCTGGCCTGGACTCCAGCCTGGAGCCCGACCCCAGGTATGTAAAGGCTGTTCGGCGGCAGTGCTGACCGGGCCTGGGGGAGCGAGGTGGAGCCGCTCAGCTGCAGGGTGGAGCAGGAGAGAGGAGGGTGGGGCAGAATGAGAGAGGTGTGGGGCACCTGTAGCCGTAGGTGTGCAGCGGTTCCTGTCACCTGACCGATGACTCCTCTGATCTCTCAGGTGCTTCACCACACTGCCTCCTCACCTTCTGAAACGTGACCAAATCAGACAGTTCTTCAGTGCTGCTCCAGTCAGCCTTCCTCCGCCCAGTGCCAGTGAGTCTCCGCCCCTCTCTTCATACGGTACCTCTCTCTGTCTCTCGAAGGATTTCTGTGGCACATCATGTGGTTTGAAGGATATACGCTATGAGATGTCCTTTAAGGGCCTGACTGTGAATACTTGCTCTGGAACTCCGGCATATATATGTGTTTGTGTCTGTCTTTGTTTTTTATTCACATTTGTACGGTAAAGCATTGGTTTACACCCGGGTCCTCAAATCGCCATCCTCGAGGTCAGAGAACTGCTGGTTTTCCACCCTCCCTTTACCTGGGAGTCAGGTGTAAAGACAGTCTGGCCAATCAGAGGCACTAAGTTTACTTAACTGGGATAAAAGAAAACCTGGGCTGGATTTGGATTCGAGGTCCAGATTTGAGGAGCTCCAGGTTAGCAAGATACCTAAGTACTTAACCTAAACAAGCCTTTGATCAATAGATACTCTAGAAGGAGCTGTGGTCTTTGACGTCTTGTATCAGACGGACCTAGTTTCTTGGTTCAGAACCATTCTTTTGTCATCGCCTGTTAAGGGTGGCTGACGTACACAGTGACTCAATCACAGACAATTGCAGTGCTTTTTTCACTGGGGGTGGTAGACTAAAGGCCCGTTTCCACCGAAGAAGTTCCTGGTAGTATTTGGGGGGCAGGAACTACTACAGGGACGCCCTCTCACTCGGCCCTCTCAACTGCCGTGTCTCCACCGAGAGGGCGAAGTAGGAGGAAGGTTTCTGTACAGTTGTGTGACGTCCTTTTAAAAATGCGACCCCTCATCGTCTGCTGAGTTTTACAAAATGCCGGCTATTTTGTCGCTTTCTGTTGACGTCACCTCCCGCTCTGAGTAAATCCAGTCAGCGCTAAGTAAACCCCAAGCCCCACCCAGGAGTTTTTCGGGGGCCGTTCAGAGTACCTACTCCGAGGCAGGGACTTTTTTAGCCCCTGTAAAAGTTCCGGAACTCTGTCCTTCGGGGTTGGTTCCGGCGGTGGAGACACGCAACAACGGCCCCAGCCCCGTAAAATTACCCCGAAGTTCCTGCGGTGGAAATGGGCCTTAAGTTAGCCCTTTGAACCGAGAGGATGATAATTGCATTGAAAATCCATCACTTTTTCTGAGCGTGGCTAATCAATGGTGCTGCAGTGCATGAAGATTGTTCCACTGTCACAGGAAGAGGCTACCGTTTCTGACCGTACCCTTCTACGCTCATTGCATGTGAGC
The DNA here is from genome assembly GCA_029692085.1 of Gymnothorax javanicus. Taxonomy (NCBI): domain Eukaryota; kingdom Metazoa; phylum Chordata; class Actinopteri; order Anguilliformes; family Muraenidae; genus Gymnothorax; species Gymnothorax javanicus. The sequence goes on along the minus strand of CM056207.1, from coordinate 8,159,117 downwards.
ATACGCAAGTCCATCGAGAAATTATGGAAAAAAAAAGATCTGCGTCTGACTATTTGATTTGGCGACCGTGTTATCAAGTTGTAACTTTATCATCAATATCAGAAGTAATCCTGCAGATCTTCGTTATTGTCTCCATGTTTGCAGTCAGCGGGAGATCTTCTCTTGTGAATGCAGCTTAGTTCAGGCTGAGGCAGAGACACCAAAATATGGACACAGACAGAAAAGACTAAAGCTGCTTTCACAAAAGAGGCGAACCGAATTTTTCGCGCGACAGATTACATTCAAAGTCAATGCAAAGACGCGAATTCACGCGTTTCGCATGTATTCGCGTCTTTGCATTGACTTTGAATGTAATCTGTCGTGCGAAAAATTCGTTTCTCGTCCGGTGTGAAAGCAGCTAAACGGAGTTATGTTTTTTTTTTTAATCCCCAAAATGTATTTTATTTGACTTTATAAGGATGTTAGAAGGCATATTCTTAGCCAAATCAAACCTAAATACTTTGTTTGTAGCGAAAATTATATTTGTTAGAAAAGAACAAATCTTCAGAAGTGCTCTATAGGCCTCATAACAGTGGTGAAGAGACCGAATTAAACAAAAGTACATGCGTTCTTTTGAACAACAATGTACGTTGCGGTTAAAACCTGTATTGGGCGCAGCTGTATTGCTACTGTGTCAATGTGATGCTTTTGTTGAAATAATGTAGCTTTAATGAACAGTGGTGATATGACCCCTAGTTTCATCTTGTTATCCCTTAAATCAGTTAAATCTGTTTTCGCCACTGAGGAAAATGACATGGGTCCTACCTCGCTAGGTGACACAGAACAGTTGCAATAAAAGTGCAAAAGCCACAGTAAACAGCTCTACAGAAAATGGTCTTGTTTGTTAGTTTTATACTATGAATGCATTTCTGGTGTCACTCTGGCATAGAAGGTGCCATCAGAATGGTTTTTATATATCCCAATAAAGCTGAGATTCTCACCTGCCTGAGATACAAGGTAACTGTCGTGGCTGGAACACCCTCGGATGTTCAGGCAAATAACCTACTATTTTCAAGCTGTCTGAAAGTTTTTCTGTTATAAAAAGGGCACTAGTGCACATATACAGTATTTCCACTCACAGGCGATATGATTCCATTTCTGAGATGGATTAACTTTGTCAAATACAATTAATAGCTTGCCTGCCAAAGATATCAAGTGTCTGTTTCATGTGCTTGGAAGCAAATATGGTGAAATAAATTGTAAAAATAGCATAGGACTCCAAGGTTTGATGGGGAAATGCAAATTCCCTTTATTAACGGCGAAATTGCTTCTCGCCCACTACACTTAAATTGTGGTAGATGGCGAGCTTACAGACATTACCAATGTGGAGCTGCCAGAGATGATTAAATCAGTTTCATATTTTGTTGGTTTTGATTTAAATCATTTAGTAAAATGTTGTCAAATCACATCTCATTTCTAAAATTAGAGTGGAGCTGCAGTGAGGCACTAAGGATGTTTTTAGCCTTCAATTATGTGTGTTAGTGAAAGTAATGAAAAAGGAAAGTTTATAAATATTGCATATTGCACAGCTGAAAGACGATCATTAACTGAGGTGGTATATTATACACATTTCAGAGCAAAAATCACAAAACCTTGAGTACACAATGAAGACATCTTCTTCTTCGCCATGCGGATTTCTGCACATGAACACAACAGTGGAGCTGATGGGTCACATGACCCAACATGACATTGTAGCTGAGAAGTTGTAAGCTATACGATGCTTTGGGGTCATGTGCTTTTATAAGCTCCACTGTGCTGTCGGGTCATGTGATTTACTGTATAAGCTCCAATGTGCTGTGGAGTCATGTGATCTTTAAGCTCCACTGTACTTTGGGGTCACGTGATTTTAAACACTCCTCTGTACCGTGGGGTCATGTGATTTACTGTATAAGCTCCACTGTGCAGTGGGGTCATATAATTTTATATTCTCAACTGCACGATGGGGTCATGTGGTTTATAAGCTCCACTGTGGGGTCATGATTTATAGCTCCACTGTGCTGTGGCGTCGTGATTTTTTACCTCGTCTGTAATGTGGGGTCATGTGATTTGGAAGCTCCATTATACTGTGACGTTCTGATTTTTAGGCTGTTCTGTGCTGTGAGGTCATGTGGCTTATAAGCTCCACTGCCGTGGGGTCGTGTGATGTATAAGCTCGGCAGGGTGAGTTCGGATTGACACGGCGCCGGTAGCGTCGGCAGTTTTTGCCTTCAAAAGAACAGCGTGACGTCAAAAGTAGCTGATAAGAAGTCAATATTTCCGATGCCGTGTGGTTCTTTGAAGGTGGAAACTGCTGCCGGCGCCGCGTCGATCCAAACTCGCCCAGTGCGCTGTGAGGTCATGTGATTTATAAGCTCCAAAGCTCAGTTGGACGATGTGACACCATTCAGAACATGAACTGAAGCAGCTGGTGATGTCAGTGAAGTGTGTGTAACCATGGGCTCAGATCTGCAGTGTGTGTTTGACTGATGGACACTGATGGCTTTGCTCTCCCTGCAGATCTCGCCTGTTCTTTGCAGTACAGGGGAGCCAACAGCCTTCCAAGGTAATGTTCGCACACACAAACTCTGGCATTAACACTTGCGTATGGGCACTTGCGCTCGCATGCACTTTGAATACACACAAACAAACACACACACACACACACAAACTCACACCAGTAACTCTCATTCACCCCCCAAATCTATGGCCTGCTTCATAAAGATCTTGGTTTGGCAGAGCACCATCTGTGAGTAAGTGTTGACTGTTAGTAAGTGGTAAATAAGGTATGTAGCTTCACTGAGACCTACACCCTAACCCTCCCCCTTCATTACTGCTGCTCAGGAAATTCACCTCAAAAGTCTCTCGAGGCAAAAGGGGGAGGGAGGTTCTCACCTACATGGCAAGAGCACTCATGTACAAATTCATTCCCTCTGGCTAATGGGTTGGTTGCTAATTGCTAAATTGCAACCATGTAGGTGTTGCCCCTGAGATCAAATTGCTAGGATCGAAGGACTCAGGACTAACTTGGTCTCTAGGGTTTTGACCTCTTAGAGGAACCTGCTAAGATTTTACTCCAGGGAGGCAACTGGTAAGATCTGACTGCAAGGATCTGTCCACCGGGGCAAGTGACTATCGGAAAGGTGCACAGGACAGGTGCTCAGCGGTTCACAAAACTGCTTGAATATTTTAAGTCTGACCTCTGCAATCTGGCTATTAGGAGCTGCCACGGTGTAGATATGTCAGCCTTTAGCACTAAACCCGGCATGTAGATTTGGCTTAATTTATTGTGCAGATGATGAGAGATTAGAGCAATGAATCGGCACCATGTTTGCTGTAATGACATCAAATTACTGTGCTGTCACATCACGGATGCTCTCGTGCAGAGAGAAGCTCAGGATTGGAGAGCGTTGGGCTAGCATTAGTCTCCAGAGCATATGTGATGTGTTATAATAGACGTCATGTTATAATAGATTTGATATGTTAAAACAGAAGCGCTATGTTCTTGATATTGCGGGCGGGGGTGGGAGGGGCTCACTTAGCATTAGAACCTGGGACTCAAAATGAGAATAATATTCCTGGATTTTACTGAGCGAAGTGGGAAAGTGTCGGCCATTTTGAGCGACTGCTGTTCTCAGTGTTCCCGCCTCCGTCTCATAGGCCCGTCTGTGGAGTGGCCAGCATCCAGCCGGTCATCAGCAGTCACTGCTCTCTCCAGCCCTACCCTGCCACTCCCCTACTGCCCCCAGGGTCTGCCCCCGTCCTGCCCCCGCTCAGCAGTGGGGCAGTGGGAGAGGGCGGTCCCACCCAAACACTGGGCCGGAGCCCTGCCCCTCAACCCCAGGCCGGCCCTGAGCAGAATGGGATTCTGGACTGGCTTCGCAAACTCCGCCTCCACAAGTACTACCCAGTGTTCAAGCAGCTAACCATGGAAAAGGTGAGCCTTAATGCGGGAGGAGTCTAATTTAGGGGAGGGGTGTCAAATGGGAGGTGTCTATGCAGGGGGAGGAGCATAAGAATGTGAGAGGAGGTGCAGAAAACCTTCCAGATAATTAAATGATGAAAAATCATGTGCAGAAGTGGTGTCGGTAACTGGAGGAAATGCAATAGGGTGCTGAATTGGAGGAAAGTCCTCCAACCTTCTTCCTCACTGTGACTCTGGCCTTTCCCGCAGTTCCTTGCTCTCACAGAAGAAGATCTGAATAAGTATGACCTCACCCAGGGAGCCAAGAAGAAGCTGAAGACCCAGCTGGAGCTGCAGAAGTGAGTCCTGCCTGCCCAGTGTATCCCACAATGCACTGCTGCTGTGGGAACCATAATTTTGCTATCCCTGGAGAGTTGCGGTCAGAGACTGGAGCTGTGTTTGAAACAGTGTGCATTTAGAGTGTGCGTGAGTGTGTGTGTGCGTGTGTGTGTATATACGTGCGGGGGGGGGCGTGCAGGCATGCATGTGTGGCTGTGAGTGTGATTGTGTGTGTGTGTGTGTGTGTGTGTGTGTGTGTGTGTGTGTGTGCGCGTGCGCGTGCATGTGTGGTTATGTGTGTGTCTATACGTGTAGGGGGGCATGCAGGCATGCATGTGTGGCTGTGAGTGTGTGTGTGCGTGTATGTGTGTGTGTTTGTGCATGCACATGTGTCTGCAGATGAATGTGAGTGTGTGGAAGCATGTGTGCAAGTGTTTGTACATGCGTGAGTGTGTATGATTGTTCGCGTGTGTGTTTGTGGGCGTGTGTGAGTGCATGATGTGTGTGTGTGTGTGTGTGTGTGTGTGTGTGTGTCAGTGTTTATGATGGATTTAAAACTTTCTGCCCACTTTCTCCAGTATAAGAACATTAGCAGTGTGAGTGCGGAGCAGAATCAGTGGCTTGTTTGAGCAGGTTGAGTGGAGTCAGTTTGCATGAGACGTCTCTCCCTGTAACGTTAGACCAGCATTAGCCTAACGGCTGTAATGCTAGTGGGCGCTGCTCTGTGTGTAATGCTGTTATACTGCATTCTTGCCTGGGCAGAATCAGACATACTGTCTCTCGCCTCCCCCTCGCTGTCCTCCTCAGCGGCCAATCCCGTGTCTGTATCACAATCCTCTCCTCTACGACAGCCAATCATTCCTGCATTACCGCGCTGTTCTTTACTACAGCCAGTCGTGTCTGTATTACCGTGGCATCTTCCACGACAGCCAATCTCGTGTCTGTGCTCTCTTCTATAATAGCGGAATCATGTCTGTATTACAGTTCTCTCCTCCGTGATGGCCAATAATGTCTGCATCACTGTGCCTTCCGCTATGACAGCTAATCTCATGTCTGTGTTGCCATGCTCTCTACGACAGCCAAACCGTGTCTGTATCATAGTGCTCTCTTCTACGATGATCAGTCTTGTGTCTCTCTTACCGTGTTCTCCCCAACAACGGCTAATCCCCTGTCTGCATTACAGTGCTGACCTGTACAGTGGCCAGTGTTCGGTCTTTATCAGGCTGCTCTGCTCTATAACAGCTAATTTCACATGTATATTACGCTGCTGTCCTCTACGATTGCCAGTCCTGGTAGTGTGTGTATTGGACTTGGATCGGGGTCGTAGAGAAAACGTTTGCGTGGACGCAAGAGGGGGAGAGAATCGAGTGGGAGAGAGGCAGGTGGGGTCTGTGTTGTGACGCACGGGGTTGTGTACAGTTCATTGGACGTTTTCTCAAAATTCCACGTCAGCGTTCTAAAACTTTTTTTTTTGCTTTCGTTTACCTGGTGTGTCCGTGACATCAGCATTGGAATGTTCTGATCCCATATTTATGATTTTATGCGTTAAAGGGTTAAACATTAATGTGAGGATGGGGATAACAGGGTCCTGATTAGATGTTCCTTAGTGGTTGATATTGCCTGGATTCCATGACATCATTAGTCACCTGCGCTTGTATCTGAAGACCTCGGCCTGTATCTGTACTTAGAACTGCTAGCGTTAACAGTTAAACTGCAGTCCCCACCGTCTTCAGTCAGTCTGTGCTCCCCATGCTGCTGGTTTAATATGTGCTCAGTTGCACCCTCTAGCGGTTAGAGTGGGTAATAAAGGAACATTCTTCTGTCAAAAATCCGCTAAATCGCCCAACCTTTTCCTCGGGGAACACCAGCCACAGGCCTACCGAAGAAAACGGCCTAGCTGTAACAAAAGTTTGTCAGATGTCTACCTTTTTCAAAGAACCAGCAACACACAATCAAAAACTCATTTGGTGCGTCTCTGGGTTTGTTACAGCCCGTGGAATTTTATGAGTTTGGTTCTGGTGAAAATGGATCGACATCAAGGTGTTGTGGTGCGAAGTTTTGCGGGAATGTGGCATGTTTTCGATTTTATGTTGCTGGTTATTTGAAAAAGGTTGACATCTGACAAACTTTTGTTTCAGCTTGGCCATTTTCTTTGGAAGGCCTGAGCTAGATCCATGTATTTGATGTGGTCCACTGGAAACTCGACTGATATAACTAATCAAGCCCATGATTATTTGCGTGAGGTGTGCTTCACATGGAACAAATCAAATACAGGTACCTTGCTGGGTCGGAAACCGCTGAGCTAAATAAAGTACATACGTGTGCAACATTCACCGAACTTTACCTATAATTTAATTGTTTTCTTTTGCTTTATAATGGCCTTATGTAGTACTAAAATGACTGTATTTACAGTCCTCATTCTGATATAAAAGTATGATGGCACACTCATTGCATTATTGTTAAATGCTTGTTTTTATTTTCAGAATATTTAGCACTAGCGCTTAGGCTACTTACAGTGCACAAGAGTGCTCTATCATCTAATCTTACAGGCAAGGAAGTGGATCACTTAAAGCAGGCTGTGATTAATAGGATTGACGATGATGACATTATTAGTGCTAAGTGGAGTTGGCAATGATGTCATTATAGCCTCATTTCCGCCAGGCAATCCAGTTCAGTTCAGCTTGTTACACATTGGAGTGGTTATTTTCGCATTTCTGTTGTCAAAAGTTTTGGCTGGTGCCAAATGGACTGTTCCAATCTGTTCCGTTTCACGTAAGTTTTTTATCGGGGTACATAGCACACTGATCTGTTACTAAAAGTTCGAGCTAGGAAAAACTGCAGTCCTCTGATTGGTCGAGAAAAAATTGAGAGCAGGATGGAGCAGTGAGAAATGAAAGAGTTTCTCGTAGCAAAGTGTAAAACGCTCCAGAGCGATTACAGGAGGTTCAAGGAGCTCAACAGCTGGAGCATGTAAACAGAAAAAGCTGGTGAATGCGCAACAACTTTAAACCCAGCCTGTTTACTGACACTGTTCAAATCTGTGTAATATCTTTTAACTCCTCCCACATTATACAATCATTGACTTCAGTTGAGGTGAATCCAATGATTTATCCACCTCGGACAAGTGATATTCACCGAGACGCAGGCACTTGTCCAAGGTGGATAAATGATTGGATTCACTGATAACTGAAGTCAATAATTGTTTTATTATATGACCCTATTTCAAAATATAAAACAAGAGCAGGGCGACTTCTGGAACGTAAAGCTCCTCACAGGGACGAAGCAACTCAAAATACGGACACTGTCAGGAGCTCCTGCCAGGCAGCCGAATCTATTTTTTGCTGGAGGTCGTTGGATTGTTATATTCACCTCTCGCGCACTGTCCCGCGGTGAATATCACTGTTTACAGTGACCGGCGGAGCTCGCCTCGACCAGTCAGGAGAGAGGGAATCCTTACGTCGTATAATAATTAAGAGCACTGTCTGCAGTGGAAACACAAACCTGATCTAGGGTTCAGGGACTGGTCTGTATAGGTTGTCTGCCGGTTCTAAGGGTACCACACCAGAAGTTTTTGGTGGAAACGCAGCTCGTCTGTGTCAAATGAGGTTGACCATAATTCTCTATAAATTCTGCATAAAGTGGATGATGATGATATCATTCTTTATGATGGTTCAGGTTATTCGTGTTGCCGTCGTCTCTCATTTCCAGTCGTGAGAAGTCAGAGAAGAAATATGTGGTGTCGCAGTTCCCAGTGTCCTGCAGTGGGGTCGCCCGAGTTACGCCATCCAGCCACATCAGTCCAGTGACACCTGTCCAAACCAGCAGCAGCACAGGTAATGTTCTGCACAGGTAACAAGCAACTGACAGAACAGCTGAGACATGGGTTTATGTGCATAACATCTGTGATATTTACACTCCTGGAATACAGTTCGCTTAGACCAGCGCAAGACATTTAGAAGCTTATATTTGTAGGCAGGTTAGATTGCCATCAGTCATCAGTTAACAGCTGTAATCTAACCACCCCTGTTCTTTATGTGTTTGGTGTGTGCTTGTGTCTCGTGTGTTTTGTGTGAATGTTTGTGCGTGTATGAGCTTGTTTTGTGTTCTGTGCATATATCCATGTTTGTACATGTGTTTATATTGTGCATGTGCGTGCGCATTTATGTGTGTCTGCACTTCGGTTTTTGGTGTGCTTGTGTGCGTGTTGTGTGTCTTTGCGTGCACGTTGTGTGTGTTTGCGTGTGTGTTGTGTGTGTTGTGTGTGTTTGGGTGTGTTTGTGTGTGTTTGCGTGTGTGTTATGTGTGTTTGCCTGTGTGTTGTGTGTGTTTGGGTGTGTGTTATGTGTGTGTTTGCGTGTGTGTTGTGTGTGTTTGCCTGTGTGTTGTGTGTTTGCTGTGTGTTGTGTGTGTTTACGTGTGTGTGCCTGTGTGTTGTGTATGTTTGTGTATGTGCTGTGTGTGTTTGCGTGTGTTTGTGTGTGTGCTGTGTGCGTTGTGTGTGTTTACGTGTGTGTTGTGTGTGTTTGGGTGTGTGTTGTGTGTGTTCGCGTGTGTGTTGTGTGTGTTTGCCTGTGTGTTGTGTGTGTTTGCCTGTGTGTTGTGTATGTTTGTGTATGTGCTGTGTGTGTTTGCGTGTGTTTGTGTGTGCTGTGTGCGTTGTGTGTGTCAGAGCTGCGTCTGGAGGTGGAGACCAGTCCTCATTCCTTCCCGCGGGACAGCGGCTCCTCCTCGGGGTACTGCAGCTCCCCCTCCAGCCCCATGGGCCCCCTGTCCCGGGACGACACTTTTGACAGAGTCAGAGACCCTCACAGAAGTGAGCACCCGCCTGTCGCCATGCCAACTGTGTTTGTCCCCCTGCCCCCGCGGCTCTGTGCAGTCCTTTACCTGCCATCTATTAGTGGATCATATCTCAATCAAAGGGTTCGGTGCAATAACGTAATATGTGCCAATTTACAGAAATTAAGATTTGGAAGGTCTTGAGTATTACTGAATGTATGCAACAACAATACATGTGCTGTCATCCTGATCAGCGCACAACACTGGTACATGATGAAAGTATATTCTGTGTGATACCATTAAACATGAGGTTGGCATTTATCATTCGCACTGAACCCTTCAATTATGGGCTGGGCAGAAGTGCCCAGCCCCATCGATGTGGGTTGTTCGCTCTCGTCTGAAAAGGGCTGGTGTGCATCTTTTCTGTCGAGCACAAAGACACCTAATTATACTAAATGATGGTCATGATTAGTCAAGCAATTGAAAAACTTTTGTGTTGTAACTAGTATTTTATTTGTTGTGTCATTGTGGTAGAATAAAAGAACCACCTACCTCCACATCAGCCCTTTTCGGAGAAGCCAGGGGCTGAGTGCAGTTCCTGATAAGGCCAGAGGTGGTGCCAGAGTGCTTCTTTAGATGTTTCAGTTCTGCCTTGTTTTGATTTCTCTAGGGCCCGAGACTGGTTCAGACAGAGAAAAGGATCGCTGCTCTGTTCTACTGAACCACACAATGCCGAGTGGATCCAGCCGACCCACAGCTCAGGTCCTGCCGGTGCAGAATGACCCCTCGCCCTCTCCTTCCTCGTACCACCTGCCCCTCCTCTCCCCCGCCCGCATCCTGAGCTCCCCCCGAAAGCCCCGCCCCCCGCCGCCGCCCCCTCCCCCGCCCACCCCGGTCCTGTCTCCACTCTGCGCCGACGAGCGGGCCAAGCCTCTTGGGCTGGGGGCCATGCGGCTGGAGGGGCGGTTTCCGGGCCTGAGTGTGGAGGTGGCCCCGCCCACGCTGCAGGATGGTTCAGGCCCCGCCCACCAGGGGCCCCTGGCTGCGCTGCTGTCCCCGCCGGGGTCGATAGTGGAGACCAGCATGGCCCTCACCTCTACCTCGAACACCCTGCACCATGTCACACACCCCACACTACAGCTGCAGCCGTCCTCCGCCCTGCCCCCTGACTCCGCCCACCGCACCCCCCACTATGCCCACCCCCGGCCAGCCGGCTTCCCCCCATCGGTCAGCACTGTCCCCATGGCGTCAGTCAGCAGCGTTCCCATGGCAACCGCGTGCAGCGTCTTCGCGGGGACGGCCAGCAGCAGCAGTGTCCCCATGGCGACGGTGCCCGGCAACACCTACTGTGTGAGCAGCGTGGGCGGGACCCCAGCCTCCGGACTCCCCTCGGCCACGCCCAGCTCCAGCCCGGGTCCCGCCCCGGGGGCGGAGGCTGGGCAGGCGAATGCTGCGTCCGTGTGCGTGTGCAGCTCGTGTGGCTGCAGCGGGAACTGCGGCTCCTACAACGCGCTGCCAGCCAGCTACGCCGGGTATTTCCAGCACCCCTTCTCCGGCCCCCCAGTCTTCACGCTGGGGCCCCTACTGCACCTCAGCCCCCTGCTGACGGGGCCCCACCCCCAGCAGCACAGCGGCTCGGCCGCGCCGTTCTCCTACCCAATCGTGGCCCCCCCTCTCTACAGCAGCAGCCTGCCCCATGAGACGCAGCCCGGCTTTGTCCTGCCGCCCATGCAGGGCTTCCTGGGGGGCGGGGCTGGCATGTACCAGCCGCAGGGCATGCTGGGAAATGGAGGCACTGGGCACAAGAAGGCGGGGAACATGTCTTGCTATAACTGCGGAGTGAGTGGCCATCGAGCACAGGACTGCAAGCAGCCGCCCATGGACTCTGCTCAGCAAGGTACTGAGAAAATCCGTTATGTGTGCCAGACATGTAACAGCAGTACTGAAGGATTACAGGAAGCAGGCGTGTACAGTTGAAGTTTGAAGTTTACGCACACCTTAGCCAAACATATATAAAATAAGTTTTTCACAAAATTTGATATTTAGTCTTTGTAAACAATCCCTGTGTGGGGCCAGTAAGTACCACTATTTCAGTAATGTGAAATGTCAAAATAATAGTAGAGAGAATTATTTATTTAAACGTAACCAATCTGTTTTTTTTTTTTATATAATTTAATAGATATGACCAAAACAAATGGGAATAAATAAATGTTTTCTCTGAGAATGCTTGCAATCCCCCGATTATTGAATGTGAAAATAGTTTTTACGACCCACAAAAACTCCCCGGGCCATTTGAAATACCTCATTTGTATTCATGACAATGCAAAAATGATGTCACGCGAAAGCGGATGTGCGCGGTGGATGCAGAAATGAAGAGCAGTTGACCAACAGCAAAATACAGCAACCAAAGAAATCTGACTGATTCGGCCCGTAAAAGTGCTAGAAAAGGCCAGGAAGACGATCGATTGAGGACCAGGATAAATATAAAAGGCCAAAGTGATCGCTGGCAAACTTCTAAAGCCAGGTTTGGAGATATTTTTGATGAAGATTTGGCCAAACTTTTGCTGGATATGCAAGTAAACTTGATGCCTGGTGCAAAATACCCGATTTTCCTGTTTCCTAGCACTTTCAGGTCGTTAATGTACTTGAAATCGTACCATATTTGTAACTAGACATATTTTTTATAATGAATTTCTAAGGCATAAACGTAATTTATTTACTAGCAGTCGAATCTGATGACTGATCTGATGTGACTTTTCATGCAAATCGCTCATGTATATTAAGTAGTAGGCAAGTCGAAATGGCCGCGGTCCAGCAGCCACAATGGCTGAACTTAGTGGTCGAGTGATTGCTTTCCTTTGGAATTTATCCTTGTAAGAGGTCGAGGACGACATTAACCCATTTAAACTGGGACAGCATGTGCGCATTTTAAGAAAGTGTCGTTGCCGACACAGATATGCGCGTAATTTTGAAAGTATCGTAATTACTGTAAGTTTTGCGCAATAGAAAAAATTCCAACTGTTCCTGAAAGCTGAGAAGCTGTGCTTCAGCCCAAATACAGGTTACTATGGTAAACATGGCAGCATGATTCTCTGCTGGGATTTTTGCATTAGGCCTTAAAGGGTTAAGACTTGCACACAAATCTTATTATTGGAACAGCCCGGCAAATTATGCAAAAAAAAAGTGGAGGATAAGGAACGAATTGGTTACCTTTAAGCTTTTTGATGGCCACTTGAGTATCTTCACTTTGTTGTCTTGTAGCCATTTTGCCTTAACCTTGAAAGCATACATGAAACCTTGAAAGTATATCATTGTCCATTCGGAAGACGCACTCACAATAGGGGTGTAACGATTCTGAATCAATGTTTTTTTAAAGCGTAGCAACACCACCTGCTACCATGGGGCGAACATCTGAGCTTTCCCTTTTTCTTTATTAACCCCCGTGCTGTCCTGAACGAAAGCGCCTAACATCAAAGGGCACGGGAAATGCTTCCGGAAAAAACTTGACTGACATCAGTATTTTTCGGCTACATGTTGAGAGGAGCCAAGCAAATGAAAACAAAATCGTCTCCTATTAACCAATTAGGCAACTCTAAGAAAAGTATACCCGTTCCCGTTTACTTTGCTTGATGAGCAATCCAATGGTGGATCCGTTTACTCTATAAGTTGAATGAGTAGAGCTGTTTATTAAGACAACATGTTTGATTGCTGCATTTTGAAATTTAAATGGCCATAGAATAGCACAGATTTGCATGAACACGATTGCCATTGCCACGCCATTTTGTGCGACTGTGATAATTTATATCTCACATTCACGTTTCATCCGCTTTTCAGAATGTTTTCCACCTTGTGTATTTTTTAGATGCTTAAACTCCAGGGCGATCTTATAACAAATCTGTTTTAAATTAATCTTGAATAATGTCCTAAAATGCTACAATGAGAAATGTAATTCATACGAGGATTTTTTCTAATTATTCAAATTGGCATTCTTTCAATCTAACACCGTAGCCCAGTTAGGTTTGTCTGCTTTTCACCATCACATCTTAATCGTTATAGGCTACTGGTTAAATTTCTTGATTGTTATTTAGGCCAAGTACACGGGAGCAGATTTACGGAAGGGCGGAGCACCTGCAATTAGCGAAATCTAAACTCAGGCGTCTTCCCGACGGCATTTTAAATAGTTTTAAGCCGCTTCAGGTGTGTATGTTTCAAGAAATTGCACGCGACTGCCTATACACCCCATGATGGCAAGTTGTCTCATCACACTTTAAAAAAAATCCTCGTTCAGCATCGCCACATCCCAACTCAGCATTTCATCTCTCATTGTAGTATTTTTAGGAGATCTATAATGATAAAATAAAAATAAAGAGATTTATTTTCAGATCACCCTGGATTTCAAGCTTCTAAAAAATACACAAGGTGGAAAACATTAGAGCGGATGAAACCTGAATGTGAGCTATAAATTATCACAATCACGGGAAATGGCCAAATACGCGTTCTTGCAAATCTATGCCCATTTAACTTTCAGAATGCGGCAATCAAACATGCTGTCTTAATAAACAGCTCTACTCATTCAGCAAAGTAAATAAGCGAATCCCCTGTTTGATTGCTAATTGAGCGAAGTAAACAGGGACAAGATTAGAGTAACCTGATTGCTTAAAAGGAGACGATTCTGTAGTCCTTTACTTGGCTCCGTGCAGCATGTCGCCGAAAAATACTTATGTCAGTCAAGTTTTTTTTCCAGAAGCATTTCTCATGCCCTTTGATGTTTGGCACTTTCGTTTAAGACTGCGTTGGGTTTAATGAAGGAAAAGGGAAAGCTCGGATGTTCGCCCCATGGCGGTCCTATGCCTTAAAAAACATCGATTCAGAATCTATTCAGAATCGTTACACCCCTAACTCGCAACATAGGTTTAACTTCCTGGCTGATGTCTTGAGATATTGCTTCGCTATTACTTCACCTCCAATAGTTACTTGCTCTATTCACCAGTACAAGTGTTTATTTAATAAGGGCAACTACTATAATGCTGATTTTGGATGTTGTGTTTCAGGAACATTTCGGTTGAAATATGCACCCCCATCGGACGGTCAGGATTCGGGAGACTAGAGGATGTTCTACTGCCACCCCTTCTACATGCCCCCTGTTTGAATCACCCTGCTGGGCTGCTGTGACAGGGAGTCTTGCTTTTCATATGGATGTTGGATCAAATCTGAGAAACTCAAAATGTGGTCTGACCTCACAAATTGTTGTACAGAGAAAGGGATACGCCTACAGAGGTGTGTGTGAATGTGTCTATCATTTATGGTTTGTGTGCCAGTATGTGTGTGTATGTGTGTGTGTGTGTGTGTGTGTATTATGCTTTCCTCTCCTCGCACTTCGTGGTTCTCTTTGACCACCTCAGGAAATCTCTCGATGTGGAGAACACAATGAGAACCGTCAAAGCAATCAGACAAAGAAAATGGCTGCCTGGCGTGTGTGCTCCTGGGAAGCATTCAAAGACACGGTCCTTGTTGCCCGATGAAGGGAAACCACACGGCCGCACAAGGAGGAGACTGTCCAGCTGTACGCAGCGCATGAGCTCCTTCCAGGCAGACAATGGAAATCTGCACCTGCAAGCAGAGTCCAGCTTCATCCCAAAGACTTCCCACTGACCTGGGAACAGTGGGCTTCCAGGCTCCCATTTTGAGAGGCACTACAATCGTCTTTTACACAGCACTTTTCTATAATAACTTCCTTCACAAAGATGCACTGCAGAGTACTGACCCTTTTTCCTCCCAATAGCAAGCTGTTCCTTAGTACTGAAGAACACAAGCCTTTAATGGCTACTCCTTGCAGTGAGCTCGGCTCGGACAGATGTACAGTGTGTGTGAAGGTAAAAGCAAGGAAAACCAGCACAGCCTGAAACTAAGTGACCCTGTTGTAGGCGCTAGAATGCTACCAGTTTTCCAGATGGGAATTTTGAGCGAATGTCCTTATCCATTTCATAATTTTGTATTACTGGGAGATGTTTTAATCTTGTTAAAATGCTAAATAACCTAGGACTTTAGGAGGGAAAAGATGCCTGAGTTTTGTAATGTTATGATTGTTGACTGTTTTTATGGGATATACCCCACCACCTGCCATGCTTTTGTATTATTGTTAGTGAGCATGTTGTCCGTACCCTCTGAGATCTTGGACTTCATGTAATCTCATTAAGAGTCAAAACTCGAAAAGAGAAAATGAGTAGGAAAGGGTGTATAAAGGGTGTGTGTAACTTCTGATCGGTCTTGGGTAGTGGGCTACAAAAGGCTTCTACCACCTTCCTTTTGCCCAAATTATTGAGGAGAAATGAGCTGAGCACAGATCACAATACTGGAAGTAACTGTGCTGAGACACTGCTTCTGTTAAGAAAAGAGTGATTTTGGGATGTTACGCAAGTTTGTCTCCCTCCAGTGGGCCACAGAGGAATGCAGTGCATTGTGGCTCCCGTAGTTCTCTTGAAACTCTGTCTCCATGCACTGATCTACATCAAGGTTTAAACTCAAATGCTATTGTGCCAAGGATGTCACAAGTCTCATGACAAGAGGTCATATTGGACTAGAACCGGAAGGGCCAAGATCAGAATGTTCCCATTGGGGGGCGCTCATGAGCATGCCAAAAAGTCCCAGAAATACTGTGCAAATGCCAACTGCTTAGGACAATCAAATCAGAGGCAGCTGGACTAGATTTGATCATGTTGGTGAAGCGCCGGGGACAGAACTGTCATAGGAAAGACGAGGGGGACTTTTCAGCAGGTCTGCAAGGGCTTCAGGTGTGGCTCTTCCATTGGCAGTGGAAGGCTCCTGCTGCGCACTCCGCTCACTCCTTCCCTTCTGCTGTCCAATCAGAACATTGTTATCATATAACTGTAGTACTTTTCCAGCATCCCAGCTCTTGACATCATTTTGATACTACCCTAGGTACATATCAATTTTGCGAAAATTTCATTGGCTGATGGCGTGGGAAAAATAATTGCTGTGCGTTACATCATGCTGTTAATATTTAGCCAGATTTAATACCAAGTGTAACGTTGGTTAAATTGGTGTGGCTTGGCGCTGTAGCGAGCTAGCTACATGCCACTCTCATAACTAAGATAACGTTACTTAGCAAGCGTGGACGCAGCACCTTTCCATAACCATTATGTAACGTTGGTTTGTTAGCTGCCGAGCTTAAGCTAGCTAGCGACTCAGTTGACTGTGAATTTGTAAACCATTGCTAGTTCGAGCGCAAATGTCTGAGATTCACTGAGTAGCACTGAGTTGGCTCAGTACTAACAGTATAATGGGAATTACCATTAAGGCGCTAATGGAAATTACGTGTTTTATTAAATTACGTGATTCAGTTTTGTGATAAACAGAATCTTATACTCGTGGTTGTCTCATGTCGAAGTTATGACACTTGTTGGGTAAATTTGAGTTTTCATAACTTTCATATGACACAACCTCACGTGTAAGATCCTCTCTATGTAACGCACTATTTGAAACATCTGCACTGCTTGTAATTACGTTAGAACTTCTTAATGAGCTGCCATTCGTTCTCTCGCTCTGCTTGTCAGAAAAGAAAAATGAGAGGAGGCATTAGGTTCTACAAACGATTTGGTAGATGGTTTGAAGGTAAGTGAACAAGAATGAACGTTGATTCATTTTGACCATATAGCCATTTACCTCCCTCCCTTTCCCCTTTTTGGTTTTGTTGACTGAAGTGACCAATATGCCTGAGGCTGAACGTTATCCCAGCTGAAAATTTCTAGCTGAGACCAGCTAGGAGTGTTAGATGGTTTCGGCAGTGTTTTCAGTTCTCCTAGTTGGTGATAGCTGGGCTGTGGCTGGTTAGTGCTTGTCTTTAGCTGACCGATGGTGGCTATGCTGGTGGAGAAAGCTAGAGAACTGACTGCTTTACCAGTCAAGGTGTATCTGCAGGATGGTCAGCAGGGGAACAGCTGGTTGACTTGGTAAAAGTTTCAAAACACAGGTTAAGCCAGCTTGACAATTGAAGGTTAGTCAAAGATAAAATTTTGAGCAGAGATGAAAAATCACATGTAAGAAAATTAAGGGAGATGAGGCATGTTGGTGTTTCTACCCGCATACGTTGATAGCGTTTCTGAGAACAGTATTGACATGGCTGGTGCCAGTGTTACAGCTATATAACAAAGTATTGATAGGAAAGTAACTATGAAGAAATATGAAGGGTACCAGGCAGCATTTTCCAGTTCTATTTCTCAAGGATTTGCCGGGGAATGCGGAGAAGGGTTATAGAGCATGAAACGCGCACGCCAGCTGAACTGTTGCAAATCGTTTTTCCTGGCGTGACTATTACAGGCCCCACCCACTGTTGTCAGTAATTATTCGGCATTTCACCCATGGAGAAAGAGCGAAGTGGTCTATGGAATTCGTTTTTAATAAACAGGTACTGTTTCTCTTTGCCTTACTGCTTATTTACAGCAGTCATTTTACATTTTGTGGAACTGTCAAAGCTTGGGTTCAGCCAATAACGGTACTCTTTTCTAGGCACGTTAAATATGATTGTAAACCGTTATTCAGTGTCAGGTCACCGGAAACATGTTGGTGCCTCGCTATCCCTCTGAACGCGGCCATCTTGCTCGGTCTCTTGGAGGTTGCAGCGCGTTGCGTTGCTTAATTTCTATTGTTGCGTGTTCAGTATTAGGCGCGTAATCCGGTCGATGTCAATTTGAATGAGGACCATGAGACTTGGAACCTCTCATTTCAGCTTTAATAATTATCGGTTAGGTTGCATGTTGCCTCCTACTGCTTTTTGTGCATTAAGTTTTCAAAAAAATTACATGCAGCTAATTTGAATCTGAAGTGTAAATCCTTCTTTTGTATTTTATTATTCATTGTTCAAACAAAAACATGTCTGTTTTAAACAATATACATTTTATATACTGTATGACAAGGAAACATTAAATGTTGGGAAATTTTCAGATGATCTGCGTTTGTACTGCTAATGGGGACTGACACCATCTATTAGCTGAAAGCAGCCACTTTTGAGTTTTATTTAAATCCATAATGTAATATTCCATTTCAGAATTATCTGACTGTAACAGCAGCATGTTGGCGGCAGTTGAGTTCCTTATGAAACATATTCTGAGAGTGCTTTCGGGACGTTTGTACGAATATTCGGCAGCAAAACTCCCTCAACTGCGCAGATTAAGGTCTATGAAACGGTCTCGAGCCCAGTGGACATAACATTCGTGTCATTAATGTCTATTTTTATCCAACACAGCACTACATCCTTGTGTCAATTATATTTGCCCCTTTATGTTGAGATTGTCCATTATCCCCATTGCAATACTTGATCCTGCAACATAAAGACTGTAAATCTCACTAATGTAGCTATGCAACAA
Source organism: Gymnothorax javanicus (assembly GCA_029692085.1). Classification (NCBI taxonomy): domain Eukaryota; kingdom Metazoa; phylum Chordata; class Actinopteri; order Anguilliformes; family Muraenidae; genus Gymnothorax; species Gymnothorax javanicus. The sequence goes on along the minus strand of CM056207.1, from coordinate 8,140,700 downwards.
AGCTGTCTTCAACCTGCAATCTGAAAATTTGGCAGATGTTTTATACACCCTTGATGGAATTAATGGATCACTGATAACCAACTAGAGTTGTAGCTGTTCATTTCAAGTGCTATTTGGCACAACTACTGCTGCTCATAAAGATCACTAGTGGTTGAGAAATGTGTTTTGGGCCCATATCGTCAAGAGTAACACAAGGTCGCAAGTGACACATTCCTGGTGAAACCTGTGATTCGTCCTGTGAATTAAGGGGGCACCACTGTCGTACTTCATGGTGGGGAAAAACAGGTTTCAACAGGAATGTTACTTGTGACCTTGTGTTACTCGTGATGTTACGGAAGATACTTTTTCCCTAGTTCAGTACAGAGTGCTCTCCATGGCATATAACAGCCAAGAGAGGGCTGACTTTAAAGCCCCCCCAAATTTATCCATTAGCCCCCTGCCCCCTTTTCCACTGCCCGCGATTAAAATTCCTGCCGTTTTCTATGTCAAAACAACTGCTCTGCTCAGCTCAGGCCTCCAGCGCTGCCTTTGCCCCTTGTTCGATCTTCTCACCTCTGGCTCCCTCGCAGCGCGAACGTCACTTTTTTTTGTTTGTTTAGCCCCATTTGCCTGATAATTGGAGCCGAGCACATTATTGGAGCGGATTCCCACTGAAAACTGCCTGTTCTTCAGGGGGGAGAAAATTTCAGGCTGCAGATGCCCCAGAAATGATGGATTTCTATGGGTTTTTTTTTTTTTTTTTTTTAAACGATAAAGATGTTTTTAGATTGACAACCTATAAGACAGTGTATCTCTAAGAACGGGGATGGGAAGATACTCCTGTAGGAGAAAAAAAACACTGAAGCAATAAGACAAGCACACAGACTGGACCGGCGCCATAATATGTATATGAGCTTCTGTTTATTCCTTAAAATACCAGCATAAATACAAGAGAAAGGCTTGGGTAATATTGCTGTAGATGTGAAGGTGGGAGAGGCGAACTCGGTGCGCAGTGGAGCAGTGGTGGCGGAGAGAAGCCTTCCGCTCTGACACACACTCACTCACTGCTGTCCGTTAGATATGCACTTCACACAACTGTAGCACACGTTTGTCTTAACAGCAGGACATCAAGACGGAGCAAAAAATCAAAAAAACGATGAAACTCGGCAAAGGCAGAGGGAAGAAGGCATGGAAAGCAGGGGGTCATCAAAACACTGAACAAAGGGGGGAGGGGAGGAGAGGGGGGTGATGTACTCAAAGCGTAAAAATAACCATATGAAAAAAAATTATAACATTCTAGAAACACACAAGCCAGAAGCAAGGAGGGTTCTGATTGGGTGAGGTCAAGTTCCTCAAGCCAGCCCAGATTCTCCTTTCTCCTCGGAGAGAAGAAAAAAATCGTGAGCATCGTGCACAGGCTGCCTCGTGCACGAGCTCTGGCCTGACTAACTCAACACCAGCCCTTCACTGCCCCCCCCCCACACACACTTTTTATTTTGCACGCAGTTCCACACTCATCCTCAATGTAGTTTCCTCATCTCGTTTGGATATATACATTTACGTTATTCTAACTTCACTAACACTACAGTCTAGCAAATAGCACTAATTTTACCCGAAATTTCAAACTGTACTCACAGTTCCACATTCCTAGCATGTACTGTGGAGAGAAATCTGGGGACCAAGGCAGATAAAATCTATTTTTTAAAACAAGCTTTTCTTTTCATTGAGCTACAAAGCAACTAACGACACAAACCCAATTAGTGAAAGAGACCAAGAATTAAGAGAGAGAGAGGTCGAGAGTTGCCAAGCTATTTACTGATAGTCAATTCAGGCAGTGCAAATCATGCTTTGTAAAAAATGGTGCCAGAAGCCAATCACATTCCCTCCATGAAACAGAACGTTAGCCCACCAATGCATTTCAGCCACTGGTGCGGTACGAAGATGGCACTAGCAGCGTCGTCTCAGTGCTCAACTGGCACTACATGTCCGTTTCAGTTGATTTTCACCAAACCCCTCTCCAATGCGTTAGCAGTAATGTCATTTCTCATCATCTGAATATGCTGTGTAATCAGTTTAGCAACTCAGCCAGAGAGAGGAGGGAGAGAGAGAGAGAGATGGAGAGAGAGAGAGAGAGAGAAGACATCAGACAAGCTTTCTTTTGATACCGTTTAGTTCCAGCCGTACTCAGGCCAAAAACTTAGCTAAAATCTCACTTGGGCATGCTCCCTCGGGCCTCAATCCAACCAATCAGCTAACAAATAAAAAAAAAAAACCCCCAGACTAAACTACTCCAGCCCACCAAGCCCTGATCCCTTAGCAGGGATGTGGGCAGAGCAGTTGGACACGGTGGGAGAGGCCACAGAACCCTTTAATTTGGAAAGGGACGATGTTGTCTGGCTCCTATTTTTGTCTCATTTTGAGATTGGGGAATGGGATTTGGGAACGGGAACAGGTCTCTAGTTAGAAACGGGGAGGGGAGTTCTGACAGATGGCCGATACGGAACGTTATGGGGAAGAGGCAGCGGCGGGGCGTTACAGGCCGACGTCTCCTCCGAACGTTTCCTGCGAGGCGTAGACCATGTAGAGGAAGCCGTCCTCGTCCTTCTCGCGCTCGTAAACCTCGGAGATGGCCGTGGACACGGACACCATGCTGTGTCCATTCACCAGCAGGAAGAAGGCCTGGTTCGAGTTCAGCTGCAGGCGCCTCCTGGTGGCCAAAAGGTGGAGGAGCAGCAAGGGATCAGTGTTCAGACTCCATGAAATCAACAAGATACCAAACATGTCCTCAGGTGACTCAAGCACTGGGCCGTAAAGTATACCCCTGCAGCCCCCGCGAGGCGGGGGCCCCCGCGATCTGAACCGGTCCAATGGGCCCCACCGGCAAAATTTTTATTTGCAACTTAGTTCAGCACAGACGACGTTCCTCTTTAGCATACCAGCCAATTACATTGCTCCAACGATTCCTATACTATTTTGACGACTCTGATTGGTCACTTTCAACGCGATCACACCCACACGTTCTCCTTCAACGTTAACTGAGGAGCAAGCAGACAGTCCGAGTTGCGCATAGTGCACAACAACGTTGTGAATGCAGTCGCGTATTACGTTACTCTTCTGATTATATTGCCATCACGCCAGCTAGCTAACGTTGTTTAAGGAAAATCTTTGTGAATAATCTTCATATGTAAGCGATGTCATTTGGTTTTTGCCCTAACTTCAGAAGCTAGCTTGCTGTAACAGCGATAGTTATTGAGCTAGCCAGCTCGTAAATTAGCTAAAACGTCCAAAAAAAATCTAAAACTACAGTTCGGACATCGGAAAGCGCCACAATATAAATCAAAGAAGTTCATGTCTATTACATCTAGCTAAGTAAGCAAAGTTGGGGCAAAACCAAATCATATCGCTTACAAAGACTGTCCGCAGTTAGCATTAGCTAACTTGCTAGATGGCTATATTATCTTATGAGTAACGTAACTTACTGTGCAATCCCACACATAGCAGTAAAATTTAAGACGGAACTGAATAACCAGAATCTGGCCGGAGTGCCAATGAGGAACATCGTTTTTCAGCCACTTACCAAATGTATGTTTACTGTTGCGATGTAGATACTTTGCCTTCGGCGTACTTTGTCAATAACTGCAAAGATGACTTATCCGCGGATTTTCCAGAACAAGTACTCTGATTTAGACGTACATTAGAGCTCATCATAAACAGGCCTACCATAGAAAACGGCCAAGCTGTAACAAAAGTTTGTCCGATGTCTACCTTTCTCAAAGAACCAGCAACACACAATTGAAAATTCATTTGGTTCGTCTCTGGGTTGGTTACAGGTTGTGGATTTTTATTAGTTTGGTCCTGGTGAAAATATATCTACCTCAAAGTGTTGTGGACCGAAGTTTAGTGTGAATGTGGCATGTTTTCGATTTCCTGATAAAGGAAATCAAGCACGGCTTAAGGCGAGACACTACAGGCAAAAACATCATTTTTTGAAGCAATGGTCAATTCTGAGATTTTGGGCTATTTTACTTCCATAACATGTCTTCTTTTATACTAGTATATGTAAAAGGTCCAAAAAAATATTGGTGTTTTTTTTACTATACTTTTACTGTTTGCATCTGCATATTTCTCCGAAAGTTAGCATTTTAACGGAACATACAGTACAGTGGTAATTATCTGTACCATGGCAATCCTGGTATCGTTGGAAAGCTCTGTCTCTGAAGCACAACGTCATTGCATCCACATATAGTCATATCCTTTGAATCAGCAACCAATGGTGAAAGTATAAAGGAGTGGTTTCAAATAAAAACGAATGGAGTTTTACTTTCCAGGCCGTTTTCTCAAAATGAGTTTTTTCTCATACTCAGGAACATAATTCTCCACTTCAGTAGAACTCACATACACCAAACTTTCCAGGTTTATTTCTATCTATATTCTGAAGAATTTTACAGAGGGGTTTGTGAATATATAATTTATAGCCTGAATTATATCACATTTTATTCCTAAAAACATGGCGAAAATGGCTTTTTCTAGGCTGTAGGGTCATTCCATGCCAAATCACCCAATTTTCAGGAAAGTCCCCAGGTGACCCTCTTAGATTTTGCTGAAACTCCATGAAAATGTTCATATATGCAAATAACGAACACACAGAAAATTTCAGGCCAAAAGTCCAAGCCGTTTTGAAATTATGGCTGTCCGAAGACCCCCCTTTTCGCCGGGTCAAGGCTAAGTGTCGGATTTTTTTTTCATTTTCAAATGATCATATTTTTGGATTTGAAAAAGCTACAAAGCTGAAAATTGCTACCTGGGGTAATTTGCACACAAGCTTTCAGAATCTGCAATCAAAAACAGTGTATCTTGCTTCCTTTTTGAAGATATGGGCACCTGAAAATGAAAGTTTTTTCTAGCGGAAATCATTTTTGCGATTTTTAGGCTTACCTGGTGCCCGAACCATTGATCTGAGGATACCCAAATTGCTGGTACATAATCTCTACATACAGCTAAATAACTCCCTGCAAGCATAGACTTATAAAACAATCAGTAAAAGGTATGGCTAGGGTCCAAATTCGACTTTCACAAAAAAAATCTCAAAAAATCACCCTTTTCGGGGTCGGTTGACCTTTGTGAACAGTTACTCAGGGTAATGAAATTTGCACCACAGAATTATATGTATCTGACCTTTATATGTACCAAATTTCATTGATGTGACTTAACTCCTTCATAGTTAGGCAGTGTTTCAAAGAAACCCACTAATTTGATCAAATTATGCTACTTTTACGGTATATAACAACATCCTCGAGCTCTGGTAAATTGACAATTACAATAATTTGTAAAAGCAAATTGAAGCAAACCTACTTGAAATACATTTCTTGTGCATTTTGAATGGATCACTGCAATATTTCTGAGTATATTCATATCGAGAGATGTACATCTTCTCATGGTGAAAACACACTGTGCTGTCATCACGTAGCAGTACCCCACTTCTCCATTCCAATAGCTTCTTATCATCCTGTGACAAGTCAGAGGCTGCAAGTGTGCCAACATTTCTGCCATATATTTTCTTATGGCATTCCTCCTCCAGTGCAATTCCAATACTGCATCCCGATCTTGATGCTTCAAATTCCATGTTTTAAATCTTGATTTTTACAGAGCTCATTAAAATGTACACTTCATCTGCTGAACATTGCAGTTGAAATGAATTGTGAGGAGTGGATGTGAGCTGAAAAGTGAACACACTGTTCAATTATTCTGTAAACAATACGGCCACAACAGTGAGGTAATTGATCCAGCTATTTTAAATAAACAGTTGTGGTTTGAGTTAAGTAGACTAGGATGAACCTAGATAAACAATGTTTTAACACCTAATTAGACGAGGTCACCTGGACTAGGATGAATCTTAATAAACAGTTTCCAACAGCTATGACCTCAGGCAAATTATGTAAGTAGAGCCCACTGAAAATCAGTAAGTTGAATCCACTTAAATAAAAGCAGTTTTGTATTAGTAACATCAATGTACAATATGTACAATGTATGGTACTATGGAAAACTTTGTTTTAAAACAAGCCATATGATACTATTCCTGATGTACAAAGTCATGAATTTTACAACTTTCTAAGAATTATTATATACAAAAAGGTTATCAAAGATTACTTATTCTCATTTTTTGCCCTTTGACATCTACCGAAGACATTGTAATGTACAGCAAAATGGTGTAATTTGATCAAATTAGTGGGTTTCTTTGAAACACTGCCTAACTAAGAAGGACTTAAGTCACATCAATGAAATTTGGTACATATAAAGGACAGATACATATAATTCTGTGGTGCAAATTTCATTACCCTGAGTAACTGTTCACAAGGTCAACCGACCCCTGAAAAGGGGTGATTTTTGAGATTTTTTTGTGAAAGTCGATTTTGGACCCTAGCCATACCTTTTACTGATTGTTTTATAAGTCTATGCTTGCAGGGAGTTATTTAGCTGTATGTAGAGATTATGTATCAGCAATTTGGGTATCCTCAGATCAATGGTTCGGGCACCAGGTAAGCCTAAAAATCGCAAAAAATAATTTCCGCTAGAAAAAACCTTCATTTTCAGGTGCCCATATCTTCAAAAGGAAGCAAGATACACTGTTTTTGATTGCAGATTCTGAAAGCTTGTGTGCAAATTACCCCAGGTAGCAATTTTCAGCTTTGTAGCTTTTTTCAAATCCAAAAATATGATCATTTGAAAATGAAAAAATCCACGACGAAAGTGCGCGACGGCTTAAAGAGGGGGGGTCTTCGGACGGCCGTAATTTCAAAAACGGCTTGGACTTTTGGCCTGAAATTTTCTGTGTGTTCGTTATTTGCATATATGAACATTTTCATGGAGTTTCAGCAAAATCTAAGAGGGTCACCTGGGGACCATTAGGTGATTTGGCATGGAATGACCCAGTAGACAGTACTTTCTGATTTAAGGAGTAATAAAAAGACATATCCAAAATTCCCTCTGTAAAAGCCTTTGACTTTAATATGTCAACAAAATGGAAAAAAAAAATTGAACCTGGCTTAATTCAATGTTTAGATTTTTGTTCCGGAAATGTATGCAAATTAGCGCATATTTAATTAGATTTGGCCTCATTTGCATATTTAAACATAAGATTTCAGAAAACTTGTAATACAAAAAATAATGGACTTAATGCAAGTAATCAACTGATGAAGATTCATGGTGATATCTATCAGTAAAAAATTTTACCCTATTCACCTGTAGTGTCTCGCCTTAATTCAAGATTTGGCGAACACGCTATTCATGAAGCACCACTCCATATTGCCAAGTGTGCAAGATGTAGCCACGGCTATTAAAATATTTCTTACTCTACCTGAGACAGTAGCAAATGCAGAAAGATCCTGCTCAAAATGAAAACTAATCAACACATATCTGAGAAGCACAATGGCGCGGCAGAAACTCCCTGGGCCGGCCGTCCTCAGCATCGAAAATAAACGAGCACACAGTCTGGACTTGGAGAGGTGAGGGATTTTTCTCAAAGATATGCGTTTGTATACACGCCTGCAAGCCCTTAAGAAAACTGAATGCCATTTCAGAAGATGAAGTTTTGTTGGTTCGTTGAGAAAATAATAATAATTATAATAATAATTGTGCCTTAAGGAACAACTTGTTCTGTCTGTCTTTATAGTGCAATTGTGTAACAGTCTGAGTTGAGTGGGCAGGTGGGCTTTTTAGAATAACTTGGACAATGAAATCTGGCGCTCTGTGATAAAGGGTGGTAATGAGGAGGAGTCCGGCTACCTTAGACAACTCTCGCAATTATGGTCGTCACAGGATCAGCACATTATGACATTTAATTGTGTGTCGTCTTTAAACGTCCCAACCGTCTAAAATTTAAGCTGCATAAAACAGTCAACTCTGCAATCTTTGTCCAGTGTTCAAAAGTGGTCTTTTTGTGCTTCTAAAATATTAAATTCTAAAATTCGCCCGCTCCCTGCTGCAGTAAGGGGCCCACTAAGGGTAAGCTGCGGGCGGGGGGGGGGCATGTGTTTGCGTTACAGTGCTGCTCAAACTCTTCATTTTTAGGAGAATCAATAAACTGCCACTAAGTTTTCAAGTCCAATTATGAATGATGTTCCTGAATGTACACCGTATAACTTAAAACAGGAGCACAGGTGTTCAATCTCCTACCAAAATTAGGCCTGAGTGTTTGGCGAAGACTGGCATCTCATGCTTGTTCTCATCAAGTGCCCGATACCTTATTCTTAAACTTAACTATTGAGTCTTTACAAGAACAAGGCTATCAGTATCAATTTTAATTAAATGAAAGAATTGTGTTACAGGAAGACAAGGACCCAAAACAAAAGTCCACACTCTGCAGGGACTTACTGGGAGGGAAATTACAGAATATGGAGTGCCAGGTCAATCACCCGATTTTAATGCTGGGATCACCTGGATCGTAAAGCAAGTGAAGTGTGCCAATTTTAAAAGACGCCAATGGGAAATATCTCAGCCCGCACAGAATCCATTGCGAATGACACCGCGGTAAAATCTTTACATTAAATGCTTAAAATTTGCAAAGCAGTGATTAAATCCCAGGAAGAATACTTTGAAAAAAAAAAAAAAAAAACAATAAAATGGAGAGCTTAAAATTTAAAAACCTTCTTGCACCCAAATACTCAACACTGTCCAGAACCAGGGATTTGCGCGCTACGCCGAAATGCAGACTTGCCAAAAATGCTCATTAACGCCTTGAGTTTGCTCAAAAATGGCTTAAATTTGGAAAAATAAAAAATCAGCTTCTTCAGGCCCTGTCTATGGCAATGCTCATTGCCAATTTGCAGTTTAAGATTGATCAAATAAAATTTAGCAGACAAATGAATTCAGACAGAGTTCATCTCAATTTATGTAGTATCCTACAAAAACAAAATCTTAAAATACATGTTGGAGTTCGTTTCACATAATTTACTATTATACAAAGACTTTAGTGAATACAATAGCAACTAGCGACTGTTTTTAAGGCAAAAAAACAAATGTCTCCCCACACCCCGACCAGCCACCCCTCATTGATGTTCACAGACATTTAGGAAGAAACTAGAAAAGTTAATAACCTCAAAATAACAGAAGGCACATCTGCACGACCTGATGCAAATGTGTGCAAATCTTCATGGAAATACAGTGCTTAAAAATTTATTAGACCACCACCCAATGTAAGGTTTATGCCACAGCTGCCCTAAATTAACAGTGTTGGTAATTACCAAAATCATTTTTATGTTTCTGTAACGGTTAATCCACCAGTATGTGCAAGTTATTTAACTGAAATGATATTTTTAATGCTAAAATATAATTATTGTTGTTATCCATGAATTTTCGAATTCACAGTTTTACATAAAAGCAGAAAGAAAAACAGTTAAGCACATTATTTTTTGATTAAGATGCCAAATAACAGTTCTTTTCTTGCATTTCTGAACATAAAAATTAGTTTTAGTGGTTGAATGTAAGAATGCAAGCTGTTATCGAGGCCAAAGGAGGCCATACAAAATAAGTTTTTTTTTGTTTTTGTGTGTGAATAAGGACTATTTAGTGGTTTCAGTTCGTTATTTGCCAAAGAAATAACAAAATAATTTTTAGTTTTAAACAAGTGTTTGACAAATTTCTAAAATATTTGTGTTTTCTTGTTTTTTTTATGACAGGTGGTCTAATAAATTTGTTAAGCACTGTATATCAAATGGTTTCTGAGTTATGGTCCAGAAATGGTGGGAACGCCAACACAGACGCGCACAGGAAACCGGACAAAAACACTATGTCCCCCCTCCCTTCGGGGATGGGTAGACATAATAACTGCTTAAATGAAAAGTGATTCAAAACTTCAGCGCAGAAGTGCACCGCACTTTCCTGTAGGCCTCACCTCATTTAACAACTAAGCTACCGAAGTGAAATTTTCCACTGTCTAGGCGTTCAGTCATGTCCCAGGTGGACATAAAAGACCAAAACCTAAAACTGTGCTCATTGTACAAGTACATATTTCGCCTTCGTCCCTTTCCTAAGCAGCTCGCTGCAGTATACACCGAATGGTCCTCTGCATGCCTCATTTGAATTTATCATCTAAATATGTCTGGTGCCATACTCATCTGTAAGCTAGCTACCGTATATCATCGGAGCTGGAAATTGACAGATTGTTCGCCTGTTGCCAAGGTGATGCATTTTACGTATCTGGCAGATAGAGACTGGCATTTATCGCCCCCCCCCCACTCTCTACTTACTTGGGGCCGGGGGCCCATTATCACAAACCTTTCAAAGCATAAGTAGCAATCTAACATCAGTTTTGCCTTACCTTATCCATCATTGGCAATAAGACATGACAGATTCCAGATCAGCATTCGCCCTCCAGCTGTCTCTCAATTTAGACCGCATAATCGCATATAATGTTTGCGCAGCCATGTCTGCATTAGATGAGGGAGAGCGTAGAAGGGTATTTTTCTCAATATGGGCACTATTAGTGAAATGCAGAGTCCGGGTCCCTTATTTTTGAAAGAATCCCACAGGGTTAGTTTTTTACCTATTAAACTATAGGTGTGTCCCCTTACTAATTGGAAATGAAGTGTCATGGGTGCATTTTCACTCTATCCATCATTTCTGGGGTCAAAAAAAGTGGATTTTGGGGCATTTTGGGAGTGTCCCAAATGTGGATGATATTTTTGAAACTCTCAATATTCCAATGATTTCAATTTCCTTTGGCTGGAAACTGCATGCATACATTAAAAGACACAATGAGATAAATATCCTAAGCAAAAAAAATCAAAGGTGGTGGTTTTCCGAGAAAAATCACTGAAAATAGGGGTGTCCAAAAAACCCACTCAACTCCATAACCATCACTACACAGACTCCCCCTGGAAACAGAAGCTGAAATCACAGTATATGGCCCCTGTTAGCAAAACCTTTGTGAGACCCCCATAGCGGCTATGTGGACTTTTTTTCAAAATAGCTCTATGATTATTTCAATATTTTGGCATCCTATGGTGAGTATACTTTTTAAACTCAACTCCGTTACCTTCATTAAAATCCATGGTAATGGTAGGACAAATTTTTAATCATGCTTTTGATAATACTTGTGCAAAACCCTCCATGGCATGGTAGGAAGCATCAAAAGTTACTGCACTGGTGCATGGAAAATTTCACTTTTCTGGAAAACACTCAACTCCATAACCTCAACTCCGTTACCAGTATTGGTTATGGTGGTGAGTAAAATGGTAATGGTTTATCAGTTTCAATCAGGAGCACTGAAAAGGGCGATATGCACTCAGTTTCAGAACTCTGGTATATCACAATGTACCAGGAGAGAGCCGCACTGGAAAAAGTGACGGAGTTGAGTGGATCCGAGGACACAGCAAAATTTAAATGGCCTGCCCTAAAACTTCTGCCCTGGTTTAAGCTCTGCCTCGTGGTTTTTTTGAGTACCTTAGGGAAACCCTACCCCTGGGGGAAAAAAAGAATCAGAATCCGACAACTTTAAAAAAAATAAATAAAAAATTGACATCCAAAAAGTACCCATATTGAGAAAAATACCCAGAAACTATGTGAGGTTGATTGCTATTCTCCCAACCCTGGGTACCACAAATGTCAATTAAGTGGACCCTTCAAGGGTTAACGACCATGATTGGTGGCTAAATCCTCACCCACTCAATCACTAAGGCAGCAGTCACACCTTGCCGGATTGTGTAAACGGACGCTCTATGGATAGAAATTTTGACGATAGAAAATTACCCGGTGGTACAAGTTGTCTCCGTTGCTGCTCAAGGCACAGAACTCTCCGATGGACTGAATGAACCTTGCCTGGCAAGGAATGCATTTGCCGAACAAGAAATGGACAAGAAACGCATGCAAACAGAGACGAACGGATTGAAAATTTTGCTCTACGTCCGTCAACGCGATCTGGCAAGGTGTGACCGCTGCCTAAAGCGCTGCCTTCACAGGACGAGCCATTCAGAACCTGATTGCTGCTCCAATTTAGCAGAAAGTCCAATCGGACAGAGATCGTGGCCGAGACCATTCCAAACAGGATGAGGAAGGAGAGGTGGCGAGTCAAGCGGTGACCCATACCTGATGATTTTGATCAGCTCACTCATGTTGACGTGGTCGGGAACCAGGAACTTCGTCTTGTCGAGGATGGGCAGCTGTTTCTCGCCCTTGTACCTCTCGATGATCACCTGAAGTGGGACAAGTGGCAGTTATCACAACCAGGACACACCCGAAAACTAACAACCACTCCCATGTGACCTCTAGATCACGGGGTCACGTGGGAGTAACTCTGCACTCGCACCGAGAGCGACTGGATTACATTCACTCTCAAAGCAGCGACGGATACCATGGCGACAGCAAGCAACATGACGCGAGCCACCAGAGCATCTATTTCATTTAGAGCTCAGCTCAACTTTATGCAAATTAGCAGTGATGCACTAAAGCGACAACCAATTACAGATTTTTTGCAGAAATGCTTGAATGCCCCACCTCCGAACGACAGCAGATGACGAGCTGCTAGCGACCTGAGCGACCAGCGTCAATTTGACGCTTTCGGTGTGAATGCAAGGTAAGGGATGATGGCGTAATGTTGCGCCAGAATAGTGCCAGCTTCTCAGGAGGACCCACAACCAGACTGGGACCCCCCTTACAGGAATGAGGCAAACTGTAGTGTATACGCAAAACTAGAACCAACCGCTTTTGTTCCGCTAAGCTCCGACACTTGGGTTATGCAACGGTCTTAATCGTTTAAATCACCATGCACATGCTAAGCATGTATGAAGAATGAGAAATGGAAACACACCAGAGAGTGGTCAGTCAGTGTCTAGAGTAGGGGAACTCAACGTTATCCAGTGGGGGCCATAGTGGGTGCAGACTTTCGTGACAACCATGCAGTTAGACACTGGACTCTACATATCAGCCCCCTAACGTCTTTACTACAGACCTTGATTAGTAGACCCAGGTGTGTAGCTGATTGGTTGGAATGAAAGCCTACGCCCACACTGACCCTTTCTGGATAAGGCTGAGTACCCCTGGTCCAGCATCTCAGTGCTAAACCTTGCCCTGTATTGCCCAACCTCTGAGAGTCAGAGCTGCAAGCCATTAAGTGACTAATTTTGTGGAAAATGTATGGCCCCGTTTGCCATCTCATGACTCACTAATGAGTATTGCTAAATTATTTTCCTTACAATTTCTGTTCAGTAGCTTAACTCATTCCCTACGGCAAGCCACTGACAACGGCGCGGCGAATTCTACCATTCCCTATGGTAAGCCGGTGCCAGCGGCGTGGATGACCATTTGCAGTCTGATGAAAACACGAAATCAGTTGACGATCGCGGTGATGGGCCACCTGTACTTCAATACTTTATATTGTGTAGTTTTCGGGAAAAGTATTCCGTACAAACGCGACAATTTTATATAAAAGTATTCCATAGGGAATGAGTTAAGAGAGTAAAAGAGTCCATAACTTAGTACCCATTATCAGATAGGACAATCATTTGAGCACCAGTTTGAGCACCAGTTTGGGTTTCTGCCCCACCCTGCTCTGTTTTCAGCTTATGGGTACAAAGCACTACAAGCAGGACCTCTCAACTTTTAAAAATGAAGTACTCCTAAAGTTATTATCACACAGTAATCAATCAATTATGCATTTAATGTACAGAATCTAAACTAAATGTATAAGTGTAAATAAGTGTAAATATTTGTGCTTTTTAAAATAATGTTTTATATTTTATTTTAAGGTTTTTTTTTCCCCAAAACTGTTATTTTAGCATTCTCTGCTGTAACAAGAGGCTCAAACTTTCCACACTTTCTCCTCCCGATCATGGCTCTAAGGCGTCAGATACTAATTATCTTAACATTTTCTGACAGATAAGGTGGTAAGTAAAACAGCCATATCAAATTTGCCATCAGTTGGTGTGTATTTAGCAATTTATAACAATTTGTAATCAGGATGTCTGCTTCTCCATTTCACAAGAGGTCCAGACCCCTTGGGTCTGTTGGCCATCATCCTGACAACCAGATTATAGATAAAGACACATGGAGTTGATAATCTGGAAGCACTTTGTCTAAACTAACTTTGTATACAATTTCATTGATAAAGATGCATATTTTCTGGGTAAACCAGGCACCTTTGGGAATCTCAGTGGGTAATTGCCAGCCGGTTGGAGAAGGTCATTTTGCCCTACTGAGCTGCAGATGACTTTCTTCATATCTAGAAGTAGGTTTTCTTCTACGAAAGTTATATATTCTGAAAGCACTTTTTGAGAACTACACTTTTATCAAAATTCTGACTTTGAAAAGTTAAATACAGCATTTTTGTAGCCTTTTTCTTCGAATCTCCTTCTCTTTAATTGTTAGGCAGTCAGAGGCTTCAGGCAGGCTGCTAGCAGGAAAGGTCAGCAGAGCAACAGGCCTCCATTCTGCTGAACTTCAATATTTTCTCATGAAAATTATATGGTTAGACAGCACTTTTTGAGAACTGCATTTTGATCAAAATTATAACGTTGAACTGTAAAAATAAGCAGATTTCTAACCTTTTTCTTGAATCTCCTTGTTTGTAATTGTTAGACCAGGGATACTCACTCTTTTCCAGAATGAGCCGGTGTGGGTGCAGGCTTTCATTCTAACCATGCAGTTACACACCTGATTCTACTTATCAAGGGTCTATGGCAAAAGCTTTAAGGGTTTATTAGTAGATTCAGGTGTGTGACAGGTTGGATAGAGTAAAAGCTTGCACCCACTGTGGCTCATTCTGGAAAAGAATGAGTATCCCTGTGTTAAACAGTCAGACTTGAGGCAGGCTGCTAGCAGCAAATGCCCTAGAGTAGAGGCTGCTTGCTGCTGTCACTTCTCATAGCCTGTTACACATGTGTACCCCAAAAGCTGAAAAACAGGGAGTAAGAACTGAACAGAAGTCATGAAGTCTACACGCGACACATGAACTGCTTATTATGAGTTATCCTAATTAATATAACATGCCTGATGGTTAGCGCGTTGCAAAACCTGAAATTAGATTAGCTGGCTCAGAAGTAACCATTCAGAAGGTTGAATGAAACTTCAGAATAATCAGTTCCACCACAACAATTCGAATGAGGAGAATCCGTTAAACAAACGGTTTGAAGAACAATGCTGCCCTGGATCTGCTCCACCCTTTGTGCACTCCCTGCGCTGGTATTCCCCTAAGCCAGGTCAATGTAAGCGCACAGCTACTACACAATAGGAGAAGCTACATACAAGGAAGTTATAATGAATAATCTGGTAATCCTGGAACCATATTTATGCGTCAATTCTATGGCGGGAACTCTGGCAATACTCTAGTCCTGATGAAGGCCTGTGTGTTAGGCCGAAACATGTTGGCAATGTTTTTTTAAATAAGTTCCATTATGAACTAGCCTATTGATTAAAGCTTTTTATTAGAAGAAGAGTGCCTTGGTGTCACTAATTTCTTGAAGACTTGTTTTTTCAACCAATGAGCACCTTCTAATTATTATGTTTTATTAATTAATTATATCTGAACTCCGTAGCCCTCCAGCCCCTCTTTTTTTCTTTATGGGAACTCTGGCCTATTGCAATTTGAGAGCCGTAGATGTAACATGCAGTATTTGTAGAATTAAGACTTGTGTTAAATGAAAAATTGGTTTCACACCCAGCTGCCACAAGGCCTAGTGACCGTTGTAACAGAGGATCACGGAGGTCTCTGGCTGGTCACAATTCTGTCCATTTTAAAGTGGCCTTTCACAGCTCACCATAGTCGCAGAGTTTGTGCCTCTCTCTAACGCCGGCCCCCCTCCCAAACCTTCCCTAAAACAGCAGATGGGAAGTTGGTGTGAAACTAGACACTAATAAGACTAGCTGGGTAGATCTTTTGAATTGTTTGCCCTGCCACTGCATTAATACTGAAGGAAGCAGATGCTACTGCCAGCTAGCCTTTCCCAAAATCATCTCTGTTGATATGATACATTCACCGTCCAGATCAATGCTGAGACCGTACTCACTGGAATCTTGTTGGGGTGCTGTTCTCGGATCAGTCTCACATCTTCCACTCGCTGTTCTGGGAAGTAGAAGCCAGAACAGACCGTTAAGAGGGTGGTACTGACACTGGGCAAATATAGCAGAGCACTTTATCACTGACACGTGCATCACTGTGCTGTCACTGAGGCAATGACTCCGGGGATCCAGTGAACGACCTGGGGTCAGCTGGCCCAAAATTCTAACCAAGACTACTGTGCTAAAAACAAAGCACACATTCACTCATTTGCAGGCAGACAGATCCTACCCTGGTAAGTACTGATAAGGCATTAGCTGAGTGATTCCCCAAGCCTTCCCCAACTTAAAATACAGACTGAAACAAACAGAACTGT
This sequence comes from Gymnothorax javanicus, assembly GCA_029692085.1. Lineage (NCBI taxonomy): Eukaryota > Metazoa > Chordata > Actinopteri > Anguilliformes > Muraenidae > Gymnothorax > Gymnothorax javanicus. The sequence goes on along the minus strand of CM056207.1, from coordinate 8,124,360 downwards.
TTTTGCTACATTCTTCAAGCTGAAATGAAAAATCAGGATATAGAAGCCTGTCTGTTCAGATATTCTGGTACAAAAGAACTTATCAGTAGGGTTATCGTAATGCTGGTAAATTCACGTCCTGCCCAATGAGTCCTCTCAGGACTAAGGCTTTGAGGTCTGGCTCTAAAGCACCAGAGCAACAGTCACCATAGGAACAGATGAGACTCTACCCTTTCCCTGCAGTGTACAGAAAACCTGGCACAGTCATGTGTGTGACAGGTGCTAGGACCTACACTGTTTGGGTTATCGCAAAAAAATAAAATAAAATAAAAACCTCAGGAACTGGCAAACATCTTTTGCAGGCATTTCTATTTCATTTTTAAGGCGCGTTCAGGATTGCTTCTGAACAACATATTGAATGTACGCACAGATTATATTTAATTAAATTCAGAAATGTTCCACATGAACAAATTTCTCAGAGATATAAGCCTGCTTTTGTTTGCAATTTTCCAACCTAAACAAGAAACAAGCATAGAAGGAATTGGAACAAGGGAGCGTTTTGTCCCCCAGAGCAAGAATAAATCTGAGGAGTAAAACAACTGCAATGAAAGCAGCGGTCAATGAAATGTTATAGCATATCACCATGATAATTAATTAGCCCTAAATTACCCACCTCAGTGGTAACGGACGATTCAGCTATACGGCTACTTCCATCCAGTTCAATATGTCCACATCACTGAGTATTTAAGCAGGATTTTAAACATAATTTTTAACTACAAAGTGGGGAAAAATACGTAGCAAAATGTGAACACCGCGCCAAGATATCGTTTCATGCTGAAAGCTCCATAAAGATAAGGCCCAAAGGAGGGACAGTACACACTAGAACAGAACGTATTCCAGCATTGCGTGAGAGAGAGAGAGAGAGAGAGAGAGAGAGAGAGAGAGACAAATAAGTTTCTGCCTCAGCACGTGTCAGCAGCTGGTAAGTCACATCCTCCTGCGTAACAGTTGCGCAATTTTGGTAACTGCAAGTCAACAAAACGGAAGTAACTTATTTTTCCTATGGAAAACAATGAGTTTTCTGGGCTACGGTTTTTAGAGGGAAATCCAATAATGTTAGCGTACATACAGGCCTGCATCATTCGTATTTTCACTAAACTGGTGAAATTACAAGATATGGGGGTATGGGGCAGTTGAGAATTCTTACGCGTTTCTTCTTGCTAAAATAAAGGCAAGAACGCAAATGACAACAATGGAAGTTGCTTCCGGCAACGTTTGCGTTCCCCCAGTTAACCACCGTCCCTTATATTCACCGTCCCTTTGTTCATTAACCAACGTTAGCAAGCAAGTTATTCAGGGTATCTGATGTTTTCTGGTAAGTTGGGGCATATGAGTAAATTTGGCCTCAATTTTAGCCTTTATTATTGCCGTCGAATCATTTCAGCTTGAATCTCTCGCGTTATCGGCAGCAGGATAAAGGCCTACAACTGAGTGCTCAGTTTGTCTGCAGATAACAGGTCTGACAGTAGAATAATTTGCCACGGCAATTTTAGTCATTTTCCCCGTGTTTCCTTCTGCCAGACTCGACACTGTGTCCCATCCCCCAATTCTGCAGCGCACTTCGCCTGCATTGAGCGACCCAGCGATTTGTAGCGACTTGTTTTTCCAAGCATCTGCTCTCACAAACAAACGGAAACACACAACGGAAACCCTCCGTCCTTTGATAAAATGTACCTGCGACACACTGCGTGGCCATGGGAAAGGATGAAAAGACGTTATCGCTTATTGTAATTCGCTATACCCTGGTTACATAATGATAATTGATCAATCTGCACATTCGAAGAGCCTTCGGGACACTTTGATGAGCAGCTAACGTCAATCGTCTATGAGATTACTTTCCTCAACCGTGTGTTACTAAAGAAAATATACCACCCGTGCACAATCAACCGATTAGTTAACTGCATTTTATAATCTGTCCTTGAAATTCACTGGGTAGATGCCGAGCTGCTTCAGGTCCCATGTAACGTTTGTTTAGGTTGCTGGCCAACTGGCCAAAGCTCCGTACCTTAGCTGCGGCACCAACTTAAAAAATAAAAAATGCACCGAAAAAACATCACACCCTATGTTTGTGTCAGAAGGACTATTTTAGAAATCAAACAAAGGATTACTCTAGATGGTAGCTAGGCACTCTGTGACCGTAAAAATAAATCGACATGTAACGTCACACAATTTTAGGTTAGTTACTGTGGAAAAATACTGTACTGATACCTACCAAATGTCCTCCTTTGTTTAAACGTCTTTTCTGAAGGCATATTTCTGGGAGGTCAAACAGCTTCGTTTTTTAGGCAAACGCGCCTATTTCTGATGAACAACAGCAGTCTCTGTTGATAAATAAATATAAAACAAGCTAAAATCGAAATCTTAATCTTAAAAAAAAGAATATTAGCTGCCACTGTCCTGCGCGTTACTGGTAGGCTTGCTTTCTAATGCTGCCTGTGAAGTCCACCTTAACCAGAAAAACAATCCAGTCAGCTGACCTCTGACGTCATGCGGATAAGGTTTCGGCTGGGACGCTCTACCTCTACATTTTATGGACTCATTTGTTTGTACTTATGATTAATTTCCCCCTGGCATAGATTTACGATCTTTTTTTGTAAGACTTGCTCTCTTCTTTGTAAGAATTTATGATTGCAATAAAAAAACGCTCTTCCTCTACATTAGTAGGTTGTTTTACATCTGATTAGAAAACATTTCGGCGCTACTGAATTTAATTTAGTAATTGTATATCAGAAGCATTGATTTAATCGTAACAATCCTTGTTAGAGGAATTATTTATTTATGTTGTCACAGCTAACCTTTTCCTCAATCTGGGTATTACCGCGAGGCCAAGTAAATCATGGGGAGCCCGAAAACGTGACCAAAAGCATTGGAAGACGATGCGTCTCAAAAACGTGTCATCACAGACTGCAGGGAAAAACGAAACACTTGGGCTGCGTCCGAATGGTCCTTTTTGCTAAGGAAAGTTCCTAACTCCTAGAAAACGATCCGGAAGTATTTACGTGGCAGCCATGATAAGTGTGTTCGGATTCTTTAAATGTAAAGGAAAGGTGCTACAATGCTTCCTAATTTATCACCTTTAGCATGGGGCACACTGAACCATCCTTATCGAAAAGAAAGGAGGAAATGCTACCCGCAATTCCGAGATGACCGTCCACCCGGCCAATCACGAAAACAAACAAACATGACTGGCAGGAGGCGGGTGATCACTGTGCCTAGTGTAAGTGCATTCGGATTCTCTTACTAGCGCGGTCCTCTTCCTAAGATGTGAAAGAGTCCCCTTCACCCCTTTCCTTTACCCCATGACGTTTTACTCAGAGGTTAAATAGAAGTGGTTAGGAATTAGACGATAGGACGTTTTTTTTTTTTTTTTTTTAAACTATTCGGACGCAGCCCTGGATTGCTGGGCAGTTACTGGCTTATTGTCTTAAACCTGGGAGTACCTGGGGGTCATCAATTGTCTGTCCGGGTACTAGGGACTCCATTTGTATAAATTTGGCAACATATTTCGAAAAATAAAACTTTTCAACGGCCTTCTGATTTAATAGTCAAGGTTGTGGCTGTTGGCGCCGGAAAGTATAATTGGTTAGTCCAAAATGGGGAGACAACCGAGTAGAGATGATATTTCGCTGCTGTCGTTCCTTGAAAACAGTCACTCACTTGTTGATATGGCGACAGCTGCAAGAGAGCCCGAGTACAATTTGTGGGAGGAAATAGCACTGCCCAATGGCTGGATGGTAGCGCTTGCTTTTGCATTAAGCAGCCAAAACTGGGTTTCTTTTTTGTAGTTCTGTGCTCTGCCGTAAATGCAATTGCAACACAAAGGTTTGAACTGCGCTTCAGGGGGTGTATCAATGAATAAAGATGGCGCTGTGCAATTTCCGTGTGAAAGACCTCGCTTGCCTTTTGACTTGCCCAGACCATCTTTAAAATGCAAACGTTGTTGCTAACTGGTGGTTTCATGGGAATAAATCCTAACCAGTGGAGCGGTTTGCTCACATAGTGGTCATATCATTGTCTCCCTTCTTAATTTTCACTTTAGTTTTGCAGGTTGCAAATATAATGCCTACGAAAAGGTGCTGGGGTCTAGTGTGAAGGGGTATTTTTTACATGTAAATATTTTTTTGTATGGGGGGAAATAAAGATAATTAACCTCAGTCTTACCTTGTTTTAATACCCTGAGTGCCATTTTGTATGCAATTTAAATGGCCCACATTCATACAAAACACAAATTTTCACTTTCCTCTTCACCTAACGTCATTGAACTGCTTGGGGTGCGGTTCTCAAAGGACTGAAGGAGGCCTCAATAATGCAAGCTAGATGCTTGCTCTTTACCTGACGAAATTTCCAGTTCGCTGTGGCATCAACACACTGGTTTCAAAGGGAATGCCAGTGGCTGATCTCATTGGCCTCGACACTTTCCCCACCAGAGTATTTTTTAAGTTGCCAGCCACTGCTAGTGCTTTTCATAACATTCAGTGATCTTTCAGCACCCCTAGATTATTCAGTTTTATTAATTTCTAAACAAAAAGAACCAAGCTTCTACTTTTAAACACAAGAAATAATTTCATTCTAGCTTAATTCATTCTTTTACACGAACACTTGAATTTTGGTCATTTTTATCAAAAAAACCCCACATATTGGAGGAAAAGCTGGGAAAAGCATATGGAAGTTATTTAACATTGACCTGCTGCTTTGTTTTCAAGCATGTATCAAAGAGATTCATCGCAGCTTGTGAAAAAGATGGTCATCATGGAACTTCCTCTGGAAACAAAACATCATTTCCATCTTTACATGTATGTGAGGTGCACCAGAATGCACTGTTTTCTTGTTCATCTGACCTTTTTTGTCAGATGATCCATAACCATATGTGAAAACGTTGATTGATGGAATATCTCCTCAATGGTGTAAATGGAACCAAACTGTCACCCCCCACACAGATAATTAATTTCCTTTTCACCAGCACTGTTGGGGCTCTATTTTCATACTTCGTTGACGGAAACTCACGTGCCAGTTATTATTCACAATTTTGTCTGTTACAAACAGAAATTTTATTGCCTTAACCCATTATGGTAGTTTCGTGCTCTGCTATTTGTCTGTTTGCATCACAATGGGTTGAACTGTGCATAATGGGGTGTGTCCATGAATACACCTGGCGCAGTACCAGTTTTGCGCCACAGACCTCGTTTGCATTTTGACTAGTCTGGACCGCCTTCTACATGCAAACTCTCTGGTATGATTTCAGGGAGATGAATCCCAGCCAGCGGAACTGTTCTGAAATTAACGAGTATCATTCATGTCATTTTCCTTTCCTTTTTAATTTTCACTTTAGTTATATATCATACTAACCTGACACTCCAGACGGACAGTTCCATATATCTGCCACGGAAATATTTCACAAGTCCATCTGGGAAAGAGCCATTCAAAAAAGTTTTCAGAGGAGGAACCTTCAAAAAAATCTGCAGCTGCTGATTGGACGATGGTTCTTCTCGCCACCCTCATCACCGACCAATCGGGTCCTTCCCATCTTTTTCACGACCAGAGGAGCCAGCTGGTAGATCAAACTCTTACCGAAACCGGTCGGGAGAACAGCAAAAACATGGTTTCCCGTCAGAAAAGCTTTTAGTGACGTTCTTTGCTCCTCTTTTAATGAAGAAATTGAGTCTATTTCTGATAAAACTGCTGATATTGATCCATCCACAGGAACCGCTTCGCACGCCGCCATTGTATTCAAACATAAAGTCGCTTCCTGGTGATGTGACGTCTGCAGCTCCCGCCTCTCTTTCCCCTGATTGGGCCGTAAAAAATTTAGCCGTGAAATTGTTGGACGACGGTAGTTGGCCAGACGGACCTGCAGGATTTCAGACAATGAATGAGGCAGGGCCGTCTGCTCTGCAAGGCTAGTATCATACAAGTAACACCTACAAAATGGTGGTGGGGTCTACGTGTAATGGGAAGGGGAGGATGAATGGGGTATTTTTAGACATGTGAATACTTTTTTTGAGTTGGGAAATAAAAATACTTAATCTCAGTCTCGCCCTTGTTTGAATACCTAGAGGGCCGTTTTGTAGACTATGCAGTTCAAATGGCTCACATCTGTTCATCCAAAATGCATTACCAGGTGAATTGACCGATGACCCCTCAAAACAGGAGAGGGTTGAGGCAGCTATTTCCTCCTTAAGAGTGAGGGAATCACTGTTGGATGCTCCCCCCTCATGTGGATCCGGTCAATGGCGTAATAGTCCCTGGAGAAGTGGGTATACTCCATCAAATAGATGGGTTGATTGCAGAGGAGAAAGTGGGCATACACTTCAATGTATTTCAATGGCTTTTTTGGCGGTTAGGTGATTGAACTGTAAATTGACAGAAAAAGACATGGATATACTCTGTATGCCTGCTTATAACCTTGGCTTCAGGACTGAATCTCGTCTCCCACCTGCCTGACTCTAGTTTTTTCTCTCTTCTTTACCTCACGTCATAGAATTGCTTAGTATGTTGGAGCTCGGTTCTCAGCAGCCCAAAGTTGCTTGTTCTTCACTTGATGAAATTTCCTGTTAGCTATGGCGTTAACACACTGGTTTTAAAGAGCCTGTCCAGACCTCTTTTCTCAGTTGAAATGACTTGCTTCAAGTTCAAATTGTTTGAATTGATGACATTCCTTCACTGCATTGCAAGTGCCCTCAAATTCAAGTTTAACATCTGCATTCCAAGCTCATATTCATGATTTGATTTAAACTCATGAATGCTGTAGTGGACAGTTAAGATAACAAGATGCTGTAGTGGACAGTCAAAATAACAGTAGTTCTGTCAGTGTCCAAATATTTATGGATCGGCCAATATGTATGAAGGCTGTTGGTTTGTGCTAACTGATGCCCCTTCCCGTCCCCACCGCCAACCGTCTTTTTTTATCTCACCCCCTGCCTTCCCTCTTTATCCGGCAGATAATATTACTCATCTGGGTTCACACATTCATCTCTGTGTGCTCACCACTGGCAGCATTTGGTTGTCAAATTGCTTGCAAATTTTCAAATTTTTTTGTGCCCTGGCCCAACCCTCCCCAAATCTTCAACTGAAATCCTATCCTCAGTTATGATTCGCCAGTTCGGCAGTGCAGCGGGTGTCTAGCCCACTTGCAATGACTCACCCTTCTGTTCAAGCTGTGGATACAGCTCTCATAGGCCCTGGTCTCCCTGCCACACCCCCAGGCTCCTGCGCCAGCGAAGTGAAACTTGCCTAAATATAACCAACATTCAGATGCTTTGCTAAAACACTGTTCCTCATGCAGTATGCATGAGAATGAGTCTGAAGGTTCTCGGAGTTTGACATTGCTGCATCAGCAGTTGCATGTTCTCTTGGGGTATAGGTGGAAGGGAGAAGTGACATGTGATGCATGTTTGTCTCTGCGTTTTGTGTCTGGTCACATGCCTGTCTATGTTTTCTGTGTGAGCCTGTATAAGTCAGTGCCTTTCTATCTGTGTGTTTGTATGTGTGTGTCAGCACATCAATGCATTTTTTTTTGTGACTGTCTGCGTGTTTTGTATGTGCTTGTGTGTATATACGTGTACGTGCGCCCAGTACGGCCCCTCACTTCAAAGAGAACTGCTTTTTTGACTTCCCGCTGGTGATATCATCACCTACAAATGCTCATTATTATGCATGAAGCCTCCCATAAGTACATAATTTTGTGTCTTTGAACTTGCTGGTAGTTCAGAAACAATTAAAGTAAGCCAGGGGCTTTTAGCTAGTTATTTTCCATCTGAAAAAAAATTTGAATGAGTCATGATGAGTGTATTCTTGGATTAAAAAAAAAGAAGTCTAGCAGCTCACTACATCTTCAAATGGTGACCTATTAATTGCCTATCCCTAGTCACTTCATGTAGCCATCTTTTGTCTGCTAATCGCAGGAGGCTGCTGGGGTCAGATTTTAGTGTCGCCGAATTCCCAACTGCGCTTAAAAAAAAAAAAAAAAATTAATCTTAGATTCCGCTCATTTTATAATCTTTCTGGCTCATTTCAGACACAGTGCTCGCTCAATTAACCAGTCAAAAGGTAACAGCTCACTGAGTCAGTTTGGGGAGCTTCTCTGGGACCAGGACGGCAGTGTGGCCCATTCGGTACTGATTCGGGCATGTAGATCGGATGCTTTAGTTTTGTTTCCTATGTGGTGCTGTCACGTTGCACCGCTGCTTGAAGAGGTAAATGCTGACTTATGTAAATGGGCGATATGCTAAAATAAAAGCCGCCGAGTCATAGTGACTGGGGCAATTCGCTAAAAACTGGAATTAATTGCAATCAGAGGAATTCTGGGCAGCTCTCCTAAGACACAGTGTGTCCAGTAGAGGTCAGCAGTTGTATGTTGATGGGGGCAACATATTCCATTGCCTGATTGATCCCTAATCTGCTGCCATGAATCAAGAAAAACATTTGCTCTGTGTTTTTATTCGGATATGATACAAGCAGCTTGGCGAGCAATTTCTTAATGATAATGTAATGATACTGGGTAACCAAAACCGAATGATAACTGCGTACGCGTACCATTAACAAGAGGGCCTGTGTTCTGTCAATTTTTGCTATCTAGAAATATGCTACCTTGCGGTTCTGCGCTTGCGCAAACCTAAAATCTTGGGCTCTGTTTCGTCGCTCACATCTTAAGTATCTTCAAAAATCATAAGAAGAATTTTTTTTTTTTTTTTTTTCAGTGCGCCTTTCGATCTGCTAGCGTATGCATATTTGCATGTACACGCTGGGTTTTCCTGAAAATGCAGAAATTGGATAATAATGGCGTGCGGCATATATCTTCAAACAAACTTATCCAACTCATTATAACATCTACTTATGTTATAATAAGCCAACAAATAACAAAGTTACTACTGTAAACTTATGCATATTGCAATATAAAGGCGAAAAACTACGGTGGCCCTGAAGGGTCACAACACCTGCAAACTCAGAAAACATCTGTAAATTCAGAAAACACTTTCATCGATTTCACAACACATGAACTGCAAATGCCAAAACACCTGCATATTCAGGAAACATCTGCAAATTCAAAAAACACTTTCATCGATTTCACAACACATGAACTGAAAATGCCAAAACACCAGCATATTCAGAAAACATCTGCAAATTCAGAAAACACATGCAAACTCTGAACTGCAAATGCCAAAACACCTGTATTCAGGAAACATCTGCAAATTCAAAAACACTTTCATCGATTTCCAACACATGAACTGAAAATGCCAAAACATCATATTCAGAAAACATCTGCAAATTCAGAAAACACTTTCATCGATTTTTAACACATGAACTGCAAATGAAAACACCTGCATATTTGAAAACATTTAATTTCAGAAAACATTTAAGGCAGTGTCACATAACATGAACTGCAACTTAAATACCTGCATATTCAGAAAACACATGCAAACTCACAAAAGCTGTAAACTCTGCGTAATCTACATTGTTGTCCTAGGGGGGGACCATTATCAGTGACGGACCCACATCCAGTTGCGGTCAAAACGATCCAGGCAAAGAAACTTTGTTTTTTAACAGGCACATGTTCTCTCCGGGCTTAGCGGATGTTTGATACCACCATGGTTTTGTTTAATTTCAACATATGTAGGCAGCTCATGCTGCATTAGTCCATTTAGATAATTGTTAACGTTCTGCAAACTTTGTTAGCTCCCAGTTCGGAAATTTCAATTAAAGCGCCCATAAGTCGGATTTTCAACTGCAAAGCACTTTGCCCATTTTTAGCACTATTCCCTCTCCCCTACGGATACTACCATCTTTTTTAAGCTCATGTATCATCATGCTGCATTCCATTTATATTCAGTCGGGATCTAAGCTCCCAGTCGGAAATTTCAATTGGAACGCCCCCCCATAATAAACTGCATTTGCAATTTATCTGTCATTTGTGTTTCATTAAATCATGGCTGCACCATATGTCAACAGTTTTAAACTGAAAACTGCATTTGCAATTCAGTGGATTTTGTTTCATTAAATCATTTACACGCAGCACTGAAAAAAAAAAAAGTTTATCCGGACTTGTTGCTCGGTGTTTACACGCTAAAAACTAGTATGCGTTGTTATCAACTAGTATAGCTAATAAAAGGCTATCCTTGTCAGATGAGACACCACTGACCCCAAGTCAGTTTTCCGACTTACTTAATGGAACGCAGCCTGCTTGGGTATGACGTTGTATCCAACCCCAACTTCAGATCCAAACCCTAAGAGCATTAGCGCCATCACCACAGGTCTCTCTGTGGTCATGGCGCTAAGCTGATACATGGGCGATTTAAAAAAAAAAAAATGGTAGTAGAGTCCGTAGCAGGAGAGGGAATAGTGCTAAAGAATGGGCAAAGTTGTTCGTATCTGCACGAAATTGCACTATGAAATCAGAATTGACATACATAATATGTGACAGTGATAACTTTCAAAAATAGTGGTGCGGTGCGCCTTCGTCTTTTCGGCGCTTAGCCAGCTAGTTTACAGCTAACAAAGTTTGCAGAACGTTTAACAGTTATCTAAGTGGACCAATACGTTTTGGGGACACTGCCTTAATATGTTGAAATTAAACAAAACCATGGTGGTATCAAACATCGCTAAGCCCGTTGAAAGAACATGTGCCTGTTCGGAAACAATTTTCTTTGCCTGGATCGTTTTCGACCGGCAACTGGATGTGGGTCCGTCACTGATTATGGTCCCCCCGCGAAACATTTCCGTTGTCATTACAGAGTTTGCATGTGTTTTGTGAGTTTGCATGTGTTTTCTGAATATGCAGGTGTTTTGGCATTTGCAGTTCATGTGTTGTGAAATCGATGAAAGTGTTCCCTGAATTTGCAGATGTTTTCTGAATATGCAGGTGTTTTGGCATTTGCAGTTCATGTGTTGTGAAATCGATGAAAGTGTTTTCTGAATTTGCAGATATTTTCTGAATATGCAGGTGTTTTGGCATTTGCAGTTCATGTGTTGTGAAATCGATGAAAGTGTTTTCTGAATTTGCAGATGTTTTCTGAATATGCAGGTGTTTTGGCATTTGCAGTTCATGTGTTGTGAAATCGATGAAAGTGTTTTCTGAATTTACAGATGTTTTCTGAGTTTGCAGGTGTTGTGACCCTTCAGGGCCACCGTAGAAAACAAAGACTTAACGATCGCTTTGCATTACGGTAGCATTTTTTGACAAGGCTGCACAAATTGTCAGAACACAAAAAAATTGTTAGCCTCAAAGAAAACCGGCAGCTATCGTACTTAAAGGAGCTGTATCACGATTACCGCGCATGCTCACAACTTTGAACAAAGTAAATCTGTTCAACTGCAATGCAAAAACCTAGAGCAGGGGTCACCAACTGTGTTCCTGGAGAGCTACCATCCAGTAGGTTTCCGCTCTATCCCCAGTTCGGCACACCTGATTCAACTAATTCGCTACTCAATTGCACAGCTCGTGATCTTGTTAAGTAGCTAATTAGTTGAGTCAAGTGTGCTGGACAGGAGGTAGAGCAGAGATCTACAGGATGGTTGCTCTCCAGGAACGGAGTTTGTGACCCCTGACCTAGAGGGTGTTTTTCTTCTTCTATGGTTATTGGCGATGGCAACCAGCTTACATTCTTTGTATCCCTTGGCTTAAGCTTAGAATTGAGCTTTGAATCCTCCAATTTCCATAGAAAGCTCCTTCTTATAAAAAGCATAATGCCAAAGAAACCAAAATATACAAATACAATGCAAAAAGTAGAGGGATTGGCAAGGATGGAATAAGATTATGTCTTGCAGTCAAACAGATTAAGTTTCTTGGGATGTCAGTTCTGAGTATGCGCAGTAATCATGACACAGCTCCTTTAACGGTGAGAAAAAAAAAACCATTCGCTAGATCATGTTAATTCAGAGGATAATAAAAGTAATGCAAGTTTTGTATAATTATGGCACACAGCTGGTCTGTCCCAACAGTCAAAACATTTGGGCAGAACAGTGGTTTCTTGAGCTGCAAAAACACTTCATGGGTATAACAGAGCTCTGTTTGCACAAAGTAACTGTTGTCCGGATGCAATTCTCTATGTTGGAGGAAAAATCGAGTAACCTTTTTGTACCAAGCAACAGTCTCAGTTCTGCTAAGCTATCGTTATTCAAAATTGACAAACTTGCGTGTAGCTAACTGAAGGAAGTGAAGGTAGGTTACAGTCACCCCCAGCTACATCACCCTCAACAGGCTGCTTCAGTAATCTCTGGTCCACTGTGTGGTTCGGAATCTTATTTTTTTTTTATAACAATGATAATAAACACACACAACAAAATATTTGGCATGTTTATTACTTTAGCTAGCAGATCAAAAAGACAAGAAGGCATCGTCAGGGCTTGTTCTCCTCTCTGGCACTCGTCGTCAGAACCTTTGGCCCCCTGATTGAGCTGTGTGACTTCCTCTGATTGGATTGTCCGTGACCAATGTGCTGAATGGCTAGTTGGTGGGCAATGTGCTAATTAGCTAGTCAGCTTCAGGTGTCAGATTTGGGTCGTTCTTGTAATTCGTGAGCTTGTAACTTCAGTCTCGCATTTGCACATAGGAAATAAGCATGTCTGTATCTTGGACTTCACGAAACCTCACAGTGGAAAATATGCCTACACAAATTTTAATTATGCACAAAAAATATTTTTACAGCCACAAAAATGTCTTACACATATGCAAATTATATTTCTGCACAAAGAACATTTTCACACATGCACAGAATATTTCTACAGCTACAAAACTTTTTACAAGCTCAAAATATTAATGAGCCTTATTTGATTTCATGCAGGTTTGGTTCTCGGTACCCATCCCTACATTAAAAGGCTGAACTAATGATTAAAAATGGCAATTCAGGTCAAAATTCTTATGCCTGCACATGCTGATGTACTGACCAGCATTACCTTAACTGCTGGGCAGCTGAGCTCTTCTAAGGCCAATATTCTGAACACTTGTATGTCCTAACTTTGCTGGTCAGAACTGCATGCCGTCTTGTGGACATGCACGACGAACAACTGTGCTTCTCGCAAAGTCCAATTCCTTAATCATTTAATGGTGGTGCTCATTTAGGTTCATTTAAAAAAATGTGTTAGAGAGCATGAAACGTTGATACATTAATATTTTAAGCGTAGTTTCGCGGGGCCTCATTTATAGAACTCTACGCAGCTTTGTAAAAGTGTTTGCAGGCATAAGATGGCATGTGCCAAAGTAAATTTGTAAAACTATACACAGACAAACCAGCACACATTTTCACCTTCATAAATCACAACCAACTTTTTTGAAAGTGTGCCAACGTGAACAAGCCTCTGCCCCAGCTTGAGCGCTACCCACAATTACTCGTGAACTGTCGATACAAAATACCTCACAAATATACGTTGCCTTGCGCTAATATTGGCACCCTTGGTAAATATTAGCTACAAAAGCAATGACAAAAATGTGGTTACTGTCAGTCCTTCAGGCCTTTTATTCAAAATATTAAGAAAAATCTAATCTTGAATTTAAACAAAATGACTGGATGAATAAAAAACAATAGCTTAAAATTAATATTTTTCTCAAAAACGTGTGCCACTATCATTGGCACCCCATGGAAATCTCATAAAAATCTCATTGAAATATACAGTATTTCCATTAACATATTTTCCCTTCCTTAGTTCACCTTACTGAACTTTAAACAGTCACTTATTAAATCCTTTTACCATGGGTGTAAATATGAGGGGACTCACAGGCCAGTTTTCTTTAGTCATCCGTTACCATAATTAATATACAGCAACGATGTGGGACAGAGATGACATTAAAAATAGGTTGAAAATTGAAAATACCCATTTTTGATGAACAGGGCTACAGCACATAGTAAAAAATCTGAGAGCAAGAGGATGCGTGCCTGTTTTAAATGTATGGATGCTGAAGAGGATGGTTCAAGTGGTGAAGGAAACTCTAACCAAAGAACCAAAGTTGGAGAATTACATGGAAGTCATTGGCATTAAGAGCCATTCCACTAGAGATTGACATTTTGCGCACAGTTGACCCCGCTGGAATTGAATGAAACTTGGATCATAGGTAGATATGGGTGTCTCACAGAAAAAGCCGGATTTTTAGGTCCATATTTCACTTTGCCTGCCGATAGCACTACCTGGAAGCCACTTAAGTGGCTCAGTTTTGCTGTTGACACCACATTTTACATCAACTATCATGACTTAAGGGTACACAGTACCAAATGTGTTATACTTCTATCATGACCTGTGACACCTCAAGTCCGGTTAGACTTCAGCACCACATCAGCGCCAAGCTGGGTAACTACGTTATCGAGCCTGAATTATTTGAGAAATAAGAATAAAAATTGAAAATGGGAATGGGAATAAAATAATACCCCAGACATATACCAAACTAGAATGCTTTATTATGTGTTTACACACAACAAGACTTTCATTTTCAGTGAATAGTACTTTGGTATCTTGCTGTGTTTGTGCAATGGACGGCCAGAAAGATGGTTGAAATTCATTTTTGGTGCATGTTTGTGGTATATTTTCTCTGTAACCCAGATTTGTACTGTGAGGGTAAATGCTGTTTGTTGTGCTTTTGGAACCCTATTTTCAGGAATGCCAAGCATTTTTTTGGTAGTATCCACGCTTTCAAGCTAGACGGAGCCAAAGTTGGAGGAAAACTCAAAATGGTCAATTTCATAGCAGATCGTGCCTATGTTTAGGTGGCATTATTTTGTTTACCCAGCAAGATCGAGATCTGAAATTCTCTGGATACATAGTACCTATGGGGTAAATGTTAGTAAAATCTCAATGGTAGTATTTTCAGTGTAGATGATTTTAAACATCAAAAGTCGGAAAAATTCACCTCCAGGGGGCACTGTATGCTGGATGCAAGTACTGGCCATCCCCAGCGGAGCACCAATGAAATTGTTTTTGAATTGTGATGCACACAGCTAGTTTTCTCTGAATATGAAGATTTTAGCTTGGTACTATGCTGGGAAGATAGCTATCTGACCAAAGGTGGTGCTTTAAAGAACTAATGTTCTTCCGACCTAACATTTCATATTCCCAGACATACACCAAAGTTCTGTCTTTTGACATATATAAAGTACATGCACTGTTATACATAAAATTTGTAATCTCTTTGGTATAAAGCTGGGTTGGTTGTAAATTGGAAAAGAATGTTTGTGGTGATTGTAGCATTGTGTCAACATGCAGGACTTCTACAAGTTGTCAGTACAGTGTACAGTTTTGTAGAGTTGGTGAGTTTCAGAAAATAACAAATTCTCTGCATTTTTGCATTACTATTAGAATGGGAGAGCAGGCTTCAGTGATAATTCTAGGATTCCCCTAGGGTATGGTGCTTGGGTATGAAAAAGGGCACAGCAGTCGCGTCTAGCAAGTGGTTATCCTGATAAAGGGCACAGAGGTCCTACAAGCACCCTGCCAAGAAAGGGGCAGTTCATTTGTAGTGGTAACTTGCATGCCTTCATTCCTAACAAGCAGCACCCTGCCAAGAAAGAGGGCAGTTCATTTGTAGTGGTAACTTGCATGCCTTCATTCCTAACACCTGCCCATGATGCCTAGCCTGACGGAAAGATGCCCGCTGGTTGGGAGGGCGGGTTTTCTTTTTACAGACTTCCCATTTCCGTGCGAAGTGAGTTCAAATTATGAATCAAAGATTCCATGAGTAGGTTGTTTACTGCTATATGCCAAATAATTATCTTTGAAACAGAACCAGGAGATGTTAAATATCGGAGGCGAAATGCAGCCCACTGTTTAATTCAGAGACAGACAAGCTTTTTTAGATCACTATCAACGGCCTGTAAGCAGCCCTAAGGTAAAAGAGACCCAGGATGCAGTGTAGTAGGGCTTGCCTCGGGCTCAACTGTCTCTGCTACAACGGGAGACATGGGTGACTTCTGGCAATAACCTGGATCCAAGGCTTACAAAAAGAAGGCTGTGGATGGCTGCTCTTTTTAAAAGGCCAAGGCTGTTATGTCAATATGGATTGGCACCTCTGAGAACCTATGCGCACCACCAGATGTTACCCTTCCCCAAGATCCCAACCCACAATCAAATTCCAAAAACAGACTGACGGAGAAGAGCTAGTCACATGCTGTGTTGACATCATTTCAATTGGCTTTTGGATCACATGAAAAGTATAAAACAGTTTTAACTTTTGTACTAGACATTCTGTCTTCATGTACACAGGTAGTGTGACCATGTTCAAGAACTTTTTTTTGGAGTTCAAATTATGGACGTTTTTATTTTGATGTATGACGTTTGATTTGTGATTTGTGTTTATACTGTTGATGCATGTGGTGTCCTATAAGCCATTTATTGGCTGGGCGACGTTGTCGTACGACAAAACTTTTACATTAGTTCTTTTATTGGCATTTAGAAATTTTGGACTGGTCATGTTTTATAATGTGCTGTATGTTTCTGACTGCGCTGTACCCGTACTTGGTAATAGCCCATGTATTGTGCGTTTCATAATGCTCACAGTCACCACCAGTTTACAACCAAACAAGCTTTATGCCAAAGGGATTACAAGTTTAATGTATAACTGTGTATGTCCTTTGTATATTTCAAAAGAAAGAACTTTCGTATATGTCTGGGAATATGGAATGTTAGGTCGGTGGAACATTAGCTTTTTAGAGTGGCGCCTTTAGTCAGAAAGCTATCTACCCAGCATAGTGCCAAACCAAGCTCTTCACTTTCTGAGAAAACTAGCTGTGTATATCACAATTCAAAAAAAAATTCTTTGGTACATTGCTGGGGATGGCCAGTACTTGCATCCAGCCTACAGTGCCCCCTGGAGGCAAATTTTTCGGACTTTTGATGTTTGAAATGATCTACACTGAAACTACTACCATTGAGATTTTACTAATGCTGTAATGTACCCCAAAGGGACTATGTATCCAGAGAATTTCAGATCACTATCTTGCTGGGTAAATAAAATAATGCCGCCTAAACATAGGCACAATCTGCTATGAAATGGTCCATTTTGAGTTTTCCTCCAACTTTGGCTCTGTCTACCTTGAAAGTGTAGATACTACCAAAGAAATTCTTGATATTCCTGAAAACAGTTCCAAAAGCACAACAAACAGCATGTATCGTCATGGAACGTATCTGGGTTACTGAAAAAATATACTGCAAACATGCACCAAAATTAATTTTGACCGTCTTTCCGGCCATCCATTGCACTAACCCAGCAAGATACCAAGGGAATATTAACTGAAAAATGATAGTTTTGTTGTGAGTAAACACATAATAAAGCATTCTTGATTGGTATATGTCTGGGATATTATTTTATTCCCATTCCCATTTTCACTTTTTACCGTGATTTCTAAAATAATTCCGGCTCAATAACATTTTTACCCAGCTTGGCGCTGATGTGGTGCTAATGTCTATCCAGACTTGAAGTGTCACAGGTCATGATAAAAGTATAACACATCTGGTACTGTGTACCCTTAAGTCATAATAATTGATGTAAAATATGGCGTCAAAAGCAAAACTGAGCCACTTTAGTGGCTTCCAGGTGGCCCCACCGGCAGACTTCTTGAGATACGGACCTAAAAATTTGGCTTTTTCTGTGAGACTATCATATCGACCTATCTGCCAAGTTTCATTCAGTTCCAGGGGGGTGAACTCCTCAACTTCTTCAAAAAGTGCCATTTTCTCACGGAATGGCTCTTAAACACCAATGGTTGTTTTTCCATGAGAACAAAGATAACTTAATCCGTAAAGCGCTTAAATAAATATTCAAAATACTATAAATTACATTGTAAGTTATCTTGTGCTGTTGTAAACCTATCATGTGGTGACTTGTTGAAAAGAGCTCCCCTGTGGGAGCTCTTTTAAACAAGTCGCCACATGATAGGTTTACAACAGCTTTGATTTTGATATCTTTTATCATTGAGCAACACTATTGTATTTAGTGCTCTAAGCGTTAATCACTAAAAAGCCCATCCCCACCATGAAGCATAATGACGGATCTTTGATGCTGTGGAGCTGTTATACCTCCAAAGGCTCTGGACATCTTGTAAGGATTCAGTACTTGTATCATAAATTCAATTGAATGAAACCCTGACAACCTCTGCTAGAAAGCTTGAACTGGGCTGTGGTTGGATCTTTCGTGTGAATAACGCTCCAAAGAATGTATCAAAATCGACACAAAAATAGTTCTCTGATCACAGAATAAAGGTTTTGAAGTGTACAAAAAGCCAAAGTCAGTAATATAGCTGACCAATTTTCTGCAAAGGATTATGGGGTGAGTTGGTCAAGAGAAAAGAAGATACAGTAGCGGTCACTGAATAGAGCTGTAGCCTTTCACTGCAATCAGAGACTTATACTGAAGTCACTACCTCATTCAGAAGAAGTTGTGTGTGTTCAATGAGGTCAAACCACACATTCTAACACCCCCACACCTATACACCTTTTACAGTGTATAGCTGTATGTCAAAGTTAGCGACTGATTTCAATCTGACTTGTGTCTTCAGTAAATTAGGCCCATTCTCTACTAACCTGTCACAGGAGAGAAATAACAAGAGGCAGTGCATTCCAGATTAAAATCGTTACAGCCTGCTCATTCACCAATTAACCGCAACATTAAAATGATTGACAGGTGACGTAAATAATATTCATTGTCTTGTTACAATAGCGCCTGCAAAGGGTTGAGATATGTACGGGAGTTAGTGAGCAATTAGTTCTTGATGTTGATGTGTTGGAAGCTGGAAAAATGGGAAAGTGTAAGGATCTGAGCAACTTTGAGAAAAGACAAAATGAGAGAGGTTGAAATCTGGATTAGAACATCCCCAAAATGGCAGGACTCGGCATGTTTTTGGTTTCCAGTTTTTAGGACCTACTAAAAATGATCTGCGGAAGGATAACCGGTGAACCAGCGACAGGGTCATGGATGCTAAAGGCTATTAATGTGCATGGGGAGCCAAGGCTGGCCTGCCTGGTCCAAACGCAAAAGAGCTATACTGCAAAACCTGATGCACCCAGATTTGCTCACTCTACTCAAAAGTTTCAAGGCTTGCACACAAAACAACCGTGCATAGTAAGGAAGAACTTTTGAGAAGTCCTAATACAAAATTTATGTGTTCTAGGACCCCTACCTGGATGCAGATTTGTGCTCATTCAACCCATATTTTTTCTTAATATGATTAGATATTTTGTGTATTTGTTCATGGATTTTCATGTCAGATGAAGTACCAAAGTTAACACACATGACTCTAAATTTTTCTATTGGTAAATGTATATTTTTGGTTTTTATTTCTAAATATATTACTGTGTGACAACTTGATCATTTGAAGTAAAACTGTAAGTCCCAACTTTCTCACTCAACTTAAATTTTTTTGGAGACAGCTTGCACTCAAAACTTTTAATTTAGTTGAGTACAGCAACATAAAAGTTGAGTACATCAAACAGATCATAACTGCCAGATGAAATTTGTTCCACTGAAAATTCATGTCAGTTTAGCATAACTTTGTTAGTCACTAAACATAATAATTTGTGTTAAAACAGCATCGAAATGTTTGTCATATTAAGTGAAAATAACCAGTATTCATAGTATAATGTTATCATATTGTTAATGTATTCATTCACAGTTATCTGTCTGTCAACTTAATTTGCAACTGACAATATAGCTTCGACTCATTTGGCAAAAGCATGTTAATTACACAGTGCAAACCAGGAGGTAACAACAGTAAATGAGGAGCCCGAGGGAAGTACACAATTCACGAGGACAATAACGCTCATGGTGAATAGACAATGTAAAGCTATTACCAGAATTAATAACACAACTCAAAGACTAAATGATGGGCAATACACATACAATTCAACCAAACACAATAGAAAAACATTAACTGAAGTACAGCGAAGTAAGGCAAAGCAACGCTTCATTGCCTTAAGAAATGCTGGGAAGCTCTCATCTTATTGAAAAAAAAAGTGACTACTTGTTATATGAACATAAAAACATTGAATACATATTTTTGCAAGCAGTTTTTAGTTAATTTAGCTATTAAAATAAATGCTAAACATGCAATGTATGTTTTGTTAATTGGCCTTGAAAAATACAACTTTATTGATGATATGAAGTTTAGGGAAATAACTCAAATTTGTGTTTGTGTTCAGTGAACATAATGTTTTTATGTAAATTTGAGTCCTGAAAATTTGGGCTGACTTTACAGTAAAATTTTGGGTCAGTGATGGATTGGGGTTTACAGTGATATTGTAGTCCAAATTGTTGAAAAAATGCTGGCTATGACAGAAAGGTGCCATAATGCACAACGCTTCACTGCTTGTAGCTTTATAGCTGCAGACTGGCCACAGGGCTTATGCTGACACCAGTCCGCCACAGAAAGTGCATACAATGGGCATGTGAGCGTCAGAACTGGACCTTGAAGCAATCGAGGAAGGTGGCCTCCTCTGATGAATCACATTTTTTTTTTTTACGTCTTGTGGATGGCCAGATACGCGGGGAAGAGGATGCACAAGGGGAAGGAAGCCAGCCGTTGGCGGCAGTGTGATGCCCTGGATAATGCGCTGCTGGGACACCTTGGGTCCTGGCATCCTTGTGGATGTTATTTTGACATGTATTACCCACCTGAACATTGTTACAGACCCAATACAACTCTGTAAGGCAACGGCATACCCTGATGGCGTTGTCTTCTTTCAGCAGGATAATATGCCCTAGCATGGTGCAAAAACTGTTCAGTGATATTTTGAGGAACATGACAAAGAGTTCATGGTGCTGAACTGCCAGGTTGGCTCACTCAGCAAAGCTCCCACAATGCCGTGCAAGAGTGACCACGGCAGCATCAGAACAAGTCCTGCCATGTCAGGCCAGTAGCCTTTTGAGTGCAACGCGTATCTGGCTTTGCACTGCCCAGGGATATGGGACAAATACAGTTAGTGTGTTTTAGTATCCTATGTTGACCATCCGGGCACTTTCACTAAGATTTTAAGCAAGTACATGTTTTGGATTCTTCTGCCTTCGTTCTGAGCTTCTGAGGTTTGAAGATATGAATGGAAAAAAGTGGCAGCTGAGAGGTGAGTGTTTTGGAGTGTTTGGTGGAGAACTGCAAACTGAGCGTGCTCTCCCGAGATGGCAGCATGAGTCACGTACATTGGTCGTCGACTGAACATTCCAGCTTTGGGAGGGATTAGAGATGCCTAATTTAAAAAATATATAAATATACAGTAGATACAGAATATTTAAAAGAAGCCCGGGTGTTTACTTGATCTCCATCTACCCAAGATCTCAATCCGATCAAGCATCTGTGGAATGTGCTGGAAAAACAAGTCCAATCCATGGAGGCCCCAGTGATGGCAAATCTGGGAAAAAAAATCCCTGTCATCTAATAAGTAGTCTTGTCCTGTTTTCAATAAAATTCCTTGGTTAACAAGTTTTCCTACAATTAGAACAATCCATCAGCATTTAAACACACAGCTTCCATCTTATTGCAATGATGCAGTAATCTAATAGTAGGCCTACATCCAATTAAAAAAATGTTTCATTGACTTAAAAGAAAAGATAGAATACTGTGTTAACGTCCAAGTTAGCTTTTAGCAAATCCTGTGGCACAGACAATCTAACCTGCACTTTATTGTTTAAATTACAACAAAAAAATATTAGCAACAACTATCCACAATTAAGTGTTGATTGAAATGCAATTTTGAGGCAAAATATGTTTTTTCTTATGTCTCACCTTAAAAAGGAGAACCAGCCGCACCTGATAGCGATTAGTGTTTTTGGAGTTCACTTAATCTTAGATTGCCTGCATTGCAGGATGTGCTGAAAGCAAATGCAGGCATTAATACAGTATTTGTTTTCATTTTTAAGTGAGTAAAACATTTTTCTGAGTTGAATTTACTTTTCAATCATTGCGCCATTGCATTTAGCTGGAAGCAGTGCTGATGGACTATTTCAGTAGTTGGCAAACTTGTTTATTGAAGAACATGATTGAAAACATTATTGAAAGGGATGTTCGGTGCCTCCACTATTTTCAGCTTACCATCCACTACTGGGAAGCACCGCCTCGCAACTTGCCGCACTGCAAGGGGCACTTTTACGATATGCGCATGCGCGAATCTTTGCGCCAATATTGAAATCGTGCGCCTCACCCTTTCAATAGGATTTTTGGATCTTCGAGTAGCCTATCGAGTGTAATTGTTGCAATCTTGTACTCGAACATTTCAACTGTTTTCTCCTTGAGAGTGATAATTGTTCCGTATTTTTGAGCTTAGTCTTGTTTTGAAGTCTGAACGTGTTCCTGAACTTAAATTCTTTGTCAACAATTTGGGCTCTTGTAAGTTAATTTATCGGATGGAGAGCTATAGCAAACAAGCCTCAGCTGGTTTGAGTTTTTATTTTTTTTTTTATTTACTTTTTTCACGGTTTTGACTTTGGCTCATACCACACCAGCAAAGATTTTTTTTTTTTCTTTTACGCGGGTATCCCCGGCTCTGTCCTGTTCTCTTTGATGAGCGAGTGCTCTCGCACTTGCCAGAGGTATCGAGTTACCGAGCTAAGGTAATAATTTCTTCGTTAGTTCTGGCTTTACTTGGAAGTAAGATAAAACAGTGAATTATTCAGCAATGAAAAGAACTTTACTTGAGTTGTGTCCCCTGGCGTCGTCTGCTCATCCTTCTCCTCATTAGTTCTAAGTTAATCTGTATGGTTGTCTTATTATTGTAGTCAGAGAAAGCTCAACAGAAAAACACTTTCCAAAATCCTTTTAAACACGCAATTCAAAATATCCATGAGACTTCCCCTGTAAATCTTTGCCGTTGTATTATTAAAGTTAACGCACGCGCAGAAAGTGCAGAACCTGCTTTTGACTGACGTCTTTCTGTCGGATACCATCCGGACCCTGGTCCATGCTTCGACGGGTCAGAACTGTTTTGGCGACAGGAGGGGGACCTCCACAATATTACTCAGGTGGTTTTAATGATGTGGCTTACCGTCGTTCATTCCTTCAGTAGGCCTAATTCATATTGTGCTTATGCTTCAAAATCGACTGCTACGCTATTAAAGGCTAAATGACTTGACTGTGTAACTTTCAATATGTTTCTTTAGGCTTTATTGCCTTATTATTTATATAAGGTTCAGACAAATTGACTTTATGCGATATTAGACAATTCATTGGAGAGCGTTATTTCGGAAGTCGCATTTCCTTTCATAGCCGAGGATGTTGGAATTTCTCCAAAATCCCTTGTCCACATGAGCCGGAGTTTCCATGTGTATGTAAAGTTTCCCGTAATCTTTTATTTCACAAGTCACAAATGTGCCATGGGAAGATTCGCACGCACATTCGAAGCCCTTCTTGGGCTGCCGCTTTGAAGCGCCTAAGAATTTCTTCATCCATCACAATCAAGGTAGCACTACATTTACCAGAGCAATAGATGGCAGTGTTCAATGTAAAACTGGGCACAGCAGGACATTTATTTATTTATTTATTTATTTATTATGTTGGCCGATTCATGTTGAGTGATTTCATTTTTTTTCAATCAAAGAAGAACACTGGTTCTCTGGAAGCCCATGAGACTCTTCTGGTCTCAATTCTGAGAATCATTCATTCTGTTATTCTGGAACCGAATACAAGAGGAATACAATTGAAATACAGTTTTTTTTTAAATATATATTTTCCTGTCGCCTATTTTGAATTAATTGATGCTGAAAATTCTTGATCATATTGCTTGCTTAATTTATTTGTCCGGAAGGCTCGGATTAAACTTTTATTTTCAAAAGAGTGGCACAAATGAACAATTTAGAACGAAACATCTATTGTCAGCAATCTGTGGTCACGAACAAAATCCACTTGGTTGATTCATGGAGAATTTGTATTGATTTTGTCCGCTAATTCAAATTCGCATGCGTGATAATATACTGGCTACTGTTGATCAAAGTCATAGAAGAGTCGCAATATTTTGTGTTACGGAGGATTCCTACCTAAGTCATTTATTAATCAGAAAATTTTTCGCACTCTTACGCTATCAGAGAACTATGCTGGACAATAATGTACATATTTGCGTACATTTATTCATATTGGCTAATTGTGGGCTTCTTTTTTACGCAAAAATGGGAAATCAAACGTTCAAAACTCGAGTCTTCCCTCGCGAGACCGAGGCGTGACCCTTCGATGTTGGACATCCCTCAGTTCAATGGTATTGACAGACGTAACCATAGGCCTATGTATCCTCGGTAGAAAAACCCTTAGCCTATCTGTTCGGTTACAGTATTATAGGCTATCATGAAGATACTATCACAACTATTCAGGGATACGTGATGAGAAATATAAGATTAAGTTACAGGCAAGGTTACGACTACGTGTCGTTCTGCTCGTCCAAAGCGCTTAACTATTTGAAAATCCTGCTCACAGGACAATATGTAAACATTCGTTCTCCGTCGCGACTGAATTTACAGTTTCATATTTTTCTTATTTTTCGTATGATGAAAAGGCTGCTGAGTTATACACAATGACCCTCAAGGCCGCACCGAATCATAGCGCTATCTCTCACTGGCTCGCTCTAGGCCAGAGGGTTCATAATTCAGCAAGAGTTGCCATGGTGGTATCCATGGAAACATCCCACACCACGCGCCGTGAGTGGAAGGTAACGCCCACTCTTATTGTTCGATGTCTGCGATGCATATTCATAGCTGTAGGAAACTCAGATGCTGAAATGTTCGGGCAACCCTGCCCGCCCCGGGCGTTCATTCATTCTTAAGACAGCTACTTATCACAGTGCAAAACCCCCGAGCCATCTCTCCTGGCCCTCAGGTCAGGCTCAGTTTTCACAGTCGCGATCAATCTTAACACAACAGCTGGTTGTGGGATGCCAGGATTCTTGTCACGCAAGTTTGTCTGAGAGCGATTTCGCAGCATTGACTTTATGTAGTAATGTTCCCTGCAACCTTGTTGCCGACGAACAATGCGCATAAATGTGCGTATTGTGATTTGCGCTATTTAGTGGTATGTATATAGGGGATATCAATTGTTTTGGTACAATTTTCGTCTTGGATTTTGAAATTTATGTGCGTATGACGCGTATAGTCCGTTGCATACGTTGCCTGCACGGAATTTGTGGGTCAGGTAGAGCTAATCGCAAGACTATATGAACCTCTGCAAATGCTTCATAATTTCTTCACCTGGAAAGAGTGCTCCCACCTGCCCAGCATGTCCACACTGCAGCTTAAGAGTGTGCACTGCTTAAATGGTAAAACACCGTGATTACGTAAACCCTACTGTCGCCACGGTTATACAGGAGGAAGGGTGACTGTCTTAAATCCCTAGGTCCAAACTTTACTACGGGAGAACCAGGGCCTATTTTACACCAGCTACGGTCCATCCAATACTTGAGGAGAGTTTGTGACAATTCTATCAAATGACCATTTTATGCCCTTCAGCCAAATCGTATACTGCAGGAAACACTGTGAATAGTACAATTTTGGTCCAGACTGTACTACAGGAGGGTCAGTGACTATTTTACACACTTGGTCTATTCTGTTGTGTAGGACATCTGTCTTCCAGGGTTGCCAACTCTGATAAGACAAATAAGCGACCGCAGCTTCAAAAACAAGCCCAAAACAAGCGTAATATAAAATGGACAATACTACGACGGTGTAGACCCTTAAAAACAAGCCCAAAAAACCCGCAACCCTCGACCCGTCATTTTTTCAAGCGACTTCAGGAAAAAAGAAGCCCAAAGTCGCGTATTGTTTTTTATTTAACCCTTATTTAACCAGGGAAGTCCCGTTGAGATTGAAATCTCTTTTTCAAGGGAGCCCTGGGGGTTGAGGTGGGGCGGGAGAGGGCAATTTGCACAGCCAATTGGATCAGGGGATGATTAGGTGGCAGGTCGAAAGAGCCAGGTTGGGACTTTAGCCATGACACCGGGGAACCCCCTTCTCTTATCGAAGAGTGTCATGGGATCTTTAATGACCACAGTGAGTGACCATTGTAAGCGGACTTGGCAACTCTGCTGTCTTCCCTCTCCTCATTCTGTAGAAGAGGCTTGGGTGCACTTGAGCTTCATTTAATTGTGTACAATTCTGTGTTAATTTCCTGGGTATGTTTTTTTTTTTTTTTTTTTGTCTGATATAAAGGAATCCATTCATCCAGCTTCACAGGAACTCAGATCAGAACACAATCAGACCCAACACCCGGTTTGTCAGAAAAGAATAGTTTTTTATTTTACAGAGTATAAAGACCCAGTGTCTGCTGCAGCAAACATGATAACAGAAGCAGAGTGGCCTGGGAGTTCTGGAGAGAAAAATAAGAAGCCAAGGTTTCTAAAATAGGCTCTTTCCAGGTGATCTCCATTACCGGGAACAAAGAAATTACACCAGCTATAGGAGGCGAGTTGCACCCCCTGCTAGCATTGGCATAACGAGGCTACAAACCAAAGTGCAGACCCGTTTCCTGCTTGAGCGAGTGTGCTTGGCATATTCCTGCAATTCTTCAGACGAGTTTGTGCACACATGTGCAGAGGAAGACATAACTGTGACCTGATAGAGATGCTTTCTCAGACTGTGAGGGGATGAGATGGGGAAGGGAATGGGCTCTGGTCACTGAGGTAGACTGTGACTTGTTGTCAGAGACTAGTATTTACAACAACAAAATCACTAGTCTTCCACAATGCCCAAGACCACTTTGACCTGTGACCAAGATTGAGTCAGCCCTCCGAACCGCTGCACACATAACCTGTAGCATAGAAAAACAAAAAGACTCATTGAACCAGCCTCGCTGATGCATGCACACTGTACAGTATGAGCCAGCGTTGTGATTAGCCAGACACCGCCTCTTCGTCCTCTAACAATTTATTTGTCCAAAATGGCAGCCAAATCTGTGCTGTTCTCTCAGCAGAAGTGGAAGCTGATTCGACAGCACCGATGAGAGCCAGGGAAGGATCGCCAGCACAGGTTTTATTGGCACAGGTAAGCGCAAAGCTTATTACAACAGGACGGACAGGCAGAGTTTCTGATTGTGTTGACACCTGCTGCAGTAGTTAGAAATCTGGGTTTCATAAAAGATCCTGATCATCAGCAAGGCTTTATGAAGTGCTGAGCAATTAATCACACCATGGTTTTGACACATGACATGAATTCTGTATGTAAAATAATAAATGTGCATCTGGATTTGTCTGTGTGAGTGTGTCAGTCCGAGGCTCTGATGTGTGTCGGTTGTAAGTGTGATGGGTGTGTCGGTATGTGTGCATGTGCTTGTCCGTGGTGAGTGTGGTGGTTTGCTTGTATGTTTATGTGTACCCTTATGTGTGTGTCTATGTGTGTCTCTGGGTGTTTGTGTGGTTGTTTCTGCATGTTTGTCTGCTCTTTGTGTGTGTGTGTGTGTGGCTTAATGGTGACATCTGCTTGTGTGCTTGTGCTTCGTAAGGATGCAATATATGTGATTCGCTCCATTTAGAAATGATTGCAGCTTGTTTAAACAATTATTATATATTGTAAATTCAAGGCAACACTGATACCAAACTGTCTGTCATATCATACTGAAAACTAAGGAAGCAGAACTCGATATACATCCATTTGAATTTGCATCACGGTAAATTATCACGAACTGCAAACACACTCAAGTTGCACGCAGCTGGATGGTGATGAGACGGACTATTTCTTGTAATTGTGTGACCGCCGGCTAATTTCTCCACTTAAATGCAATATACAATATATTTGAGAAATAATAATAATAATACTGACTATAGTCATGAAAACGGGCATGCTGTTCACCCCAAAAACCTCAGGTCTTGAGTGGTGTATTGGTTTCATGAGCTGTTAGCAACAAATAAACGCATAATTGACAACACAACACACAATAATTTATTTTGTAATAATGTTACAAATGAGATATTTGAGCTTGGAGTGATATTGTTTACCAACAGTCAATTTGATCAACTGAATTGAATATGCAATCACTGTGGAATTGCGACTCAGCCAATACGCGTCCAGGATTGAAACAGCCAATTTTATGAACATTTTGTATGATTCAAAACATTACAATACACTATAAACAGGGTTGCCCCCAGCTAAATAAAGTCAGTCACCTGTTTCCCTTCCGATCTGTTCCTCAAATTTGAAGAACTGATCAAGCTCTCATTATAAAAAAGCTTGTGGAGCAGTCATACCACAGTATGACCTTTTAGGTTAATAGTGCGGTACTAACATATTAATACCTGAATCTTAATTTCCACAAGGGTTAGGGACGAGGAGGTCAGCAGACACATTTCCCTCTCCGGCAGCCATTTTATTTTTGGCACACTGCCATTCTGTCTGGGCAGTGCTTGCCTCTGCGAAGCTGAAAAACAGAAGCTTCATTTTCAATAAAACTGCCCAGTGACTTGCTGGAGCTCTTAGTTCATCTTTCTCTCACTGGCTGGTGTGTGAGTTAGCAGAGAGGCTGGCTGGCCATTGGGAGTAACGCGTGTAGCCTGATGCAAAGGTGGAGCTGAAAAGCTCAGAGAGAAAAAAAAAAAATCAGTCCCTTAAAAAAGGATGCGGCAAAATATTTAAAATTACCAACTTGTCTGGTGCTGCCGACTGCAGAAACGTTTTTAGCACAATATAATGAGTCCAACATTGGTGCATCGTCTCAGCATTTTTACTGTACTAACTGTAGCACCGACAGCAAAGTGTTGGACTGATTGGAGAGAAAGCACTCCTTGGCAATAAGTTACATCCAAAACGGTAAATCAGAAAACTACATGGACTACATGAGATAGGCTGCTTTCTCTTCTGCCAACAACTATGCACATTTTTCTCATATTGACTGGCTTTTTTAACCTCAAGGAGTGACATTAGCCTACATTCTCAGTATTGTAAGCTTATCTACCCTATCTGAATGGTGAAAAGGGAAAGCATTTTTAATTCTTACCGAACATTAAACACCAGTCCCTGACTTGAATAAATTTGGCAATTTGGACCTAGTAATTACAACCCCAATTTCAGAAAAAGGTGGCACATAATGGAAAATGCAAATAAACTCAAAAAGGACGAATTTGAAAAGTCCTTTCGCCCTCTAGGCCTCCTATATTGAAAACTGTAGTCCTCAACAACACATTATTTGATGTTCTACCATGTGAATTTAATTGCTTATTGAAAATATGGAATGTGATGACCTTTCTTCGAGTCTGTTGCAGTCAACAGATTTGAAATAAGCATATTTTTTCAATAAACAATTGAATTTGCAAGTTAAAGCATCAAATAATGTTTTGAAGTGTTTTCAAGATACTATAGGTAAATAGATTTTTCACATCACTTCTTTTTGATTTTCCTGGTATTTTTCATAATGCGTCATTTTTTTTAATGATTGGGGTTGTACAAAAGTTCTAATAGGGACCGCTGTGGTAGCTGTTTTGCATTGCTATGTTAGAAGAAAAATTAACACTGATGGGGAAATGAACACCTGGAGGCGTTTATGCTTTTGGCTACTGAACAAGATGTTTTTTGTGGCTTCAGATAGCGACTTGATAATTTATGGCATTGCAGAGATAAGTGAGCTGCTCCAGAAATTGCTGAATGTATTTTGTTTTCTTTTTATTCTTTTTTAATTATCATTCTTGACAATAACAAATCACGCACTAAAATATTAGTTTTACGGACATCTGGGATGGTTCCAGAGGTTATTGCGCTCCCCCATCTCGAATCCCCGCAGCTGCCAGTTATAAGTGAAATTCAGCTCGCCTGGAGAAGTTATTCACTTTACTCCAGAGGACTTTCCACTACTCATCTATTACTCAGCGACAGCTACTGATAGTTTTTAGCAAATAAAAAACAGTGTACAATTTGTTTTTGTATTGCTGTCTAGTGTGGCTTTGGTTTTAGGCTATTCCTGATGCAAATCATGGGTGCATTTTGTGTTTTTTGGGCTGGTCTGACAGAAAGGTCCTGGGCCTTTTTTCACCCCTGGTCCATCCATGTGGGATGGGCATCTGAGATGTGGGGGAGGGGGGCATATGTTGCAAAATCTAATGAAGGCAACTTATTCCCTTATTCCTGACTAGTTGTCTATTCGTTAGTTGAAAACTAGAAAGTTGTTCATCACAAAAAAAAGATATCTTATGCTCTCTCTTCTCATTTAAATTCCGCATCAATTGCTGTGATCCCACTGCTATTACCAGTTAATTCTCACTGGTGGAACTGGTTGTGAGTATTTTCGCTAGAAATGCGCAAGAGCAGTTTTTTTTTTTTTTAATGGTTGTGCAAAGCACACTAGCATAGTGAGATCTGCATGCTTATCTGTCTAGGTAACTCCAGCAGCCTTGTCTTTTATGCAGAACATTCTGACACCTGAACTCCCCCTATTCCATGCAAAATGAGCAATGAAATGGCTTCTCATCAAGAGCATCTAATATTAGATGCGTCTTTAGAAGGTCACCATGACAGGCCGCTAATAATGTTTTGGTTTCGCATGCCCATGTTCCCGCTATCGTCATGGCGACGGGGTCACTGCACGATCGTTAGCGACGGTTCGGGGGGAAGGAGGAGGAGGGAAGCTTTATGGCGTGGCAGTGAAAGTGGTTGTTACCCAAAGGTCGTGGTTGCCATGTCCAGGTGGAGGGCTACAGTATTATGTGGGCGTCCTGGTGGCACAGACTGGAGAGCTCTGTCATCATGTTACTTATGAGCCGCGACTTCGGTTGTTCAAGTCTGAACACTGACCTTGACGCGTTTCTCTATCGCCTTCCCATTCTTCCTGTCCATCTACACTAAATTCCCTAAAGACTTATTTTTTAAAGCACTTCTGTCATATTTTATGGCTATCTGCCGGTAGTTCAGCAAAATTTTTGTCGTGGTTGTCATTGTCTATACTTCTGTTATTTTGCGGTGAGGACGAAAGGATGAAAACATACACACACCACACACGCATATATATATATATATATATATATATATATATATATATATATATATATATATATATATCAAACATTTATCTTTGGCCTTCTCAATGACAGAGAGAAAAAACTGAACTTTGCAAAGCCTCCTCTCTTGTGGTAAGTTGGCTTTAACATCCGGTCACGGCAAAACAAAGCATGTAGTGCTTTCATCAGTTTGGATGCGTATGATTTATGTGCCAAAATGGTTAGTTCCTGTTGTGCTGTTGGCTGTGAAAACTGTGCAGACCGTGCCGAAATATGTTTATTTATTCTCTCTAAAGCCATAGTTTTACTGAAATTTATGGATAAATATTTGAGTTTTTGAATTATCAGTTCACCTGAGTTTGATAATATTGGTTGTATCCTTAAAGCTTTCACTTAAAAGTATGTCCTTATTTGGAAAAAAATTGCCCTATAGCAATCTCATTTTTTTTTTTTTTTTAGATTATTTATTTCTGAACGGGGTATTTACTATGTTTACTATGCATTTGCCATGACCGAAAGCTGGCGCCTGTTGATCATGGCGGAATGCCCTAAGAATAGAGAGCGCGCGGTCCAGTTTTTTCTCTACGTCATTGGGCCTTCCCTTTTTCCCACCAATCCATTAGTGGCACAACACTGTAGTTTCCTAAAGCCAGTAACCACACATTGCTGGTCCAACTTAGCCACAGTTAACATTTCCCTCTGCTCAGAAAGAATGGACTTGGGTGTATTATGCCTGAGGAACATAATTATGGTACTTTTTTAAAAAATTTTTTACAAAGTAGTTTGTGCTGCAATCCTTTAAGTAATTGTGGCTTCACTATCTACATTACCCTTTGGGATAGTTTTGCCATCGTTCAATTGGTAGTTACTTTTCTAACTGGTCCATAAAATAGTGTTTCTCCCCTTGTGCTTGAGCACAGTGGAATCGTTAGCATGCATGAATGTCACATCAGCGAATTAACTGAGCAGATTAATGCGAAGGTTGGCACCGGATCCTGAAATGAATCGGCCTAAGTTCTGCACCTCTATTTTTAGGGTAGTTTTCCTGGTATTGCTTATAAGGATGGTTGCCTGAGTGTACTGTCAGTACGAGGACTGATACACTGTCACTGAAGAATAATTTGAGCATGTAAGGGCCCCTAAATGAAAGTGATTTCAGAGATCATAATCGTCAGTTCTCCTTGTGCCCAGAGGGCACGGAGCTGAACGGCGCGCCACCAGTGCTGCCTTCCAGCCGCCGATATCGTGTGGTTTTATCGACGTTTTCGCTCATCAGAACTCCAGCGAGGGCTGACTGGCTCCAGCCTGTTAGCTGGCGTCCCGAGGTGGAGCCTCGTAAAGGAGCCGAAGCGGTCATCGAGTGCGTCGGCCGGGGCCCCGAAGCCACTTTAAAATTCATTAAGCCGCTCCGTGACGGCGGGATTAAATGGGGCGAGCGAGATGGCACGAGCGAGCTGGCTATAATAGAGAAAGAGAAAGAGAGAGGGAATACGGCAGAGAGACATTGACTCGCTGCTGGCTAGCAGCTACCTGCTAAGCTGCAGGAAATCTGTCTCATTAACCATGACTGGTGCCGGACTCCCCTAAATGTGTTTAATTAGCTCGAGCCACAATAGATGGAGGAAGAGGCTATAGCTAGATGGGACACTCTTTTATCCCCACGATTTCAGCACACAGCCAGGCATATCGCTCCTGGACCCTGCACCGACCCGCCTGGGGAAGAGATGAAGGTGACATTTCGGCAGAGAAAATAAAGGTCTTTCCCCCCTGCGGGCCAAGCCAGCTTTAGCTCTGAGGGCGAACGTATCAAAGGCTGCGAACATCTATTTTCAAGCTCCTGAAGAGAACCAATCACTCTCTTGCCTCCTCTCCCCAAAGCCAGCGCTGTTCCCGAGGTCGAGCAGAACTGGCTGGGTGTGCCCACATACCTGTTTTGCAGCCTCCCACTCTGTTGACATGGAACACTGGATCTGACCTGCAAGTAGTCATGGGACACACAAGGGAAGGTTTCAGACAGCTATGAATCTGTTCATTAATTTAATTGACGCTGAGACAAGCAGAGCAGCTCTACACTCAAAAGCGTAATGAACCCAAAATGACAAAAATGTGTGAAATTTGTGAAAAATGCAAAAATGAAAAGTGCAAGTTCAATTTTTCCATCTAGTTTTTCTAGAATAGCAGTCTCATTTAGTGCATCATTTGCAAGCTTAATACACATTTAAGATGTACACATCAGTGTTTATGTACATTGTATTTTCAGTTTACCAATAATAAACCTGCAACAAATTAAAACAATGTATGGATCTGCAAGCTCATACGTTCTAGAGTCGGGGAACTTTAACTAGTGTTTAAGAAATCGCTCACGCTTTCCTTCCATTTCAGAATATTTCACATAAAGATTCACATGAAAATACCGCAGGACTTTCCCTGGTAAAAAAAGAAAAAAAAATAAATAAATACATAAAATAAAAAATGTTGTTGTCTCCTTGTAACAAGAGATATGTACATATGCAGTCACCTGTTATTTTTTTCTAGTATATCATTTATCTAGGGAGTAACAGTTTATGATTGGAGGAAGAGACCAACTAACTAAAATGCTTGTGTCCGCGAGAATATGTTTTATTTCGTTGAGGTTATGTTTATCACACCACGTAATGGGGGGGTTGGGTGGCTAATCGCATGATTTCAATATTCGGTGGGACGCGTCTCCCATCCTCCGCTAGATTACGGCCTTTTCATTTATTATAATCTAATCACCTTCCTTCCTTATAACAATAGCCGTATTGTCGAAGGCTCTGAGGAGCTGTGGTGTTCCTGGGTTCAAGTGATGTTGCCCATTCATTTTGTATAAGGCGGCGCTGCTTGGGTTAGCACTCACAAAGACGGAGCGGCATTGTGTGGCGCGGCGCCGGGGAAAGAGGAGCGCTCTCATGGGCTGACAGGAGGTTTCCGGAAAGAAGGGGTCATTAGCACCCCGCTCTCTGGCAGGCTCGACGAGAGCTAATGTATCAGCTTAGGAGTCAGCCTGTGACAGCGAAATTATCTCGGATCAAACGCGTTTTTTCTCCTGTTCAAAAATATATTAGCCGTAATGGCGGTTATTCCATTCTCCCGAACGCCAGCGTCCGCCCTCAGCGTGATTTTTATGCATTTTGTCAAGAGCGCCTGAGAAAGAAAGGGTAAGAAAGGAGGGCGAGTAAGAAAAAAGAAAGTTTCTTTTCCCTCTCCAGTGGAAATGACTGGAGTGGTGTTGAGTCAGAATGCATTATTAAAGTCATTTAAATGATGGCGACCTGTGCGAGTGGGGGAGGGGCTACAGGAAGGATCTCTGGTTTGCTGAGCAGAATCCGACCTCCGTAATACTGCTGTTTAACTCTTAAAATAAGTGATCAGAAAGTTTTTAACTGATCATTCTAATGCTGATGTCACACTTACTCCTGGTAACTGAAAGTTAGGTCCAGAACACTGACTTTGGGACGGAAAGATAACCCAAATATCCCACTGTAATATCTAACATCAAAAATTCTGTTTGTGATAATGGAATTTTCTGTACTGAACATTTTTTTGAGACCCAACAGTCACTCTGATTAATTTACTCATCACCGTAAAAAATGCAACATCCTGTGAATGTTGCTATTTTTGTATTTTTTTCTTTATGCATCGCTAAATATTTCTCACTGTCATTCAGTGGATTTGAATCTGCCAACAGAAAGCTGTGGACATATTAATTGTTCCAAATAAAATCAAACATTTAAAAATTGTGATAAATTTCCAGGTGCTGGGTTTTTTTTTTAATAGTCATGAGTATAGAATATCGTCAAGTTTTTGGAGCACTGAATTCCATTCCAAAACAGACCAAGTGACTATTCTTCAAAGGATTAAAATGGAAGCTCATTTACAAGTGTTGCCATGAGCCATTTGCTTAAATGTGATTGTGAGAACAAGAAATAAACTCTGTATTTGATCAGCTGTTGATTCTCAGCACACAGACATCCCTGCAGAAGGGGATGTACAAATAAGCAAAACTCTACAGGCTCTGGAAGAAACATTTCTATCCTTTTCAGATCGGAATAAGACACAAAATGTTGAGAAGAAAGGACAAAAATCCCCCTCACGGGCATCAGAACAAAATCGAGATTTTCCCCGACGGTTTCCTTTTTTCTAACGAGGTAATGACCGCTGCGATGACGATGGCGACCGGCTGTGTCTCGCAGCTGGTCGGGGCTGAAGCCGGGGCCTTAATTTGAGGGAAATCCGCGTGGCTGCTCTCCGCTGGGCAGCTAAACAAAAGCCGGTCGAATTATTGTTTCTCTCTTCCCTAATGCAATATCCTGGCAGAGTGGCCGGTGCAGAGGCTGCTGAGGATCTGTAATTTAAAGTGCAATAAGATGGAAGTGGTCAGGAGCGAAAGCCAGATTTACCTGCGGTCTCTCGGCCCTGGATTGACTTCCGCGACAGCCCTGGGGACTGATTAACCGAGACACGGGTTCCAGGCCAAATCGAAGAGAGAGAAATTAGAGCCATTCCTCCTCCTCCCACTCCTGATGCGAGTGCTGATCCAACGCAGCCCTACAGTCAGAATGCTAACTCCGTCTACAGTCCACCTATGGTACAGTGTTTTCTGTATCTTGAGTCTGCCTGTCTGTGATGCCATTTCTCCATCCGAAGTCTGTAAAACTACAGTGTGTTTTCTACATCCCCATACAACTTAACCACAATGTGCACAGCCAAAAAAAAAAAAAAAAAAATCTTACCAAGCATTTTAACCCTTTTGAGGGCTAAATACCAATATTGTTGCTCAATGATGTAAGGTATCCAGTTCAAAGCACTTGAAAACCTATCATGTGGTGACTTGGGGAGCTCTTTTTAACAAGTTGTCACATGATAGATTTTCAACAGCACAAGAAAATGTATAATTTTTTATAAAATTATTTCAGTGCTCTACGGGTTAATCTTGTATTTAGACTCAAACACTTATTCTTATTACTTTTTTTCTCAGAAAAAAATATGTAACTTGATTGGGATGATTTTGACTCATTTCTAGATTTGTCCATATGGGATGGAAAAAAGTACTCGGGTGTATGCGTACTCACCTAATAAATCATAACCAGTTACAAAAACATTCTAATTGATAATTGTTTTGAAATCCTATGTGTGAATGCATCAAGTGAAAATTAACGTTTCATGACATTTTGTGATTTTAAGATGAAGGCTGTTAAAACTGGGCTCTGTTTACTTGATCTGCGATTGTGGTTTACTTCTTACATGATACCATTGAAACTAATTGTTGAATGACCCAAATTTTTTGCCATCAAATATTTTATAGGCACATACGACAATCTATAGCAAAAAGTTTGTGTCATGAAATGTCAATTTTTGCTTGATGCATTCACATATGTTTTCCATATTGTATCGTGCTGTGTTCCCTGTGTTATGCAGGCCATGTGTTATTTGAAAAAGCTATCATGCTTGTTGCTTTATGTGTCTTAAAACCAATTCAACCCCAACTCCTTTTAATGCTGGCAGGCTCTAGAGGCCTTTTACGCATGATTGATCTCAAACTGTTGCCGTTTTAGCTTGCCTGATTAACAATCAAACAATTTATTCACTGAATAACCAAGACCAACTCTTAAGCCTATAATGATCAGGAAATTATGAATTAAGAAATTGCCAAGAGACCACCGTTGCGCTTAATTGAAAATGTTCATGTATTACACGTGATATTTCAAGGATGGCAATTATATAAATACTGAATTAATCCTAAACTTTCTCTAAATTTCATCTTGGATTTCTTCAGTGGTTTAATTTATTTTAAGGTGGCACTAAACTTATTCAAAATGTTTTCAGTGTTAAAAAGGATACATTAAAAATGAGACACTTCTAAGATATATTTCACCCTATGGAACAATAAGTCAGAACGGCATCACTTATGAGCGTAATTATTAAATATGTGCCCTTTAATAAGCAACAGGAAATCAGAATCTTCGAAACACATATTGACTTTTTACAGCATCATTAAGGTGGCTGGGAAAATGCCTGATAACTTTGCAACAGGCCTGTTGCCAGCTGGAAATAAATTAGCTGGTCTCTCTACCAATTCATCTTCAGAAGTGAACAAAGCACCTGCTTAGTTGCTAATTAGGAAAAGTTAATAGGACCGGTTTGGAGTAGTTATGCATTATAAGAGGAGGTAGCTGTTTTTATAACTCAAATAGTCCTTAACCAAAAATGGGCTTGGGACACCTAATGCGGACTTGACTAAAGGGTACTGGTGAAAAAAGTTTTGCATGGTACTCCTTCCTAATTGAAGGAAGAGATAAAGTTAAATGGAAATTATGTCAGGCATTGAAGTTTCTACAAAGTACATCATCAATGGTGAACCGAACTGGAGGCTCCCTAGCAAAATGAATGACACGAGACCCAACTTTGCCGCACGCTCAGGGCAGGAAACGTGCGAAAGAAAACTGCGGCATTCCCATGATGATTTAGAATTCGATTGCCAATGTAATGATGAGGCTTTGAACTATTTGGTACAGCCCTAATTTCAGAATAGATTTGTGTACAGCACTGTAAATAACAGCCTAATGCTGCCTACATCCAACGCGCAACTTTTATGGACTGGCCTGCATGGGGGGGCAAAAAAAGACAACGTGGTTATTGGAGTACTCTTTTAAAACTGGTACGAGTATTCAGTTTGAGAAGATCTTGCATTTCTGTACCCCCATCACTGGGTAAATGAAATTTTCTTACCCCATGGACAAATCTTAAAATGAGACAAAATTATCGTACATCAGTGTCAGAACATTTTTGTCTATGAAAAAAAAGTAAAATAATTTTTTTCAGACTAAATAAATGATTAAAATGCTTGAAAAGTTTTTTTTTTTTTTTGCAGTTTGTTTTCTTCATCCCCATGCAACTTAATAACAGTGTGTCGTCTATATTTCCATGACTACAGTGAGTTTACTACATCTCCAAGCAAATCAACCACAGAGGGCCCTATTTTAATGATCTCAGCACAAGATCTGAGGAACGTGGCGCAAGTGCGTTTTTGGCGCGTCCAAATCCATTTTCACTAGTTTAACGGCGGTATATCTGGGTGCAAGGTAAGGCGCATGACTCAAAGGGGTTGGACTTAATCTCTTAACTAATCATAGGCGTGTTTTTGGTGTAACATGAAATAAACCATGTCACCTCTCATTCTTTTGAAAACCAGATGCCCCTGCACCTCGGTGAATTGCTATTTAAAGGGCGTATTTGCCTAGTAGCAGGGAAAAAACCGAACTCTGCAGAGGAAACGGTCTGCGAAGCGCGCTATCAAACTATTATTGGAAGTATGGAAACCTGAACACAGTGCTCTCCAAAAATATAATGAAAACAATTTTTAAATATTGTTCAAAATTGTTTTGTTCATATCCAGATGGTAAAAATCATCACGGTGAATTCCCAGTGGCTGCAATTGAACTTTTCATTAGATTACAACTTGTGCATAAAACAAGCAAATGAGAAAAGATACCAATTCAGGGTCTCGGGTTAACAAATAGTCTCATGCTGGTGGAGAACGGCTGAGAGAAATTAAAACGAGCGGAAAAAAACAGCCAGTGAGAAAGAGACAAAAATAATGTAATTTTGATTACGCTGCCATAACTCCTTGAATAATATCCATCGTAGTGAAAAGAACTTGCTTAGGCTTGGCTGATGATTGTAGATCAAGTCAGATATATGGGAGAAATTTGGATTAATTGTAGTGAGTGACAACAATGTCATCCATTGCTGTTGTTACCAAAAAGGGCCGCTTTTTAAAGCCATTTAATTTTTCAGCCAAACAGTAAACAATAATAAAGACATTTCAAATGAAATGTGGAGTTTTGTATTTGATAATAGAAGCGGGACAGATGGGTTGCAGGCACTGTATTAATGAATCAGATTGGATTCAAAAATGATTTTTCAGATAATTGCGGATAATGGGTTGTCACATGCATGACTTATCCAAAGATCCGAAGTGCATTTTCAGCACTTCAAATCTTTATTCTGTTACAGTATGTGTTTTGTGCTTTAGACATGATATGTCATGCATTTCATATATTGGCTACCCACTGTCTCTGAAAACCCACCCCTTCCAAAGGGATTTTCTGGAAAACAGCAGGAATGGCAGAGCTCACAGGAATCGAAGAGTCAAGGCTTTATTCAGAACAGTTTGCGAATACAGACATTCGTAACCTCATATGTTGAATTGCAAATTACTTGATGGAACAGGTTCCCTTGTGATTTAAACAGCCTGCATCAGAGCATGCTCTGATGTGCGGTTGTTGGTCGCACTAACCATTCTGACATGCGTTTTTTAAATATCTCGACACTAATCTTTCACACCGTAATCCTTTTATTTTTAATCGTTGCACGCGTGGACATTGCTGCTCGTCCCTGCACGTGTAGTTTGTAACAAGCAGAAAGTATGTGCGTTGTGTACTCACTTAAGGGCGCAGAATACTATCTTACTGTGTGCCCTTAACAGTCAAAAACTGACCAGTGGCTTTAGACCAGGTTTTTGTTGGTCAAAAGCACAATTGCTTTTTGCAGTTTCAAGATAGCAACACGCTGTAAATGTGCCTGACCACACCTCATTTTAAGACCAACACGCCCATGGAAACTCAGTTTGGTGCAATTAAATTTGCTATTGATGCAAACTTGGCACTGTATGGGAGAATGACATCTGCCCCTGCACATAAACTAGCAAAGACACGAACGTCGCTCTTTGAGCCACTATGCGCCAGTTGTAAGACAGAGCCAAGTGAGTTTTTCTACATCCCCATAAAACTTCGCTGTGGTGCGTTTTCAAAAGCCGGCTTTAGACTGTGCGACAAAAGCAATCCAGCAAAACCAATTAACATCACACTGCACAAGATGAGTCGCGTAAAATCCTGATTGCAGTGGGTGTCATACTGTAAGATTTCAAGTTCTCTGTATGTTAAACTGTCCAATTTGTCTACCTGGTGAAACATGACTTTAAACGCAGAGAAACATACTTCTAGTGTCGTCATGGTGGGCGTCATCTACCGGCACGGCCACCCTTGTGAGGGTCAACATGCGACAGTGAATAGAAAGAAAAAAAAACAAGCCTTAGGTATAATTCTAGCAGTCTTTTGCATTTCATCTCCATAGTTGTGCAGCTCACATTTCTGTTTTATGTATATGTGTCTGGGTATGTATTCTGCGTGATGCTGTGCCATGCTCCAGTTGGTTGCCTTGCAGATGTGGGTCATGACAGAGGTCATGTAGTCTGATTGTGAAACTAAATTTCTGACGTGGTCAGAAGTTTGACTCAGCCTGTCTTTGGTCGCAAGTGACCTAAATGTGCTTTTATTAGGCATGCCACACAGTGCACTCTAAGACCCAACGATTTGAAGCAACGACCAAAGATTTGGTTATGTTTTGTCAAGATTCATCTGCTGCGGCAATATCGTGGGAAAAATTGTACTGTCCATAGAGGTCGAAATTCAGTCTCACCACTGAATGTTTTCTCCAGCCAGACTCATCCTGACAGCATTTACCCAGGCTACAGTTCAATTTCTCCATCCAGCTTAAGTCTAACTGCACTATATTCTCTCCATCTTGAGTCCACTTAAATTGCAGTGAGTTCTTTCCATCTGAATTCCACAACTATGGTGAGATTTATCCATACACATCCCGCAAGTACAAGTATTTTTTTTTTTTTTTTTACACCTACTATACACATTTATTCCAACCAGTACACACAGTGCAACACAGTAATTGCTGGGGTCACTCACCGTCTGTAACACTAGCAGGTGTTATTACCGTTATTTCAGGAACACATTGCATAATGTGAATTTCCCCGTTGTACTGTGACCCACTAGGCAGACAGTATCCTCAGAGAAATCAGCCAGGCTGACATCTCATTTATGCGGATGCACTCCTGGGACATGAGACCAGCCGATTAGCTCAGTGCTTCCTTTAGCATTACAAACGAACAAGAGACCAGCGAGTCGAGGCAGCCATCTCACTGCTCAGGCACAAACTGAGCCCTTTAACTAATGTCCCAGTCTACGTTTTCCACAAGCTGCTTCAGAGAAAAAACTGATACTAGTTTATAGCGGAACCTGTCTATGGATAATTTGGCCTGTTTACTGCTGCAATTGCAATAACTGAAGCTCTTTTGAGACTCTGAAATCTAACTACGCTGATTTTCCCCTGAGTCTGTCACCAAGTCCCAACAACAGCGGGGTCGGTTTTGGACAAAGTAACCTTCCCTCCCGAAAAATTGGGACAAGTTGTACACCGTCCTTCCTGTTCGAAATAAAAAAGGCCACAACTAGCAGACATAAAATGGCTCTAGTAGAACAGTGTGACTGTAATAAAATGATTTATACAAATCAATTTAAGTATGTGGACACTGCAACTGCATGAAAAATGGCTGTAATTCCTACAGTGTTAATGCAATATCAATCTAAATGCCTGCAAATTAAAGTTGACCATGTCTACTCAAATCTCATATTCCTTGTTTTTGAATCTAATGTGCTGGCATACAGGGCGTTAGCACAATTTATGTCATGGTCACAATGCTTCTAGATTGCACTGGAGTCATCATTATGGTTAGTTCAGCAAATGGGGGTGACAGAGGTACAGCCTTAGTCAGACTACCAAAAAAACTATCAACTTTGTCTTATTAAACAGCTGGCTTCAGGAGAAAGGCAGAATTGATCCAGTGATTTAATAGACAGAGAGGTCACATGGCTGTATCAGCCTGTCGGACACCGCGGGGTGATGCACATGGTATTAACACAGCATCCTTATCTCAGATTAGTCTTGCCTTTAAAGGTGGTCTCATCCTGTGACTCTCATTACTTTCCATGAGTAAGCCTGCCCTGGGGTGTGAACACCACCAGTCCACCTTTAATTTGCCCTCCTCTCACTCCAATTTCTTTGCTTACTTTCTCTCTGCTCCCTGTCCCTTAGCAAAACTGATAGGACTTTTGTTTTAAACTGAGCAGAAATGTCAAACAATTTGCTTTTCTTTCATTCTCTTGCTCCCTCAGCCCGATTGCTTTCCCACACTCTTTCTCTCCAGCCCCCTTCTTTCTTTCTGCCTTTTGGTTTGAAGGTGGAATAATGCATTGCCGCTTGTCCATTTTCACTTTTCCATTATACGAGGCTATTGATCGCTGACCACTGAGTCCAGCTTAAAACGGTACTGTTCTAGAGAGACCATACATTGCTCACACTGCTCCAGAGCCTGCACAGAGTGACTGCACATCACTCGCACTACTCCAGAGGGAAGACGTACTACTCAGACTGCTGTAGAGAGACTACACACTACTCACGCTGCTCTAGATAGACTGTCTACTGCTCACGCAGCTCTAGAGAGACTGCACACAACTCGCACTGCTCTAGAGAGACAATGCACCACTCACACTACTCTGGATGGACTGCATACTCCTCACACTGTATGGCGACCGGATCAGCAGACATGGCCGCCATCCATGTCACACCGCCAGAAGCAGTCAATTCTGCTCCCCTTTTTGTCTCCCGCCTTCAGCACCACGGACAGTGCATGTCGGCTGGGACTTGGTTCAGCACCCCTGGCTGCCACTCTGCGATGGACAGCTCCTGCCAATGGTGGCCAGGCATACAAAAGAGGCTCTCCCAGCGCATTCCGCACGAGGCCACGCACCTGAGCCTTGTCTCCTACAAATAAAGGCTCAATATAAAGCCGACCAAACCGCAGTCGGGGATAGGTCAGCCGAGAGAGCGTTTTGCAAGTGCGTTACTAATTGCTGTTCTCTCTCTATTTTTTCTGTCAGAGTCCAAAGACGCAGAGATGGGGGATCCCGAATTTACGCTCCCTCCAGAAAGCCTGACTCTGGACGCTACTCTGGCAAGTGACAGGGGCTGATTCCCTAAGTGTCTTAAATCTCATAAAGCCTATCGTCTTTTGGTTTATTTCTGTAAATAAAATTACCACCCAGTGGGCTGGACTCTTGCCGACCTCTTGCCCTGTCTGTGCCTGTTTTTCTGGTCGTTCACCATAACAGCTCTAGAGGGACTGTACACTCCTAACACCGCTCTAGAGAGACTACACACTACTCTCATTACTCTAGATAGACTGCTCGCTCCTCACGCTGCTCTAGAGAGACTGTACTCTCCTCAGACTGCTCTATAGACTGCACACTATTCACACTACTCTAGAGAGATAGCGCATTCATCACTACTGTAGAGACATCACTCTCTTCATGCTATATGAGAGAGACTCCTCGTATTGTTGTAGAAGATTGTACACTCCTCAGACAGCAAACTCCTCATACTGCTCGAGACAAAGTGCACACTCATCACACTGCTCTAGAAAAACTGCATACTCCTCACACTGCTCCTGAGAGACTGCCTACTCCTCACACTTCCCTGAAGACTGCACACTCCTCACTCTGCTCTAGAAAAACTGAGCACTCATCATCTTGATCTAGAGAGACTGCATACTGCATGCACTGCTCTAGAAACTACTTTTTCCCTACACTGCTTCGGAGTGACTGCACTCCTCACAATGCTTGAGAGAAATGGCATATACTTTACACTGATCTAGAAAAACCACACACTCA
This sequence comes from Gymnothorax javanicus, assembly GCA_029692085.1. Classification (NCBI taxonomy): domain Eukaryota; kingdom Metazoa; phylum Chordata; class Actinopteri; order Anguilliformes; family Muraenidae; genus Gymnothorax; species Gymnothorax javanicus. The sequence continues at coordinate 8,080,870 of CM056207.1, read as the reverse complement.
TCACACTGCTATTGAGAAACTGCACTCCTCACACTGCTCTAGGGACTGTACACTCCTCGTGCTGTTTTAGAAACTGCACACTCATCACACCAATCTAGAGAGACTATACACTCCTCATACTACCTTAGAGAAAATGCACACTCCGCTAGAGACGCTACATTTCTCACACTGCTTTAGGGACTGTACACTCCTGATGCTGTCTCAAGAAATGTGCACTTATCACATTGATCTAGAGAAACTACACTCTACATACTGTGCAAGAGAAAATGCACATTCCTCACAGTGCTCAAGAGAAACTGCACACTCGTTACATTGGTCAAGAGAGACTGCACACTCTTCATTCTGCTCTAGAGAAACTGCACACCTCACACTGTAATAGAGAGTGCACACTGCTCATGCTGCTGTGGAGAGACTGCACACTTCCCACATTGATCTACAGAAACCACTCACTCCTCACACTGCTCTAAAGACTGCAAACTCTTCATCCCACTGTAAAGACTGCACGCTTACTACATTGATCTAGAGAGACTGCACACTACTCTTGAGGAGCTGCTCACTTATCACTTTGCACTAGAGAGAATGCACACTCACTGCACGAGAGATATTGAACACTCCTCACACTGCTCTAGATAAACAGCAAACTCCTCACACTGCTCTAGATAGATTGAAGACTCCTCACACTGCTCTTGAAAGAGAGCACACTCCCCACACTGCTTTAGATAAACAGCAAACTCCCCACACTGCTCTAGATAAACAGCAAACTCCTCACGCTGCTTTAGATAGATTGCAGACTCCTCACCCTGCTCTTGAGAGACAGCACAGTCCCTACACTGCTCTAGATAAACAGCAAACTCCTCACACTGCTCTAGATAGATTGAAGCCTCCTCACACCGCTCTTGAGAGACAGCACACTCCCCACACTGCCTGGGGGAGAGTGAAAGGAGGCTGCACGCTACTCATACTCTTGCCTGGTAATTGACTTCAATTAGCCGAATGAAGATGCTTAATGAATGGGGTCCGGAGATGAGTGGGTTTAATGTGCAAAGATTTTCTAGGACATAGCAGGTTTCTGTCATGCTGTAGCAGTAAGACCGGGCCTCAGCAAAGGCAATCCAGTATGTCTATGTCTGCTTGTGTGCGTGTTTGTTTGCGCGAGTATGTGCGAACGAGCAAGTGTGAGTGTGGGGTATCTTTGAGGGATGGTGAATGAGATTTTTTTTTTTTTTTGCTATGGAACAAACAGCCATCTCTTTTTTTTTTGAGGGAATAAGTTGTAAGTTGTGTAATGGTACATGACATAATTGTCAGTGTTGTGAGCATCGCAACAGGGGGAAAATGAGCCTGTCAGTCAAGGAAGGAGACAGATTTTCAATAATTAGAGGCAGTGAGAGAGTATGATTTGTGGTAATTGCCTGGACTGCGGCTGAATGCAGCCATGTTTAATCACCTCAGCATATTCTCTCCAGGGGGACCGGCAAATTGACTGGAGGGGAAGGGGAGTGAGGGCAACCCCTGCCCCCTTCTCTCTAATACCTCCACCATCGGAGTTTTATTCCTGACTTTAAGTACTTTTAAAGAGGCAATGCAATATATTTATTTTCATTTTCTGGCTTTGCCAGCCTTCATTGAGCCACACTTTAAACCCTGACAAGAGCGGTGATCTCAGATGTTTTGTGGAAACCGATTGCCTCAAAAAAATGAATATGCCAACTTAATGATCTTGTGTTCACAGCACTTAAAAACATGGAAAAAAAACCCAACTTTACCTTATTTTCTTTAAGTTCCTTCCACACAATGCAATTAAGTTGGCCTACACATTATTTTTTGAGGTAATAGGTTTCCACAAAACGTTTGAGTTCTCCACACTATCAGGGTTTACAGTGCACAAGATCCATGTCTGATACAAAATGTCCCACCTGGAGTGGACATTCAATTCAGTTTTTAGGCCGTCTATTGGTTAAAATGTTAATATTCAGCCACTATTTTCAGTATGCAAGAAAAGTGGTTGCCAAATAGCCTATACTGTTCTGTCAGTCCTGCTTTATGTGTCAGGTCTGCTGTAGTTACCACGGGCACACTCTGTCCTGTAAGGGCATGCTGTGATTTCTCAGCTGAAACACTCCTACAGACATCCAGAAATAGATGATTTTTTTAATGCGACGGAGAAACTGGTTTGTATTTAAGGAGAGCCTCGTCTCCGCCAAGGCTCTCCTCCTTTGCATTCCCGCAGAACTCTAAAATAAATGCTGAAATTGAACATGACACGCACGAATTTCCCGACTTGTTCTTAAAACCCGGAAGGCCAAAATTTTTTTTGAAGATGTACGCCCACGATCAACTCGAAGTCGGCACGATTCCCTCTAAAGGGTGAACTGCTGAATCCTTTCCGAGGGGTACTGGTGTGATGAATCAAATGAAATGCATTGTGGGTGATCGCAAAGAGGAGCCGTGACACATCCTTACGCGCAGCTCAATGTGCAAGAACTTTTTGCACTACAGTCTGCTAGCACTTGGCAATAACGCTCTTAAAAAAGAGCCGCAATTCCTACATGGATTACATGTTAGGGATGTGATAAAGACACAAATGATGAATTTTTGCAAGGGTTGGGTACAATATCCTTCTCCTACAGGATACCACCCCAGTGACAAGCATTTGGTGCATTTTGGTCGCTTTTTTAAACTATTTCCTGAGAGCACACAAAGTGACATGACTACCAGTTACAGCATGGAACATTGCTTCATTAATTTATCATAAACACTCCTATCTTTGTGGGGATTAAGCTTATACAGTATTTAAGAGTCAGATACACTGCAACTGTCTACAGCCCAAGGCTAATTTCTGACACTGGTGTCTTTGGGTATACAGAGCAAATAAATTATAAAAGAAAAACCTCTCATTTGAGTGAGATTTTTGATCATTATGAAAAAAACACTGCAATAAATAATGATGGATATTAAAGGAGGGATGGCCAAATGGGTGGATGCTGGGAAGATACCGAGCAATAGAAAATGACTCTGGCTAGGATACGGGCTAAATCTGGCCCAAATCAGCCAGATATCCCACAGATCTGGACTGGGGTCGCTTGGCAACATTACAAAATTTTATTAAAAGTTCCAACAATGGTGGGACACAGTCATTTTGGTGCTTATTTGCCAGTATGCCACCACAGAGGCTTACAGCACACTTGATGTGAAATAGCATTTGCCCATAACCCCACTTGTACGCAGCACGTCAGCCCCCCTCAACCTCAGCAGTGGATGAATGTGTTATGTTTAGGGACTTGGAAAAGACGGGGGAGGGTGGGAGTGACTGTTGCTTGCGTTTCCTGTTGCTAAGTTGGGGGGGTGTTGGAGTTGGAGGAGGAAGGTGCTCCAAACCATCCATTTCTGCCTGCACTTAGGCAAATCTGCTTCCTGTTGGGGCTTCACTGCCACTTCCTGTTGAGTGGTGGTTGCCATGGCAACCGAGAACTCAAGGCAGAATGAAAGTATAATGGCTTCTAATTGTAGGCCTCTGGTTTTCAGAGGTTGATTATATTTTTTCCCAATATTTTTTTTCCCTCTATCAACAAGGCTTGTATAAGAGATTCTGGTTTCAGCCATTTGCAGAAATACAGATACACACGCGTGCGCGCACACGCATACACACTCTAAGATCTCTAATTTTACCCTTGGAAGTGCGCATTGTATATTAGTTCAGTCACCAGTGCTAATTGTTGAATCAGCATTCGATTGTTTGGTCAAAAATATTCTAATAAGATAAGTTATTTGTGATCCTCCGCCTTAAAGGGTTCAAGAAAAATGTAGCCAAGAAAATATTGTTATTATTGTTAGCCTCTCACTGATGCAGTGTTATTTGGGGTGTGGCTTACCTCTGCGTATTTGAAATTTTTTTTCGTAAAACCACCTAGCTGCACACAATCTTGAAAGACAAATTGAAGTAGTCAGAAAACTGGGGAGGACCAAGAACCTTATTTCAGAAAAGGATTTGTTCTGCACTCAATGGTCAGCTCAGTAAAGACTGCCACCCTTCCGCCCGGATCCCTAATAAACACTGTTCAGCTGGTGCCCCGGTTGCATGTATTCCTGTATGTATACAGTGTCTCATGTTTGCCTTTAGTTCATTTGTAGCCGAGTCCACACTTGGTGATCTAACACCACATTAGCTTTCACTCCAGCCCAAAAAAACACACCTCACTCAACAGCCAGGTTTTACTAATTAGCATCATTTGTTACAAGAGGGTTAAAACGAAAACCTACAGGAGTTTCCATTTCAACCCCACATTTCTTGGAGCAGAGAAGTCTACCACTGCTTCAGTTATTCAGGCCAGTCTGGAGTCTGAGTTCAGGTACAGCACTGTATGCAGCACATGTTAGCCTGGGTAGTTCTTTACAGCAAAAAAAAAAAAAAGCACATGCAGACTCTATTTTGTATGTCTGAACACAGGCATTTAACCTGATATAGGCCCATATGACATGGCCTATTTATCTTTCTAAATGCAGTGAAGCCGAAGATTGTATTTAAAAGACGGATTCTGCAGAAAATTTTGGAAAAGTCGAATCAATTACTAGTTGATAGCAACACTGCGTTGCCTATTGTTAAACCCCAGTCGGAAAGCAGTCCTCCGCAACGTCTATGGAGCTATCGTCAGTTCTAGGTTTATAGTATCCTCTAAACGTTAGGGCAGCAGAGAAATGGCTGAGGCCATTCCACAAACGCAGTCCGACGCCTACGCTTAGATTCATCGAGCGTTTTGGCTTCCCACCTCTGAAAAACAAATACGCGCTCCTCTCCTTAATTCTTCCTGACTGATCGACTCGGCTTTACTGCCTCGCTGGTTCACACACGCACGCAGACACATCGGTTTTGCGCGACCTCTCCCCATGCTTCTCCCCCGACTGTGTGACTGGAATACCACAGGGTTAGTCGCCAGTTTTCCGATTTTCTCTTTTTGCTTAGGACGCATAAAACAGTATTAGCATATTACTGTTCGGGTGTAAAATGGTAAGAATTAGCAAATTCACAAGTCATGCATACATTGCATTCATCAAAAGGTTACGTCTTTCATGCAGTCCTGCGCCCCTTTTTGTGTGTTTAGCCTCTCACCACGGGAGACTGCGCTTATTAATGCAGGGACATGACTATGTCTTTCCGTATATTTATTCCGATGCATAATGAACGCTGGTCTAGCTCAACTGACACCGATTCATGTATATTTATTTCTAATATATCAGAAAGCTACTAAATGTCATTATTATATTCCAGAGAGACATCTTCAAGTGGGGCAAAGTACTACATCTTTTCTTTTTCTCTCGTCTCCGCTCTCCACTTGCCGGAAAGGCACGCTCAATAAATCGATAAAATATGAATTTGACAGTTGTATAAATTTGCGTAGATAGCTTCAGACTTGAGCAGCAGTTAATCAAGATGGGAATTCAATATTTAAAGGATATTCATCCTGCACTAAGAGACATTTTATATTTTAAAACAACTACCTGTGCATTATATTTAAAAGCTATAACACATATAACAAAAGTCAAAGTATTGTCTAAATATAGACTAATTTATTTCAGTGTGACACACTGGAATAAATCTCTAATATGGTAATTGGCATGAAATATAGGCCTGACACATGTATATTGCCACTTGTATAAATTTACATTGATGTTGCTCTCATTTGTCGAACTGGTTACTTTGTAGCTGCTGAAAACTGTCACTTTCCTTACGGAGGTGAATTGTGAAGTGGCCACACTCAACCTCCTGTTAACTGTATGTTGACATCACTTGGTCTAACAGTAATTCAGATCAGTATAAGTGAGATTGAACGTGAAAACCTACTTGTTTCTCCATTGCTGCTGCACAAGATAATGACGCAGAAGTTTTACTGTATTGCATGCCGTAAGATATGAAGCTGTAAACAATATGGATCATTACAGTTTAAAGAGTAAGCCGTGATCGCGCTGATATTGCATTGATCACAATTTTGTTTTTCATGCAATTAAATCTAGACCTCTATATGCTCAGACTCGGTCTTTTCTGGAGACAGAGGCTCTTAACAATTGCTGTATCTTTCGACTATTGAGTCTCTGAGTTTCCAAAGGGCCCAACTCCAATGAATTAGAGGTCTGCATTTCTTATCACAAAGAGGGGGACTTTCTTGTAATTTCAGCCAAAAATATCCCAATGACACTCTCAGGTAAATAAATAAATGAAATATATGTAGTTCATAATATATGGGCAATTTCATACATCAATTTTTCCCTTTCCTGAAAAAGAGTGTTCCTTGGAGTTGGGCCCTTTGGAAACTGAAGGATTCAATTGTTGTGCACATTATATTTTTGCCTTTGAGAAAAAATTCAGTTGCACTGTCTCAAACAGCCAATCAGAATTGATTTTGTATCTTAGCAGTGTCTGAGGATGGAGAAGACTTGCAGTTGATTCCTTCAGAACATGGCTTAGTACACCCACAAAAATAATCTCAAGCCTCAGAACAGACCTCCTGCTGTTTTTTGGTTTGGGTCATCTCAGTGGTCTGCCTGTCACTGACTGCGACTCCTCTTTCACTCCTGCGTGTGATTCTGCTGAGCTGCTAGGCCTCAACATGGCCTGAGATACCTTGGTGTACTAGCACACTCATGTGCACATGTACATGACCAGACACATGCGTGTGCATGCACAGGCATACGCGCACTAGCTCATACAAACATCCTCAAACAAATATACACCCTTTCACCCCCCCCTCACACACTTCCACATGCAGAGTTCTTGCACAGCTGTGCTTGTCCCTCTGCAACCCAAATTCTCCCACTTAAAGCATCTTGGCATTGAGGAGAATCCTCTCTCCCTATTTACCTCAGTAGGGGAGCTGCACAGATTGCGGAGTTAACAGGGCATTTCCGAACTGCACAGGGACTGAGTCCACAACTAGGGAAGCCTCTGTACTGTAACAAACAGGCCGGGACTTGTGGCGCTCTTCTCGTGTGAGTGTCACACGGCAGAATATTTGTTGTAGTGCGTTTTTGCATGTGCTATTTGCTGTGATACTAAGAAATTTTGCACGTATATTTATGGAATTTTCTGTTTTCCTGGTGGTGCTTGCATTAGCTTGCCTTTCGAAAAACGCTTTACACCTTCGATTTCTTCACCCTTATCTGATGACAAACAGCAGGACGTTTGTCATCAATCAAAACCCGAAATTTTAAACCGTCAGCCTGCGCGAATAATGAGTTCGTTTTGTTTTGCCAAGCATCGCTCCCTGGTTTCCTTGGCACGTGCGCAAATTTGGCAAGGTATTTTTTAGAGATAGCGACCGCTGAAAGGTCAATCTGCTTATTTACAACGGCCAGGCGGGATTTGGGAACCAACTGAACTGTACGTAATTCCATTAACCGAACGCGTACACACATTTCCTTGTTTGAACACCTGGTTTAAAAGCCAGCCTTTTCAGAGCACGGGGGGTCGTGCGCCTCTTTTCATTTGTTCGACCATTTACGGAAGAGGTCCTCCATGTAAATATATAATGGCTGTGATTATAGACTGTCACATTCAGCTGCTCGGTGTCCACCTCGTGCACAAAGCCGGGGTTCGTCTTGTTCGCGCTTGGAGGTGAGACCCTTCCGTCTGACGCCAACATAGTTCGCGTGTGTGCGGACTTGTCTTTTTAACTTTGACGCACGGAAGCAGCAATTGCTTCAACATCGACCTCGATCCTCCGGACGATATTATAACCATGCGACATTCCATGTAGTCAACCATGCTTCGATTATCGTCAATATCTGGGCAGAGACGATTCCTGTCGATCAGCAAAGGCTAACCATGACCTCTTTCTTCATCGATTTTGCCCGTTGGGCGATGTGGAGAGGGACTGGAACAGTTTAACCAAATTGGGTTTCAAACTCGGCCTTTAGATGCGGTTTCGAGCTGGTACTCCTCCCAGGGTGCAAAAAAGAAGCTAGCGCTACCACAGAAAAGGAACAGGGGTCATTTGAGAATAATGATCTTTGAGCGTTTGTAGGGGACCCCTGTGATCAAAATTTTTTTACCGCCACGGGTTCAATCTCTGTATTGTTTTGAGTGTGTGTTAAATGAGGTTGTCTTTGCATTAATTGGATGACATTATGTATTTCATGAACCCGTTTTAACATGTCATCTGTATCAGAAGTCATAATTTTGAAATCTGATCATTGGGAAGGGCTGTTGATCTTAAAGAGTAACAACTAAAGATGCTGGTTGTGCAAACACCCAATATGAACAGAATTCAGATATGTCATGACCTGCAAAAAACAAATGACTGCATTGTGACTTTTTTTTCTTGAATAGAATCATGAATATGCTGATAATATGTACGAATATTTGTTTTTTCATTTTGATTTTTGTGATCAAAATTAATTTAAAATCAAGCCACTGAAGTTTATCAAGGTTTTGTGCTGTATTTTGCCAATGAAAACACATTACAAAATGGAGACATAGTTGTCTAAACAGTAACTCACAAAAGTAATAGCAGCTGTAACATACTAAAAGAAGATAAATAAGTACATTTTACATTACTGTCTCCCTTGTATGGAAATTACATTAAGTTAGTTATGGATAATTGTATGCAAATTTTGCCTGCAATTCAGCTGACTTGTTGTTAGTTTATTTTATCTGAAGAATAAATTTAATTGATTTTTAAAAAATGTTACCTCTGGAAAAAAATACACTTGAAAATCATGTGCAATGTAATATTTGTGAAATGTCATTATTGTTACAATTTAAGAATACAATTTCTTGACCTGGTGTAATTCAAAACAACCTTTTCCCACTGAGATTATGAACTTTGACCCACGGTTTCTCTGTTGGATTGAACATTGGTAGATTGATAAGAGCACCTAGTATACTTTGTGTAATTTTCTTTTGGTTTTAGAAGTTTGCTTGTTTGTTTTCCCCGTTGAAGATAATTAATCTCGCTCAGACCTCGGTCCTAATTAATTCAGATATCAGTTTCTGTGCTTTGCTCTGTTTATTTCATTTATAAGGCAAGTGGACGCAGAATTTTTGGAGCCTTCTTTACTCCGGTCGTGTATTTGTGCACTGAGTTTGTTTGGCTATATATGTTTTGAATAAAGAGTGCGTCGATGCAATGCAAATTCAGTATTAATAGAGAATATACTATGGATCACAGTGTGCTTCCCGTCCTACTTGATTTATCGTAAGTCTATTTCAATATTTTAATGACTAAAACGTACCTGAAAAATATATTTGCGAGTATAAGTGGAACTAGCGCCGGTTTGTTACACTATAGCCTCTCCTCTATCCCTTAGACAGATTCTGGCAGTGTGGGCGAAAGGATGTGCGTGTGTGCCAATTTCTGTTTTAGGAAACGTAGGTGGGGGCGCGAACATTAGTGTATATTGCTCCAGATAATTCATTTGTGAAAATATTCCTGAGCGGGTACATTCGGCCATGCTGTAGGGTGACCATGATGCTGCCCAGGCTTTCCCAGCGATTTGGAGCTGTCAACGACCGGGGTGCTGAAAAGGAACTAGGAGGCACCGGCAACTGCATATCTCCTTTACACGAGTGCTCCTTGTACGGAGAAACCGATAATATGCTTGTTTCAAATAATTTAATGGTATTTTAATGACCTTTCTAAAATCTCTGCCACGTGTACTAGTACGCGCGCCTCCAATGAAGCGTTAATTAAGGCATAAATGAAATTCGATTGCAGTCGGAAGTAGGCCTAATGTAAAATCTTGTAAACAAAGGAACAAAGTATCCATTCCAAAACCACCCTGCTACTTGAGCTTACATGTGAATTATATTTCATTAAAGTACCACTCTCTCTGTTTCAAACAGGATCGCTTACTTTGTGTTTGCATGTTCATATAATCGTCAGCCAGTCGGCTTCTCCCAGTAGAAATGACGAGACGCTTTAGGAGTACGTTTCAGGATGATGAACACGGGTGGAACGCGGTCACAAAGCGCGAGGCCGTGGTAAAATGAAAAATGAATGCGCCCCTGGCATGGTTCTTTGCTTCAGACTGGTCGCAGCGCAGCGGATAAACACACGCGCGCGCGCGCGCGCGCACGCACACACGAACACTCTCTCTCACACACACACACACACACACACACACGCACATGTACACACACACACACACACACACACACACACACACATATATGACAGGAGGCATTGATACGGAAAGGGAGAATAATAATGACTGTACGAGTTATTGCTGAAATTATTGAAGATCCTAAACCATTTTGGAGGCGACTTTAAAGACACAAGGGGATGCACACTGATCTATATCAACGAAACATGGCTGGAAATTGTATGACAGTGCCGTTGGCTATCTTTATTTTTCTGTTTGTACGTTCGTCTCTCTGTGCGCCTGACTTCAGGTAGGCTTTGAAGCCTGTTTACACTGTACATGGACACACGAGAGTATGCTATAGGTGATAAGCAGCTTGGGATAAATTTTATTTGTCCCTTGTTCCTCTGACCTGAAAATGAAAAAAAAAAAAAAAATAACACACCAGCGTGTGATTTACGACGGTTTCAATTCGAGGATGCATGTGTTCGGTCGGCTATTGGATTTGTCAGCGATAACTATAATAAAGTGCCTTTCAAATCAAATAATTGTCATTCGATAAACACGATGGAAGACGAATTGTCCTGCTTTGTGGCGCGCCGTTCTTATAATCTATACTATCGCTGAATACATAGTCATGAGGGAAAATAGGATTAACCCAAATGGGAAACGTACAAACGAATGGAGATCATTTTAAAGGGTGCAGTTCACAAGGTCGTTCGCACGGTTAAGTAAAGCTATTACATTCAAGAATTAGCGAAAAATGACGTGGTTTAGTCTGAATGCCACCCTATCCACTCACCACTGACTCAACGGAAAAGCTATTTATTCGCTGCTATTCAGTTGTGAGAACGAATTGGACACATTTTATTCCCATTGTGCATACAAAAAGAGCAAATAATAAATATAGCGTTTGACAAAATATAACATCGAGGGAAAATGTATGTGCTTTTCAAAAGTTACTGCAACTACTTCTTCATCCAGCCTGTTGCTCGGTCCAGCAGTCCTTTAATATCTCGAACTTTATTGTGACGTGTCATTCTTAAGATAGGTCGAATATCAAATATGGTAGCGTGTCGTCTCAAAGTGGCCTATTGGCGGTGACGCAAAATATTCATAATATTCAACACAATCGCACTATTCAACGATCAAATAGTCTAGAACGCCATTAATGAAGAATATCGTTTTCCCTCTTACCTTTCTACTTTTCCGTTATGCCGGGAACGTTAGAGGTCTCTGAACACAGACAGTACAGCTCTCCCGTTTTTTCGCTGCATCTTCCGTGCACATCATGCCATCATGCTCTGCTACAGCGTCGATTTGTTTGCGTTTTTAAGAAAGAGGATAAATATTCAAATTACACTCCCACGAGCCTGCCCCTCCTCTCCTTCATTCACATGATCTCTCTCCTTCTTTCTCTCTCTCTCTCTCTCTCTCTCTCTGCAGGAACCAAATAATACAGAGCAAATCAGCAAATAATAGTGCAAATAATATACCAGGCGCCTGTTGTTTCTCGTTCCGCTGCAGTTGGCGAGGACATCCAAGCTGCGACTACGGACAATCTCTGCTCTGCTCGCAGACACAAAAGCCACAGCTATGTTTTTTTTCTTAAACCGGTGTCCGCCTCTTTAAAGCCAGATACGTCCCACAAGTGGCCGTTAGTTTCACAAACGCAGATGACGTCACCACGGTGGAAAAACAGACCAAAGTCAACTTTCATAAAAAAAAAAGTCTCCGGTGGCAATAATAAGTGGAAATATCAAAAATTCTTTGAACCGCTAAAACGTCTCATAATGCTATCCCTATAGTATCATCCTGTTTTACCTGTTGCATGCACAGATTGACTCTTTTGCCTCCAGCACATTAGTTATGCTGGTGCGCAATGAGTTCGAGGTTTAAGCGCAGCCTGTCAAATTTACTTGAAGGGTACGTATATTTAGATTTGTTTCCTTGTGCTGGAGCTATTTCTACATGGATAAGGTATCCAATGTAATTGGACAATTTGGTTGATCAGCTTCAGGTTTAATTTTATCGCTTAAAAAAGATTGATAAGAGGGCAGAGGGTGAATTTTTGGGTGACTTTTTCCATCTCAAGACTGCTTCAGTTGCTTCCAAAAATAAGAACAAAATAAGTGCAAGTTGCAGAAATTCACACTTGTATGAAGAAGGAATGCGCTGGTGAACACAGAAATAATGAATAATCTGGAAGACCAAGGAAGTCCACTATTGAGGTGGACTAAATAATAAATCATGTTGCATAGAAAAACCTCTTTTCAACAGCTGAACTGATGTAGAACTTTCCAGGATGTGAGCGTGTATGTGCCAAAGACCAAAAAAGACGACTATACCAGCCTATCACTGCAAGATACAAACAGCTGGTAAAACTCCAGGCCAGAACAGTCAGGTGAAAGTTTTCAAACAAGTGAAGTCTAAAAATGAGTATTTTGGAGCAAAACCTGAAAGCCACATGAGACTAGTATTAGCCTGGACCAAAAGGGGAAAAAAGAATAGTGTGGTGAAACAAAGGAACTCATCACGATCTGAAACGCATCCCCCTCAGCTGTGGGTTATGGCGGAGGTATTGCTAATTGCCATGGCTTGGGCATGTATTGCTGTCCCTGGAACTCTGACATCTTTTTTTCTGTATTGATGGGACTGCAGGCAGCAACAGCAGAATGAATTATGATTGTGTGTTTTTTTTGTTTCGTTTTGTTTTGTTTTTTTTTGGTTTTTTTTTTTTGGTCAAATCTGACCAAGTGACTGCAAACACACTGCTAAAACAATTAAAGAGTTTTTTTTTTTTTCTGGGCCAAGTCAATCTTTACTGGCCAAGTCAATCACCTGACCTGAATCCCATTGATCATGCAGTTCTATCGCTGAAGACCGCAATGAAGGCAAAACGCAGTTGAAAGGAAGAGGAACTGAAGATAAGTGCACCTCAGATCTGTTAAAGCATCAACAGGGAAGATACCCAGCGTTTTGTCATGTCTATGGGTTCTATCCTTCAGGCTCTCATATGCTGCATCACAGTACTAAATGTAATGATGGTAACACTTTACAATAAGTGTACTTTAGTTAATGCAGTAATAAGCATTAACTACCAATGAATTAACAGTTCAGTAATGCATCAGAGAGCCAAATAAGCATTAGGGAACCTTAGCTTACCATTTGTCAATGGTCTTTGACAGTCTCATTATGAAGTTGAAAACATCCCTTAAGTATCCCTTAAGTAACACCTAAAACTATCAAACTATTCAATAATGTATTAATTAATACCTTATTTAACATGATCACTATTAGTAAATGATTAGTAGACCCATTAGTTTACTGTTAATTAACTGATAGTTAATGCTTCTTACTGCATTAGCTAATGTTAATTGATACTCTGTTGTAAAGTGTTATGGTAATGATTTTATTTAAGTTGTATTGATGTGAATATATTATTTGTGGTATTGGTGACACCTCCTTGAAAGTTTGGTTTTTGTGTGTGTGTGTTTATATTGTTAAGTGTCAGTCTGAACAGATTAATGCAATCCAACATTTGTTTACTAAATGTGCACCAGACATTTAACTTTTGCCTCCATGTCTACATCAAGACCTGCACACAATATTTCTCTTCTCAAGAGGCAATTAATATGCCTTGCTGCAATCAGATTTATTTTGGCGCGTAAAAAAAACATGCTGGGTCTTTGATTAACGGCAGTAGTTCTCCCTGCCCTCCCCCATTCTCCTCCTCCATAAATCCCTGTGTCTCCTCCCATTGAATTAGCGTATGTATTGACCCTGTACTGTCCATCGGAGAGCTTCTGATAGTCTCATGTCCTGAAAACATTAATTGTCTTCACCCTGTGAAGAGTAGGCTTTTTGTTCTGCTTTTTTCAACGTTCTAAGTCAGTGTTCTAGAACACCATTGCTTTCAATCACTAGTGCTAATTGTTATGTCACCTAAGGGATGTCCACTTAAGAAGATTCCAATCACATCTTTTTTATCTCAGAGATTATACCATCCTACAAACAGAAGTAAGTACCAAGTAGAATTGAGGGGATAAAAATAAACCTCAGTATGTTAACATTTGTTATCAAATTTCTATTTATGCGGCAGACTATATGCTGCTTTTTTCCTCTTAATTTCCTTTTTTTCACATTTTAAAAATATGATTGCACATTTGAATTGTTTTCCCCTTCAGTGGCTTAATTTCTTAATTGCTGGAAACCAATAACTCTCCAGCAGTAACTGCGAATTTTCTTAAAAATACGTCAAGCTGACAAATCAATGTGTCACAGAAAATGACTGTGGAGGACTTATTCAACAATGTCCCTTTTCTGCTAAGTGTGCCCTGTTTTTTTGTAAGCATTTGCAGACCACATCCCTGTCTCCAAAGCTACGTGAGCTTTGTGAGATTTTAGAGCCCTGTCTTCGTAATATGAAGCCTATTTTTAATGGTGGCCCTTTCCCTTCAGTCATAACAAACAGGATCAAATTGCTGCCTGTATTCAACTGGGAAATTGGGACATTATGTTAAAATTCACAATAACATAAATTTTGCCCCTTTGTAGTTGACGGCTGAAAAAAAATCTCTGGATGTGATTTTCCAGTCCCATAATTTTCCAAAATGCTGTAAGAGGTGTTAGGCCCCCCCCTGACTCGAACGTGCCATGTTTGCCTCTTCGTTCCTTGTTTGCTTACAGCAGTTATGATCTTCTAATGGACGGCAAATTCTGATTTACATGCTTTGGTTAATGTTACACTTTTTGAGTATGTTACTCAAATTCCTTAATAAAGAACAATGAGGGAATATTTAGATGTATAAATATATTTAATCTTTATATTTGCATAATTACTCGTATAAATGTGTGTGTCTGTGTGTATGTGTGTGTGTGTGTGTGTGTGTATGTGTGTTCAAAATCATGCATATGGAAATGTATTGTTTGAAATGAATTAAAATACTAAATTAACTGAGCCGACACGAGGTGAATGCAACAAATACTGCCATTAAAAAATACATTTAAACATAAGTGAGTGTTCTATCAGCATCTGTCTGCGCACAGATTCCCACGGAGAACCAGTCTGCCGAACCACCGCAGAAGAAGACGTTTCTTTGTGTGCCGACTGAGAGCAACTGTAGATTCAAACGGCAATCACTTGGCCAACTTGCGGAGTTGCAGGTTTTCCTTCCACCCAGAACAAAGCACACCTCACACAAAAGCTAGAGATCCAGTTCTGCTGCTAATTAGCAGAGTCCGGTAGCGTAGAGCCAGATTAAGGATTCAATGAAAACTACATGATGGTGGATTTCAAGGAACAGCGTTGGTCAGCACTAATGTAGAGGACCCACGTGCTGCCATTCACAAACGCCCCTACCGCCACTAACCCTCAAACAAAGACCTGCCCAGTGCTTCCTGATTTATGAAGCCACCTGGACAGGAGTACACTTCAGAGAGTGACTGAGATTGACCAACTCCCGTACAGAGTAACATGCAGTACCAGTCAAACGGTTGGATATAATTTACTCATAGTTCTCAAATTTTGGCGAAATTTTACCTTCCGTAGATAATCTC
This sequence comes from Gymnothorax javanicus, assembly GCA_029692085.1. Lineage (NCBI taxonomy): Eukaryota > Metazoa > Chordata > Actinopteri > Anguilliformes > Muraenidae > Gymnothorax > Gymnothorax javanicus. Next base: position 8,065,237 of record CM056207.1, on the reverse strand, counting down.
AATTACTACAACGGGATTGTCAGAAATGAAAACACAATTATTTACACTACAGGCCAAAAGTTTGGGGCCACCCTCAGATTTTTAATGGCACACCAAGTGCAATGTGACCCTGTGGGGAAGGCTTTTATACAGCATGCCTTCTTGTTACATAAAATTGTTCGCGTCCTAGTGACATAAAAGCATGTAACACAAAGGCATTGGAACTCAATTATAAAACATTGCGGTCAGTGATCAATCAGTCAAGACAGCTTTAAAATGTGGTCTGAGGTCTGGAATTCACCCAGAACCTATTGGCTTCCTATATTTTAAGCACTGAAGTCATTTCATGTGCAAAAAATAAGGAAAGAACAGTTGATGTGATTTTTAAAAAAAATCTGAGGGTGGCCCCAAACTTTTGGCCTGTAGTGTACTTCACAGGATAACGTCAAAAATTTTGGATTTCACAAAAAAGCCACATTTGGCAGAAAAAATAAATTATTTCCATATTCCACTCAGTGAATAAAAATCAAGCTGGTTTGAGATATATTGGACAGAGAGGACAAGCAGAGCAAAAATGCAATTGCAGGAAATTTATGGGAACTTCTGAAGCTCTACTGGAGTGAAAACTCAGAACCATAAGACTGTGCTTATATTATTACAAAAAATTATGCTTATTTTTAGGAACTTAAGATTTATTTATTTTTTGGAAAAGGTGTTTTTTTTCCTTTTTTAAAAAAATGTGAGATTGTTTGAAAAATTTGGGCAAGTCTAGACATGCTCTACATACCTTAACCCTTTACGCTGTAAGTTCGTAAATATTTGATGATTAGAACGAACATTTAATGCTAATTTCGCAATCACTGCTGTTAATCTGAAAGCAGCGCAGTAATAAAATATGTATAACTTTGAAAAATCACCTGGCCAGCCAGTCGAGTGACAGCAACTCAATGCAGAAAGGCTTGCAGGTACAGTTAAGAGGTTCAGATGTCATTCATACCAAACCCCTAAGTGACTTTGACTAAGACTGTGGACTGATTATTGGTGCCAGATGGGCTGAGTCTGAGTGTCTCAGAAACTCCTGATCTGAGTTTTTTTATTTTTTATTTTTTTGCAAACAACCATCTCTAGAGTCTCTCTATTGTGAATCGCACAGAGACATCCACTGAGCGGCGGTTCTATGGGCGAAAACATCTTTTTAATCAGAGAGGTCAGGGGAAAATGGCCAGACTGATTCTGGCAGACAGGAAGCTGACAGTAAATCAAATAACTGCGCGCTACAACAATGGTTAGCAGAACAGCGTCTCTGAACACACATCACAAAGAGCCTTGAGGTAGACGTGCCGCAACGGCAGGAGAGCTCACTGGATTCCAGATCTGTCAGCTCAGAACAGGACACTCAGGCTACAGTGGGCAAATGCTCACCTACACTGGACATGAGAGGATTTGAAAAACATCACCTACTTTAAATGATCTCAATTTTTGCTGCATCATGCAGATGACAATGACTGTAGATCCATCCTGCCTTGCGTCCTCTAAAGGACACTTCAAGCACGATAATGTGCTGTTTGACAAGGCATGCGTCATCTCAGGCTGGATTCATGAACATGCCAATGAGTTCAGTGCACTCCAATAGCCTCCACAATCACCTGATCTCAATGAAATGCATTAGGGATTTAGTGGAATGGGAGATTCGTAGCATAAATGTGCAGCCAAAAAATGTGAAACAGCTCCATGATGTAATCATGTAAATTTACCCTAGCATCTGAAAAGAATGTTTCTTGCACCTTGTCAAATCCATCTCACTGGGGCCATCAGAAGTTTTACCCAGTATTTAAACTTCAAGTGCACCTAATAAAGTGTCCACTTGGTGTACATCTGGGTACTAATACATTTCATCACATGAGTAACACAAGGTCACAAGCGACATTCCTGGTGAAACCCGTTTTTCGTCCCGTGAATTAAGGGGACAGCACTGTAGTACTTCATGGTGGGCAAAACAGGTTTCAACAGGAATGCCACTTATGACCTTGAGTTACTCGTGACAAATTTTGGGTTTTTTATCTGTCATGTGCCTTTGAGTAGATCATTTATCTCCAGTATGTATTTTAAGTGCTAAAAACAGACATTCACATTTTCTGCCATTGGTCTAAGTATGAAAATATCTCTAACTTTGGATTTTTTTTTTTAGCACATCTTTCACTTATCTTAACTCACCCTCTGATACCATTGGCTGAAGAGGCAAATTCACTGATCTGTAGTGTGGCACTGACTGAGAACACGCTCAGTTTTGTATGTGCTTGGCACTGGTGAGGAAGATTTGGGAACGACAGGACTCCTTCAGACGGCAGCAGCTTGGGCAGATGTGGGGCTCCATGTGATACTCCCACTTCAGCGCCTCCTAGCTGCTACGCAGGAGCTACAGGAAGCTAGCCGCCATTGCCATCAGGTGTGCCTCTCCTCTAACCACCGCTAGCACTCTCAGCTTTCGGAATACGGCTGGTATAGAGGCCCTGGCTCGCGGAGGTGTATGAGAGGAGCGCGGACACCTCTGATGTAATTTCACCTGCATTGATGGAGGTGTAATGGCGGCGTGTAACTGGGGAGACAAAGAGAAGAAACTGGTGAGGAAAGTGTAAATGTCATCTCCAGGGTGTCAGCTTTATTTTACCTGGAGGACAGACATTGAGCTCTCGAGTAAGGCACTAATTTGCCTCAACATATTTCTAGCTGCGAGAATGTACAGTATGTAATATAAAAATGCTTTAAAAAGTTTTATTAGTTTCCCTGGATAAATCAACCTTCTGAATTCCAGTGAGGTAATAAAGGAATGGGCTCTTGGAATGGTTCCTGTGTTAATAAATGGATAAAAATATGTTCCTCAAAGTATTTTTTTCTAATGTGAAGTCTAACCAGAACACCTGTTTCAATTAAGCTTAACTGTTGGGTCCGATATAATTAAAAGTTGCTAATATAATTTTTATCATATGCAGACTTTCAGCAACTAAATTCTTTTGAAAAATCTGTTTAAAATTGTCTTTCAGCATCTCGTGTATATCGTCTTGAGCAGGCCTGGTGTATGCAAGAAATGAGTGCTTACGCAAAATTTATGATCATGTGATCACTAAAACAAATGAAAAAGCAAAACAAATACATTGCAGCAAAATGTATAGAAGTGAAAAATAGAGTTTGATATGTAATGTGCTATCTTGTTCCATTTAATCTTTCTGGCAGAATTTGGTGAATGTAATATCAACATGAAACATAGAAGGTAGAAATTAGTTATTTTTATGTTAGCAAGTAATTAAATGTTTCAGTTCCTACATTATTAAAACTGATGTACCTTTTCTTGGAAATGATTTTGAAGATTTGTTTCCAGGCCAATTTTTCTCTACATAAAATTGACACAAAAAAAAAAAAAAAAACAGTTTATTTTATTTTAGGGTGTGTGTACTTTATTTCAAAATACTAATGGTCCCATTATATCATTAACTATTGTGATTAAGGTATCTCGATATACATTTTAATCTTTTTACTGATAAAAAATGGCTCTGGCAAACAACATTATAAAGGTTGCAAAAATTTTTAGAGCTGTTGAGTTCTGTAAGCAGTTTTTCCGTAAGTTGTGCCCGTTACTCTGTTTGTTTATGTTTGCATGCGGTGTTGGTACTCTGTTTATGTTGGCATGCATGTCAGTGTTTATGTGCGTAGCATGTGTATGAATATAAAGGTATGTGTGAATGCATATATGTGTGTGCATATGAACGTGTATATGTTTGCGTGTGCGCATGTGCATGTGTTCTCAGTCTGGGGTCATGTGTGCAGGTGGCTGTAATACACCGTTCGGTTCTTTGGGCAGGGCTGATAACGCTGCGCTGGGGTCCTGTTACCTGTAGCTATGGAGCGCAGAAGTCACATTAGCAGATGTCCGTATCAGCATTACAAGCGTGTACTGCGTCTGCGACTGTTTGCTTAAGTCACCTATGAGTAATTCATTGTGCTCAGTGAGAGAGAGCAGCTGTTCCTCTGTGCTGAGCTCCACGAGGCCTCCTCATCACCTGGCAGAAGGTATGTTTATTTCAGGTAGCTTCGCTCATTAGCTAATGACCTTTCAGTCTGCAGATTTTAAACAGTAAACTTGAGGCAGGCCAGCCAGCCAGGGGCTCTGTCCCTGCTTTTAAGGGTTAAACGAAGCGACACTACTAAGTTATGAAGACAAAAAACAAATGAAGACCGCCAAAAAATGAGGAGAGCTGAAACAAGTGCAGTCGCACAGGAACAGGAGAAAACCGCGAGGGGAAAAGTGCTCGCGAAGCGCTGTGCACATGCCTGGCTCTCACAAAAACGGCCGCCCGCGATGTGTGCTGAGAGCTCTCTGAAGCCCCCCGGTCCCTCCTTGGGAGTAAAATGGGGGGGTGAAGGATTACAACCCCCTCTTTCCCTCATCCTGCTTTTTTCCGTGGCATGAGGGAAAATTGGAAAATAATTTCGCCCGTAAATTACTTTCCCATCTCCGCCGAGGCTGAAGTGGGGGCACAGATTCTGGGCCGGCGGGGCAATACTGGCCTTTGTCCCGCCCCCCTCCACCCCCCCCCCCCCCTGTGGCTTTCTCCCCCTGATCTTTAGAAAGCCCCCAAATCCAGAAAACAGTAAAAGCACAAATTAGAGCCTAAAAACCCCAAAGGGGGGGGCTTTCTCACACAAGTCCAGCCGATGTGAGGGGCATTTAAGGTAAAGTAGCGACTGTGACTTTTTCTTCTCTGCTTGAATATGTGTTACACAGTTAAAAAAAAAAAACCTATGTGAACCAACAACTACGATCATTATGCACCTTATGTAAGAAAGACAGGGGGCCTATTCATTTGCGATGCGCAGTCTTTGCCCACAGGTGATTAAATGCCTAATTTGTTGTGGCAACATCTCGCCTGAGGTTTTAACCAGGGTTTTTTTTTAATTTATTTTCCCATGCCAAAACACACATGTACAAACAGATGCACAAATTTGCACAAAAACGCAACTCTGCATGCATACGTTGTCGTGCGCACACATAAACACATACTCGCACGCAGGCGCACACTATAAACACGCATGTCTCATCTTTGTTCCCCTCCCTCCATCTTTTGTTTGGCGCTGAGAGGTTTCCATGGCAACTGGCATTAAAAACCATCCTGTAATTTAAGAAATGCTGGTTGTTGAGAGGCAGGGTTTCCTATTAAGAATAAATAGGGATGTAGGGATAGTTAGCCAGAGCACTGGCAGCTACAGTTAGGGTATAGTTGTAGGGGAAAAAAAGAAAACAGAAGGAAAAAAGCATTACTTAATATTACTCCAAAGTATGTGCCTGGGACTACAAGCTTGTTCTATACGTGACTATTTTACTAAGTAATGGTAGAACTATGATATGTAATGTTTCACAATAATGAACACTATTAATACCACTTGTATGGTTCATTTTTTGCTGAACAATTGCCTAAAGTGAGTGAGCGAGGAGGGGAGCCTGCTTTCAACCCATTGGTTGGGCTGCCTATTTGTCAGCGACAGATTAGCAGCATTGTGCAGCTAATGGCTGCCCATAACCAAGGCCACGACTCAGAGAGGGCAAGCACCGTGGCACCATTTCCTCCTGATCAGCCATATTCCGAGAGTCGGGGGAGGGGGGGGGGCTAGGGTGTTTTCAGAAGATCCAGCCCGATGGCTGTTTGGAAGTGGGGTTCTCGTGTTTCCTGGCAACAGCCTTCTGTCAGGCCGCTTGCGGAGCATTCTCACTGACCAATCCTAGGAAGCCATGTGTGTCACCGCACTGACAACCACGTGGAGATGCATGCATGTGAGAGCGCGCTGCTTCTGCGGGCTTCATGTCATCGGGGGAGGAGAGACGTTGGTGGGGGGGTTCTTCCCTGGACCTATTGTTTTGTGGGAGGGGGAGGGTTTTAGTTCGCATGATTCAGAGAGAGAGTTTTTGTTAGCATTGCTCAGAGATGGAGAGTTTTTTAGCATGATTCAGAGAGGGAGAGATTTGGTTAGCATTGATCAGAGGCAAAGGGGTTTGGTTAGCTTTGCTCAGAGAGCGAGGATTTGATCAGAGTGGGAAGGTTTTTCTTTGCATTTCTCAGAGACGAGCAGTTGTGGTTAGCATTAGTCAGTGAGGGAGATTTTGGTTAGCATTGCTTAAAAATGGAGAATTTTTGTTAGCATTGTTCAGAGAGGGAGAGTTTTTTTTTATTCACAGATGGAGGCTTTTGGTCAGCATTGATCAGAGAGGGATGGTTTTGCTCGAAGAGGGAAAGTTTTTGTTTGCATTTCTCTGAGAAGGAGAGTTTTGTTTAGCATTGATCAGAGAAGGAGTTCCTCAGGCAGGCAATGTTTTTGTTAGCATTGCTTAGGGAGGTAATGCTTTTGTTAGCATTGCTCAGAGAGTTGACTCTCAAGGCAGGCGTGTTGGCTGCTGCAATTACAAATGCTGCCACCTAACAGCGTGTACTTCAGAAGCGAGGAAAATATGGTCGTTCAAGGAAGGAAAGTGGACGAGATTTGACGGCAACAGCAGTAGGAGACAAAAAGCTGCATTCAAGTCAGACAGTTTCCAGCAAACTTCAGGAAGTCACAGAAATATTTCACCTCTACTCCGATCCATACTTGTTGCATGCAGACCACGTTTGTTTAGAGCTGTATGGTCAGAGATATTGCTCATGCATTCAATATTATCTACTGCTTAAAGGGGCTGTGCAACGATTACTGCATATGCTCAGAACTTACATCCTAACAAAGTGAATCTGCTCGACTGCAAGTCATAATCTGATGCCATCCTTGCCAATCCATCTTCGTTCTGCATTGTCTTTATATATTTTAGTTAGTCAGGCATTATGCTTTTCATTTTAGGGAGCTATGTCACGATTACTGCACATGCTCAGAACTTACATCCTAAGAAAGTGAATCTGCTTGAGTGCAAGTCAGAATCTGATTCAACCCTTGCTAATCTGTCGTCGTTTTGCATTGTATTTATATATAATAGTTAAGCAGGCATTATGGTTTTTATATAAAGGAGTTTTCTATGGAAATTCAAGAATTCAAAGCGCTATCTTCAGCCTTTAACTGAAGGATACAAAGAATATAAGCTGGTCGCCAAAAATCATGTAAAAATAAATATTTTCTATGATTTTTGGATTTCGATTTTTATGCACCAGTTTGGCACCCGTGGTGTAAGGACGTAAAGATTAACGTTATGGAATGAAATACAGCCCCATGTGGTGATTGGTCGAATAGTTATCTGGCACTAAGAGTTGTTTCAGTGGAAGATGACAGCTTCTTCTCAAATTTCAATGCTCTGAATTACAGGCTTTTCTATGTAGCATTCAATGATTGTGAAAGAAATAGTCGAGCTGGAGACCGGAGAGCTGGAGAGAGAGGGGGAGAGTTTTGGTTAGCCTTGCTCAAAGACAAAGAGTTTTTGTAAGCATCACTCAGAGAGAGTTTTTGTTTGCATCACTCGGAGAAGGAGAGTTTTTGTTTGCATCACTCAGGGAGGGAGAGTTTTTGTTTGCATCACTCGGAGAAGGAGAGATTTTTGTTTGCATTACTCAGAGAGGGAGAGTTTTTGTTTGCATCACTCAGAGAGGGAGAGTTTTTGTTTGCATCACTTGGAGAAGGAGAGTTTTTGTTTGCATTACTCAGAGAGGGAGAGTTTTTGTTTGCATTACTCAGAGAGGGAGAGTTTTTTTTTTTGTTTGCATTACTCAGAGAGGGAGAGTTTTTGTTTGCATCACTTGGAGAAGGAGAGTTTTTGTTTGCATTACTCAGAGAGGGAGAGTTTTTGTTTGCATTACTCAGAGAGGGAGAGTTTTTTTTTTTTTTTTTGCATTGCACAGAGAGGGAGAGCTTTTTTTTTTTTTTTTAGAATGGCACCAAGAGGGAGGGTTTGGATGGTTAAAAAATAGGTACACGTATAAATACAATTAACAAAATGAGAAACTAATGAGAGAGAAGTAGAATAATGAACATGAATCAGAATTTTACTTTGCCCCCCACCCCTAGCTTGACCTAACGTAATTTCAGCTTATTAAATCATTCCAGAGTGTCTTTAAAAATGACTAAGTGGAAAAAAAAAATCCCACAGACTTGTCAAAAGAGCAGAGAGAAAGAAAAATTCAGCAAACTTGTTAAAGAATTATTCAAGTATCACAATTCACTTTTACATCTTTACTTTCACATCCTTACGGTCATTACTTTGTTTTACTGATTAAAATAGACTTAAGAACTTTTTATGTCTACTGTCAACAGCAATAGGTTGACATAAGACGTGTAAAATGAGTCAATTTCAGTAGAAATGAGTTCAATTAGGATTGATTGGCCCAGGCAAAGTTTTCCTGCCTGATTTTAGCACTCAAACACAGCATATCTCAGCCAGAATTGTAGATTGCGAACAAGTTTCTAACTTCTAAATAATTTTCAAAAAATCAAAGACGTATGCCTCTCAGTCTAAGCTTATCTGGAACATAAAAGATGGAAGAGTAGATTGTGACCATTGACTGTAAAAAAAAAAAAAAATTATCTTTTACTGCTATAGAGACGACTGGTTCAACATCATCAAGAGCTCAGCGCAAAGGCCACGCCCCTTTTTGGAGGAAAACAAACGCTCTTATGCATTGAAATCAACGAAAAATAAGCGCGATAATTGAGCAGTAAAATGCCCAAAAGTTGTGGTGTGCCGGGTTGCACCTCCAATAAAATGACCAGCCCGGACCTCAGGTTCCCCTATCCTACCTGGAAAAGGGAAGAATCCAAGAAGGAGAGTTAAGAGAAGATGAAGAGTAAAAGCTATGTATCCAGTGTCTTCCCATGTTTATATGTGTGGGAAATGCTTCGCAACAGGCCATGCCACTCTTTCTTTTAAACTTAGAGAGTAACGTAAGTACTTGGTATTATACTTTAATAGGTATATTCGCTACGATTTTTCTCTCATGTCATTGTTTATTCTATAATTGCTTAACTAGCTAAAGTAAAGTAGCGTCAGCCAACCGAGTCAGGTTTTTGGTCTAACGTTATGTGCATTTGGTAGTTATTCTTAACCCCAAACTGACACAGACTTTGAAATTTGCGGTAGTGAAAGGGCAAGAGGGTGGAAAGATCAACCTTAATTTATTAAGATAACGCGAACGCTCAGGTTTGGGCAAGGTAGCAAAATAATCGCTAGACATATCAATAAATCAATAAATGAATATAAACAGGAAATTTAGTTAAATAAATTGGATAAATTTTACACCTGAAAACACATCAAATTACATTAGGGTCAATGGGATCTGAGGTTTTCAATCCCCCAAAAAGGGGCGCGGCCTTGACGTTTGGCGAAGTACCCGGATGTGCCGGTCGTCTCTATTCCAGGGAACAAACCATTCTGATCCGGATGCCATTCAGGCCAGAACCAACACATGTCCGCTTCAGAGTTGGCTGCTGTCTGGTATTGTCCTATCCTTACTCAGGTAATAACAGTGGCGTGCGGTCACATGTTCCCAGGGGCCGCTTGATTGTGCTTCAAATTCACCCGATTAACAATCAAACAATTTATTGACTGAATGACCTTGAATCATTGATCCATAATAAGAAATGATAATGAAAAAAATGAATGCCTATTGCCAAACTTATACAATTGACACAACATTGGTAGGATGGAAACATAAATACAAAAAACCCAAACTTTCGCTGACTTGGTCGCATTTATTTTCGCCATCACTCAGTTGTGCATCGTACCCAACAACGCTATTTAGCCGTGGCTACCTTCAGAACACAGAACGGATTCTCGGGGCTTATTGCTTAATGAGGCTCGCTGACTAATTAACGAAAATCTGTGCTGTTTCTCGAGCTACGCAAGCGTAGAAATTATGAAGACATTGATGTTTTATGTAGTAATTTATGTGCAGAAGAAAATGTCTAATAATTTTAAGGTGTAATTTATAACAATGCTATCAAAAATAAATTAGACCGTCATCGGTTCTACCAATTAGTCTGAGCAACTGTTGCTAACCGGGAGAAGCAAACTGCGAGAGGTTCAGGTTATTAAGCAGTGAAAGGTGAAGTTACTGCTGGAATTTGTCCTGCCGACAGACCGCAACTGGGTAAAAATAATAATACTAATAATAATAGTGATGTAAGAAGAAGATATTTTTTCTTTAAGCTGAATCTCAAAATTGAAATTCAATGTAATGACATTTCATTGAACAATTCAGTCACCAACTTGAAAAACGGGAATGGAAAATGCTAAGCTTTTTCCACTGATTTCATTCTGCAGTAGAGGCTTTAATCTGTGGTCCTGCTTCAGTGAGTTCTTCAGGAAAACAGGGCCTTGGTAAGAGCCTCTAAATGGGGTTGAAGTAGGCTTCGGCCTTTTAGCACGACCGAGGTATCTCCCGCCTCGTGCTCTTGCTTCCTCCAAAATGCCTCAGTGCTCCTTCTCAGAAATGCGTTGCTGGGAGCCGCTAAAAGCTTGAGTGAAGCAAATGATTTGAGCGAGTCTTAAAAACAACAACAAACATTCGCACACACATGGGCAAAACACAGGACTACATACAAACGCACCAAACAAAACAGCGCGAAAGAAAAAAAGCACGGACATCCAGCCTTGTTACAGAGATTGTCTTCACAGTGACTTCCACAGGGCCATTTTCTTTTCACGAACAAAAAGCTGCGACCCTTACCTACTTCGTTCGGTTTTTCTCTCCACGTTTGTCTGTGTGCAACTGCATAACAGGGAGTAACATCACGTCGCTCTTATCCCGGCCCAAATTTTCTTTTCTTTTTTTCTTATTACTGAAAATGATGGCTTATATAATGCTCATACTCAGGACTGGGATAATTGTACTCAGACCCATTATGCTGCTCTCAAGGACGGGCCTGTGAGCTTCCTTCTGCTTTCAGCATCTTTTTTAACATTTCATTTTCTGGGTTTTCAAGTACACTGGCTCTGTCCTTTGGAAAGAATACAGAACATCGGCTATGCTCATGGAACATTTTCCCTACACTCTGCCAGTCTCGGAACAGCTCCATCGCCAAATCGATGTAAAGGTTCTAGATAAACATGGTTAACAAAAAATGGTAGCAACAACAATAATACAAATATTATGCTCTGCTTCACTGCAGAACCTTTGAGTTTTCACTGACCTGGAGCCAAAATGTCTTACTTGACGGACGTATTACTAGATCAAAATGAAAAATTAGATGTGATTGATTTCACCTTTTATTTTGAAAAAAAGATTTTCTTGATTTAGGCGGTTAGCACTATTCAAAACCTTTTCACTACCATTTATAGATTGTCTTTAATGTGTCCATTTTAATTGCCTGTTAATTCTATTTTACCATGTCAGCCGAGTGATGTTTTTTTAGGAGTGCACTCCAGTACAATTAAATGCTCAATTAGGTGGAAATCTGGCAAGTTCAGCAAGGAACAATTGCCACCAAGGCTACCACTGATCTCAGCGACCCGAGACATCTGTTTTTCTAAAGAAAATGAAAGAAATACAGTTGCATATTTTTCACGTTTAATGTCAGCTCACTCAAATCAACAAGAGGCGGGTCATGCCTATTGCACGATATTTTGAATTTGTAATGTTCAAAACAGATTTTTTCTTTCAATGCGCACATAATTTTTGCTGTTCCTGAGAAAACTGCTGGCTGTGCCAGTACTGGCAAGTCTCAGTAAAAGCACTGGTAGAACACTGTGTTGGCTAGACCCAGCTGCGGGTGGTGGTGTTGTGTCCAGTCGGGGAAGTGAAACCGGTCACTTTCAGGGGCCCAAGAGACTGTCTGCACTCGACTATCTCCCCTGGATTCATTCACTTTCTCCAGGTTGGCGATTGCGCGCGGTATATGATATAGAATAAAAGCTCCTACAGGGCCTACAATTTTCCTCTGTGCAGTCAGTTCAGTTTTTGCACTTTGGGCGAAATTGAGGCTTGCAGGATACTTGCTTTAAGAGCGAGTGGATTTTAAATTGCGATCACAATTTCACCTTTTAAAGTTCTCCCTCCCTCGGCCACATGCCCACCTTATTGTTGAAGGTAGTTCCCCCCCAACACTATTTGGCCGGCTGCTGTGGTCGAAAAGTGCACAAGCTCAGAACATAAAGAAACCCTCCGCGTGCACCGGCTCTCAGAGTTTTTATCCCCACCCCCCCCAAGAAAATAACCCTCCCAAGGGCGAAGCCTCTTTTGGTTGCGATTGTCGCGTAAGGAAGGACCGCAATGAGACCAAACTGCAGTGCACTGCTGAACCTCTCAATCCTCAATTGTAGCTAAGAGCTTGCAGCGGACAAATTATATTTAGCATTCAGCTCGGAAAAAAAGGATTGTTACGCCTGAGTGGGAGCTGTTTCTTTGGACAAAATGCACAGGGTTTATATCACTCCATGCCTGATGAAATAAGTGTGCTTGGCCGTATACTTTTGGTTAGCAGTAGGATTTTTTTTTTTTTTTATTCACTGAATGCACTGAATTCTCTGTAGCTTTATTGTGGTCTCGTTATGTCGCACGACAGAATTCTTGCATGTGTGCACATAATTATAGTTATATTGTCATGTAGTTAAAGCAATTTTTCCTTTTATTTATTTATTTATTTATTTATTTAGTTTCTGCTTCATTAATATGAAACCAAAGCACTTGTAATTGGGCTTTATAATTTGAATGGTGATACTGGTATCATGTTATTACTAGTTTTTCTATACAGTGTCCACATATAATTATTAAAACAGAAATAATTCCTGTTGTTAACTGGATCAGATATGAGCTATAAATACTTAAGCAGCACAAGTTTCTCTCTGTCAAACTGGCAGTGAATTAAATGCAACCACACTTCGTGCGACGAACAATGTCATGTCAACAAGCGAAAAATAAAATTGTGCAATAAGGTTAATTTGGCTGAAATGTTTCCTGCTTTTGAAGAGGGCTTGCATTTATACACTGGCAGCTGATGTGCTCTCCTCTAATTTCTTGTGACACTCAAAATTCCCAAAGTTTCATCTGAGGAAGGGCGAACATTAAGTGCTATTTATGAGTGCATTATTATGTGCCTCTTAACAATGTTGAGTTTAATTTGGCAGAACATTCAGCAGTCTTTCCCCTACCACATTTAATTGTGTTATGAACATAACTTTTACCTTGTTTATTTATTTTTTTACTCTTTTTTTTGTTTGGGAGGTTGTATTAACAGTGATATAATTTCTACATGGTTAAATTAACAATTAGTCATTAACATGTCCTGGAACAAAAGATAAGAATCTGGCATTTAATCATGTATGAGTTCATATTCTATCTGTCTGTCTGTCTGTCTGTCTGTCTGTCTAACTATCTGTTGATTGGTCTATCTATGTCTATCCATAGATAGATAGTCCATATATAAGCGTGTGTGTGTGTGTATATATATATATATATGTATATATATGAATTTGTCCCAACCATTACGCCACTCAACGCAGGTGTGATAAGAAAAAAGCTTTTTTTTGTGCATTAGGTTGCTAAGTCTATTGTATTTGCTTCAACATGAATCCAACAGTCCATATCATTTTTCTATAACTTGTATGCTGCAACAAGTACAATCTTTTCTTTGAGACGTTTGTTACGAGCCAGCGTGCTGGGGAGTTTCTGCAGAAGTGCGCTGTCCATTTCACAAAATTAATACGGGGAGAGATTAGCCAGATAGAGATAAAAGAATGCTAAAATTGCTTATTGTTGTTCTGCCCGGGGAGTTCACTCAGTGGGTGACCGGATGTCTTATTATATCTTCTGAGCTGATCTCCAATCAGAGAGGCGGAGTAAATCCCGCGCAGCTGCTGGCAGTGCGCTGCAATAGGCCACCCCTGCCGGCGACACAGCCAATCGGGGTTACCCGTGAAAGGACAACAGCTGCTCGGGGATTAAGTGTCCACCCAGCCTCTGGTTACACAAGCTAATTGAACACATTCAGGCACTCGCCACACAGCTGGGGGGGGGGAGAGAATCTGTCCAATGAGCAGAGAGAGAGGGGGTACACTGCTGAAGTCAGGGGGTGCTCATTTTCTGGTTTCTTTTGCAGTATTTTTCTCAGGAACTGGAATAACGAGGACTTTCAAATTTCTTCCAAACTAGATTTGTAGTTCTTTCCGCAGGGCTGTGCGGCTGTTTTTAGTCCTGTGCTACAAGCAGTACATTCCTGCTCTTAATATATTTGCTTCCACTTTTTTTTGTCGTTTTACCTCTGAAAAGTACTTTGTGCACAAAAATGTATGTAAAGTCCAAAAGGCTAATTTCAACTCAGAGTTTTTTCAATGCCTCTGGCTGTCCTGGACATAAATCTTGTTCAGTGTGAATGAATGAAACTCGCAGCATGTGTGCGCAGGTTTTATGTGCTTATGATCAGAACGATACGAGCATTAGTCTGGGTCCATGTGACGCTGGAGGCAGCCTATCACAAGCACCACGGCCTTAAAATCCCATTCCAGCCGGGACACTAACGTCAGATTTATCCATTTATCACAGAATGACGCGTGTTTGGTGGTGATTCCGTTTGAGCGATGCTCTGGAACAATCTGAGCAAGCGTGACTCTCTCAGTCTTTGGGATCAGAACCCCCCTGCAGCAGAGCCTAAGACATACAACATTTAAATGGACACGATATGAACAAATGCCGCTTACAATGGACGATGCAGCTTATGGAGGAGGAGGCTGGGGAGGTGGGGAAGATGAGATGCAGATCTGTGATAGGCCAGAATAAGAGAGGAGCAGAGAGGGCACAGAACTGGAGAGATGATTGGACGCTGCTTCGGTTATAAAGGCTCAATATTTGGGTGGGAAATGCTAAAGTCAAGAAAGATTGGACGGAAATAGGTTTGTGACGTAGACTGACTTCCATGCGGCCAGAACTAACGCTTAAGCACCACACTGTCCAGACGAGACTGTTAAGCTCTCTCCTCAGCCACTGTAGCTTGCTACCTGGACCAACTTGAAAGTGATTAATGCATTTATAATGTCACTAATGTCAAGGCACATTTAATGTTGATGTCAATGCAAATAACAAATAGTCATGTGCATAATTATTGGCATACTTCTGAAAAAGCTTATGCGTAAAGTTCGACCATATGAGAGAACTACAACCTTTTATTTCATTGCCTTTAGTCATACTTCAATACTTTTCATTAAATAATATCATTTTTTTTTTTCTTAAAAATGTAGGAGTCAAAATTATTAGCCTCCTTGGTTTACTATATGTGGACACCCCTTGCAGACATAACAGCTGAAGTACTTTCTTAGGATTTATGTGGAGGTTCGAGAGCAGGTTTTCTGTGATTTTTCCAAGGGACCATTCCTCCATGCAGAGATTTTCAAGACAATTGATTTTGTTGGGTTTGCACCTGTGGTCGTCCCTCTTCAGTTCAGACCACAGGATTTCAACGGAATTCGAGCCCAGAGACTGACACTGCCAGAGTAAAACAAAGGCGTTGTTTGTACTTGACCATTTCTGTGTAAATAACCAGATTTTTCCAGAATCAACTGACCAATTCTCAGTGCAATTCATTATTGATCTAAATTAGAGCCCCCTGTCCAATAGGGAGCAAACATGTCCAAAATATCAACAACCAGCCCCCTTATTTGGCTACATCTCTTTGTATACATTCCTCTTTTGCCATCAAAATTGGCGGTGGGGTGTGTGGCCAAAAGATTTAATTTGGGTCTAATCTGGCTATAAAGCTCTTAGGCACAGGTCCAATCATGTTTCACAAACTCCCAATGTTTGGTTTTTTCTCCTGTGCTGAGTAACTGCTTTCTTCATGCAACCCTCCCAAAACATTTCTAGTTATGGGGGTGGGTTTTTAAGGTAGTTTTTGAGACTTGACAAGCCAAAGATGCAAATAATCACTGCAATTTTATAGCCACTAGGTCCTTAATTGCCTCCTTTACCATCTCTCTCACGTCTGCAGGGACAACATGCGCTTGCATTCTCTTCCTGGCATGTTTGTCATTTTGTAGTTTGTGGATGTTTTCTTTAATGCCCTTACAGTGCCGAGTGGTGTGTTTAACCATTTATGTATTTTACAGTTAGGCATCCATTGCCTCACTGATGAAGTTTTATTACCCTCTGTCTCCGTTAACTAGTCTGTTTCTTTCGCTTTGTCTTTGGTGATAGATTATGAGAGGATTCGCACACATAATATGTTATTTTTAGACCTCATGTAACCAGGACGTTATGAAATTACACAGTATTGTCAATGTTGGACCAAGATGAACGAAAACAAAAAAGCTAATTTGCAATTACTTGATTCTATTCACAATTCATTTTTGAGGTGTCAATAAATCTTACACCAATGGCTATCATGAAAAATTAGATTATTTAATCAGCAACATGAGAGCATGAGAATATAGATATTAAAATAAATAAACCTGTCTGATTTTATCATGTGTTTGAAATTAACACATGGCTCAGTAACACTGTTGTTTACTAAGTAAAGTCTTTTTTTTTTTCATTTTTATCATAAATACCAATTTTTCTGATTGTAGGTGGTTTGTGCCTTATTTAACCTGTGTTGTACAGCCTTTTATATGACTTTTTGTATGCATTTATTGTACATTATAGTGCATCACTTTGGGTAAAATTGTTAGTCATACTATTCCAGTGAAATACTTTGGACTGTACTGTATACAGTTTATTTCACCCAAAGGATCAGAGGTCATGTCAAAAATTTGAGGTACTCAAATAGTGAGTCTACTAGATCTGCTAGGGATTTTATTTTTCCTGATATTTCGTTGCCCGGTTGTCGATTAGCTGGGGATCACTCTCACTTAATATTCCAAGTCTTTATCAATCCATTTGAGGATTTAATGAAATTAGAGCGTTCTTACCACAAATGATGCAGAAAATAAATTACATGGTCAGAGTGAAATCTTATGGCGTTTGTATTCTCTAATGTCCTCACAATTGTTGGAATCCTACAGTGCACTAACCGGCTGCGTAGGCAGTATATCTCTGTCCTGAATGCAGTGCCTTATAATTTGGTGAAATATTTCTGTACATAGTCAGGGAATAAAATTTATTGCTGTGCTTTATCAAGGTTTCTTAGCCGCTCTTTGAAGCAATTTGCTGAATTTTTTTTTCATTCAACGAATTCAAGCGTTGAATTGGCGATTTCACAATTTTTCTGACAGAAGAAGACTTTTCTGACAGGTAGAATTACCTAAGCCAAAGGCTTTTGAAAAAAATGTGCATTAAGTGCTGTGACGACACTGTGAAAATTTGGGGGATTCGGTTTGATGGGATGTTTTCACTGTCCAGGGTGTGATTTCTATTGGCTATTTTTAATATTTGTGTTTATTTATGAGGGTGGTGTGGCAGTTTGGCGCGGCAACATTCACTTCTGTGTTTACTCACAGTATCTTCCATCTCCAGCCGCTCTCCAGCTCTCCTGCCGCTCGGTAACGTGGCTCCTATGAAAGCAGATGTGCGCTGCCGGCCTGACCTTGGTTGTCATGGCTACCAGGCACACAGAGTTGCATCCACTGCCTGCCGGGAAACACGGATCCTGCTAATTGCGGTTGTCACGGCAACATTGCGACTGATGTAATCCTGGCAAAGGCCAGCGATCTTAAACGGATCATGGTTTATGGTGGCCCATTCCTTTTCGGCCCGGTCACAGGCAGGACGCAGACGAGAGCTCGCAGCCTCCGAGCCTCGGGGGGTTAGCAAAGTGACAAGACCAAAGGTCGGAGCCTCCCACCTCCTCCCAAGCAGCGCCTTTTGTTCGTCTGTGACGTTCCCTAGGCTTTCTCTGGCAAGAAAGAACCGGACTGAGTGCACAGGAGATGACCTCCGAGTAACGCAGCATGGTGGAGGTTGCCGGCTTCAGGTTTCAACTGCTGATACAAATCAGCTGAACGTCTTTTACAGCAGATCAACAAGTGCTTCTCTGCTCTGAGGGAATCAGTTTAACGCAGGAATGTGCACTGCCAGTCAAAAGTTTTTGCAAAACCCAATATTTTCTGTAACTGTGACAATTTTTATATTTTGTTCTTGTGTAATAGTCTCATATTGGTTGTATGACAGAAAGGTTGGAAAACTGAAGCCCAATGTATAAATCATGTATACGTACAACAAAACATATTAAGAAAAATCAGGATCAGTCATTTTGTCAATATTTAAGTAGATCAGAAACGATGGTCTTATCTGGTGCCTCTCATACCTCTCCTAGAGGACCACCTGTCCTGCATGTGTTAGATCTCTCCCTGATCCAGCACAGGTGATTCAAATGATCTACTCATTATCAAGCAGATTCAGGGGGTTGATAGCGAACTGATCATTTTGATCGTCTGTGCTGGATTCCTTGTGGATTTTTTTTGTAAATTCATTATTTGTTATAAAAAGTATTGGGTTCCAGTGGTTTCTTTGTTGTAAACATACATGTAAGATAAAGACTTGACGAGATCTTAGGGTGTGCAAAACCTTTTGACTGGTAGTGTATTATCTGGGTTCTGGTTGGCTGATTTTATCTCAGAAATCTGGTGTGTTTATACTTGATTATTCTTAACAAGTTTGGTAGATGAAATCATGAGGAATGCTGACCATTTTGCGGCAAATGAAGGCCCGGAGAATATTAGGCAGGGGGAATGTAACCCCTCTTCTCTGGTCCTGTGCATTGCGAGCAATAACTCTACATCATCTCTGTGTTTATAGTTCTCCTTTCTCCTCCATCCAATTATAGTTGAAGTGTCCCATAATAAATGTTTTAGTATTGTAACAAAATTTCTAATAAAACCTTATTTTGTTTCTGTCAAGCAGAGGATGTGAGCTTGTTTTAAGTTACTGTTTGCTTAACCAGTGAAATTTTCTCATTCCCATGGCAAATCATGACATTTGATAAACTCCCTTGCTTCTCTGGAGAGATGACGATACTTGTTGACATTGTCTTATTTTTGGATTTTGCAATGAAATATTGAACGCTGTCTCGATCGAGCACGCATTAGTCTCAGGTGTTCACTTCATATCTCATTCAGCTACAGCAGCCTGGTCCACTCTGCACATCAGATTTGGCCGCTGGGTTCGAATCAGACTTAGTAGCACATCAATGGACTTACATGTGCGTCAGCTACATAGACTGTTTCGGTGCCCCGCCCACCACAACCAGGCCTTCAACTAACAATTGAAGAGCCTAGTGCTAAAAGTGCTGAAGTCACATTTTCATGCACCGGGAGGTAAGGCCTGAAAAACGTCTTTTATAGTTACCTAAGCCCACTGCCTTAATTTTCTCACGATGCTCATTTAGTGACTTAAGTACTCTTAACAGTGGGGGTCTTCATTTATAGCCTCGGCTGGACAAACACAACATGTTTTTCTGCTGAACTTGAATTGTCCAAAATGTGACTTAAGTACTTTTAGCACTCAGGCCTTCAATTTCTCAACATTAGGGAACGCTCTCGTAGATTATCTACCGCTGTTGTAAAAGGAAAAGGACGTTTGAGATGAAAGCGGGTGCCAAAGCGTGAAGCCTTTCGGTCGGTGAAAATGTCTGACCGAGAAGGTGTGCCATTCTCAGTCGGACGCTGGTTAAGCAGTTGCACTTTGAGCATGTCTGCTCCTGTGGAGCGTGAGAACACAGGAAGTAACCGTGTCTGAGCCTCAGCCCTGCGCCTGGCCGGGCCGAACAGCACCATGGCCGCTGATTATCAGATCTGGGCACTGCGCACAATCCCAGTAATGCTGGACAGGGCTACGGCACGACTGCTCCCCGATCTGCACGATTACACCGTGAGGCTGCCTCTTCCTTTTTTTTTCTTTTTCTTCGTCTTCTAGCCGAGATGTACCCCCAGTTGCACCTCTGAAATAAGACGGAGAGTTAAATGGCACAATTACACCCCGCGGTGTGTGCTGGGCTCTTAAGGGCTCACAGGACATGAATTACCTGGAACAGAACATGTGTAAAACAAGAGCAGATCAGGGCTAGAATATTATGTGAGTGGGAGCGGAGCTGCAGTGGAACATGATGAGAATAGATGCAGAACAGAAGAAGATTATGAATGGAGTAGGAGCTAATATTGCACTGAACCAGGCATGGATCCGAGGGGGCTCTTTTTTTAAGAAGTGAAAAAAAAAAGATTTGTTTTATTTTTTAATTTAACCTTTATTTAACCAGGGAAGTCCCGTTGAGATTGAAATCTCTTTTTCAAGGGAGCCCTGGAGGGCTGAGGTGGGGAGGAAGAGGACAAATTGCACAGCCAATTAGATCAGGGGATGATTGGTTGACAGGTCGAAAGAGCCAGGTTGGGAATTTAGCCATGACACTAGGGAACCCCCTACTCTTGTCGATGAGCGTCATAGGATCTTTAATGACCACAGTGAGTCAGGACCTCGGTTTAACGTCTCATCCGAAAGACGGCGTCTCCTTCAGTACAGTGTCCCCGTCACTGCACTGGGGCATTGGGGATTATTCCACCAGAGGGAAGATCGCAACCTACTGGCCCACCAACACCTCTTAAAATTATTGGTTGGTCAAAAAGATTTGAGAAACTTGACAGGCCCCCCCCCCCCCGCCCCCCGTATAAGCTGTAATTGCATGTTAAGTATTGTTTTCCAAATTAAATATACCGCTAACTAAATTATTAACTAACATTGAACTAAGAGGCATAGCTTTTCATGTTAAAGCTGGAGTGCAGGACTTTTACAATCAAGTGAACGATTGTTACAATCAAGCCATTGCCAAAGGAGTTCACACAATGCTGATTAAGCCTGTTATGTACATCCCTCTGTATTTTGCGGTAGATCCTAGTTTTTAAATTTGGTGTTTGCGGTGACATTCCCACACTGGAGCACCTGTAGTGCTATGGTTTACATCAACCAGTCCAGCACTGACTGGCTTGCCAAAGCTGAAGGGATGGAGCAACCGTCGTAACAGAGTCGGCCACGGCAACTAGGATCATGGCAAAAAAAACCTAAGTCGCCTGAAAGAAAAGTTTTTAATGCTTCAGACAGAAAGACAGTTGATGTTCAGAGAAAGGATTACAGTAAAAAAAAAACCAGCAATCGATGGCGAGGACAAACACAGAGAGCTTTCACTCGTTGGAGAGCGCTGAAAGAAGAGAAGGGGCCTCAGGGCAGACATGTATGTCACATTTACCAGTCTTAGACAGGTTGGTATTTGAAAAATATTTTGAAAAGGCTATTTCCGTATTATTTTATAGCTGTAAAAAAGAAACGTAGCTTTTGCTCAAATTTCTGAATAGGTAACCCGTCAATGAGCAGCTACTGGGCAACAATGGGGAACAAATAACTTTAGCTGATTATGATTAATCGTAAACTCAGTAGAAACTGACTGGTTGTTGAAAGGGCACATAGTAAGTGACAATCCAGTAACTTGCACACTCAAAGCAAGGGGCATATATACGTCATGCGCACGTAAGGGAATAGGGTGGACAGATACATCACACCCGGCAGGGGAGGCATACCAGGTGTGAAAACAATTAAAGAAGACTATATATAAATATATAATGATGTAGGTGAATACTATCAATGCATATTTTACATAGGCTGTGGTTTGTGTACAATTGAAATGAAAGCATACCCCCAGAACGAATACCACAAATCTTTGTAGCTTAAAAAAGCCTCTCAAATGATTTTGGTGAACCCAGCCAACAAGGGCTGACAGAATAGCCAGCTCCTGTTCGTTTTCGAGCTGCATGTCACAGGTACACATTGCATCTCAATTGCAAATAAAAGCATTCGCTGTCCCTCCGTTCTTGGACAAGAATGGTCTTTGCAAGATTTCAAAGTCCGGACTTGGCATTCTTGGTATTGAGAAACACTTCATGTCTGATTTGATGAAAATCCCTCTGCTCCATCAGTTGATATAATGTGGACAAGATGTTTGTGATAGTGTGCTGGATGCACAGACAAACATCCGGAAAGCAGTATGATTCCTGCCCACTGTGTATGGTGGAAGTAGAATGAATACAAGCATGGTTTTGATACATCTGTGTTATTCCATCCTGGCCCTATGCAGCTCCTAGATGTAAAATTCTAATTTTATGCAGGGAAAAAAAAAAGCGCTAATTTTGTTCACAGCTTCCAGGTAATCGCATATGTACAGTCAAGGCATACAGCACTTGATTATTTAAATTACCCAATAATCCGCCAGCTTTTCATTTCCGTCACAATTTATATCTCTAGATGCCAGGAAATAGCATTTTTTTAGCCTCCTTTAGTCAGAATTTTCTGGGGGATGAGAGGTGACACCAGGTCCCCCGCTGCATTGTCAGCACTGGCCCTTGGCAGTTGCGAGCTGCACCTTTCTTATAATACTGGATCCGTACAGTAGTTGCAGAACAGAAAAGAATGAGAGCAGTACTACAGTCCAGCAAATTTATGACATTCACTGAACAAGAGAAGAAGAAGACTAGATGCTGAGGTAGAACAGATTTAGAGTACTTGTAGGACAGGAGAGGAATAGGATCATAACTGTGGAAGGACATGAGTAAAGTCAATGCAGTAATTGTAATTTAATTTTAATTGAATTTTTTTTATCGAAAAGTAATTGTAATTGTAATTGAACATTCTGTCCAGAAAGTAATTGTAATTGTAATTACAATTACAATCAATTGTAATTGAAAAAAGTAATTGAACCCGACCCTGAGAAGTTGGACCAAAATATATTGGGAGTAGAGTCAGATTAGGACAAGTTAAGCATCAGTTGAGCAGAGACACGAGCAGGCAAATCAAACTGAGGAAATTTAACGTGTCCCCAAGTGACTGGCTATAAATGACAGCCCTGACATCTCACATCGCCTCCTGCACTTCGGCTATAATCAACTCTGAGGTATATTTAGACGTCTGTGAAAAAAAAATAACGTGGAAAAAAAATGACATTTAAAAATGACACATTCTCAGCCAATTTCCATGTTCTTATTTTTAAATTTGATTAAGCAATTTGGATGTGCTTATCATCTTCACGGGAAAATAACTTCTGTAACGTAGCGGGAAGAGTTTTGAATTTGCTTTCTAGGTCCATCAGATTTTCATGGAACTTGACCTGCTAAGTAAGTCCAATGAAGGATATCTTTTATCTGATTAAGCATTTTGAGCTCTGGTTTCTTTCAAATGAATCACTTTGCCTGTTTTATTAAAGGAAAGCTCTGAAATAACTCGTACATATCCTATAGATTTTGTGAACATGTTCTCATCTCAACTTATGATATGGGGGAGGACGGGGTAAAATGAGCCATTTTTAACATTTCATGTTTTGCAACAGAAAAAAACTTGCATTAATTAACCCTGTAGAGCCTGACCCATGAAATAATAGCCAGGGAATTCTAAATTTTTGTAACTGAAGTATTTATCGGATCTTTAACTATTTTCCCCATAGACTTATCCCTCCCTTTTCCCATAATGACAGCAAATGATGACCTTGGGGGAGGCCAGGGAAAAGGTCCATTGATATACATTTAGGTGTCATATGTGGCCATTATGGGGAAAAGAGTTAAACAAAATACAAACCCAATTCTGAAATAGTTGGGACAAAGTGTAAATTGTGAATAAAATCAAAACGCAATGACTTTCAAATCACACCAGCCAGTATTTTACTCACAATAGAACAGAGATAACATAGCAAATGTTGAAACTGAGAAATTTTACAAATTTATCCACAAAATGAGCTCATTTCAAATTTGATGGCTGCTACAGGTCTCAAAAAAGTCGGGACAGGGGCCAGTTTACCATGGTGTAGCATCCCCTCTTCTTTTTAACACAGAGTGGAGGTGTCTGGGCATTGAGGAGACAAGTTTCGTGAGTTTAGCCATTGGAATTTGATCCCACTCTTGATTAATACAGGCTTCCAGCTGCTGGAGAGTTTTTGGTCTCCTTAGACAGACTTTTTGTTTAATTATGCGCCAAATGTTCTCAATCGGTGAAAGATCAGGACTGCAGGCAGGCCAGTTCAGCACACAAACTCTTCTACTATGAAGCCATGCTGTTGTAATAGCTGCAGAATGTGGTTTTGCATTGTCCTGCTGAAATACACAAGGCCTTCCCTGGAATAGATGTCATCTGGAGGGGAGCATATGTTGCTCTATAACCTTTATATACCTTTCAGCATTCATGGTGCTTTTTAAAACATGCAAGTGTCCCACACCATATGCACTAATGCATCCCCATACCATCAGAGATACTGGCTTTTGAACTGAATGCTGATAACAGGAGGGGTGGTCTTTCTCCTCTTTAGCCCGGAGGGCACAACGCCCATGATTTCCAACAAGAATGTCAAATTTGGACTCGTCTGACCACAGGACACTTTGCCACTTTACTACAGTCCATTTTAAATGAGCCTTGGCCCACAGAACACGGCGGCACTTCTGGATCATGCTCAACAATGGCTTCCTTTTTTTTTTTTTTTTGCATGATAGAGTTTTAGGTGGCATCTGTGGATGGCACGGCGGACTGTGTTTACAGACAGTGGTTTCTTGAAGTATTCCTGGCGGGCCCATTTAGTAATGTCAATGATAGAATCATGCCAGTGAGTGATGCAGTGGCGTCTGAGGGCCCGAAGATCACGGGCATCCAGTAAAGGTCTTTGGTCTTGTCCCTTACGCTCAGAGATTTTTTCAGTTTCTCTGAATCTTTTGATGATGTTATGCACTGTTGATGATGAGACCTTCAAAGCCTTTGCAATTTGACATTACATGAGTTGGCGCTGGTCCTGGCGACACGCAGCAGCAGTGTGTGAGAGCAATTAAGTGTCTTCTGTGGGAAAACTGTGGTTTTAACTGTGGTTTTTAACTGGTTTTAACAGCCTATTTTATTTTTTAAATGCTGGCTGTCTTATTTTTATTTTTAATACTGAGTCATCATGGATTTGATGGGCGTTCTTGTCCTAAACCTGTCTGCCATGGCTGCCCTGGCTGTTAACTTCCAACAAAGCAACTGAACTTACAGGCTCAGCTACAGCCGTGATTTTCTTATCCACTGCAACAGTTCGGTGGCGTCGATCTCACTTGATGGCATTCCGCCAGAGATCCAGTGGAACCAGGCTGGAGGTTTTTGCCCGGACAGGCTGACATCGGCAGGGGCGAGGCAAACAACGCTCCACAGACCCAAAGGCCGTCAGCGGACAACAGCGATGTGAACGAGGAAGCAAGGCCGGAGGGGAGGCGTCCGTCAGCGGCTGCGAAGACTTGGACTCCGCCGCCTACCGCTTCCCTCGATCATCTTGGGTAACGTGTGGTCTTTGAGGAATAAAATAGACGAACTCCAAGTGAATGTGAAGCATATGTCGGGCTTTAAGAATGTCTGTGTGATCGCTCTGACTGAGACTTGGCTTAAGAATTATGACCCGAACCAGGATTTTGAATTGACGGTTTTGGTCAGCCGTATAGGCTCGATCGTGATGCACAGAGCTCTGGCAAATCACTGGGAGGGGGCGTGTGTCTGTATGTTAATTCAAAGTAGGAGAATCTGTATGTAGTCCCCACATTGAACTCTTATCTGTCTCACTGCGATCATTTTATTTGCCACAGGAAATTCCACAGGTGTTTTTAACAGTGGTGTACATCCATCCCAGAGCTACCATGGCAGAAGCAGCGTCCTCCATTGCTAAACTTGTGCACCGATTTCAAAGTATTTGCCCTGATGCCCCACATTTTATCCTTGGTGATTTTAACACTTGCAGCCTGAGCCAGCATCTTGGGCATCTATACCAGTATGTTAAATGTCCAACCCGACATGGTAAAACACTGGATTTGTGCTATGGCACTATAAAGGGGGCCTATAAATCCTTTCCACTGGCTCCACTGGGCTCTTCTGACCACAGCTTTGTCCCGCTTGCTCCAATCTACCAGCCGGTTCTTAAGAGGGGGAAAGTTGAGTGCAAAGAGGTTGCTTTGTGGACATAGGGCGCTGTTCGTGAACTGAATGGCTGTTTGTATTATACAAATTGGGATGTTTTTAAAGACTCTTGTACCAATTTAGATGAGCTGACCCACACTGTGGTTAGCTATATTACCTTTTGTGAGGAGATGATTATCCCTAGAAAGACAATTACAGTGTATCCTAATAACAAGCCTTGGGTCAGTAAATCCCTTAAGAATTCCCTCAACAGGAAAAAAATAGCTTACTACCAGGGAGACATTACACCACAAAGGGAAGCCCAAAAGTTGGTGAAAAGGGAAATTAGGCGGGCCAAAATTCAGTACAAGGACAAGGTACAAGATGAACATAGGAGTGGTAATTCTCGCTCCGCTTGGAAAGGAATCAAGTCTATGGTGGGAATCCAGGATAAGAAGAAAAAAGTGTCTCATGCTGACAAATCTGATCTTACCCTGGCAGAAGAACTAAACCAGTTTTATTTGAGATTTGACCCTAAGGACTTTTCTGACGAACTATCGGCATTCAGGGCCGCTCCAGTGAGCAGTCGGATTCAGATAGATGAAATCAGTGTGTGGAGCACTTTTGAAAAGACTAACGCTAGGAAAAGTCATGGGCCTGATGGCATCAGTGGTCAACTACTTAAATCTTGCACCCCATGTTTAAGTGATATTTTCATATATATTTTTCAGTGGTCCTTGTCACTCAACAAAGTTCCCTCAATATGGAAAGAGTCCATTATTGTCCCAGTGGCGAAGGGACCCTCACCGAAGACATTAAATGATTATCGTCCTGTGGCCCTCACCTCAGTGTTGATGAAGAGTTTTGAGCGTATGGTGAAAAAAAGCTTGCTTTCTATGGTACAGACAGTGATTGATCCACTCCAATTTGCCTATCAACCCAGGAAAGGGGTGGAGGATGCTGTGGCGACATTGTTGAATTTTGTTGTCAGCACCTGGAGGGTAGGAAAACACATGCACGCCTATGCTTTGCTGATTTTTCATCAGCCTTTAACTGCATGCAGCCTCATGTTCTTGCTCAGAGGCTGTCAAGAATACCCAGCATTGATTTTGGAACCATATGCTGGTTAGTTGACTTTTTTGACAACGAGGCCGCAGAGAACTCGTGTCAATGAAACCCTGTCTGAGACCCTGTTGTGTTCCACAGGCTCGCCCCAGGGGTGCGTCTTGTCACCTCTATTGTTCATGCTTTACACTAATGACTGTAGGAGCATGTTCGAGTCAAGGTTTATAATAAAATTTGCTGATGACTCTGTGATTGTCAGCCTCTTGCAGGACCAGGAGCTGGGCCATGGGCCTGTCCTTGACTATTTTGTTAGATGGTGTGATGACTCTTGCCTGACTCAATGTGTCAAAAACAAAGGACATGATTCTTGACTTCTGTAACAATCCACCTGTCATAGCCCAAACCTTTCTCAAAGACACAGCAGTGGAAATAGTCAGTCAGTATAAGTATTTAGGCACCATCCTGGACAATAAACTGTCTTTTAAGGCCAACTCAGATGCCATCTGTAGGAAGGCAAATCAGAGGTTGTTCTATTTGAGGAAACTGAGGTGTTTTAACGTTGATCAAAAGCTTCTTAAAATGTTTTATTCATCTTTTATTGAGTCCATTTTAACTTTTGCTTTGATGTGCTGGTTTGGTAGCCTCAGCATTTCAAATAAAAACAAGCTGAGGAATGTGGTCAAACTCTGCCAAAAAAACAACTGGTATTAGCTTGAATGATCTTGATTATCTGTATCGAGCCAGAGCCACTCAGAGGGTAAAGGCCATTTTGGCGAACCTTCTTCATCCTCTTCATGCAGAGTTTCAGCTTCTCCCATCAAACAGAAGGTACACTTTCCCCTGTAGGGCCAAATCAAACAGGTATCTTAAATCATTTGTCCCATCTGCTGTTAGGCTTTTAAATAACCTGTAGGTGAGCTTGTTGGGAACATTGCACCCGTTAAACTGTGATGACTGTATTTACTGCATTTATTGTATATTGTTATGTAAGATTTATTTATTGTGTTGTTGATATGTGAGAGATGCATGTTGTTACTCCTGTTGCAAACCAAATTGCCCTTCGGGGACATTAAAGATTTTCAAATCAAAATCAAATCAAATTGACGTTGAGGAACATTGTTTTTAAAGTATTCCACAATTTTTATTTACACACGCCTTCGCAGGTTGGAGAGCCTCTGGCCATCTTTACTTCTGAGAGACTCAGCCTCTCTAAGACATCCCTTTTATAGCCAATCATGTTACACACCTGATGTCAGTTAATGTAATTACTTGCCATATGTTCTTTCAGCTGATTCTCTTATATATAAATTGCTTTTTCAGCCCTTTTTTGCCTGTGTCCCAACTTTTTGAGACCTTTTGCAGCCAGAAAATTTGAAATGAGCTCATTTTGTGGATAAAAATGTAAAATGACTCAGTTTCGACATTTGAAATGTTATTTATGTTCTATTGTAAATAACATATTGGCTCATGTGATCTGAAAGTCATTGCATTTTGATTTTATTCACAATTTACACTTTGTCCCAACTATTTCAGAATTGGGGTTGTATAAAAAAGAATTTGAAAAAATAATTTGCGTATATGAAATTAATTTAGTATCATATGTGTATTTTAATACAGTGAGGCCAAGTTTCAAAGACTGGTCTCACTGCAGTAAAATGGCTACTTTGGGGACTACAGTAAGTACCATTAAGGCCCACTCAGCACCACCGGCTCCTTTTGGATTTCAAGATAACTAGAATAAGCAAGCCTGCATTACCATGCAAATCTGGTTCAGTTCAGTTCAGTTCAGTTTGTAACAGATTAAAACTGTTATTCTAGCTGTCCTTAGTTGTGGATGATACTAAAAGAACTGTTCCAATCCATCCTGTTTTTTGTTACCCCTCTGTTGAGGTACCTAGCTCGAAGATTTAATGCTGAAAGGTGGAGATAGGAATGCTGCAGTCCATTAATTAGTCAAGAGAGAATCATGACTCTTGCTCAACCGATGACGTCTCCATCCAGTGACAACTCCGGCTACATTTAAGAGTAGCGTCTGCGGTGGAAACACAAACCTGATATCGGGTTTATGAACAGGTTCATACAGGTTACCTACCGGTTCTAACTGTACTTTGCTGAAAGTTTTTGGTGGAAACGTGGACTAAGTTGCTGCCATGGGTGTTCCACATGGGTGTTCTCACATAAATTGACAGAGGTGATCTCTTGGTCATGTAAAGACTAAATCCCCCAGTTGTATCCATCAGCTAAAGGATTTGCTATGCATGTACATTTTGGGATGATTTAAAGGTTGAGAGAGTTAGCTCAAGGGGTAAATCATTCCATAGGAGAGGAGCTCAAGTGGAGAAGTTTCAAACACAGACCAGATTTTACAAACAAAAGCGTAAATTTTGGAAGAAAATGCACAAAAAAAGTAATGGTTCTGAAAATGGCATAGTAAGTGAGCAAAAACCTTTGTATTTTTATACGTACTTGAATACAAATGCAATTTCAGTCAAGACACCTCACTTATTCAAAGACAAATCCATTTATTCAGTATCATGCATTAATTTGGTTTGGGCGTTGAACTGGTCTGTTTTGGGTAGTCGGAGCACTTACTCGTGCAGACCCTGAATGCAGGGAGGAGCTGCATCTACCAGATGAGAAATGACATCGAATCCACCGTGTACATAAAGCAGATCTAAACACCAGGTGGAGGCTCGGGCGGTGGAGGGTGAGCAGCAGGGCAAACAGCAGCAGCAAAGCCTGAGACCAGCAAAGAGCAGCAAGCAGTACAGCAAAATTTTGACTTTTTTAAGCGTTTCATAACAATGTAATGTCTGATTGGTGGGTGTGTGGTGTGATGTGTGGAAGTGTGATTGGAGCGGGAGAGAACACGTGGTCTATTTAAGTCGACCACGTGACTGCAGTAAGAGTTTCCCGACTGAACTGCCGAGCACATTTCATTCGCGCTGCCAATTTCTTCCATGACATTTCCAAGTTTTAAAATTGAAATTATGCTCGACTGTCAATCTCTGCTCGAAATGAACAGATTTTCCATGAAAGGTTTTTGCGATGAGATGCACTGCACCCTCCTTGTGGTTTTTTCTTTCATGATTTCAGTCAAATTGCTTTACATTCATATCTTCAGCAGAGTTTTCAGACACTCGCCCTTTTCTTAACTATTCTGTCTCCACTGGCATCACACCGCCGAGAGTCACTCAGAGTGAAGTCTCACTTGCAGCCGCAAAGGGCACTTTTCACTATGGGGAGGGTATAAATAGCAATGTTCACAATGACGTCGATGTTTTGACACGAGGTTGGCAAAAAGGCTCATCTTACACTTGTAGACCTCAGTCTCTAGGTACTTAAAAAAACATCTAAAATAGCGATGCCAGTCAGTTGTGTTATAAGTTGCGCCAACAGGTTTGCTAAGAGTTCAAGAATCACGTTTTAGAGGAATTCAAGCGAAGAACCAAAGAGGCTACTTGCCGTGTTATTTATATCCTGATCACGCTTTCTGCCAACTGCCAAACTGCGCATGTACAACTATGACATCTTTGTTTGTAAACAGTGAACATCGCTATTGAAGTAGAAACTTTGGGACGCCTAACCCTCTGTCCACCAGGAAATGGGGAAGTTGTCTCGATGGCGACTGATAGAGGTGTTCAACAGGCAGAATCACCTTGCTTTGGGTAAGGGAGAGTTGGGAGGTCAGCAACGATGCAGGCTTGCTGTGGGAAGATTTTATAGTCCACTCCCACTTCGTGCTATCTGGATTGAGAAAGACTTCACCATGGCGGTCTCTCCTTGTGACCATGGAAACGGAGGAGGGGTGGGTTGGGTGAGGGTGTAGTGGGTGCTTTGGGATTGAACCACTTTGTCAACATTTGTGATTACCCACAAGGCACTGGGAAAATAAGTTCCCCCTTGTCTCAAAGCAAACATTGATCTACAGTTATGCATCTGCGCTAGACTATTGGAGATCAGTTGTGCCGGATTCCTGTGTGTACTTAAACCTCTGACACTCTATTAGTTTCGGTAGAAATAACAGATGGGATGTTGAGCCCACACACTGG
Organism: Gymnothorax javanicus; assembly: GCA_029692085.1. NCBI lineage: Eukaryota > Metazoa > Chordata > Actinopteri > Anguilliformes > Muraenidae > Gymnothorax > Gymnothorax javanicus. Next base: position 8,034,333 of record CM056207.1, on the reverse strand, counting down.
TTTATAACCATATTGAATGCTGTCAGTCATATATGCCTGAGAGACTTGTACACAGATACTGTAGAGTGCTGCGGGCTGTATACGCAAATGCGCACATGAGTAGGAGACTGTGGCAAGTCCCAACAGCCCCACACACCCAACACATCAGCTTGATCCTAACGAAAATCAACTAAAAGGTTACTATAGTATACTATAAGAATTGTATAGTATTATATCGAGGGATGACTGCAATAAACAGTTATGTCCAGATGTTTTACATTGGACATAACTGTTTATTGCAGTCAGCCCTGATATAGTGCGGTTGTAGTGTTCTATGGAACATTTCACCAACTATGGTATTAGCATAGTTTTTTTGTAGTGTTATTTTATAAGCCATGATAGCCCTACAATATTTCAATAGTAATACTAAACTCTCTATAACGCATTCCAAAAAAGCATACAATTACTACAGTACTGCTGATAGTTTTTGGTGGTAATTTTTTATGGTATTCCTGTAGTGGTTTTTTGTAATGGGATGTGGCAAACCGGCTTGATCTGATGCCCTAAAAGCCTCATGAAACAACAAAACACTGTGCGCCTGTTATACCTCACAACCATATGTTCCACACCTTTTACCAAGGTATCTATCCAGATGTGCTACAAAGGATGGCAAAAAATTGATTCTAAATTATGCGAGTAGGATTTTGCTTGGCCTGGACTTTCCCCTCAGTAAATCTGGTGGAATTGCCTTCTATTTCAGGCTAACTTGCATGATTGGGAACCCGGTAACAAATGTGGGGTTATTTCTTGAAAGTGTGCAAACCTATATCTCCATACTTGTAATTGAAGATAGCCTGATGGCAATTAGCCATATCTGGTTTGATTTAGGGGAAGGAAATTTAATTTTACCAAGTAAGCATTCTTTTCTTGAAGGTGATTTTTTTTTTTTTTTTTTGTGGAGCAAAAAGGTTGCTTCATGTCGCCTTGGCATAGGCCCTCCGAAATTCAAATAAAATTGTTTGCTCCCGTGAGAATCGACATAGAAAGTTCTGGTGGTCAGTAGTGCACATGTGAGCACTAGCAAGGAGACAATCGTGACTGTGCTCGTGTTTGTGAGAACGGGCCTCATTGAACACAGGGTGATACTGTATATCAGCAAACCTTGAAAATGTTTAGGGAATGGATCACAAACACATGCACACATACACCCACACACACGCACACACACACACACACACACACACACACACACACACACTTGCACACACAATCCAGTTTCAAGTCACTGTGTTTTTCATTGGGACTAAACCATTACTGCGTTGCCATGGAAATCACGACCGTATTTACTAGGAAAATGAACGAGATGATGAAAAGAAAAACAGTCATTTCTGAAAACTTAATCAAGGAAGTATCACCTATTTCTGTCTGCGTTCACAACAGACCTGGCAATCAGGGCACGAGGCGATATTAAAGAGCAGACATGCGAGGCAGCACTTGCTGGGTCAGGATGCCTTATTATTCGGAGAAAAATGAGAGACAGAGAGGTCATAATTGGAAAAATGAATAGCACAGATTGGACACAGGAAGTAATGAGAGCCATCTGCTTGTGTGAGCTAACTTTGTAAGAAACCAGCTCTCACTGCAGCTCCCACATAAAGTTGTGACGCCGGCTTAGAGCTGAACAAAATGTGCACTTGCAATATGAAATCAAAAATAGTGCCACGGCACTATAACTCGCCTGGATACCTGGTTTAATCAATACACAGAATATCAATGAGATTACATCAAGGCCAGTTAATAAAGATATAACAAAATGTGGAAGACCTGTCATTGAACATGTTTTTTGGACCTACCTACTCAACTCATCCAATTTGAAGCAATAATCGGTGACGTATGAGGTGAAGTCACTTTTGCAATGTGGCCACCACCAGAACTATGTTTCAAATTAGGTTACCATAATAACTATGACTGAAGTCACGTCTTCATTCTAGAATTTTTTTTTCCCATGAATTTTGAGCATGTATTGAATCAGATTGAAATGGGGCAAACAAACTTTGGTGGCCATATTGGAATTTTAATTTGGACCTTCTGAATGAATTGAGGTGTCCTGATTGGCAAGAAAATGTCTAAAGTTTTAACTTCATTGATCAAGAAGGTCAAGGGAAGAAGATTTTAAAATATTAATAAAATTTATTGGCATTTCCTGATGACAGCGATTAAATGAAGGTCAAAATAAATTGCACAGTAAAAACCAGAATATTTGTCTTAAGTCTTGCAGTATTGTTCGTAAATACTGAACTTCAGCTAAATCGCTGCATAAATAGTTTACATGTGGGTCAAGAAGGAATTTTGAAATGGCCACTATGGCCTCCATATTTAAAATGTGATCAGAATGTCTTGAAAAAGCTTTGTTGTACTCAATGGAAGGAACAAGCGAACCAATTTTCAGCCTCCTTGGTGAAATAGCTTTGGGGAAGAAGGTTTTTAAAGATATTCATGAAATGTAGGGGTGCAGCCTTATAACCATGGCAAAATGAAGGTCATAATGGAACAAACATGAGAACCAAGAATTTACGTGTTGAGTCTACGTATTTAGTATGTGCACATCACATTTCAGCTTAATTGCTGCAGAAATTATTGTCAAATAACTGAAAATGGCATCTTCAAGATGGCTGCCGTGGTAGCCATATTCAAAATTTGATCAGAATGCCTTGAACAAACTTTGATGTTCTCATGGGTGGCAACATGCATGCCAAGCTTCAGCTTCCCTGTTAAAGTAATTTCAGCGAAGAAGATTTTTGAAGATATTCATGAAAAGTCAGGGGTGTGACCTTATGACAGAGGTGAAGTCAAGGTGAAAGTGAAACGTGCACTAAAACCTGGAATACATGTGTTGAGTCTTGGTACTTACTATGTACATATCACATCTCAGCTGAATTGCTGCAGGATGATTGATAAAGGAGTCAAAATAGCATTTTTAAGATGACGCCCGTGGTGGCCATATTTGTAAATACATTGTAGATCACACCATCTTGAATAAACTTTGATGTCCTCATAAGTAGGAGGAACATTTGTGCCAAGTTTCAGCTTCATCGGCCTAGTGGTTCCAGAGCAGAAGACGTTTACACATAAACAATGACCGATGACTGACATTCGACGACCGACGACGAGGAACAAGCAGGCCACAAAATAAGTCCACCGAACCTTCGTTCCAGGTGAGCGAAAAATCAGGCATCCAAGACAGTTAACAGTCAAAAAGAAGTTTCAATTCCAACATGGCCCACAGTATATGAATGTAAATAACTGCAGAATGAAGATGACTGTCTCTTTCCCCTAGCTACTTCAAATCCAATGTGCTCCTGAGCAGAGCCAAAAAGAAATATTGGTATGACAGTGGAGATGCTTCCCGTGATGGTTTCTTTCAGGATTAGCCTGTTTCTTTTGTTATTTAGGCATTATCAATGGATTATGTTTATATCTGATTAGCAGTCTTCATTAATCATTCTCAATGAAAATCATGACATATTCATGCTTCGAGCTCACACAGTAGTATCTGAATAAGGTTATTGAAAATATTGGTTCCATTATTTTGCACCAGAATATGCCTAACACAGTCCTGGCATGGTTTATCACCAACTGCTCCTTCCAAATATGGCTGCATAGGTTTCAATGACTAGATGTTCATCTTTTCAGGATTTAAGACATGGCTATATTACAAAAAAATTAAACAAAATGCATGAGTTGAATAAGAATTGAGTGCATGAATTGAAAGTCCCTAAACTGGTAATGAATATTCATTCATGGTACATGACTATCTATCATTAACTCTCAACTAACCCAGAGGGATATTCAGTCTTATTTACATAAATACTTGTCATTAAGTGTAAATTAATCAATTGCAATTTTCATTCTTAGAATCATGAATATCTGTCATGAAATGTAAGTGAACCTAATGGAATATTCAATTTTAATTATGCGAATATTGTCCATTACAGGGTAAATAAACCTCAGTTTGACAGTAAAGTACTCTCATTAAAAACAATAACAATAATTGTGTGTACGATAACCATGATAAATGGGATTGCTCCAAAACAAGAGCTGAGAACCACTGGTTTACATCAGTTATTCACTGAGAGTCATAAGGGAAAATTAAAATGACTGAATCTTCCAGTTATTGGTTAAAATTGCGTAAATACATCTATGTAACAAATTTTAAAGCCACCGATGTACAAAGGCTCATCAAGTATTTTTTAAATGAGCACACACATAATTACTGTGCATATATCTGGATGGTTTATTGAAGATGTAATTTTCCCTTTTTAGAACTACGTTCATTTTCCATGCAGGATTTTAGCAGGACCATTTGGAGCTAGATGTGGTATATCTCTCTTAAATCTGTTTTTTTCTATTTTTGGACTGTTTTAACATTTTGCAATGCATGGAAGAAAAGGTGCAAGGCCCAAAACAAACACAGCTGTCTTGATGAGGCGAGAAGCAAATTAATACCATGAATGTTTTCTGTAAAGAGTTAGACAGCTCATATAACTGACGAACTATCTTATATTTTGGCAAGATTATTGCAAAAACATTAATTTATCACCCATGTTCAATGATTATGCTCAGTGGGAATCATAACCACTCAAGCTGAACCGTCCGGAGTGTGAGGAAGTGAAAATAAGAAGAGAAATTGAATTTTCTTACTGTGTCTTAGTGCTGCCACCCCATGGCAGAACAGGAGACAGCATGTTATGTGGAATGCCTTAATCCAGTCATGTTTACTCATATTGTAAAGTGCATAAACAGTGATGCATCATCACTGAAATGATTCAGCTCAAATACTTTGCACCACTTAAAAATATCAGTGTCCTTCAGGAACAATTCAATCTGAAATCAACTGGTGACTAAACCCAACTTACTGTTCCTTCCTATTCTCTACTTAGGTTTACAAAAACATTCTGTGATGAAGCACATTTGCTTGACTCGCATTTTGCACTGCTGGACTTTTGCGCTTTTAACTTTACCAAAATTCAGCTGCTGCAAGGGCAGAATACCATGCAAGTATTTGCCAGCAATGAAGACACATCTTAATAAAAACTAATGAGCTTTAAATCATATTGACTGAAAAAGACATTACACACACGGCATCCCTCTTCTGTCAGCATTATTGAATCTAGCTGGCTTTTTGCCTGCTAAGTCATGGGAAGATGTTTTCAATTGGGGCTGCTGTGCTGGGAGGTGCATTTATGTGAGTTTTGGGGCTATAAATTGCTGCTCATATTATTTACGCATATATTCTGAGCACTTGTATGGATTTAAAAGTATTAAAAAGTCTTAAAATTCAGAGGTCTCTTAAAAAGTCACAAATTCCGTTTACCTTGGTCTTAAACATTTTTTTGGGACCGTCAGGAGGAGAACACAATATCTGCAGCCAATGTGATAAACTTTACTTTCGTCACTGTCATCCAATCAATCGAAAGGATCTAGTTTCCATAATGATACATTTTGGTTTCAGAACTATCGCCCCAGAATTTTAATGCTAGCAACCCATGCCAATTGATACTCACTCTGAAAAAATTATTGTAAAGCGAAACAGTCTTGCTACAATGCTATGAAGAAGCATTGGCCCCCTTCCCGATTTCTTCTACTTTTACATAGTATTCCACACTTAAATATTTCAGATCATCAATCTAATTTTACTGTCAGACAAGGATACCTGGAGGGAACACAAAATGCAGTTTTTAAACGATGATTTCATTCATTGAAGGAAAGAAGCTGTCTGACCCGACCTTGACCCATGTGGAAAAGTGCCCCTTCATCTAATTAATCATCTAATTAAACAAATTGATTCAATAATTGGGTTCAATTTCACTAGATAAACCCAGGCATGCTTACTGCCTGCCCTGTTGAATCTAAACATCACTCAAACAAAACTTGTCTGGCAGTCTTAAGCGGACAAAAAGCAGCACATGACAACATGATCTAAAGAAATTCAAGAACGGATGAGAAACAAAGTCATTGACATCTGCCTGTCTGGAAAGGGTTACAGGGCCATTTCTTAGGCTCTGGGACAGTGTTATCATGGTGAAAGCCATTATCTACAAATGGAAAAAATCTGATACAGTGGTGGACCTTCCCCTGAGTGGCGGGCCTACCAAAATTCATCCAAGGGTGCATTGATGACTCATCCAGGAGGTCACAAAGGGACCCAGACTAACATCCAAAGAACTGCAGACTTCACTTAATAAGGTCAGAGTTCGCAAGTCCATGATAAGAAAGAAACTGTGCAAAAATGGCATCCATGGCAGTGCAGCAAGGCGAAAAACATCGCTGACGAAAAAGAATTCGAAGGCTTGCCTCACATTTGCCAAAAAACATCTTGATGGCCTCAAAGACTTTTGGTATGATATTCTGGGGACTGAAAAGTCAAAATTTTTGGAACTTTTGGGAAGATATGGGTCCCGTTACATTGGCGTAAAAGCTAACGCGACCTTCCACAGTATGAACATCTCACTAACAGTCAAACGCAGTGGTGGTAGTGTGAAGGTTTGAGGCTGGTTTGCTGCTTCAGGACTGGGGCGTTCTGCCATAATTCACAGAACTAGGAATTCTGCTCTCAACCTTAAAACCCTGAGGGAAAATGTCTTGCTATTTGTCAATCAATGATCAAAAAAAATCAAACAATTATCTCTATTTGAACTTACAATCAGGCATGAGGTCTTGGTCAGCTTTAATCTTTGGTTTAAGGCAAAGATCAGGCTAATAGACAACTTTTTAGGTCATGATTTCGCTGGCTTATACAAATTGCAAGGAGGGGACCTGAATAACCATTGCGAGCCAACGAGAGCGCACTTCCACACATTGCTCTGTATGATGCAAGATGTTTAACCCCATAAAATCTAAGAGCTCATATTTGCGTCCATCAAACGCAGCTGCTTTATTCAAACCTATGAAATTTCAGGCCCGTTGTTTGTAATGTAATGGTCATTGTAATGGAGATCCCCAGGTTTCCAATAATAACAAGTATGTCCCACTTAATTACTGGTAAATCTGTATAAAATGATGCAAAAGATCCATATATTTTGCATTTGGTGTAATGCTGTTGCCATGAAAACATGGCCTTCTGGGTTTGAATATTTTTCTCAATATAAATGTGATATTGCTCCGATGCGCTGCAACCAGCAGATTCAATGTGTGATATTGTTCCAGAATATGAAAGAAAAAATTCACTCTCTGACTTTGAACCTACTGATGGGAAAACGCAGTGAAAAGTAAAAATGTAAGGGGTTCAGAGTCGAGTCTTTTCAATGAGAATGTGCATTAAGACCAGAGCTGGTCATGCTCTACGTTAACACAACTTTCCTTGAGCGGATAAGGTTGTAGATGTTTTGAGTGGTGGGCCAATATGATAACTCTTCCATTGCATCACCTAATTTTGGACATAATTCGAAAAGACTTGCTGGATAAAGGCGAAACATAACACTTTCCCATGAACTGTCAAAAAGGTCTTTATGGTAAGCATAATTAAAACAAGTTTATTCTATAATATGAAATTGAAATGCTGCGTGTCCTTTGGTTATTTAACTCTGCGGTGTCGACTGTATCTTCAGATTTTTCTCCGCATTTTTTGTACCCATACGCAGCGGCTTGATGGCACCTCGAGAGTGAGAGCATGAGGCTTGTTGTGGAGGCGAAATAAAATGCAAAGAATGGCCTTGCAAACATATAGAATTGATTTTTTTTATACTGGTTAGCCTTGCATTACTGAGAATTGCTTTTGACTTTGAAGCACATGTAGTCAGCTGAACTTCAGCAGCAAGCGATGAATAGGCCTACTGCAGTATAGGCGTATAAACACGCCGTTAAGGAAAATGGCCCTTTGGTGTGACTTACAATATGGGCATGTTTGTATGCTTCATGATAGAAAATGGGGTAAAAAAAAAAAAAAAACAGTAAAAAAATAAACTTGCTATGCAAAGAATATAAAAAAAAATACAGAAATTTTTCAGGTATGCTTTACTGTATGTATCAAATCAATTTTTCTTATTACGATTTGAAGAGAAGTTTCGTAAAAAATGTAAAATAGCACCACAGGTGCTGTAGCTCACCTAGATTGTTATCTGCAATATCTGCGCAAATGGCTACACAGAGGCTAATTCAAAGAGGCTACCATACATGCCATCCATTTTGAAATTCAGATTAAATTCTAATTTTGAAATTGGCCTAAGAGCAAAGGTCAAAAAAAGGTCAAATGTTAAAAAGAAGCAAAACCCAGCATATATATGTTGATGTCCATGGAAAGCCATCTATATACCAACTCTGGCTGCGCTATCTGCAAAATCAGCTGCAAAATGGCCAAAATGGTATGTGCAAGATGGCCACCATTGCGGCCATAGTTGATATTGGATCTGGATACCATGAACACATTTTATTGTCCTCATGGGTAGAAACAAGTGTGCCAAGATTCAGCTTCATTAGTCCAGTGGTTTCAGCGAAGATGTTTACAGTGGCAACTGTAAAAGTGGGCGTGGCCAAAACCTAAGGGTCATATCTAGGTCCAAATTAAAAATTTGGCAAAACCCATCAGAAATGTTTTCGGGTTTGTTACTAGCTACCCATAATCCAAATTTTAGCTCAATTGCTGCAAAAATGGCTGACTAATGGCTCTATATTTTATTTTCAATATGGCCACCTGGCGGCCATATTTGAAATCGGATTGGAAGGCCTCGGACTAACTTTGGTGTCCCCATGGGTCGGAACATTCGTACCAAGTTTCAGCTTCATTGGCTCAGTGGTTTCTGAGAATTTCTAATCAGGCCTGGGAGTGGCTAGTGAAATTGAACTAAAAAAATGTGGTTAATCATAGTTAATTCATGATTTAACAAGGGGGGCATTACTTTTTCACATTGGGCCAGTTAGGTTTGGATAGCTTTTTTCCCTTAATAAATGAAAGCATCATTTAAAAACTGCCTTTTGTATTACTTCGGTTATCTTTGTCTAATATTTTCATTTGTTTGATGACCTGAAACATTTAAGTGTGACAAATAAAAAAAAAAAAAAAAAAAGGAAATCAGGAAGGGGCAAATACTTTTTCAGAGCACTGTATATTGACAATTTGGGCTGTTTTTTTTTTTTTTTTTATTTATTGATATACATATGTTCTCTGATCAGCTATAGCATTATGACCAAGTGAACATTTCGTCCTCGAAGTTGATGTGTTGGATGCAGGAAATATGGGCAAGCATAAAGCTTAAAGGTAAGTTAGAGAGTGACATTGACAAGGGTCAGATTGTGATGACACGGCAACTGGGTCAGAGCACCTCCAAAACTGCAGCTCTTTTGGGGTGTTCCTGGTCTGCGGTGGTCCAAGGAAGGAAAACTGATGATAGGGTCATGGGCGGTGAGGCTCATTGATGCGCACGGGGAGCGAAAGCTGGCTCGTGTGGTCCGATCCAACAGAAGAGCCACTGTAGCTCAGACAGCTGTATAGTTCATGCTGGTTCTGATAGAAAAGTGTCAGAACACACAGTGCATCGCAGTTTGTCTCCTATGGGGCTGCGTAGCTGCAGGTCAGTCAAGGTGTCCATGCTGACTCCTGTCCACCACAGAAAGCACCTACAATGGGCATGTGAGCATCTGAACTGGACCACGGAGCAATGGAAGAAGGTGTCCTGGTCTGATAAATCACGTTTTTTTCTTTTACATCACGTGGATGGCCTGGGTGTGTGTGTGTTGCTTACTGGGGGAAGACATGGCACCAGGATGCACTATGGAAAGTGGGTAAGCTAACGGAGGCAGTGTGATGCTTCGGCGATGTTCTGTTGGGAAACCTTAAGTCCTGCCATTCATGTGGATGTTACTTTTACACGTACCACCTACCTAGATATTGTTGCTGACCAGGTACATCACTTCATGGAAACGGTGTTCTCTGATGGCAGTGGCCTCTTTCAGCAGAACAATGCTCCCTGCTACAGTGCAAAAATGGTTCAGGATTGATTTGAGGAACGCAACAACAAGTTCAAGGGGTTGACTTGGCCTTCAAATTCACCACATCTCAATGCAGTCAAGCGTCTGTGGGATGTGCTGGACAAACAAGTCCAATCCACGGAGGCCCGATTTTGCAGCTTACAGGACTTAAAGGATCTGCTGCATCTCGGCGCCAGATACCACAGCACATCTTCAGAGGTCCAGTGGAGTCCATGCTTCCATGGGTCAGGGCTGTTTTGGCGGCAAAATTAAAACTTACACAATACAGTAGGTGGTCATAATGTTATGGCTGATTGGTGTACATAAGAAATAAAAACGGGCGGTACACATACTTATATATGTGCGCGCACGCGTTTGTTTGTGTGTGTGTGTGTGTGTGTGTGTGTGTGTGTGTGTGTGTGTGTGTGTGTGTGTGTTTGCTGTGGTGTTATTTATCAAGGATAGCTGCCTGCTAATTGCCCTCGGAATGAAAGTAAAAATTGGAAAGTAGAAGTTCACTACCACAGGAGGGCGCATTTTCTCCCTCAACCCACAGCCACGTTTGATTTGGCAGCTGGCGATTACCAGCTGTTTCTCGTTTGTCTGAACGGACTTGTGCTTCCTCATTTTATAACTTTCACCCTTTTCGATTTGCCTGCTGATAGAGGGTGTTATATTCTAAAAGGCAGCCAGTTTCATTAATGCAGATCAGGTTGTATCCACTGACCTTTAAGCACGCTATGATTTTATCTCTGCTTTTTAAAAATGTATCTTTGCGAATTTGTCGATAGTATCTAATGCGAGCAAAAGAGCTATTGTTTTTATCCATTGTAATTTGTCTTTTAATTTAGTGAGTGTTCAGGCGAAGGGGAAAAATCACAGCGCAAGGCAGTTTTATTGGGGATAACAAATTGTTCTATTACACCATCGGAATCACTTTTCCCTCGACCTGGGATTAATGCCTGCTTGTTATTGATTGCAAGTTCAGATTTTAAGTGGCTTTCTTGGGAACCAAACCTGGCTGAATTCTACAGAATTACACTTCTCAAGGACTCTCATACGTAATGGTGACATGGGGCCAATGGGGTCTCCCTAGAGTGAAAGACACACTATTCACACAGTTAATTTTCGGACTCTCTAATTCAAAGGTGTGAACAGTTTTGATTTAAAGATAGAGACATAGCACATTTCATGCATTCTCTTTTACTCTCCTCTCGTTTTGTGTTTCATTATAATTAGGTCCAGTCTTGCTTTTGTGTTGTGTGGAGAAAAACAGCATTGTGCATCGGAGCTAGCTTTGAGACTGTGTTCTGTTGTTAAGCTCACTCTTGACAAAGATGTGTACTTGCAACATAATCTCATTCCGACTCGTCATATAGTGACGATACCTGACCAAGCGTCGATGTATGAGTCGCAAAAGGAGGCTTTTAGCGTCCTTATTTGACGCTTATGGTGAGGGTTCGGGTTAAGGTTTAGGGGTTGGGGGCAAGTATCATTTTAAACTGGCGTCAGAGAAGGACGCGTCAGAAGCCTCCTTTTGCGTCGTTTGTCGACACTTGGTCAGGTAGTGTCACTAAAGGACGCGTCGGGATAAGACTGGGCTCGTTCTTTGGGAAACCCACTGCTTGACAGTGCACTGCAGTTGAGCTCATTGACAGTGTTCTGCAGTTCAGCCCACTGCTTGACAATCTTCTATAGTTGAGTTCCTAACTGACAATTTGACTGACAAGCCATGCAACTGAGCCCGTGGTATGACTATGCTTGCTAGTTACGTTCCTAACTGCTTGAGTGTTTTGTATATGAGCCCTCTGTTTTGCAGTGTTCAGTGGCCGAGCCCCGTGTTGGACAGTGTTTGGTAGTTGAGCACCCTGCTGGACAGTGTTCCGCAGTTAGGGAACCTGAAAGTTAGCATGAAATTGTTTACTTAGGAGCTCCTATCTGTTAGACAGTGTTCTGTTGAAGGCCCTTTAGTATGACAGTGAGCCCATTCTGTGGCAGTATTTTGTGGTTAAACTCATTCTATTGGGCGGTGGAAAGGAAAAAAAAAAAACTGAAATATGGAACATCTCGGCCGACTGGATTATTTAATGGCTGGTGCCTTCTTGGCCTTATATCTCAAGGAATGTTGTGTTACTGCCTTTGCATTATTATAATTTGTGTTGGCAGCTTTGCAGATAAAATATTGACATGTGTTTGGCGCTTTATTGCTAACACCTCTTATTTAACCTCACAGCAACCAGACAAAATAGATTTTAGTAACACCAGAGAACAAGAGGTCAGTCCTAATTAATACTTGAGCAAGCTTGAGCCCCAAGTGATAACAGGTGAGAACATAATCTCTTTCCATTGCTTGCCGAGACACACTAAAACAGATTTTATTTCAGTATGAGCCCAGTGTTACGTGCAATTGCAGGCTGCCAAAGAAAAGGCTTGTTTGTATACTATCAGCTTCATTTAAGAAAATGTTTTTTTTTTTAAAAAAAAAAGCCGATGCTTCTTCCCCAGGCACTGCTTTAGATATTGGCTGCTCGCCAAGATAAAATAATGGGAAATATTTTTGGTCTTGTAATCCCCTTCCCTTGAGAAATGCTGTGATTTTCTATTTTCAGTCTTCCCCCATGTAGTGTCTTAAACAAGGCAAATGTGCCGCCAAGGTTAAATCCAAGTACGGGCAACTCGTTTGGGCACCAGCCGTTTGTTGTCTGTTTGCTTGTTCAGGAGATGAATTGTTATTCCTGTCTTTAAATAAAGCACTGCAACTGACCGATTCTACATTCCTACTGCAATTTTGTGTCCATTAGCTCAGGGCATAATTGTACTAAAACCTGGGATTTCAACCAGGGATCTGTGAAGGTACCATAGACATTCACACTCTCAAGTGCCCTCCTCCTGATATTCACTAAAAGTTTAACCCTTCACCCTCATACTGAGAGTCTCAGCAATACTTTTGAGACTGGGTGGGGGACCCTGGGTCCAGACAGACTGGAAATCTTGGATTTAAAAGCTACATAAGTGGTCAAAATGTCTGGATGATTGTATGCCTCTCTTGTAGTATAAATGGCCTTAAAAATGTGAAACAGCCTGTTAATGCTACCTGAGTCACAGGTTTAAATACTGCTAGCTCAGTTTTGTTGCTCTGGCAACTGCATACTTTTTTTTTTTCTCATGTATTAAAGTAGTATTTCTTTGTGCCACTGGGTGGCGGTGGTTCGACGCCATCTGGAATATATACGAGAGAAAGGCTGTTTTTTCCGTGAGAGGTCTGCTAACTTCAGCAGCGAAGTGTGATCGTGACGCAGAGAGTTGACTAGACGTTGTCATACAGATTTGTTCTATAACTGAGACTGGATCCCTCCAGTAACAGCTTTTGTATGATCGTAACCTGGAGTATCATCTTCACTGACGAAGGTACACGTCAAAGGGGAAAGTTTTGGGAGAAATTAGGGTACCACTCTCTGCTGAACTCTTCAGTGCCTTCCTTGTCTTGGTTTATACCAGCCATTATAATTTTTCAGCTGGGTCATCCTACAGCTTCAGTTTAGGTCACATTAAGTAGTTTAATGATGATACTACTACCACTACTTGTAGTAATAATAATAATAATAATAATAAATAAGGAGAAGAAGAAGAAGACGAATTATATGTCTGTTAATGTGAAGCTTAGTGCGACAACAATGGAACCTCTTCTTCTTTGCTGTAATCGCTCTACTGTCTCTCTTCGTTTTTGCCTTCCACACGTTTCCTCTGATCCATCCAGTGTTTCCATTTCAGTGCTCTTGCTGAGATTATGTTATCTCCCTTTGGTTAGTTTATGGTAATCTGCCACCAGTAACCCCACTTACACTGTTCAAATGCAGTTTTAAAGCAGTGTAATTCATACCAGAGCCACTGCGTGTACCCCATAATGTAGCCCGGACAGCTAGCTTGTAAATAAGAGTAGTGTCCTGTGTGAGGAAGTGAGTGACAGGAGGGGAGCCGGCCACGTCCATAAAGTGTGCACTTGTCTCCTCTCCCCGCAGATTGCTGAACTCTTACTGCAGGTTTACTGCGCCACTCAGACTGCAGGCCCAGAGCACTGAAGCCCCCTCTCTGAGCTTTTGTTTAGCCGCTTCCCTCAGTGCAGGGCTTATCTTATCCACCTGTCAGATCGCCGGGCTCCGCTGAGGATGCTAACGCATTCTCTTTGCTGGATTCGCTGCCCGGGCTTCGCCCACGCAGTCCCACGCCGTGCAGGACGACCTTGAGTGCGCGTTCCGAAAATAACGTCTTCAAAGAGCTCTCCCCTCCGTACACTCCAGCGCTGGTCTTCAAAGCTGCAGCTGTGTGTGAGTGTGTGCATGCGTGAAAGAGGGAGCGAGAGAATGAGAGAGAATGTGTGTCTGTGTGTGTGTGTGTGTGTGTGTGTGTGTGTGCGAGGGAGCGAGAGAGCAAGAGAGAATGTGTGTCTGTTTGTGTGCAGGACGGAGAAAGAAAGGGAGGGAGCTGGATGGAGAGAGAGAGAGTGAGCATGCTTCAGTCATTCTTTTCAGTCAGAATAATTAGTATTTCTCTACATAGTAGCATTTCACATGCAATTCAGGATGGTTTAATTCTCTTTATCATCAAGGTATAAATGAATATTGTTTGGTTTGTTACTAATAGACTTGCAACCCAACTGCTTAATAAACCATAAACGAAGTAAAGGCGCCTCTCTGCACTGAATGTACAGGATTGTAGATTTAAGAGACTTTTACTTATTCTCTCCTTCATACTGCACACACATCCAAAATTAAAGCAGCAGAGCAGCATAATGGTAGCGACACCCGTTTATTTTTGAAACTTCCCTCTCACTGCTGAGACCTCAGCAGACTTGAGTGGAATCTGTTGCTGTCCAATGAGCTGCCACTGCCAGTGATGTAAGCAATCATTCTGCTGAAAAATCGAAATTAATCATTTCGGAAATGGCAAAAATTAAAGGTAGGCCAAATAAAGTATTTGGTACATATTTTATAAAGATTTGAATAGTGCGCATAGAAACATTAAAAGGCTTCAAATTAGGTTGTTGAACTCAAGTGTTTACAGTTCTTTCAAAATAATTTGCTCAAACTTTTTAGCAAATGTAACCCATTACACGTCTCCCTCTATCATTGTCTTGCCTTGTAAATTGTTCATTTATTCAACCGTATGTTGCTCGTACAAGCCAAATGAGCCAATCAA
Source organism: Gymnothorax javanicus (assembly GCA_029692085.1). NCBI lineage: Eukaryota > Metazoa > Chordata > Actinopteri > Anguilliformes > Muraenidae > Gymnothorax > Gymnothorax javanicus. The sequence goes on along the minus strand of CM056207.1, from coordinate 8,019,195 downwards.
AGTTAACAGTCAGTTATATTTAAGTTAATGAGTTCAAGCAAATTATTTTGATAGAACGCTAAACACCTGCGTTCAACAACCTAATTTGGAGCTTACGAATTTTCTCAGTTTCTGACTTGATCTCTTTAAAATTTTTTGCTACCTTAAATTGCTTGCAAAATAGAAATATAAACAGAGTATGTTAAAGGGTCTTTATTCTTCATGGCACACAGTTATTTCTGTCACAATGTAGCTTAAGATGGAAAATTACAACTTCAAAGATGAAATGCACCCAATTATGACATATTAGCAGCTTAGTAAAATCCCACGATTGTAATTGAGGTTGGAACAAAAGCTAGCATACACAGGGGGCTATCAGGACCGAGTTCGAGAACCACTGGATAACCGAATTACCGCTTAATATGAATGCTGCAAAAATGGAAGAAATCCAGAAGGGGTCGAATACTTTTTTCACAGCTCTGTAAGCGTATTTGTGTCAAAGTCAACAATCAAGAGAAGAATTTATCTGAATAAGAACAGAGGATTAACCACAAGATGTAAACCACCAGTAAGTCGCAAAACAGGAATAACAGATTTGAGTTTCCCAGAACAGATCTAAAAAGCTGCGCAGTTCTAGAACAACATCCTTTGGGCAGATGAAACAAAGATCAACTTTCACTGGAATAATGGTAAGAGTACAGAGAAGAGATGGAACTGCTCTTTATCCTCATTAGAGTACCACCTTATCAGAGAAGCATGGTCAAGGTTGTGTTGTTGTGTGGGCATGCATGGCTGCCAGTGAAACTGGTTTGCTTGATTTATTGGTGATGTGATTTCTGATAAAAGATGGCGGATTTATTCTGAATTCTACATCACTGATTGCATATATTTTTTTCTGCTCAGAGTTAGTGAAGTTCTTCAAAAGTCATTAGATGCGCCTCGCAGAGCAAAGGGACTATGACCCGAGGGATGAGGCACAGTGAAGGCCTAGCAGTGTATTACCAGTGAGGAAACTAAGCATCTTGTCCATAGGTTCCAGACTTGAGGCAGTTGAATGCAAAGTATTGACAAACAAGTATTAATTTATGCTGGTGTTGGTTTGATCCCAGGCCTGGCGCTAGAACAGGGAATTGAGGGGGCACAGACACGTCCCTTTATGACAAGAATTAGTCCTGGCAAGTTCTCAATCATTTTCCTTTATTGACGTGTTTTCCAATTATCGTAATTGGCATCTGAAGACACGGTTTCTCTCCATATGCGATCTAACAGTGATTAAATCATAGGCTAAATTCAGTACAGTGGCGGAACCAGAACTGATAATTGGGGTGCACAAAACATCTGTTTAAAACAATTATTAGTCCTGACCTGTTCTCAGTTATTTCCATGATTAACAAAAGGTTCACTCCGAGAGCACTCCACACTTAACAGGTGCTGCTTGTTCTCCCCGATTAGGTAAGACGACAATCATTCATCTGGACGCGTATTTGCTGTATTTTAATCAATGTTATTCAAAATTGCATACCTGCGCAAATAACTTGAGCCACATGCTTTTTATAGCCTATTTCACTGCCGAGTGCCACTTTTATTTATCAACCCACGCAATACCGAAAGTGAAAGGCGATATTTCATTGGAATGCGGAGTAGTTAAATCAACGCAAAGCATTGGCCTATAAGTAAATTATTTTTTTTGTACTGAATTTAGCCCATGATTTCATCGCTGTTAGATCACATATGGAGCGAAACCGTGTCTTCAGATGCCAATTACGATAATTGGAAAACACGTCAATAAAGGAAAATGATTGAGAACTTGCCAGGACTAACTGTTGTCATAAACGAACGTGTCTGTGCCCCCCCAATTCCCGGTTCTAGCGCCAGGCCTGTATCCATTACTTTTGAGCCACAAAAATCGTGATGTTAATGTTTATTAAAAAATGCATTGGTGCCCTAACACAGGAATAGAAGACTGGGAGCTCTGTGAACTAGTGGTCAAAGAACTGTGGTACAGAGGTCAAAGCACATCATTCACTTTACTTCCGGGTGAAATCCAGACTTGGGGTAAACCATGCAGTTCTTGTTTTATTTTGTGCTCATTATTTCTTTGATCTAATTGGTGTGCTGGCCATTTTCAGAGAAAAGTTGGATCATAATTAAAAAAAAAACAAATAAAGATTCTCTGACCCGTTAGATTGTAAATGTATTAGAAAAGTAATTAATCAAAAGTGATTAATCCTGACCACAAATGCGGAAAGAAATGTAATAAAGCAAAGTGGTTGGTGCTAATTCATAATCTGCAAAGTGCTTAATATGACAAATAATATAATAATCAACTAGTTTGACTGTTATACAATAGATGATTTGGCTGCTCATGTAACCCTTTTAATTGCTCAGCCACTAGAACAACATAACGGATCAAATGTGTCTAATTTCGCCGCAGCGTTCCAAAGTCTGTTTTGAAACCGCATAATTGTCTTTCGACTAAAGGTGGGCTGTCACATTTAATGCGTGCAGGGCCTTTGCCAGGGCTGCTCTTTGGTATCGCTTCTGTTTCGCTTTTCTCAATTAGTCCTGTAATTTCCTGTGCCTGTTTGCCATTTGTCTTCAAACAATGCGCCGCATCTGAAATTTGCACTGCGCTCTAATATTTAGCCGTTGTGCATTGTGGGAAGGGCTTTGGTGAAAATGTAGGTCATTGCTGTAGCATAATTCTATAAAGTCAACATTATAACTTCATAGATTGGTGGCTCAGAAATTGATTCTGACACCCCTGATTTCTCAGCAAATTTCCATATAAATGTGTGCCATTATGCCTGTGATTATAGCAGCAGGTATGTTCCTGTGAGTGAATGTTTCTGACTGGATTCAGGAATACTGCCTGCTCGCGTGTAATAATTTTTCCTTTGATACAAATTTGACTAGTGGCTCGTGTCAGCCGTTTCAAACTCGGGTTTTTGTGATTTCAGTCAGCTGTCAGATTAGGCCTTTGTTTTGGGGTGAATAGATTCTTTAGCCAAATAGCAATTCCAGAATCCAGGAGTTTGGAACCCCTGCTCTAACAGAAACCCAGCTTCACTGCGACATGATTTATTCATATTCATTTTTTATTCAACAATATGATATGCCAGGCTGTGCATCATAATTCACTTTTGTGATGTTCTGCCGCCTGACTTTTTGAGCCAATGCAAGAGACCAGCCTTTGTACTGTGCAGTTATTTTCAGGCCTCTAATTGCTTACTGGACACACTTGTGATGCGGTCATGCATATTTACACGGTCACAGGTTTGTTTCCGAGAAGGCCATTTTCCTGAGACAAATCTAAATTACTACAAAAAATCATCCTGTAGCCTACTTTCTCCTGCACTGAGAGTATTTTACATGTTAACATTCAAAAACAGGAAAGTGTAAAGCATGTGGTTCGACTATTCTGCTGCTGTTTTGCTTGGCTATTTTTGAAGACTTGATTTGACCAGCGTACATCCTGTTCTACGCCGAATATTTGTGTAATGAGAGGTTTTTATGAATCAATAAAGTCAGATCTCAGCGCGAAATCAAATTGAATGTTAGCGACCCCAGCATTTTCAGAATGTCACTGTGATCGTTATTGGAGTAAACATACCTCGATCAACAGTGTGGTGCTGTGAAATTTAATTTCTTGTCTTTTAGAAGCTAAGCTTCAAGTGACGTCACCTTCCTGTTCCGCGGCTTTTGTTGAAACAAGGCCACACTGTAGGGGAAAAACAAATGAGACCAATGGGGCTCCCAATCTAATAAGCTTGCTTTGTGACAGTGTCTCTCTAAATTGGAGTATATAAATTGGACAGAATTCACTGGTTCTACTCATAGTGACTTTTGCATGGCAAGGCTGCCATATGCCTAAAATAATTGTCGCTGCATACTGTATATGTAACATATCTTGCTTGGGCAATTTCCCGTCTCTCTGATTTTTGTACAGGGCTGCACAAATTTCACAAACAGGTTTGACATTGATGCATTTTCTATTTTTGACTTTGGGTATAGCTCATTTTTAATCCACTCCGAAACCTTTATTTTGTTTCTTTAGAGTCATTCAGAGGTGGACTTGCTTGTGCGTTTCTGATCATGATCCTGCTGCATAACTCCGCTGCGCTTCAGCTTTAGGTCACAAACTGATGGCCAGTCATTCTCCTTCAGAATTTTCTGCTAGAGAGCAGAATTGATGGTTCCATCAATTATGGCAAATTGCCAGGTCCTGAAGCAGCAAAGCAGCCCCAAACCATCACACTACCACCACTGTGTTTAACTGTTGGCATGACGTTCTTATTGTGGAATGCTGTGTTACCTTTACGCCAGATGTAATGGGACCCCTACCTTCTGAAAAGGTTCACTTTTAACCAATCAATCCACAGAGTATTATCCCAAAAGTCTTAAGGGACATCAAGAGGTTTTTTGGCAAATGTAAAACGAGCCTTTGTTTTCTTTTCAGTCAGCAGTGATCTTCACCTTGCATCTCTCCAATGCGCGCCAGTCTCTTTTTTCATGGTGGAATCATGGCCACTGACCTTAACTGAGAAACGTGAAGCCTGCAGTTATTTAGATATTAGTCTGGGCTCTTCTGTGACCTCCTGGCTGTCTTCGATGTGCTGTTGGAGGAATTTTAGTCAGCATGGGCCGGGCACTCCTGGGAAGATTTACCACTGTTTCAGTTTTTCTCCATTTGTAGATAATGGCTCTCACCATGGTTAAATGGCGTAAAAATGGCTTTGTAACCCTTTCCAGACTGATAGACATCAAGAATTATGTTTCTCAGCTCTTCTGGAATTGCTTTAGATTGTGGCATCATGTGCTGCTTTTCTCCTACTTTACATTCCCAGACAAGTTCTATTTCAGTCATTTTTAGATTCAACAGGACTGGCAGTGATCACGCCTGGGTTTATTTAGTGAAATTGAACTCAATTATCAAGTAAATTGATAATTGATAATTGATAAAGTAAAGGACACAGTTACTTTTTTCACATGGGGCCAGGCAGGTTGGATAGCTTTTTTCATTCAATAAATGAAATCATCTTTAAAACTAAATTTTCTGTTTACAGGGTTATCATTGTCTAATATGAAAAGTAGTTTGATGATTTAAGACTTTCAATTGTTACAAATATGCAAAAATCGAAGAAAACAGGAGGGGGGGGAGAATGCTTTTTCACTCTGCACTATGCTTGCAGAGGGTCTTTGCTACTGTTTACCAGCTGTTTGGATGTTGATTTTTGTCGGGATCAACACATTGGCTCAACTCATAAAATAAAATCTGTTAGACGAGGAATCAGATTTTCTGGTCGTCGGAAATATTTTATGCTCATCTGAAATATTGTCCTCTGAAAATGTGTCAAAAGGTATTTTGAAAAATTCCCAGCAAATGTGCATAACCTTCTGGTGCCTATGAGACAAAGCATTTGATATGAAGTATTTGTGTTACGTGATGATACTTGCCTCTGAAGGTGCATGTTTTTGTGCTTGTATAACAATACCTAATGTGGCCCTACAGGCATTATGGGATGCGGTGTGATTCAGTGGTTGTGGATGTCAGCTCATAACTCAAAAGTAATAGGTTCAGTTAGCAGCTGGGATGGTGCCTTTGTGTGATTCAGGAAAGGGCTTAGCCTGCAGTACTGGCCTATAAACATTCAGTTGTATAAATAGACTGCATGTTTTATGTTACCTGTTCGAATTACTCAACTAGAGCATCTGCTAAATAGCAAAATGCTGGGAAAGGCATGTCTGTAGTTGAGGAAAACCTATGATACGTGGCTCTAATTGTTTTATGTGTGCGTTGGAATTAGGATCTGTTACACTAGGCTGCAATGGTTTTAAATATCCGATGTATAATGCGGAGCCCTGATGGGTTTAGGTGTTTGTATGTGTGTGAGTGTGTGTGTGTGCGTGCGCGCGCGTGCCTGTGTGTGTGTCCGTGTGCGCGCGCGTGTTTGTGTGTTTGTGTGTGTGTGTGTGTGTGTGTGTGTGCGTGCGCATGTGCATGTGTGTGTGTCCATGGATTAATGGAGTGATCCGTAATTAATTATTGCCCATGATGGAATTAGAATTGTCCCAGTGTGTTGATCTATTATACTTCGTTCTGATGGTGTGTTAATGTAATCTTACCATGTGTGGCTGATGTATCGTTTCAAATATCTGTAGTATGGGGGTCTAATGGTGTACATTTACGTGCGATCTTGAGTTGGTGTGCAATAGTTGCTTGTGCCTGCCTGAAAGGGCATCTGTTTTCCTTGCATCCACTTAAGTCCAGTGCTTTTCAAGCAGAGCAGAGATTTATACCTAATGCAAACAGTGACTTTAACTTTATAAAACTTAGTGTTCATTAACAATGGCCATTTTCTGTTTTTATTATTTCAGTCATAATAACTGTGGCGGCTATCACTTTCAAGAGCGTGATTAGCGGGCTGGCACAATCACTACAGCTAATATCTTATTAATGCCGCAGCAGAGTTAAAATGTATAATTTATTTCATGTAGTTTTAATTCAACACAGTTAAAACTTATCTTTCCCCTAAGTGCCTATAAATCCTGTGAAATTAAAACAAGCCGCGAGCAGTGCCGAAACGTGGCGCCGCTAACAATTGGAGGGCTCTGCATTCGTGTTTTGCATCTCAATTATCATTTTTACGTGCTCATTTCAAGGATCATAAATTCTTGTACTTAAATTTTTTAGAGTAGATACAGTGTCCTCATTACACTTACATTTGGGGAGTCATTCGCTGCAGTTAATTTTTTTTCTCCAACTGAGGCCATTTGTGCCCCCTGCTGGTGATTAATATAGTACCATTTGAGGTCTCCTGGCTGAGGTGTGAACAGAAGTATTTCAAGTCCAGTAAAATCGATTGTTTTTGGATAATAAGTGAATTGATAACGACATCATATGAAATGTCATCGTTCGGGCAAAAAAATATTCGGTGCTGGAAATTTGTCATGACCGCTGCTGATATTATAGTCCAGTCCATAAGTACTTGGAGCAATTTGAAGCATTGGCTTAGCTTCGCATTTTGACTTTTAAGCATTTTACTTACTTGCTCCCTTACCATCTAGTCTTTACAATTTGCACCTGTCTTTAAAAAAAAAACATTTAATGAGTCATTTATTTTATTATTTATTTATTTATTTATTTATTTATTTATTTAATTTTTTTTTTACCACCATGTCCGTGAATGACACAATCTGTGACATTGCCAGATTATTGGTCTAGCCTACCGCTCGTGTGTGGTACCTGAAATATTCCTAAAGTTAAATGGTCCATAAATCAGGAGCATTCAACCATATCCAGAAATTTCAACCAATCAGTTTCAAGTCTGATTCTACTGATCAAGGTAGAAAGTTCAGACTGTAGGCTGATTAGTAGAATCAGGTGTGTAACCGCATGGCTGGAAGGAAAGCCTGCACCCACAAAAGCTCTACTGGATAAGATAGTAATACCCCTGGTCTAAAGTGTGGTCGTATTATTCAGCACGCATTTAGTCAGCAGAGGTGTTGTGTCTTGCCAAGGAAGGTAAATTGGGTAATATTTCTGCAAAAAAAAAAAAAAAAAAAAAAAATAAAGTTTGAGGCTAATTTTTTTAGAATGCCAAGAATATCAAAAAAAAATTTATTTTGCAATTATTGTGCCTCCATGGTGGCGACAGCTGTGGCAGGAGACATTATGTTTCAGGTCTGTCCATCCATCTGTCCCCTATGTATGTCTTTCTGTCATTCCCAATCTTGTGCTCATGATAGCTCAAGAAAAAAATGGAGGGAATTTCTTCAAATTTACGTAACTCACTTCCATTTGAACACAAGGATGAACTGATTTTATTTTGGTGGTGGAAGGTCAACGTGACCTCACGTTTGAACCATTCTCGGTCCCCATAAACTTTAAGAGGGCAATTTATTAAAGGTGCTCATGCTCACACATTTTCACAGCTAAAAATATCAAACTTCCTGTGCAGCTTCATTTTCGGTAAGACTTGTCATTTTTATAGTTTTCTTGATGATCCCTCACTTCCATTCATCCTTTCTCATCTTCTTTTTCAGCTCGATAGACTTCCATTCATTTTCAAAGGCTCTTTCCCTGTCATATTTGATGGCGAGATGATTCAAGATTCCTATTCAGCTTCTAACTGTCCCAAAGAGTGTATATTGATGTTTTTGTTGTCCTGGCCCCTCTTTCTTTTCTTTTTTATCGCTCCATCCTCCATCCTTACTTCTGTTCTTTTACCAAGTTCTGCAGCTTTCCATTTAGAACCTTCAAACTCACTTCCTCAAAGAATGGATGTTGATGTCTTTCCCCTCCACCATACACATGCATACAGACGAACGGGGCATTTCTCTCCTTTTTTCATCATTTCATTCATATTACCAAATGAATGATCTTAAATCTTTTATAACTTTTGAACCATTTGTCATAGAGAGTTGGGGGTGGGGTAGTTGGATTTGGACAATGATCCCATGTTAGTTTTTGTTGCCTACTTGGGTTGGGTTATTGGACTCAGAAAGAGTCTCATGTTTATTACTGCAACACATCTCTGTTCCTGAGTGGCTAAGCTTTTATCCTTCATAATTATTGAACCATTTGTCAGCGAGAGTTGGGGATTGGGTTTTTAGACACAGTAAAAGATCCGATGTGAATTGACGAATCCCCGCCCCCTTTCCTGAGAGGCTGATATTTCATCCTACATAACCATTGAAAGATTTGCCAGAGTGTTTGGGTGGGTTTTTACTCTGCTCTTCCCCAACAATGGTGTGCACACAGCGGTATAGATCATGGATGGATAGATGAACAAGGTTCGATTTCAAGTTCAAGTTTGCCAGAGTAATAAAAAAGCTATTATCTAATGTCATCAACCATCAATTTGATTTTTTTATCTATGAGCTCAGTTTGAGCACTGCTACTATTTTACTAGTATTGTTTCAGCACTGGTGTCGGGAAAAGGCCAAATGATACCTAACCCTGGTAAAGGGAATACTGAATAACTGGGGTTTTGGTGAGACAGATCTTAATCAGCTTCACTGAAGTGGAAATGGGTCAGAACCAGTACTAGATTCTTGCAGGCCCTCAGATAAGCTTGGATAAGGAGTTTAAGCCACTCCAGCTATGCTTTTCACGGATTTCATAATCTTTTTGTCACATTATAGGAATTACTTGTTCAATATGAGAACATAAAGTACACTTTCCAGGATGTGATTGACATATCCTGTCCTCTTTCCCAGGGCTCTTGTCTGAAATTACTCCCTTTAAAGTGTGTTGATTTGCCTCAACCATTTTGGCTTCAATCATACATTTGTATACAAGTGGAGCTTTCATCAATCATTCATTCATTCTGCGCAATTGAATTAGACAGATTTCCTTTGAGTAAAGAAGTTGCCAACAAGCACTTCACTGTAGTCCTGGTTTGTATTTAGCCAGTACATGCTTCTCTCTCTGAGTGCGGTTCGGTGAACACATCTGTGAGAAGCTGTGAAGACCCTTGCGTGACAAGTTTAGCTCTTTTTATTTTTCTACCATCAGGGCACGATGCAGATGAATGCGCTGGTTTGAGTGACAGGTGGCATGAGGGGGCGGCGGCCTTGCTAAATCAGGAGGCGTGAAAAGGCGGATCTCACTGAAGGCAACAGTGTGATTCACAGTGTCGCCGTTGATTGGAGCTGCCAATGTCCCAACGATGCTGACGCCGATGGAGACCAGAGAAGGGGCCTCATTTTAAGGGAGGCGCAAGAAACTGAGGGGGTGGAGTCTTGAAAATCTGAGCTGGAGATGGCGTCTACGCAGCATTTGACCTGGCGACCCCCGACATCCTGCATCATGGGATGACAGAACTACACCCCCCCACCCCCCCAATCCACCCATCTGCCGAGGCTCTCATCTGATTCATCACCATGGGAACATCTGACGACCAAACAGCTGTCCAAATATTTACCCGCCTATCAACAATCAGAAAAAAGCGCATGCGTCATATTTCAGCTGAAATACGAGCAAGCATACTGGACGAGTCTGCAGATGTCCCATAGCCACAAGTGGGGTCCGGTTTATCTCCAGCTCCAGATGTGCCTACCGCTGACGGTGCAGTTGGGGGGGGGCGGAGCTCAGGAGTAAGAGTGCCATGTTCGTCCCGCTGTTCTGTGGGACGGCTACTCCTACCTGTCAGCTGGTGGCACCAGACTCCGCGGCCATTGAACTCTCCTTCTGCAGTGTTTGTTCAACAGCTATCATCCTGTGAAAGCAAATAAAAAGAAAAAAAATGCATCAATTTTATTCTCATATGGCGCACTATGAATTGAGTTAGTAATGAAGAAATAGGAGTTGGATTGGTAATGGAGAATTAACCCTTTGAGTGCCGAATAAATTTTCAAGGAATTAAAAATGTAGTTATCCTGAGCTGTTGAAAACCTATCATGTGGCAACTTGTTTAAAAGAGCTTCCCTGCGGGAGCTCTTTTAAACAAGTTGCCACATGATAGGTTTTCAACAGCATCTGGTTTTGATATCTTACACCAAGGGTGTCCAATCTTATCCGCAAAGGGCCGGTGTGGGTGCTGGTTTCCCAAACAGCCCAACACTAATACACCTGATTTTACTTATCAAGGTCTTGATTGATCCCCATGATTAGTTAATTAGATGATTCAGTTGTTATGGCACTGGGATAGAATAAAAACCTGCACCCACACCGGCCCTTTGCGGATAGGATTGGACACTCTTGTCTTACACCATTGGGCAACTATAGTCGCCTATGGCGCTCGAAGGGTTCAGAGCATGATTGGTAATGCAAATTATGAAGAGGGTGGGCAGTAATGAAATAAGAGCTCGTGTAATGGAGAATCGTGAAGTGGTCTGGCAATGAAGAAATATGAGTTGGGATGGTTAAGGCGAACTATGAGTGGGGTTGATAATTGAGTAATATGAGCAGCTTTATAACAGAAAAGTGTGAGCAAGGTTTGTTATAGGGAACTAAAAGTAGGCCTGGTAATGGTTAACTATGAGCAGGAATGACAATGAGGAAATATGTGTAGGGGTGGCAATAGGGGACTATGAGATGAGTTTGAAGTGGAGAAATATAATTTGGGTTTGTTCTTTGAGAAATTTCAGCAAGCTTCGTAATGGAGAAATATGAGCATGTTTCGTAATGGAGAACTACGAGCGAGGTTTGGTAATGGAGAACAATGAGTTGGTGTTGGCGACAGAGAACCATAAGTAAGGTTAGTAATGAAGAAATATGAACACGGTTGGTAATGGATTACTGTGAGTTGGATTGATAATGAGGAAATATGAGCTGATTATGTAACCGAAAAATGTGAGGAAAGTGGTTACAAAGAACTACGAGTATGCTTGGTAACGGTGAACTGTAAGCAGCATGAGTGGTAATGAAGAAATGAGTTGGTAATGGGGATCTCGAGGAGGATCTGTCATGGAGAAATTTTACCTGGGGTTGTACTAGAAAAATATGAGTAGGCTTGGAGATGGAGAAATATGTGCAGGGTTATTGATAAGCAAGAGATGGTAATGGAGAACAACGAGTGGGTATTGATGATGGAGAACTATGAGTAGGGTTAGTTATTAAGAGTTGGGTTTGAGAAATGATTGACAAATATGATTGACACATATATGGTAATGGTCAACAACGAGTTCAATCCGGAGAGCCAAAAGTAAATGAAGGTAAAGATAATTGTTTATTATACGGGTGATACTGAGACAAATTCTTGATGTGAAAAGTCTTTGGCGCTTAGACTCTACAGAGAGACTTGTTATTGAGGGGAATCAGCTCTGAGCAGCAGCTGGACAAATCCCTCCCATGGAGTCCAGATATTGGTGCTGGTGGTGCTGGTTGTTGAACACTTCAGATGACCTTGATGAAGCTGATGAGTTGGACGGAGTGATGACACTGATGAATCTCTGACGAATAGATGGTGATGAGGAGGTGTCAGGGCAATTAGGATTTATAGGGTTTATAAGGGATGGTTTATAATTAGGATTTACAAACATTTGTATAATGGAGTATTATTAGTAGGCTTTGTAATGGAGTAATATGATGAAGGGTCAGTAAGGGAGAAAAATGAGTATGGTTGTCAGTGAAGAACTATGAGAGGGGTTTGTAATGGAGGAATGTGATCAAGGGCCTGGTAACTTAGAGCTAAGAGCAGGGTTTTAATGGTGCACAATGACCAGTGTTGGTTGTGTAAAACCATGAACAGGATTGATACTGGAGAGCTATGAGAAGGTTTGAGTACAGAATAACAATGAGTGAAGAATTTTTGCAGTTTAGCTCTGTAAGGCATTTGCATAATAAGTCTGATTCGGCTGATTAGCAGATCAGAACATGAGGCTTGAGAGATCGCACCTCTTCACGATGGGGCGAGATAGCGCCTCGCACTTTCTGTTCTCACATGAAAGGTGGTGCGAATTCATATCCGTATGCATTATTTCATCCAGGTAAAATTGTCATTCTAACTCATGTAGCAGTATAATCCCAGCTTGTGTGACATCACTTGTGAGTGCTGACCAGACATGAATAACATTCATTGTAATTCCCCTGTATATGTATGTTAACCCTTTGTATGTGGGCTCCCAGCTCCAGGCTTTGAAGCATGGCTTGGTTCTGTTTACAATCATCGGACTTTTCAAGTTCTGTTCAGATTCAGCCCACTCTTTGAATATGTTGAGATTCAGCCTATAGTTTCATTTTGTCTGGAAAGAGTCAACCCTGTCTGATACTGTAAAGTTAGCCCACAGCCCAAACCATCAGTGCGCAGCTAAAGTTCAGCAACTTTATTCCTTGTCACATAATGATGGCGCATCTTCCTGGCCATTTTTTCACTTCCCTGTTCCTGTCACTGTATCGTCAAAAGCTAAATGTACTCTAGCGCTTTCACACTTTTGAAGCGAAGATATGCTTGTTCCTAAATGCAGACATGCAGCCTCCACTTTTTTCCTTGTCTTAAAAGGTGCTGCTTAACTGTCACTGTGGCCTGTCTCCAGTTCACCGACGGCAGTATCTTTGCCTCTCAGTGTGATCTCAATGTCCACTGGGAGGGGGGGAGAAAAGATTTAAGGCTCGACTCAAGGGGACACGTTTGTACAGTTGTTGGCTTTCAGCACTGAGCTGTTCTCTCTGTAGCAATGAAATGTCTTATTGTGTTGCAGTGTTGTACATTGTCGTATTTGAGGGCTGTGTGTGTGAGTGGTGGGCGGAGCTGGGGATAGAGAGTGATGACAACGCTGCCGCTGCTCCTCTATGGAGAAACACACCAAGCCCTTTGCATTATATTTATGTGTGTGTGTGTGTGTGTGTGTGTGTGCCTGTGTGTTGGCGTGTGTGTGTGTGTGTGCCCTGCGTGTTGGCGTGTGTGTGCCTGCGTGTTGGCGTGTGTGTGCCCGCGTGTTGGCGTGTGTGTGTGTGCGTGTGTATGTTATAATTACACTTGTGAGACCAAACTCTTGAGAAACCACATTTTTATGAAGATGTTTGGAGTTGTGAGGACATTTTGGGTGATCCTCAGGGAATTACACAGGATTACAGCTAACTGGTTAAAGTTAAAATTACGGTTTTAGTTTGGGTTAGGCTAAGGTTACGGTTAGTGTTAGGCATAATTTGGTTGTGGTTAAGATTCAGGAAAAGCGCTGCAGAATGACGGTGTCCACCCATGTATTGCAATACACACTTGTGTGTGTATATGTGTCTGTATTAGTGCATGCATATGTGTGTGTGTGTGTGTCTGTGTGTGTCTGCGTTTGTGAGTCTGTGTAGAAGGGGAGGAGAAACAGGTTTCCACTCAGAAAAAAATTGCAAATGTGACAAAATGAACCCTGTGTTAAGCGTATTCTTGTGTTGAACATCACTGCATTGATACGCGACCTCATTGTGCTGTGCTATGCTTTAGCTTTGCCTGGCACAGCCGTCAGGTGTCCTTGAGTCTGGTGATTTGTCTTGCTTCCCTGTTTGTGCTCTGTGTGGATGTGCGCAGAGCTGCAGTGCTCTGTTAAAGAGTCATTAACACACTTTCCAGAGGATTGGGAGGGCAGGGCTGACCCTCACAGCTCAGAGCACTCTGGGAAGTCTCAGCATCCATCATTATTACAGCTAAACAGAGTCACTCACTGGGCTGCTTAGCACTCTACACCTCTCCCATCGCAGCCTACAGCAGCTAATACAGGGGGCATGTATCTCACAATCACTGCAGTCTGAGGCTGTTGGTGTGTTGTGTAACCTCACCACCCCTGTGGCATTCTATGAGAGACAGTGTTTTAAACTCGCCGGAGAATTTTTATTCTACATCCTGCTTATATTTGCTCTGAATGACCTCTGCTGGAAACTCGCTGAGTTTCTGCCTGGACTTGTGCTCTCCCATCTCGTCTACTTACCAAATACCTGCGTCTGTGCGGGTGTGAAAATACGAGAAGGTAGCGAACTATGTGTGGACGTGCGGTCAGAGAGAGAGGACTGCAGCTAGTAGAGAGGTGGGTGGCGCCAGAAGATAGGAGGGCGGGGCTGGAAGAGAAGACTGTGGAGCTGGAGGAGAGGAGGTTGGAGCTGGAAGAGAGGTGGGTGGAGCCCAAAGAGAGGAGGGCAGAGCTGGAAGAGAAGAGGGTGGAGCTGTAGGGGAGGAAGGTGTGGCTTTAGCAGGAGAGGTTGTGACTGAAACAGAAGAGGGCGGAGCTAAACAGGGGGAAATGGCAGCTGGAAGTGAGAAGGGCGGAGTTAGTAAGGGGTGACCACATAGCTGGAAGAGAGGAGGGTGTTGCTGCAACCAAGGGGGGGCTGGGGCCAATATAGAGGAGGGCGGAGCTAGATCGGAGAAATTCGCAGCTGGAGGTGAGGAGGGCGGAGCTGAAACAGAGGAGTGTGTGGCTTTAAGAGCTGAAGGCCCAGTGAGGAGAAAGGACAGAGATGGGGTGAGAACAGAGAAGGGAAGGCCCGGATGACTTGAACAAGGCTAGTTTGAGGTGTGTAGGGCAGAGCCAACCTGTCCCTCTCAATCGACTGGGGTTGCATGATCGGCCCTTATGGAGGAGGGCACTCTGCTTGGACGCCAGCACGGTTGCCATGGTGATGGGAGACAATTTTTTTCTCAGCTCGTTATGCAGCCCACCCCTCCGACCCTGCTGCTCCTGCAGCTCGTCACCTCCTTCAGAGTACAGTCAGAGAGCCCTTCATTTTCAGGAGGAATCAAAGCGAAAATGCATGTGTGATCACGGGCCAAAAATAAATCGTTCACTCAGTTTCCCAGAGATCGTGTGACTGAGGGAGGGATGCGGCTGAGATTGCAGGATGAGAGGCTGTTTGTGAACTGTGTGTGTGCTTGTGTGTGCCTGCATGTGGTTTGTTTGTGTCTGTATGTGTTCATGTGGACTTATCGTGTTTGTGTTTGTTTGTGTGAAAATCTGTGCATGCTCCAGGCGTGTAATCATGCACCTCTGCATGAATGTGGGTATGCGTGTGTTCATATGTGTCTACATTGAACTGTGTGCATACTGTCATATGTTTTTGTTAAAACATGTTCAGTACCTATGAATGTAGCTGCAGCTATGACAAAATATGTTTTCATTTATTTGATTTTTAAAGTTTAAAGTGTCAAAATATTGTTTTGTTTTTTCTTTTACTATTAATAAAAAACTTAAGCATTTTGATTTCCATGTGCTCTCATCCAATGGTCTATTACTTTCCCTAATATTCTATGATTTTGTCTTGGTTTCATTTTAGTGTCGGTATTGAGATGTCTAGGCAGATATCTAATCAAAGTCATCATTTTGGTATCGTGACAGCACTACTGCTGGGGAAACACATGTCCTCACTGCTCTATCCTGTCTCTACAGTGAGACCCCAGCAGTGGAACAGCTGTTCGTCAGCAGGAACCGAGATTAACAGCAAAACCTACACTGTGAGAGGGACCAGAACATGTGTGCAGGACTATATCAGAGTGTGCACAATGCTCACACATGTGGGAATAGGGTATATCAGAGCATGTGTGCAGGACTGAACTATTTCTGAGCATGTTCCCTTATGTGTGGGAATACTTTACATCAGAGCATGTGCAGGTAAGCTGCAGCACTGTCTCAGAGTGTGTGCATCAATATCAATGCTGAATATTCCGTGTGTGTGAGGCACCTCAGAGGAAAACAGAAAAATATTTTGGCGGGCAGTCCTGTCGCTCACAGATAAAAGCTGCTCTCGAAGTTGACTCCTGTAGCCAAGAGAATGAAATTAAGTTTGAGCTCTCGTCCAAATTCCCCATAAATTAAGTCTTAGAGATGGAATGCATCTACCACTCTCAGTTCGTTCCAACGTGTGAATTACTGTAAAGCTTTTTGTGGTGGTCACCCACGCACTAATGCAGTTGGATGTTGGTGTTTCCCTGAAATAGGGAATAATTGGGTATCCACATTTGTATTTTTATTTATTGATTGTGTTGGTATGCCTTGGCCGGAACAAAGCATGATGGGCATTCTTGGGCATCGGCGTAATTGCATCCCTGGTTCAGTTTTTGAGATAGGAGCTAAATGCTAATCGCTTTAGGGATTTGTAATCACAAATTCAGTGTGAAACACCACCTCACGGCTCCCTACATTGAGCTGTATTGTCTGTGAGGTTAGAGAGTACATGCATAACGGCACAATCTGGGTATCGCTGCCAACTCGACATGTTGTGTTCAAACTTGGCCTGTTTTAGTTCACTCTGAGGACTGTAAGAAATGAGTGTCTGATGTGAATCTCTCTGTATGAAAGCATGTGAATAATTCATTTCTGCGCACTTAAGGCAGTATTTAAAATACATATTTCATGGCAATAACTGGAAAAATGAAAGAGGTCTTTAAGTAAAGATTCAACTGAGTTATTCAAGTTTTGGTTGAAAAAAAAAAAGTATTTAAGGTGTAAGGTCACAAGTGTGTGATTATGAGTTTCTTTCCGGAACATTTTAGTGCCTTATTGCCACAGGTGTTGAAAAAGCTATGCTATCCTTAAACAGCAACTTGAAATAAAAAAAAAAAAAAAAAAACTATGACTGCTCGAACGCATGAGGCCGGATTTAATTGCCGTTAGTAAAGGAACATGGAGAGCCTCCTCCTCGGGTTGCCTTCATGCTTCTGTACTTGGGTCATTCTACCCTGTGGTTTGGCGTCGAGAGAGGAGAGGAAGATGGGGTTTCGGGACCGGGGCGCAGTGAGCAGATTGGAAGGTGGGATCGGGGTCCTGCTTTAAAAGCTCCTTGTCTCTGCGCCAGATGGTTGCTGCGGTGCGTCCCCGGAGCCGCAGTGCTGTTGTACCCTGGAGCAATGCTCGTACCCTGAACCCCTGCCGCCGCGGTAAATAAGCGGCGGTACACGAGCATGATGAGTATGCAAGTGGTGTCCGCCACCTTTCCTGAGGCTATCGACTAAACGGATTAGAAAAATAATCACACTGACTGATGGCGGATAGGAAATTAACTTGTAGAGGAATTGAATGTTGCACATTTTTAAAGATTATTGCATAAGTTGTGTAATACCTCTTAATACAGAAGAAACGAGAGCTGAAGTGAAAGTGCTGGCTTAATTTTGATGTTCAAGTGTATGTGACACAAAATTTTTCAGTCCAGTATTTGGTTCTTAGATATGTTTATAAAAACATTTTGACATTAAAACACTTCTAGAATTGAATTGAGCACATATTTTTGCGTTAAAAAATGCCACTATTTTGACTTTAAATTTGTCGCAAGGACTTGCAGCCCTAAAAAGTCACGTGATTTACTCTTGTGAGGTCAGTTGATTTGACTCAAAACAAAACATTGTGGAAATTGAGAGGAAGACGGTGCGGAAAGGAGGCCGATATTGTGTAGCTGGAGCGCCGAACAACCAGAGGAGAATGCATAGGTTTTACACATCGGGCATATCGATGCGTGCATTTCCCTCAGATCCCACGGGTCATATTTGTGCAGTGGCACTGTGCTGATTTTGGAGAACAAAAGACCATCATGGAAAAATGATCAGTAACATTTTCACGTTGTGGAAAAACAATGAATTAAAAACTCAAAACGATCTTAGAAACAAAGCACTGAAAAAAATATGCAAAAAAATAAAATATTATAATCATATATAATATTATATATTATTAGAAATATTATAATATATAATATATAAAATATAAAAAAATGCAAAATTTGGACTCTGATGGTTTTTCCTTTGAGGTCTTCAAATGTAAGTGTAATGACTCAAAGATGAGCCACACTGAGAATGCAACCAATTACACAGCCGTCACGAGTAGGCATTCTTGGACCCAGCCTCTGGGACAATTTTAGAGGTAAATTCTGTATTTCGGGTGGCAGAAAGTAACAATTTTTTTTTTCTGGCATTTCTAAAAAAAGTTTTTGTTTATTGCATATGTCAAGCAATTGAAAACAGGAGAAAAAAAATGGTTTCATATCCACTTTAAATTCAGCTGGTGTTCTCTTCAGTCTTCTGTTCCTTTTTCTTTTTTTAATTAGCTATTACTCGGTGAGTCGGCCCATTGGTGCAATATGGTTAAACTAGAACATGTGGAGAGAGCAGGAAACCTTTCCTGATTGTTTAAATGCCTTTTCTCAAGTTTCTCAGGCTCTCATTCTAAGCATTTTCAGTTTCTTTAGTGTAAACCTAGTTTGTTGTTGCATAGACGTTGGCAGCTGTATTAAATTGAAATCAAACTCTGATAACACCTGATGAATCTCAGGCGCTCAAGCACATTCCATTGCAAATATGGATTTGACGCATGACGCCCTTATGTTGTGGAAGCGTAGTTTCAGCGTTGGAACAATGGGAGCTCTGAGAAGTACATACTCTAAATATCTGAAGCCGCTGTATGCGATTATAGCTGCTGTTCTCTTTCACATTTGAAAATTAAAGCACTGTTCATTTCACTTCAAAGCTGTGCTCCTTCGGGCCTATTTAAATGAAATAATTAGTCGGTGAAAATACATTTGACAAAGCTTCTGAAATTGTAATCAGTACCCAATTCTGACAATCAAGTAATTACATATGGGATCATGCTTATAACAAAGACGGCTGCACAACCAACTGCCGGAAGTTCAATCAACTCTAGTACTAGAGCACTTTTTGCACTTCAGTACAGTTTGTCCTCTTCTGAGTCTAAGAAACTAATGTTTGTGTTAATTTGAGATAAGGCGCATCTGTGCATGACTGGATTTAACCGAAGCAACTGCAGTATGGCTATCCAGCTGGTAGTGCAGTGTAGCACATCTTTCATTGACGTGTTTAAAAATGAGCCGACTCATGTAATGTGCACAGTAAGCCCAAACATTATAACTCACTCGAAAGAACAGAGCACACCGTTAATCCCTACTGCATTAAACAATTTAATCATTTGAGTTGGACTTTAGTTTTAAAGGAGGCATACAGTATTATAGTTTTAAGAGCCATACTCCTATTTGGGGGTCCTACTAGAATATGTTACATTTTTACTCCTTCCTACTCAAAAGTTAAGACAACAGACCTTGAATTCATACTGTGGTGGAAAGAGTATGACCTGCAGCTTCAAAACGGACCGACTATTAATTTCTGGCATGTTTTTCCGCCATGTTGTTGTCAATGCTACAGAACCACTTAACCAAGTGTAGCTGCACTTCCACCTGGAATACCTCCACAATAACCACTTATGAGCCAAAAAACTCTCCACTGCGTATGTTCGAGCACGAATCTGATCATAAATCAGGGATAGATTCATAAAGATTGGCAATCAAGATGAAGGTTTTCTGTGACTTTTTCCTCAGGAAAATACCACTAATATTATATACATCCCTCTGTCACATAAACTCTGTAAACGCTCTGATTATTAACTCTTTTTTACATTTGTCTGTACAGGTACATTTGTGCGAAGTAATCTACAAAGCAGAGTGAAGCAGAAGTATTTGTTGCAAATAGCTACAGAGGTAACGTGTTAGCATGTGCATGTAGCACTGTATGTGATGTAAACACTTGCAGTAATTACCAAGATGTGGGGGTGGACAGAACAATACGAAACAGTAGACAATGTGAAACGCTGTCTACATAGTCAAGCAATTATTTCTGGTTAAAAAGAACTAATTAGTGTATGGAAGTAATCAATGTATATAGTGATTACTGTAGCCTTTATCCCCATATGCTATCCTGACAGCACACATTAATCAAGTCACACTTACCAGGATGAGGCAGCACCCAATGTTGGAGAGATGGGTGGGGGTGGTTAATGTAGAGGGAGAACAGGGGTAACGCCACTGGAGTAGTTTACAAATCATCGGCAAAATTCCCTCAACTTCCTGACTACAGCTTCAAGTCCAAATCCCAATCCGAGAATCTCCGTTAGGATTGCCCCTCTACAAAGCTCTGCAATTTTCAGCTGGACAACCAACAACCTCTGCTCCCTGCCACCAAAGTAAATATGACTTCACTTCTAATAACAAAGCCCTTTTCTGTGGAACCTTCAGTCACATGTATGGGAGCCTCTGTACTCAAACAATTTTGCAGGTTGAACTAGAAATAGAGTCATACAAACACCAGGTTTCTTCTGCAACCTTGAAAGGTGTGCAGCGTTTTATTCTTGTGACTGAGGACAGGTTCTTAACGCAGCGCTGCTTATTGTGGGCGAATACAGTGACATAAATTTTCACAGCTCCGTATCTTTTTGAAGATTAATTTAGATTTAATTGAGGTTGATGAACCACTAGTGTACGTTCAATTTGAGATTTATAATGTAGCTTTATTTGTTCACAAATTGAATTCATTCAATGAATTTTATACTGCATCAAAGCGGGTTGGAACTGAGTCCAGTATACACCATTCACAAGGCACGAGTTGGCTATTTTATGACTTGATGTTTCTCAGCTTGCAAGCTTGACCATAATCATCTGACCATAATGAATTTCAGACTAACAGCACACTTAAACCAATGCATTTATTTTGGTTTGCATTGGAGTATCAAGGCATGGGATATTGGTATAAAGCCAGTCAGACCAATATCGATGCTCTCAACAGCTGCACGCCACAATGCTTAAAACAATTACGAACTAGATGGAAACATGAAATCAACTGCACATGCACTGTGAAAAATAAGACTTTGACTCATCTTTTTTTTTTTTTTTTTTAAAGTAAATCAACCAGCTTCAAAGCACCTCTGAGTTGGCTCAACATCAAGTTCCAAGTGTTTTTTTTTTCTCCTTTTTTCAAAAATGAGTTTGTGAGATCACTGGGACTTGACGTTGAGCAAACTCAAAAATGTTTTGCGGCTGGTTGCCTCACTTTTTTTTAAGTGGAGTCAACTTTTTATTTTCTACAGTGTGGCAATACAGCTGCTGTTTCAATGATGGAGTAGATTATCATAACTAGTCATTTGTGATTGATCATGAATATCTGATGTGAATATGAATCGTCTCTTGGTCGGGGTTGGCATGGCTAGGCTTGCACTCCCTAAAATGGGAAAGGAGGCCGGCGGAATCGTTCTGTCAGGCATTGTAAGGCATCGGTTGGAGCACATTGCCTCTTTCCCCCAAGTTCACTCACTTTCTACAGAGGCCTATGTAATGAATTTTGCATTTTGATTAAAAAAATCAAATTTTGTTCTCTCTTCCTGAAAGTAATCCACTTCATTAGAAATTCCTTTTTTTTGACGAATGCTAATGTATTCTGAAAACAATGGCGCATTATCATTGTGGGAAGGTTGCTGAACAAAAGGCCTTTTCATTGCACAGTTTCAGCCAGTCCTGCCAAAGTTCACTTCTTCAATCTTCTTGTTACTTTTACTGAACATAGATCGGCTCCGGCACAGAATACATTAGGCGCGGCGATAAACGGATCTCTTTATTACTCCATAGCTTCAGCGCACCTGACGTGAGCTGTTTGCAACAGCAGTCTAACTTAATCAAGCCATTCACATCCTGCCTCCGCGTGACATTTAATCTAAATAGTTTGAAAAGGTGTCTCGTCGTTTAATTAAAAGGGGAACAGTTTGCGTGAATTGTATGCCGCCGCGAGGGTTGGCCAGATTTCTGCGGCTGGTGATGGACAGCGCCCTTTCTGAGTCGTGGACAGTTGGCACGCGCCACCTCGGACCAGGGGGGGAAAAAAAACTGCCGGTAGAAACGAAACCATACGCTTTGTATTGTGAATTAAGGTTCACCAGCTGCAGTTAAAATAATTGTTGCAAATAAATGCAACGTAATTATTCGATCATTATTTTTGGCGGACGTGATTATTTCAGTATTGTGGCACAGCAGGGTTGCATTTCAGCGATATTTGTGACGAGAATGTTAAAAAGAATTCATGTTGTGATGTGAACTTTATATCCCAGCATGCCAGTGAGTGACAGTGAATTGAAAGTCAATGGGAGACAATTTGGGCTCAACTATCTTGCCCACTCACTTGATATTTAATGCCATTCATCTTGGCATAGTAAGCTCCCTGATTAGGTTTTTCAATGAGCGACTGCATATTGAAAAAGATGGGGCAAGCACTTCATCGCTGTCCACTGATGACTACATGTTGCTGCACCCCCCCCCCCCCCCAGAAATACGCCACAGCATACGATCAGACAGCCATCCTAGGACCATCCAGCCCAGATGGCTGTGTAACCTCCACAGAGTTTTGGGCTACCATACCTGCAACAAAAGCTGCACATGTTCCCAGTCACAACCTCTCAGACACTGACAAGAGTGCTGTATAGGGGAGACTGGGGTCCGATGAGCCATGGGGACCAATAAGCCATATCACTATTTTGCGATCAATCGATGACAGAGCTGCTTAAAATAAGCAAAATATTTGACCATTGACTGATGAGTCATGGGGATAAATGAGCCATATCACTATTTTGCCTATTTTAAACACCTTTGGCATCGATTGATCGCAAAATAGTGATATGGCTCATTGGTCCCCATGGCTCATCGAACCCTAGTCTCCCATATTATGAAAATGGTGCCTGTTTTCCACTGTCAAAGGGATGAAGATGAGCAACAGGACTATGATTGCTCACGAGCCGCTTGAACAGTTTCACTTTGCTTTCATCTCAACAGGTGCTAACAGAGCCAATGGAAATTGGGAAATTATTTCATTTTTTGAGACCGAGCCCTGCCATCCTGCTCTGTAAAACTGAAGCTATCTGTGGCGTGCGGTCTGTGCTCATTGGTTTTATTCACTTTATTTTAGAATTGCCTCAAGTAAGAGAAATGGCACTTGCACACATGATGTATGACAGTTTGACAGATACGTGACGGTTGTAGAATTTTTTTTGTCTGTCAGCTTTTCACCAGCTTTTATCCAGGTGTGTGTGGCACATGCAAGTTAAGTACCTGCGACCAAGCATGGAAAGGAGCAGGCCTTGTCGTATCGACGAAACATAGTTTATGGAATAATCATCATCTTCTCCACATCCATGTCCATGTCTGCTGCAGATCCTTCGTGTTAACGCAATAACTCAAAACCTGTTCGATAGATCCTTTTCACATTTTATATGCCTTTAGATCTTATCAAGATGGAGAACTGGATTGATTTTGGGCTTTGTATTATCGATAATAATAAATTAATTAAGTAATTAATTTCCTGGAACACCCGAGTTCTGTCATATCGCCTGGTATGTAAGCAATATCACCTTGAAATATTGCCTTCTGATTCTTTCACTCATGATCAATTATTGCTGAACACTACAGCAAAAAATATCAATACATTAAGTGATGAGTTAAATTTATCACTGACCACATAAAAAATGGTCAAATGTATTGATGTGTAAGGCAGTCTGAGCATATATAAGATAAAACTGGATTCAGTTTGTCATAATTTAATAAGTTAAAGCAATAAGTAGTAAAATTTAATACTCACCTCACGAAAAAATAGTTAAGTGTGTTATTCATTATTAATGTGTAGATATGGGCAGTCGAAGCATATCTTAGATAAAAATGGGTTCAGTTTGTACTAACTCTATGAGTTAAAAAAAGTTAATTTTATTGAACCGCAGAAGAAATGAGTACAGTGTATTTCCCATGATTAATGAGTTCAGATGGGCAGCTTGAGGATATAAAAAAATGGGTTCGGTTTATAGTAATTTAAAGGGATACTGCAATTTTAGGACAAAATGCCAATTTTCTTGGGGTGTTCCTCATGTCGTCCATGCTGTCTGGGGCACTACTGTAGCTAAACTCTCTTTGGGGACCTTTCGCCGATATACCCTTTGCTGTTGGGGCTGTTTTGAGTATTTTTGTGGGTGTTTTTATGTATGTGTGCATGTCTGCTTGTAGAAAATTCTTGTGCACATGATAGAATTGTAGCTTTTTAAGATGCAGTGAAAAAAAATTTCGGGTGAGTGGTTGGGATAAAAAGGAAGGCGGAGTTTGAAGATGGGTGTGGTTTGAGTGAACACTCACTGAGTCCCTCATCATGAGCTCTGCTATAGTGAAAACAATATCAGCATTACTGTCGCAGCTGGTGCGATCCCACACAGTCTCTGGTTTGTCTTGTTTTCCTGATTTTCCTTCCAGCCCCAAGGTCCACTGCATGGTTAAGGCTGCGTGGACCAAAATAAATCCATATCCTCTTCCAGTGTTCCGCATTTAATGTTACATAATTTGTTAGGATAAATTTAGATGATGATCAATAAGTTA
Organism: Gymnothorax javanicus; assembly: GCA_029692085.1. Classification (NCBI taxonomy): domain Eukaryota; kingdom Metazoa; phylum Chordata; class Actinopteri; order Anguilliformes; family Muraenidae; genus Gymnothorax; species Gymnothorax javanicus. The sequence goes on along the minus strand of CM056207.1, from coordinate 7,994,624 downwards.
AATCAATTCTCTAATATCAGGGACCTGCATCTGCCCTTTGGCAAAATGCTCAGTTGTTGAATTAATCATCATTGTTGAATCAGTCATCACCAGTAAAACTGTATTATTGTTTGCTACACTTTTGCTTTACATCTTTACAGTTGACAATACGAACTAAAATATCATTAGTTTTTCGCACCTACTTTTAAATTTATGTGGGGAAATGCCCCCTCTTCCTCCTTTTTTCACACTCTGAATAGGTTTCCGCAGTGTGTGAAACCGAATATAATCTCACTGTCATACAATCATGCTTAAAAACAATCTAACGTGGTACTTTTGATCATGCTTAAGGTAGCTCATCATCCAGGATTGATTTTGGGAAGGATCTGGGATTTACTACAGGTCCAAAAAAAATTCTAAAGAAAAAGTCTCGGACGGTGGTAATAAAGATAGGCCAATGGTGTCATTTGCATGCAGACAAGAATGTTTTATTCAGGGTCCTTTTGTGAACGTGCCAAAAAAAAAAAAGTATCTACACTGAATATCTGTGTCCGCTTTAGTTTTCCCAACTAGTTCTACTCTGGTCCAACTATGTGAATGACACTGTTCTCCGTGCTGTATTCTTCATACCCAAGGTCACAAACATGCTTGAAAGAGCCTTGACAATCCAATAAGGATGACATTAGAAGTACTGCACACATTGACTGTGATGGAAAGGGACAAATTCTGCAAAGGTCCAACTGCGTGAAATATGAAGACTTCTAGCACTGCTGCCATTCTCTAAAGCAAAATGGACATTAAGAATATGTATGTGCACGGGCCGCAGAAAAGCCAAAGGGGAGACATTAGAAACAGTGCCTGGGTCTGTTATAATGAGGAGGGATTGGAAATGCGGGACCCTATCAGGTCAGGTTCTCCTCTAACCTGTGAGGTGTTGAGGTTTCCGTGCCCCCTTTGTAATTGTGGGAAGTCTGTGGAGGACGCTAACTGGGTGTTGGCATATCGTTGCAGCAAGCAGTGCTCCCCCTCTGCTCTCCCACAGTACAGTGGTGCTGCCTCCTGCATTATAGAGCCCCCCCCCGACCCCCCGCACTGAGACCTCACACCCACGGCCACTGCAGAGCGAGAGAGAGGAGAGGAGAGGAGGGAGAGATTGGGGGAGGTGGGAAAGAGGATGGAGGGAGGCCGAGAGGCAGAGGGGGAGTAATTGCGGAGTAGCTGGAGATAGATAGAGAAGGAGAATGCCGGAGACGGGGAGATGGGGAGAGAGAGAGAGAGAGAGAGAGAGAGAGAGACCGACCTGGAGAGATGAGATAAATTCTGCGCTGTTATCAGAATGTATTTTCTTGCTCAGATGGTTGTCAGTGTGTGGATTTGAAAGCAGGCTTCAGAGCCGCTCTGTGCAGTGGAGGCGAGAGGGAGGGGACGGGGGACGGGAGCTGGAGATGCTGCAGGTGGGAGTTTGCTGAAAAGCTGGACTGTGCTCCAGTGGGGCTAATATTATTCACACCCACACAGCGATACTCACGGAGCTGTGAATATCAAGGACTGTTCTGCCATATAGTTTGACTTTCCCACAGCCTCCAACAAAATGGATTCTCTATTTTATTCTTCTCATTGACCTTTAAGGAAGTTGGACGTGCCCCTAACATGCCTGCTGGCATGTGTTCACGAGCTGTGACTAGGGATGGGGGAAGCTGACTGGTGTAAACTAGACCTTGACTCCGTATTTTTCTGAGAGCACTCAGAAAAATTGGTCTATAATTCTCAATATATTTGTTTCATCAAAAAAAAAAAAAAAGATCGCACAGTAAATGGTCGAAGTGCGCGATTGTCTGTGTGTCAACCACCATCTGCCTGCAGCACTCTGAGCCGAAAACTCGCCTCGGGCCACAAAGGCGAGAGCCATGCCTGGTAATTGTTCAAAACAAGCTTATCTTATTTAAAAGCATAATTGTGCAGACTATGGTGTGCCAGAGAAAGTGTCCTGTGTTTCTTTTAAGTGAGTTTGCTACTGTGACACAAGCTTTCAGCTCAAATTAAATAAAGTTAAACGCAGGAACAATCTGCTTGTTTATGTTAAATTTCCCACCTTTAGCTGTAGCAAGTGAATCCTGGCTACTATGTATATCTCTCGAAAACTAAACCTCACCACTTTTTACCTTTTATATTCTAATTTCCTAGCGCCTCCTATGTTGTTTACTTTAACTTCTTATATTTTGTTGTTGTGGCAAGTTTTCAATAGTGAGCCAAGGGTAGCCATCACTACTAGTTCAAATTCCTGAATGTTTCGAAAAACATTAGTCCTGCCGTATTTTTGGACGAGTCTTAAAGGAACAGTTCACCCAAAAATGAAAAATTTGTCAGTATCTACCTTCTCCCTTGCCAGTTGAAACACGGGTGAGGTTAGTTATTCCATACAACACACTGGGAGGATGCCAGCAAGACTCTGTTCCATCCTTATCCAAAACAACTGTAGTCCATGGGGACCTGTTCTTTTGAGTTTTTTAGAGTACAAAATCAGCTAAACATGACCGTAAAATCACTCCATACAGCTCCTACCGCATAACCCAAGTCTCCCGAAGCCAACCATTGCACTGTGACCGGAAAAGACTTGCATTACACTAGTATGCTGTATAGACTAACATACTTCACCTGTGTTTCAACTGGCATGGAGTTGAGCAGCTAATGAGAGAATTTTTGGGTGAACTGCTATTAACCCTCAGTGGTTCTCTAAAAATTCTCTGCAGCAACTTGAATTATTAAAATATTTTTAATTTTTTAGATTTTTTAAAAATTTTATTTTATTTAGGCTGTGTTTTGGTGTGATGTATTCATAAGTAAAATGCGGAAGTGCATCTTGTTGATTTTACTATGTTACCAGGGGTGAACCAAGTGAGCACCACTGCATTCATTTAACTTACGCTGTTAGCAAGTACTGTACTGCAGTAGAAAATGGAAAAATTGACATAAAATGTTATGTAGAAACATTATCAGCCCTTTCATTTAAAAACTGAGGTTCAAACCCTGTCAATGGGGAAAGCGCACACTAGTCATGTCAATCATGTCAATAATGCCTTATCATGTTTAGGTGGTTAGCTCACTGTTTCCCCAATTCTGTGGTGCACAGAGCATGTGTTAACCAGCAGTACCAGCAATTTACAACCCCAATTCTGAAATAGTTGGGATGAAGTGTAAATTGTGAATAAAATCAAAATGCAATGACTTTCAGATCACATGAGCCAATATGTTATTTACAATAGAACATAGATAACATTTCAAATGTTGAAACTGAGACATTTTACATTTTTATCCACAAAATGAGCTTATTTCAAATTTTCTGGCTGCAACAGGTCTCAAAAAGTAGGGACACAGGCAAAAAAAGGGCTGAAAAAGCAATTAATATATAAGAGAATCAGCTGAAAGAACATTTAGCAAGTAATTAAGTTAACTGGCATCAGGTGTGTAACATGATTGGCTATAAAAGGGATGTCTTAGAGAGGCAGAGTCTCTCAGAAGTAAAGATGGCCAGAGGCTCTCCATGCCAGTCCGCCATGCCATCCACAGATGCCACCTAAAACTCTATCATGCAAAAAGGAAGCCATTGTTGAGCATGATCCAGAAGCATGATCCATGCTCTGTGTGCCAAGGCTCATTTAAAATGGACTGTAGCAAAGTGGCAAAGTGTCCTGTGGTCAGACGAGTCCAAATTTGACATTCTTGTTGGAAATCATGGGTGTCGACCACCCCTCCTGTTATCAGCATTCAGTTCAAAAGCCAGCATCTCTGATGGTATGGGGATGCATTAGTGCATATGGTGTGGGACACTTGCATGTTTTAAAAAGCACCATGAATGCTGGAAGGTATATAAAGGTTTTAGAGCAATATATGCTCCCCTCCAGACGACATCTATTCCAGGGGAGGCCTTGTGTATTTCAGCAGGACAATGCGAAACCACATACTGCAGCTATTACAACAGCATGGCTTCGTAGTAGAAGAGTCCGTGTGCTGAACTGGCCTGCCTGCAGTCCTGATCTTTCACCGATTGAGAACATTTGGCGCATAATTAAACGAAAAGTCCGTCAAAGGAGACCCAAAACTCTCCAGCAGCTGGAAGCCTGTATTAAACAAGAGTGGGATCAAATTCCAATGGCTAAACTCAAGAAACTTGTCTCCTCAATGCCCAGACACCTCCATTCTGTGTTAAAAAGACGAGGAGATGCTACACCATGGTAAACAGGCCCCTGTCCCAACTTTTTTGAGACCTGTAGCAGCCATCAAATTTGAAATGAGCTCATTTTGTGGATAAAATTGTAAAATTTCTCAATTTCAACATTTGCTACGTTATCTTATTGTGAATAAAATACTGGCTGGTGTGATTTGAAAGTCATTACGTTTTGATTTTATTCACCATTAACACTTTGTCCCAGCTATTTTGGAATTGGGGTTGTAGTTTGAAGGCTTGTAAAAAGAGGTAGTGGTGTGCTCTAGGACTGATCGCATCCTGTATAACTCGAAGAAAAAAGACACAGGTGCTCTTGAAATAAAGGGTCACAATAATCACCAACAGAGCGATAAATTTCAGGCACTCTTGCGTAGGACAATATTGGTATTGTATAAAAAGTTTTTATTAACCATGTTTAAATAAAGGTTTTTTATACTGGTACTAATGTTGTCCAATACAAGAGTGCTTGAAATTTATCGCTATATTAGTAATTAGTTTGAAGGCAGTTCTGTCATGAAAGGAAATGGCCGTCCTTGGCACAAGTTGATAGGTTGAAACCATTTCCAAATGAATCTAGCGCAGAGAGGTGACCATGTGATGCTGGTGAATATATTGTTGGCAGAGAGCATAGGCTGTATACAAAGGCGGACAGCCTGACGGCTCCCCAAAAGTAAAGCCAAAACATCTTGATCGCCCTCTTGATCGCTGGCAGTAGTATGGGTTATAAATCCCAACTTGTCCATGTAAGCAGAAAAATATACCCATCATATGGCATAGTGTCACAAAAAAAAAAAAAAACAATAAAGCATCTTCGGACGCGTGAGGCTGTGCAAAGTGATACCCCATGTCAGGTAGGGAAGAGCCGGTGTGAAAGTATCGTGGGATGAAAGTAATACGGCGATTTACTCACAGCCATCTGCACTTCGATGCGTCATATTAGGTCAGCACGTCCAGCTCGCGACACTCTCCAGACCCGCGAAAAATCTTGAGGTTTCGACGCTTCCCTGCGGAACGAGACCGGGAAGACCGTTTTCCACAGTGGTGAGTAAATTCAGACAAATGGTAAACTTTTTTGACTTAAAGATTGTCTTTATGGCTCCATATGTCATATTTATGATGAAATGATAGGTCATTTAGTTTTGTAACATATCCTGAGGTTTGAAATGTCAGACTTTTTCCACTTTAGAAGCAATCCTGGTTCTAATGTCTGGAGTCACTGTCGGGGCGGAAGTAGTAACGGTTACGTTCGTCCCTCTCTGCTAATGCGGCCGAATTTTCTTCTGTTATATTTTACCGACAGAAAATGCCAAGAGTTAGGGTCAGAACTACCCAGAGAGGAAAGGTTGACCAGCAGGTTTACGGAAGGGCCTTTCTTGATGTCCGAAGAGGCGAGAATATAAGGAGGGCAGCAGAGGTGCATGGCGTTTGTCATGTCACCCTGTTCAGGTACCGCAAGAGGAGGGCAGAGGCAGGAGGGCAGCAGGCCAGAACCCCAGGGTACAGGGCTCACAACAAAGTCTTCACAGAAGAACAGGAGAAGAGACTGCAGGCATATATAAAGAGAGCAGCTGATATATATTTTGGCCTGAGTCCTAAAGAGGTTGGAGTAACACTGCAGACAGAGCTACACCACTATCGCCATTTGCCTAAGATGGCAAGCACCTCAGCTCCGGATCTGCCCCGGCTCTGAGGTGCTTGCTATCTGGGAATTAACCTCTTTTTTCATGCTGTTTTACGTGCGAAATTTTACATATGAGCTGGCTGAAAATATTGGCCTCAAAACTCCATGTTCATGGGAGAAAAACCAGATGGCAGGGAAGGACTGGCTCACCTCCTTCCTCGAGCGCAACAAAACCCTGTCCATCCGTCGACCTCAAGTCACCAGCATGTCCCGTTCCACCAGCTTCAACAAGACCAACGTGACGGCGTTTTTTAAAAACCTAAAAACTGTCCTCACCTGCTATAATTTTGAAGCAAAGGACATCTGGAACATGGATGAAACAGGTAAAAATTTATATTTAGATAAATTAAAAAGCAACAGTGATTTGCAACAGCAATAATTCATTTACTTTATTATTTCAGGTACCACAACGGTTCAAGTGCCAGACAAAATCATTGCCACCAAGGGGCAGCGCCAGGTCAGTGCTGTGACCTCTGGGGAAAGAGGGACATTGGTGACTGTTGCCTTTGCTGCCAACACACAAGGCAACTTTGTTCCCCCTTACTTTATCTTCCCAAGGAAGAAGTTCCAGCACCACTTCATCCGGGATGGCCCCCTTGGCTGCACTGGTTCTGCCAATGGATCGGGGTGGATGCAGGAGGCCGATTTCTTGGCATTTTTACAGCATTTTGCAAGGCACACCCGCATGACCCCGGAGTCAAAGTTGCTGGTACTCTTAGACAATCATCCATCACACCTCTCTGTGGTAGCTATTGACTTTTGCAAGTCACATGGCATTGGACTCCTGTTTCCCCCCCCCCCCACTGCTCCCACCGTCTTCAGCCGCTAGACCGAAGCGTTTTTGGTCCTCTGAAGCATTACATTAACAGTGCAGCAGACAATTGGATGCGAAGGAACCCTGGAAGAACTTTGACCATCTACAACATCCCAAGTCTTTTGGCTAAAGCTCTGCCTCAAGCTGCGACAGCAAGCAGCATTTCATCTGGGTTCGAAGGCGTGCGGTATCTGGCCCTTGAATCCAGATATTTTCAGTGAGACAGACTTTGCTCCAGCTTTTGTGACCGACCGTCCTGCACCTGCACCAGCACCAGCTCCATCCCCAATGCCAGTGCCAGCTCCATCACCAGCGCCCTCTTCATCACCAGTGTCCGCTTCATCACCAGCGCCCTCTTCATCACCAGTGTCCGCTTCATCACCAGCGCCCTCTTCATCACCAATGTAAGCTCCACACCAGCAACCTAGCCAGAGCCCATTTGAGCTGCATCCCCATGAGTCTGCCATTCCTCTAGATGGTGACAGTTTGTGTCTGTGTGTGTCTTTTAAATGTGCATGTTGAGCCTTGCCAAGCATTTATTATTTTTTTGAAATATTATCTATCCAGGTATGCTTGTGGTTCCAGGAACATCTAGTGGCATGCCAATACAGAGGTTCAGCCCAGAAAAGGTTCGCCCATATCCAAAGGCTGGCTCGAGGAAATAAAATAAAAGAAGAGGCAGAAAGAGGTGAGCAGAGTGTCACTTTTTAACTTGTCTTGATTTTCTTGCTTGCATAAAAACAAGCTGATTCTGACCACCATCTCATTGAATGTTGCAGGTCAACAGCAATACTGACCGACACCCCAGTAAAAGCTGCCTTGGGGGAGGAGACTCGGCAGAGGGGCCAGAAGAAACAGTCCTCTTCAAAACGCCCAAAGAAGACATTATTAAGCGGATACACTGCAACCACAGTTTCTCGGGGCAATGAGGAGAAATGTTTTGTTTGTGGGGAGACATTTGCCTCATCTTTGCCTGGAGAAGTGTGGGTGCGGTGCATCTTTTGTCTGCTGTGGTCACATGAGGCATGCACTGAGGGTGCAGCTCATTATATCTGTCACAACTGTGATGAAAATGTTTAAAACAAATGTGTGATTGTTTTTGCTTCTGTTTTAATGTCATTTTTATGATTCAATTGAATAAATGAGTGCATTGTATATTTACGATTGCATGTTAGCAAAGACATTGTTTGATTTTTTCAAATGAAAAACGACAGTAATTCAAAAGATTCCAGTTAATTTGATCAGGTTACTTTTGTCCCGCCCGTGCGCTACTTTCATCCCGACTGGAGGGGTCGAAAGTAGCAATGCGCAACTTCCATTAGACGGCAAACTATGCAGAAGGCAATATATATTGGGATGATTTAGCACCTGATATTGACAGAGCACACACAAAAGTAGTTAATCGCTCCGAATTTTTTTTCGGTCTGTCATGTTATCTTTTAAAATGACGTTTATGTGAAAAATGTTACTTTTGTACCAGCTCTCCCCTATTGTATGTAATATAGAAAGTATGATGGGAGGCAGTTAATTTTGCATAATAGCATCGAAATAACAGATGTAATGCATAAGGTACCCTTGGGATCAACAAAATCAAATTGCATTAAGGCTCAGTTCATTTGAGTGTTAGAAGTCTTCACTTCTTATTTTCACATATTTATCAAAAAAAATTAATCATAATTAAATATCTGCTATTTTTGATGATTACTATATTGTTGAGTGTTTTTCTTCACCACAGAAAATCCATCTGAAAGTAACACAGGAGTGTAATCAATTTTAAGTCACCTTCTGCCAGTCCACATCAGCAGTGTTTGCTCCTGCTTTCAACTGCTTGTCCTTCTGTTAACGTCTCAAACTCCACTGATGTTTGCATGGTATACCTCATGATAACAGATACATTTTAAATAAAGCTGCTTTCACACCGGACGCGAAACGAATTTTTCGCGCGACAGATTACATTCAAAGTCAATACAAAGACGCGTGTATTCGCGTCTTTGCATTGACTTTGAATGTAATCTGTCGTGCGAAAAATTCGTTTCGCCTCCGGTGTGAAAGCGGCTTGAACCTTAATTTGAAAAGAATCCATACGGAACTCTACAACTAGTTCCATGCGTAATGTTTATCTTACTATGACTCCTGGTAAAACATTGCAGAACTCTAAGCTAGAGGCATCAGCAAAACGGAAACACAAACACAAATAGAGCAAGTAATTAAAATGTTGTTTGCAAAGTTTCATGAAATTTAATCAATATTTGTGATTGCTAGAGATTACAGGTCATTCACATAGGTGTCTAAGGGTGGAGGAATGTCAAAGATATTAAAATGTTCATGTTCTATAGATCATTAAAATCCATAATTTATTTGTTGAGACGTTCCAATCCATTCCAATCCAACGTTATTTATAAAGCACTTGAAATACAACAAAGTTGGCTAAAGTGCTGTACACAGGCACTAAGAACAGTATACATAAACAAATATTCATATAAAATGAATGGTCACACTTTAGATGAAGTGTTGCTCATAAAGGCTTTATAAAGCATGCATAATGCCTTCATAAATGAGACATAATGTCTTCATAAATCATACATAAGCAAATGTCATGCTTTGTAAAGTGTGAAATAACACATCCTTTTTCAGCATGTGATGCCAGATGTGACAATGACAATGTCACCCTTTAAAGCATTTAGCCACTAGCTAAGTGACATTGTCAGTTATATTACATCTGGCATCACATGCTGAATAAGGATGTGTTATTTCACCCTTTACAAAGCATGACATTTGCTTATGTATGATTTATGAAGGCATTATACATGCTGTATAAAGCCTTTATGACCAACACTTCATCTAAAGTGTGACTAAATAAATAAAATAAATCCAAAAGATTAAAAAGATTGTAAGATAAGACACAAATAGGAACAAAAGGTATAAGAGCATAAATAAAAGAAATAAAAGAATGACAACTCTCACGCCGAGTTAAAAGCCAAGGAAAAAAGGTGAGTTTTAAGACGAGATTTAAAAACTGGTAAAGAATGAGTCTGCCAACTCATTCCACAGTCTGTGAGCAGCAACCGCAAAAGCCCGATCCCCTCGGAGTTTCAACCCAGTTTTCAGGACAACCAGGAGCAGCTGATCAGCTGACCTGAGGGACCGTAAAGGTGTGTACAGAGGTAGGGTGGAGCAAGATCGTTTAGAGATTTAAAGGTAAAAAGAAGGACTTAAAAAATGATACGATAATGCACAGGGAGCCAGTGAAGGGAAGATAAAATAGGGGAAATGTGCTCATGCTTGCGTGTACCAGTTAGTAGTTGTATACTACTTGTGTATCAAGATTCAGCTCTTCATCTGTATTTGAAAGGGGTAAAATGACCAACTTCAGTTTTTTTAATATGACCACCCTGCCATGGCCACTTTTTGGGATGAGGGGCTGAAATACAGTAATAAAGTATGCGCTGAAGATGTTGCGTACCAAGTTTGGTCACACTTGATCAATATTTGGGACCGACCGACCTTTCAGGTTGTTTGTGAAGGAATGTGAAAGGTGACAAAATGGCCATTTTTTTCAGAAATCCTGAATACCCGTCATTTATACTGTTCGTTGAGACGTTATATACTATTTGCATACCTACCGTGACACCGTGCCATTGAGTGCTTGGCACCCTTAATCAATGTTTCTTACTTTGTTCATTACTTATATTTAATTTGTATTGTTACAACCTGTGCACTTTCTCCCAATACCTCTGTTGTGTTGCAATTGTACTGATGTGTCACAATAAAGCTGCTTTCACACTGGACGCGAAACAAATTTTTCGCACAACAGATTACATTCAAAGTCAATGCAAAGACGCGAATACACGCAAAACTATTCGCGTCTTTGCATTGACTTTGAATGTAATCTGTCATGCAAAAAATTTGTTTCGCGTCCGGTTTGAAAGCGGCTTAACACCAAACTTTCGCAATCAAGCTGTTTCCTGCTCCATGGGGAAACCTGGGCATCAGTGCGGCTTCTAGAGTGATGTTGAAGGTCATTTTTCTCATATTAAGGGCGGATATGTCCGGAATGTTCCACAGAGCTGTTAAAATATCAGTGCAATAAAAATGAACGGCTTCAGCACATTGCAGCTCCCCAGCGAGCAGCAGTGTTATTCCTCTGCACAGAGAACAAATTGCGTCTCGGCCGCCAGGTCTTCATCCGTTGCCGAAAGACCGTTTGTTCCCCCGTCTGTCGCTAAACCGCGGACCTCACCTGAGACCGCTGCGTTTCCGCCATGTTTACCACGCACCTGCGACTGCTGTAGAGCTGTGTGCCCGTTTGTGTGTGGGCGGTTGTACATGAGCTTCTGAGTTATGGGGGTACATGTGAATGCAAGAGGGTATGCCTGAGTGCGTGTGTGCGCGCGCGTCATGTTTATCAACCCTTGTGGGGACCAAATGTCCCCACAAGACATGGAATTCCAGATTTCTTTGTACTTGTGGGGACATTTACAGGTCCTCACAAAAAATTAAGCTATCTTATGGTTAGGGGTTAAGGTTAGGGTTGGAATTAGGTTATGGTTACATTATGGTTAGGGTTACGGTTCGGGTTAGGTATGCACTGTAGAGGGTTGAGGTCAGGAAAAGGGGTTAGGGAATGAATGGAAGTCAATGGAATGTTCCCCCAAACATGAAAACAAACGTATGTGTGTGCATTTAAGATTTCGTCGTGATTGTGTGTGTGTGTGTGTGTGTGCGTGTGTGTGTGTGTGTGTGTATGTAAGTGTGTGTGTACTTGCACAAGTGGTGCGTTTATGTTTACGCATTTGCTAGTTTGTGTTGTCTGCATTTTGTATATGTTGGCACAAACGTAAGTGTTTACATGTTGTCCGTCTGTTTACCACTCTCACAATCCTGAAGGAGAACAGTTTGCAGATCTCTGGTAGCACCACACATTTCCCTCTGTGACAATCCCTCGTTGGGGAACAGAGCATGGAGCCGTCAGGAGACCTGCAGATACGCAGCTCCGTTGAACACAATGGGAGAGTGATAACAGATACATCACAGACAAAGGACAGCAGAATCCGGCTCCCATAGAAACGAGCACCTCAGGACAGTGCGCAGGGGGCGCATGACATCATCACAGGGGCGGCACCTCGAGCTGGGAGGACCGAGACCCTTTTATTTCCTGGACAGCGTGACACAGCTCTTGGGTAGCCAATCAAGCTCTTCGCACCGGGACAATTATTGGGTGAAAGAGGGTGGCTTGCTGTGAATGTTCCTGGCGCTAACACTTATTAGCACAGTGCGGACACTCGTTGTTATGAGGTGTGGAGGTGCCATGTTCACAGAGTGTGCAGACCTTTTTTGAGATGAGAGCTGAGATCAGTGTGGGGTGGGCAGTGGAGAGAAGTCCCTTCACCGCATGGCTGCAGACCAATGAAACTGCAGTCTTGCCAAAGACGTGCGGACAAATACTCATGTTCTTTCTCTCTCATGTACATATCACACACACACACACACATATTTGCCTGCGCGCACATTTGCACATGCAAGCATACTGTAGAAACACATCCGGACACATACATACATACATGCAAACACACACACACACACACACACACGTGCACGTGTACACACACAGACATATTTGCATACATGTGCAAGCGCACGCAAATTTACACATGCACAAATACTGTACACTAAAAAAAATTGAGTGTTAGATTTACTTCAAATTTTTATGTCAAGTGGTTCCACGCAATTGCTTTGCGTAACCTTTGTTTGACTTCTAACATTTTTGGCCAGTTTAATTAATTGCATTGAGTGGAATGTACTTATCTCAGTTTTGTGGAACCAGTTGACATAACATTAAGTAAATCTAACATTTAATTTTTTTTGATAGTAAAAACACACTTGCACACATACAAACATGCAAACACACACGTGCACGCATACACACACAAACATTCATACTAGCACGCATACAAACACAAACAAACCTATACAAGAAGGCATTCATACACACACACACATTCATGCACTCAAACACTTCTACTAAGACTCACACACATGCAGACACACAGGCACATGCTGGTAAAGCTCCAGTGAGACAGATGAAGACCTAGTTGAGTTATTAAAACCATTAAAGGAACTCTCTCCTTACCTATTCTAGTAAATCTCAGGATTAAATATTTATCTTTTGGCTCTCTCTCTCACTCCCTCACTCTCCCTCTCTCTCTTTTTCCCTCCTCCTCTCCTCAGTCGCTTTCTTTCATGTTCTGTTTCTCTCTTCCCCTCACGCTTTCTCTTTTTGCTGTCTGTCTGCCTCTTCTTCGCTGCTATGCATAGTGTGCTCTCTCTCTCTCCATCTCCCCATCTATCCCTACCTCTATCTTCTTCACTTTGCATCTCTCTCTTTACGTCACATACATCTTTCTGTGTCTGCTGCTCTCCATCTCTATCATTTCTATCTCCCTCACACTTTCCATTAGTCCATCCCCAGTTCTCTCTCTCTCTCTCCCTCTCAGGTTAGCGTACTCACTTTGCTCTGGGGCTGTTTGTGTTTACACTGCCTCATTCATTCTACATTCTCCTCGCCTGTGAATATTTAAGCACTCGGTGCCCCTGCTGCTGAAACTGGGGTTTTTCTGCGGTATTCCATCAAACTGATGTACCTGTGTGATTTCAAAGCTTCTAAAACTGCTAGCTTTTTTTTATTTTGATAGATTATCTTGTGTAATGTCATTTAATTTGATATTTGTGAAATTTCTAACCTCTGTGATAACTGTGTCCTGATTTCATAATTTACGACAATGCGTCTACGCATGGGAGAAATGAGCTTGAATTCGTGTATTATTCAGTAGTTACTGATCCTGGCACAAATTCATGAACAGATAAAGCAGAATTCTTGGAGCCCTTTCCGTACTACTTTATATCCAGACGTCCGTACAGATCTCCTAACTATTCATATTCATATGCACACCCCGTCTGGGTTTGGTGATTGTTTAATATTCACACATCTCAGTGAAATGGAACGCCTCATAGACATGACACTGTTTTGTTCCCATTATCTGTGCGGAGCCAGACAGCATTCGTAGTTAATCGGCACGTTTATCATTTTCAGCTGATTAAAATTGCACAACCAATAAAAGGAAATGAGAGCATTTAGCGTTACTCCATCATCCAACAGTTAATCAGTTCTTTCGGCCACCAGATAAATGAGCAGTGCATCGAACACAAAAAGGTCATTATAGACAGAGGTGGTGAGATGAACACGTTATTGTGTGTAGGCTGGCAGGTGCTTTGTTGGAGTTTTTGTTTGCATTGCGATATTACAGATGTCCACCCGCGCGTAGACTACTAAGGGGATGTAGCTGACGCAGAGACCTGAAGATGCCAGCAAAATAGTAACTGCTGGGAGTCGAGCACCAAAACATGTTAAAGTTGCAGTAGACTACCAATTCTGTCAACTAATAGCACGACCAAAACAAATTTTGTTGTATGTTAACATATTGTACTGATCTGCTTGTTCTATAAAGGTAAGAGGAGCTTGACATGGCAGGAGTGGGGGCTTTTCATATAAGGTAAACCAGAGAGACTGCAATTCCCCATGCCCTATGCTAATTCACTTTCCACACGAATGGTACATTTAAAAGGAAATTGCATTTGGCACCTAATGAATGACCTGTGTGTGGCCCAGTGTAGCTTACATAACAATCCCATGCACCAACACCCATAGAATAACACAGTGCTCAACTAGCATCACCACCACTTCTTAAACCCTTATCCCTGCCCAAGGGACTTTTCAGGGGGTCAAGTATCAGTTTTTATTTAATCAGCATTCATTTGAGCATGCAGCTTAATAGAAAAACTGGGAAAAAAAAGTTTATTTCTCAAAGCGCAAACCATGTACCAACCCCCCCCACACACACACACACACCACCACCCACACCACCACCACCTACCACCCACCACCCACCAAATGCAGATGGACAGACATTTTAAGACTTCATTAACTGGTAATTACATTTTATAGTTATGATACTTCAATTAAAAACTCCAGATAGCCTTGTGCATCTTCATTAAAATTGCATGTCTTTATTTTTCCAACAGTGCTCCCAATAAGTTTGTGCTTACATACTGCAGTTTATTTTTATGCTGCCAGCTGTAAAATAATAAATGCAACAGTAATAATGAAAGCTGGGGAAAAATGATAATAATTTAAACAAGCTAATTTAATTATAAGATTCTTCAGCCGTAGGTGTGTTCCAGATTAAACTAGTGATTGTATAATCCCTTTGAACATAGAAAAGCAAAACTATACAGGTTTCTCTGAATTGTTGGGAGATCCAGTCCAATCCAATTCAATCCAACTTTATTTGTAAAGCACTTTAAAACAACCACAGTGGGCCAAAGTGCTGTACAGAAGAATAAATAAAAACAAAATAAGAAAAAAATACAAGAATAAATTAAAAGACATAAAACAGCTGTACAATTAAAACAATGAACCAAAAACATAAATAAACAATAGAATAAAAATAATAATACATTCAACCTCTCACATGGTGTCAAAAGCCAAGGAGAAAAGATGGGTTTTAAGATGGGATTTAAAAACAGACAGAGAGGAGGCCTGTCTGATATGGAGAGGCAGATCCTTCCATAGTTTAGGAGCTGCTACAGCAAAGGCACGGTCACCTCTGAGCTTGCGCTTAGTTTTAGGGACACTCAGGAGCAGTTGATCAGCTGACCTGAGAGAGCGGGGGGGTGTATGAGGCTGCAGCAGCTCGGAGAGGTAGGGCGGGGCGAGACCATTGAGGGATTTAAAAGTAAATAAAAGAATTTTAAAACTGATCCTAAAATGTATGGGCAGCCAGTGAAGTGAGGCTAAAGTGGGGGAAATGTGCTCGTGTTTACGTGTGCCAGTTAAAAGACGTGCAGCAGCATTTTGCACTATCTGAAGATGGGCGACGGAGGAGCCACTAACCCCCATGTAAAGTGCATTACAATAATCCAGCCTAGCGGTCACAAAAGCATGGATTACTGTTTCAAAACAGAGATGATTTTCTGAGAAGTGCAAAGAAAACACGATGCCACCTGCGGTCACCTTGTTGTGTATATTATGCGTGGGTTATACAGTACGTTCATTCTTTCTTTGGATTCAGGAGTTCGCAGCCGTTGTCCTCCGTTACTGTTCCTCGTCAGAAGCCCCCATTTTCCAGTGGTATTCGCCTATAGCCCTATGTACTGATGATGTAGTACAGTGTTTACCATAGTGCATGGTGGGATAGAATGGAGTTCATCAGCTCAGTGGGGTCATCAGGAAATCGACTGAACTTCAGTTCAGATCTTCTGGGAGAGGTCAACACGCATCCCAGCACACAACAATTAGTATTACCAAAAAACTGCCTTTTGCAAACAGAGATAATCCTAAAGCAGGTTTTGCAGGGTATTGGCAAATTTGCCCACAGCCCAATTTGAACCATCTTCTGGTTATATGTACCTACTTGTGGGACTGTCCAGAAGATAGATTTGAAATGTGAAATTTGCATACAGGAAGTGAACTGGACCTATTTAGTGATTTCAAGATTTTTGTGGAACAAGGCCTCGAAAAGTCCATATTTAAACCCATAAATGATTGTTCTGAAAAACCAGATGATTTTTAATGGCTACACAACAACATGACGGACATTTTGATACCAAACATAAGTAGGGGAGACTTCGGTCCGATAAGCCATGGGGACCAATGAGCCATATAACTATTTTGCAATCAATCGATGACAGAGCTGCTTAAAATAGGAAAAATATTTGACCATTTACTGATGAGTCATGGGATAAATGAGCCATATCACTATTTTGCCTATTTTAAACACCTTTGGCATCGATTGATCGCAAAATAGTGATATGGCTCATTGGTCCCCATGGCTCATCGGACCCCAGTCTCCCCCATATGTAAAAAACTGAAGAAGTTTCAGACTCCTTTGTGTTTGTTCACTGATTTGGATTAGCATTGTACACTTACAATGGCTTGAACACTGATGACCCCCATTTTGTCCCATCATGCACTGTGATAAATCCTACATCATGTCAACAGTACATTAAGTTGTTGTTCCATCAGTCAACCTGCCATTTTTGACCAATCATAAGAAAACCATCAGTTATTTGCTGATTGGTTACTATTATGTTGTTACTCTGCTACTTCGTCATTCTATTGTTTGCTGAATTCTCCTTATTCCGTGCTGGCCTAGTATTGTGTTGTCGGCTGGATTGAAAAACACCATTTAAAAACTAGACATCAAAAAATAATAATAAATAAATCTCTATCCAGCTGGGATCTTAAGTGACCCTAAATGCATGACAATCTTTGTCTATTACACTAAAACCAGAATGCAATGCACCCTGTCCCCTTACCCTTACGGTTAACATGCTTAACTGGCACCCATAATGTTGAAGATTCAAGCCTGTGTGTCTTACAACCTTTGGAGCCTTAATCTCTCATGCTTTGGGGAAAATTGGCCCCTTCTTTGTGTAACCAACTGTAAGTTGCTTTGTACAGTGGCCCTGAAACAATCTTAATGGTACCACCCTTTATCCAGTGATCTGTTCAAGGGCTCTTGCAAGAACCCGTAAGTTCTCACCTCTTCAACACCTCTTGATCCCATGTGGATGCGCAAGAACTCTGACGAGCTGTTGCCTTTCAAGATGGCATCCAGTATTCTCAACATTGGTATCCACACTTTTGCACAGAAAAAAAAAAAAAAAAAAAAAAACCTTGCCAACAGCCATGTTGGAATACGTGCAAGAACTCACGGTCCTTTAAAACACGCATTTTTTCCCCGCAAGACTCAGCGCAACAACTTTTGGTCTGGAATAAGCCTCAGAACACATTGCACGCTGCTTACCCAGAATGCACTGCACAGACAGCCTCATCAGTTTTTCCCCCGGAATGGATAACACATAGGGTCTCATTAGGGTGTTCCCAGAATGCACTGCACGCTCTAATCATCAGTCATTCCTTTTGTGATGCGACTCCTGCCCTGTCGGTCTTTGAGGGCAGCTCGAATGATAGATTGGGTATGTGGCGCCGTAAAGCAGCTTGACTGGGAGTGGTTAACCTGATCCTGGTGAACCTGCCCCCAGAGCGCAGTCTGTGGAGTTGAGGCTGGGGAAGGAAAAGAGTCCTCTTGACCTTACCCTGTAGGACATACTTTATTTCTCATTCTGGGTTTACCTGTCAGTCACAGGCAAGGCCAAACCATTTGTCATCTGGGGCTCTCAATAGAGTTTAGGGAGGAATGAACAATGCGAATGTGTAGGTGCCTTTGAGGCTTTCTTCCAACGAAAATGTGTGGAGGGTATATTTATCCTCAGCAGGTAAAGGCAGGGCCTTCTTAGGCTTGGGCCTTGCTTGGTTACTGAGTTAGCTGTGTAGCCGCAGTGAGTAAGACCTGGAACACTCTAATCTGGAGTATGGACTGAAGAGTGAATAGTCTCACTGCAGCTCTGGCTAACTTGATGATCCCGCTCAACCACTTCATTGATAACTGATCCAAAATATTTCCGCATTGAACCTTGTAATTTTGTGGCAGTGCTTCAGTGCACAGATATTCATTTCCTTTGACGGCCCTCGCCTTTAATGATTTGGATGGGCTTTTCGTACTCGAAGAGCAGAAATTTTCTCCCTGCGTCCTTGGTGTTTTCCTCTCGGATGTGTGTTTTTGTAAAGTCAATTATGGCACCTTTTCTTTCTTGTGCGAGTTGTTTGATGGTGGTAAGGAGGCGTGCTGAGGACGTGCTTATTTAGTGATTATAGAGCACCTTTCTGTTCGTCAATAATCGGGGCGCAGGGAGGCCGGTGTGATTTATGGAAGGGAAGAGAAATTGTAGCTGCATTTGCTGTGTCCCGCTTCCCAAATAAAGACCTGGAGAGAGACAGATATATGGTGAAAAAAAAGCAATTTGAGAAGCAATTGCGCGTTTATTGAAAAAATACACCAGCCCAATGAGCCCGTAACTGTCGCTTCGGTCCTGCAGAGTGAGAGGGAGGAGGGCGAGCGAGCGAGCAGAACGGAGCTGCCGAGACTTGCTGCCGCGGTCACGGACATCACTTTTATTAGTTATTAATTGTTATGTTTTATTTTGCTTGTGGTGGATTCAATTCCGTTGTTTATTGGAGAAGGTGCCTGACAATGCTTGGGGTTTTACACAGAGAGCATGGCCAAGTGTGAGAGAGGAAACGGAAGTAATGGAGGTGTTTGGTCCTTCAAACAAGTATTAAGCAGTGTGGTCAGTGTAGTTCTGCTTTTAAAACTTACGTTCTTACGTACTGTAATCTCAGTCATTAGTACTGCAGAGTGTAATTGATCTGCCAGTATTTTTCCATGCTATATATATGCAGTATATTAATATCCAGCGTTAATTCAAGTCTTTCACTCTGCGATCCCATTTGTGAGTTTGTCAGATGCACCTGCTTTATTCAAATCTGTTGAACTTTCGGCCTATTCTCAGTTCCGGTGGAGATCCCAAAGTTTCCTAAGATCTCAAATGGGTCCTGCTGAATTACAGGGAAATGTTTTTTAAAATGTGTCACAAGATCTGTGTGTTTTTTTTTTAAATTTGATGTAACGCTGTGGCCATAAGAACATGCTGTTTTGGGTTTAAATATTTCGCTCAGTATAAGTGTGATGCAGCTTCAGTGAAGCCCTAAAATTGGCGGATACAGAGTGACATTGTCCTACAGAGTGGAAAAAATGTTCTGAACCCCTTAGCACTTAAGTTTTCACTGAAGTCAGACAAGCATTGTTTTCATATTGTAGGATAATGTCACATATGTATTCTCTATCTACTGGTTGCAACGCCATGTTTTTTATTGCCACAACATTACTTTTAATGTAAAACATAGATTTTGTGCATAATTTTCGATACATTTCTCTGTAATTGAGCAGTACATACTCAGGATCATTAGAAACTGTGGGATCTCCACTAGAATTTAAAATAGTCCTGAAGTTCCACAGATTAGAATATAGCAGCTGCATTTTAAAGTCCAAATGAAATAAATAATGCCTCTTAACCCTTTTAGTTCACATTCACAGTCATATTATGCACCAATTTAAATATATACAGAATGTAAAAAATATAAAAAATCCATTTCTTATAATTATTGTGTTAAGATCCAATCATTTTTACTTCCTGTTAAACAAAATTTGATGTGTGCTTATGTAAGCTTGTGCCAACCCATTTCAAGCAATAATATTGTGATGCCTGCCTATCAATCAGTCTTAAATTTTTAGCGGCACATAGCTAAGATTAATTGAGTAGCTAGTTAGCGGCTCTGAGTCCTTGGGTATTCACCACCTCAAACTTGCTTCAGTTTCCTCAAGGAACCATAGTTACAAGTCTGCTGGCTTGAATTTATTCACTTGGAGGAAAGCAGTATTTGTGATAACTCCTGATAATATGCCAGGCATTTTACATCAGACTGTCTGAGCAAACGATGGGCTTTGTCTTTCCCTCTCTGATGGATACTGCTATCCCTTCGGTGTACACTGTCAGGACCTCACAAGTTTTTCAAATAGTGTTGGCATACAAGACTTCATGCAAAATCTAGTAATGTTTTTGTTATCATGTTTGCAAACGTTATTCTCCACGTTATGACACGCCCACTTTTTAAAGTTCAAATCTAATTCCTCCTAACATGATCTGCCGCCTCCTTATCCTGTTTCACTCAGAAATCTCTCACGATACTGAAGCTAGATAATCTCAAAAAGCCATTTCAGCTGGACTTCTAGGGCAAATCTAAGTGAAAATCAGGGTTCAAGGGGTTAACGAAGTACATAAGAGTCCAATAGAGAATGTATCATGCACTCTGCAAGAGTTTTTTAATAGAGAACATTTTACTTTGTATGTTTGCATTTTTTTAGTGATTGCGGCTATGGAGTCTCTGAAACGAATCAGCACTTTTTGCTTTGATTTAGATTTTCTAAAAGAAGAGAGTGAGACAAACTGATAGAGAGAAAAGGGTGGCATTTGTGAGCTGAAAGCAAAGGCTACCATAATCACTTGAGCAGGTCTTAGTCTGTGGAAGAAGCAGGAGAGGCTGGCCTTCGACATTAGCCAATCAGAGAGCAAGACCTGTGCAGCCCCACCGATGCCCACAGAGGCACGCAGTCACCATGGAAACGACTCACAACTTGAGCACAGGTGGTCTGCAGACTGAGTGCTTATTTTGGGGTCGAGTCTCACCAAGCTTGCCGTCACTCATCCATGATCTTCGACCTCTCTGCACCTGCGTTTTTCCCTGCAGGCTGAGAGTAAGCCACACCAGCCCTTTAGTAATGTCTTTAGACTAAAAATCTGTTTGCTACGACTTTATTTAGTACAACCCCAATTCCGAAACAGTTGGAACAAAGTGTAAATTGTGAATAAAATCAAAACGCAACGACTTTCAAATCACACCAGCCAGTATTTTATTCACAATAGAACAGAGATAACATAGCAAATATTGAAACTGAGAAATTTTTACAATTTTATCCACAAAATGAGCTCATTTCAAATTTGATGGCTGCTACAGGTCTCAAAAAAGTTGGGACGGGGGCCTCTTTACCATGGTGTAGCATCCCCTCTTCTTTTTAACAAAGAGTGGAGGCGTCTGGGCATTGAGGAGACAAGTTTCTTGAGTTTAGCCATTGGAATTTGATCCCACTCTTGTTTAATACAGGCTTCCAGCTGCTGGAGAGTTTCCGGGTCTTTGTTGATGGACTTTTCTTTTAATTATGCGCCAAATGCTCTCAATTGGTGAAAGATCAGGACTGCAGGCAGGCCAGTTCAGCACACGGACTCTTCTACTACGAAGCCATGCTGTTGTAATAGCTGCAGTATGTGGTTTTGCATTGTCCTACTGAAATACACTAGGCCTTCCCTGGAATAGATGTTGTCTGGAGGGGAGCATATCGAGGGCTGACTGCAATAAACATTTATGTCCAAAAAAATAACATCTGGACATAACTGTTTATTGCAGTCAGCCCTCGATATGTTTCTCTAAAACCTTTATATACCTTTCAGCATTCATGGTGCTTTTTAAAACATGCAAGTGTCCCACACCATATGCACTAATGCATCCCCATACCATCAGAGATGATGGCTTTTGAACTGAACACTGATAACAGGAGGGGTGGTCTTTCTCCTCTTTAGCCCGGAGGACACAACGCCCATGATTTCCAAAAAGAATGTCAAATTTGGACTCGTCTGACCACAGGACATTTTGCCACTTTGCTACAGTCCATTTTAAATGAGCCTTGGCACACAGAGCATGGATCATGCTTCTGGATCATGCTCAACAATGGCTTCCTTTTTACATGATAGAGTTTTAGGTGGCATCTGTGGATGGCACGGCGGACTGTATCTACAGACAGTGGTTTCTTGAAGTATTCCTGGGCCCATTTAGTAATGTCAATGACAGAATCATGCCGGTGGCATCCAGTAAAGGTCTTTGGCCTTGTCCCTTACGCACAGAGATTTTTCCAGTTTCTCTGAATCTTTTTATGATGTTGTGCACTGTCAATGATGAGACCTTCAAAGCCTTTGCAATTTGACGTGGAGGAACATTGTTTTTAAAGTATTCCACAATTTTTTAATGCAAGCCTGTACAGGTTGGAGAGCCTCTGGCCATCTTTACTTCTGAGAGACTCAGCCTCTCTAAGACATCCCTTTCATAGCCAATCATGTTACACACCTGATGCCAGCTAACTTAATTTTTTGCTAAATGTTCTTTCAGCTGATTCTCATATATTAATTGCTTTTTCAGCCTTTTTTCTTTTGCCTGTGTCTCAACTTTTTTGAGACCTGTTGCAGCTAGAAAATTTGAAATAAGCTCAATTTGTGGATAAAAATCTAAAATGTCTCAGTTTCAACATTTGAAATGTTATCTGTGTTCTATTGTAAATAACATATAGGCTCATGTGATCTGAAAGTCATTACGTTTTGATTTTATTCACAATTTACACTTTGTCCCAACTATTTCGGAATTGGAGTTGTAAAAATATATCTGGTAAACATATTTTATTAAGTGAGATGAAACTATTTCCAGTTGAGAGCTGGTAATTGTCTTACGTCAAACCTTACACCAGTTGTGTGTGTGTGTGTGTGAGTGAGAGAGAGAGAGAGAGAGAGAGAGAGAGGGAAGTGTGCTTGAATGGGTGAATCAGAAATATTAAATGTAAAGTGCTTCGTGTAACCAAAGCTGCTGTGAAAAATGCTATAAAAAAATGCTGTCCATTCAGTAGCCATTCAGCAACTGACCTCCATCATCATGCCTCCTCTCTCCATCTCCACTGTGGCATTGTGGGAATCCTGCAGGCTGATGGCGACTGCAATTCAATCTGTAATTCAGCGCAATCTGTCATAGACTAAAGATGACCGTGAAAACAAGAGTAGTGGGCCGCAGGAAGCAATAGTGGATTAAAGAATGATGCTGGAGGCTGACTAAGAGACAGTGTTTTAAAGTCTTCTCATAGCTTATAGTCCCTGTATTGGACTTTTACTCTTAGCTTTCGGGAAGTTGTGAGTTTCACTCCCTGGTGAGGCTCTCTATTCTGTCCCAGGTGTATTGTTTCAGTGAATAATACCTCACTGTTTAAATGAGGAGGCTCCATTCCACCTTGCACAAAATATTCTCACAGTGTACCTGGAATGGTCTGTCAAAGTTATTACATTGTCTGTGCATGGCAATTTCATTTGAAGAATGTTTTGCCTGGTCACACATTGAAAAAAAAAAAAAAAAAAAGCCTCCTCTACAAAGGATGTCAGTGAAGAAAATACAATAATTAACAGATTTATAGAGTTCTTGATGTTCTTTGAAGCCTCTTGGCCAGTGAATGCGACTATAGTTTCCAGCATCCCCCACAACCCTGGACAGGAACATACAGACTAGATAATGGGTAAATGTTCTTTCATATTTTTGTGAGAGACATTTGCAGAACGATGGTTGGGCGATGTGTGATGATACATGTCTGTATTTTCTGAGCTGTAGAGCTGAGACTGCCACTTTCACCAGATACGTTTCCTAGAAGCTGAATTTAGGCAATGCTGCTGGCACTCCACAGTCTCTGTGGAGGAATTATGGTTGTCGGGGAGAGAGAGGGTCATGTGACTCTTGTTGTCGTGATTATCAGTTTTACACGGAGGCTGACTGTGTCCTCGCTTAACCCATAGGGGAAGTTCCGGTTTAGTTTCACAGTGTGTGTACATTTGCATGCAGCCATGTGAGTGAACATGCAGTTGGATGGGCTACTGAGCTGTCGTATTGTTACCATGCTGATATATGTACAGTATATCAGGTGAAGTTTGAGAGATAGTGCTTATTGTTTCCTTTGTACCAGACATTTGTACGTCCTGCTCTAACCTCCTGTTGTTTGGGTGAGTCTAAGTGATACAGAGATTATTGGTCCCCATGTTCGCGGTGGGGGCGGACACTGGGACGTCTTGCTGTAACCTCACTGTCAGGTGAACTGTGAGAGACGGAGAGGATATTATTCTCCTCGCTGGCCGGGGTAACGGACGCTAGCTGCCTGTTAATGAGTCGCACAGAGTGCCTCCGCAGTCCTCACCCTCAGCAACCTCCCCGAATAAATCTCCCATTAACAAGCAGCTTCACTCAGGCGTCACTGCCATTCTTCATACACGTGCACGCAAATGCGTGCACACACTTACATATATGTATAAGCACACATCTCGAACACACATTCCAACACATACACCAGCACACACGCATGCGCCCACACTGACACTAAATGCACGTGCATGCGCGCACACTCAAACACATGCAGCTGCACCTACGCGCTGGTGCACTTGTGCATACATACACATAATCTCATTGTGGCTTGCAAATGTGCATTAACACGCAGTGTGTGATGGTGAATATTAGCTGTGCGTGATTGTGATTATCGGCATTATGTGAGGTTGAGTGTAATCCCTGTGCATCTCTGTGGAATAGAAGGCCCCTCTGCAGGGCTCGGTAACACCGACTCGTTCTTCACCGAGCTCAAGAGGTGCTGCTGTGCTTTATGAGTTCTTTAATTCCAGAGAACTCCAGGGTCCGGCTTCTGCTTCCGATTGGCTCTCGGCACACATGGGAGGGCTCTTTCTCTCTCCCACCTGCTATTAATCTCCTTGACAGCACTGTGATAAGGGTGGGCTGGCAACTTCCTACTGGGTTTTGAGTTTTGAGGACTCCTCTTGGCTTAGTGCGCAGATGACTGGAGCCTAATGGCCGGCACCGATTGCAAGGCTGCCCAAGCCTATTTCTGGACGTCTAACACCTTCCAGGATTTCATTGATACTGTAATTCGTGATTCAAATTATTAGGCCTTGCAGCTCAATGGTGATTAGGAGTGCTTTGCACTGAAGGGAAAGCCCACAGGATGTAAGTAAATGATGTAACTGTGGCGCTGTTGTCCAAGGGATTGGTCCAAGACAAAATAATCTCCTGTGGGTCTGATGGGGTGGGGGCTTGGTTCCATTTGGGGCAATCTTATCAGCCCCTGTCATTCCTTTTAAAACCAGTATGTTAACGCCAGTGCAAACTGGTAATTTCATCATACACCATAAACCCAGATAGTGTGGTGCACTCAGTTGTTTTGTGGAAACTGATGACCTCAAAAAGTTTGGTAGGCCAACTTAGTGATATTGTGTTCACAGCACTTAAAAACATGGTAAGAATAACTTTTACCTTATCTTCTTTAAGTACCCTCCACACAATGCAATTAAGTAGGCTTACATAATTTTTTTGAGGTAAAAGGTTTCCACAAAACATTTGAGTATGTCACACTGTCCGGGTTTACAGGGTATCTGATGAAGAGCAAGTGCCTTACCTCGACAGGGTCTGCCAGGAATGCCTCTCAAGAGGAAACATATCTACTAGTTTGGGGAAACAGAGGTAATTTCTTTTAGGCGACCCGTTAAAACCATATACAGAACTGTACTCATGATATCAAAACAGAAACGAAACTGAAGTAAATTATTTGTATCTCCCCCACACAAAGAAAATATTTACATGTTAAAATACCATTACCTTCCCCTTTCCATTGGACCCCACTGCCAGTTTTGGGCATTATTCATAGGGTACTTGACAAAAGTGAAAATTAAGAAGAGAAAGAAACAATATGAGCAATATGCATTTATTTTTGAACAGCTCTGGTGGCTGTTCCCATGTAACTACCATTTGTGACAGCTTTTGCGTTAAAAGGTGGCTTGGGTGAATGAAATTCTTTACGACAAAGGTTGCACTGCTCTAGCTGTTCTCAGTGACATACCCCTTTATGCACCGTTCAACCAACTGTGACGGAAAAGCCTTTTAATGCAGACCACAAAATTACAAAAATTGGCTAATTAGGCAATAAATACGCCATTAGCAATGGCCAAAATTGTCAATAACCTT
Source organism: Gymnothorax javanicus (assembly GCA_029692085.1). Lineage (NCBI taxonomy): Eukaryota > Metazoa > Chordata > Actinopteri > Anguilliformes > Muraenidae > Gymnothorax > Gymnothorax javanicus. The sequence goes on along the minus strand of CM056207.1, from coordinate 7,968,529 downwards.
ACTGTTACTTCCGTTTCTGTTTGAAATGGCACAGCAACAAAGCCCTCAATGTGTTATGGAGAATTTGAGCGTTTGCAGGGCAGCAATATGGCAGTGGTGCAAAAGCAGGGTTCTCAGATTTTGTGCCAACTAATGCTCAAAAATATCTTCATCTGATACCTTAAGCCCAGGCTGTAGCCACTGGCTGCGAGCAAAGCCATGAGGTTTTAAATGTACTCTGGTACAGGAGGTGAAACCGCATTCAGTTGTTTTTGGGCTGTGAGCAGCATAAGTCTAAGGTCACTGGCTGGAAAGAAAACCAGCACATACGCCACACTTCCAGGACTGGACTCGTGCACCACGGTCGTTAAGGGACTTTATGTGCTTGCAGCACGAGCAGCTCTGTTGAGTACCACTGCAGCAAATCCTTTGAAACATTTCTAACTGTTGGGTGGAGCAGTGAGCAGTTCTCTCCCGACAAACCCACCATTCCCTTCCCTTAGCGCAGAGCCCCTCCCGCTATCTCCGTTAACCTTCAGTGCCAGTTATGACTGGCTTAATGACGCGTCAGTTATGCTCATAAATCTCGGCCCGAAGGGAGTGGGAGTGCGCAACTTAAGGAGGCTCTCTGGAGGAGGTTGGCAAATTAAAATGGCTGATCACTCGAGCGATTTATTTGCTGATAAGAAAAGCAGCAGTGATGCATCTCCGGTTTAAATTTCTCTGAAGAAAGGGGATTTTATTAGCCGATAGGCATAATAATTACTCAGTAAAAAAATGTTATCAATTCATGCATTCAGTGATATCAGATTATTAGTAATTCTTACTTCAGGGAGGTACAGGCAAACCCATGCATTTTCCTTTCGTTCAGCTTACATTGATTTGACTTTCTGGGGCTGAATTTACGTGTATATTTTAATACAGGTACTCAATACAATTGTACCTGTCCTTATTCAGGTTAACTTAAAAGTTAACCTGAATAAGTTGATTAAAAAAAAAAAAAATTAACCCAAATGTATTGCTGTTAGTGCGGTTCTGGAACCCTAAAAATATATTTCTGTATGTTTCATAGCATGCTCTACCACTCAATCAAATGATTGATCCTTAGCCACTATGTGATGCATTCTGGGTGGGAAGGGCCAGGTGAGTGGGTTACTCGTGGAGCTAATGAATGGTGGTTTTTCAGAAATGGCTCCAGTCCGCGCCCCCCTAATTGTGCTCTTGGATGCCTTCTACCATTCTGTGCTGTGAAACCCAGAAACCATGAAATCACCCTAAGCATGTGACACGCAGGGACTGGGGAGAAGCTGTAACTTAACAAGAGACCAGACAGGGGAGACAAAGGCAATGCAGGGCATGAACAAAGACATGGACTGAATCCTAACAGAATAGTGGATTGTTGCCATTAAAAAAAACCAATTAACCCAAATATTCTGTAATACTGCATGACTTGTACATTTGTTTTTTTTTTCCTTGTTTTCTTTTATACATTTTTTAATTTTTGTTCGAAATAAACATTCATTCATTCATTCATTCATTCACTTCCTCTTACACATGTAGTCAGCCAATAGCAAAGCATATTGCAACAATAGAATAGACTGCTCAGACACAGCTAAACCATGTGGTCCGGTTACACTGTAGGCTCACAGGATACTGCTGTCTGCAATGAAGTACACAAGCATAAAAGGGCCAGTTATGTTGTCTGATTCATGCTTGTTACACCATTGGTATTTTCTATCAAATTAAAATTAACCTTTAAAAGATAAGCTTTTACAGCACTTAGTCAGCAGAATGTGTAATTTTCAGGACGAACACGTAAACATCCTCACAGGTCAAAACGGAACATTTCACTGAACTTTAGGTGTTTCATTAGCGTCCTGTTCTTTCCAAATAAATGCATTTGTACATTTCAGGTAAAATACTGCACCAAATAATTCACTCAGCCAGCTATGGCTCAAAGACAATGCACCACAAAACTGAATTTTAAGCCCCTCGGATCACTGATAAGTCTTTAAAATTGATGTCAGATTTCAGAAGTGACTTTGTTCTGAAGCATCTACGAAAGTTTGAATGAAAAAAAAATCAAGTACTCATAAAAAGTGTGATAAAAATGGAAGTTAATGACTCCACAAAGCTTTCCTGCTGGCTATATGGGCATGGTCGAGATGAACGTCCCTCCGCCTAATATCTTCCCATATACACTGGCATGCATACATTTTTATATTCTTACTCTTTCTGCATGCAGACTATGTACCTGTAATGTCAAAACAACTGTGGTTAGGGAGATATCTTTGATTTAAATTCTCAGAGACTTTGAAGGTGAGTAAATTCAGGAATACTGGAGACAGGGAGCTAATTTTTTTCTTAGTGTTCTCAAGAATACTTATTTGGGATGCTGCAGACATATGGAAAAGACCAGTTGTACTCATTAGGTTGCAGCCAAGGAGATGGTGAAATAGGGGGATCGAGAAACACAGAGACTACTAGACTGCGGGCATTATAAACATGTCATGCACTAGACGGTGTTTGGGATCCGCGCTAAAAATATGGGAACCCCAGAAATGCGTCCATCATCCATAGATTTTAATTTGACTACTTTTGGACTTGGTCCGTATGCAGGTGGCAGTAAATTGTTATGAGTGTTCGGCAAACACCCGTTTGTTTGTGAGTTTGTCTGTCCATCCGTCCGTCTGTCTGTTAATAGGATAATTAAATAAGTTATGAACGGTTTGGCACGAAATTTGGTTGGATGATAGTCTATCATTGATAGATGGTAGTCCAAGGATGAGTTGACTCAATTTTTGAAGTGATCAAGAAGATATTCTGGATTCTAGATGTAAAAGAATTTAACTATATCTGTCTAACGCCGGTCTGTGTGATATTTCTGAACGGATAACTCAAAAAATTATGAACAGTTTGGCACAAAATTTTGCAGGATTATAGGCGGTAGTCCAAAGAAGAGTTTATTTAATTTAAGAAGTGATCCAGAACATATTCTGTAACCAGAAGAGCAGATATATGGCGTGGCGGAGGTATGCGCTCTACCAAATGCCCTCTAGTTAATTGTTTTTTTTCGGCACTTGTGGGATTCATGATTGGACTAAGCAGAGTTCATTTTTCATTGGTGATGGTTTGCTCCGCCCCTACACTTTAGCCACACCTTTTTCATAACCTATGAACCCTTTGTCGTAGACTCTTGTGGGAGGCCTCTTTTGTGAATACATGCCTGGATGCATGCAGTTACGTGGCGGCAGCGATTGAGAATGCATGCTTTTCTCTCTCTCTCTCTCTCCAATGGAACATAATAGCCTATTTTAAGTTGCTTGGAATGTCAAATTTTCTTAGCTTCTGAATTTGAAGTGATTAAAACTATTTCACCACATTGGCAGTATTCTTATTTTACTTAGCAAAAACATTAATGCAATTAGATCTGAATTTAAAATATTAGACTGAAATAGTTGTTCAAGTGGACTTACTCAATTTTTTGTTGCAATTATAATTATCTTTTTGTTTTAGCCAAAGTGGGAGAGGCTGGTAATCAACAGTGCAGTCTCACTGTATTTCAGCCTTTTTTTTTTTTTTTTTTGGAGACATGTGATTCAGTGTTGCTTCAGTCTAAACAGCGGGGGGAAGTGGATGGATAACTCTTCAGCAGCATGGAACTCTGTACAGAGCCTATCATCTACTGCTGTGGCGCCGGCTTATTGCTGTAGATTCAGATGAATTACTGAGTATATTTCACATCTGTATGAATGCGCTCGTAAAGCTTTCTATCAGATTTGCTCAAATTAATTCTGACGCATAATGCTGTCACTCCGCGATCATCCATGTGTGTGATTTGTGGCTGAGAGTGTAATATACATATTTTTGCCCGTGGCTGTTTACTACTGCCAGCCATTTTGGCTCTGAACCTCAATATACCAACAGCTGGAGCTAAAGGTTATATAAACGTGTGAAGAGGAGTTGAATATGTGCTTTTTCTGAAGTTCATGCCAAGGTTAGGATTATATTTTTGCTTACTTCAGCATACTTCTCACAGAAGGTCCCACATCACAGTAATCTTGGCTTCATTATACAGTCCACCCATTATATTTATATTTGAATTAAACATCTTGTGATTATCTATAGGGCTCTCAATGGGCAGGTGCCAGCCTACATTGGTGAATTTCTCTGTCCTGAAAAGTCTAACTGCCACAGCTGATGGGACTGCTGACAGTCGCGACTGTATGATTGCCCTTGGAATGTAATGGTCCGGTCCATTTCAGCAATGGATCAACAGACTACATCTGTGCCCAGCATTTGACATTTCCCATGGCTTAATCACAATTCAATATGTTCAGACCCTCTCAAACTAGTTGCAACGTACAGTCCTGCTGTGAAACCTTGGGTCCTGCCATTCATGTACATGTTGCTTTGACATGTGTTACCCACCCAAATATTGCTGCAGCCCAAGTACTCCCCTTCGTGGAAACAGTAGTGGTCTCCATCAGCAGGATAATGCACCCTGGCACACTGCAGAAGTTTTGGGAACACAACAAAGAGTTCAAGGTGTTGACTTGGCCTCCAAATTTCCCACATCTCAGTGCAATCGAGCATCTGTGGGATGTGCAGGATAAACAAGTCCAATCCATGGAGGCCCCACCTCGAATTTTACAGGACTCAAAGGATCTGCTGCTAAAGTCTTGGTGCCAGATGTCACAGCACATCTTCAGAGGTTTAGTGGAGTCCATGCCTCTATAAGTCAAGGCTGTTGCGGTGGCAGAAGGGGGCCTACACAATACAAGGCTGGTGGAAATAATATTATGGCTGATCAATGTATTTAGTAAATTAAAACAGGCTGTATTCTGGCCAGTGGAAATTCGTTTTAGCCTTTTGTGCTCGCTATTGCTATTGACTCATCAAGAGAACAACCATGGTTGACCATTTGCTGACCATGGTTGATCCAAGTTTGGAAATTTTTTTGACCACGGTTAAAGAATTGATGGACGGTCGACCCTGGTTACAAACAATGGATGACCATGGTCACTCAACCATGGTCAAGTGAACCATAGTCAAGTTAATGAACCATAGTAAATTGGGCTGCAGACCATGGATGGCTATGGTTGCCAACCATGGTCAAATAATAACCAAGGTTGCGATAGGAACTTAACGATTAATATAATTTTCATTCAAGCTTTTCATGTTTAACCATGGTTATTTCACCAGGGCTAAGATAGTTTAGTTATCTAAGGTTATGACATAGAGAACATGATTTAATTTACTGTAATCCTTACTTCAATGACCATCCCATCAAGTACCTTCATATTATATAATTAAAAATTTTAACAACCCATTAAAGAAGACAAAAACATTTAAATAACTGCTAAATATGACTTATATTGCACAAATAATCAGTGTAGATTAACTAGATTTGTAGAGATGATTTAATTATCTTGAAGAGAACATTTTAATAAGACAGTAAACATAATAACCATGATTGAAAATGTCTAAAGCTGCTTTCACTCTGGATGCGAAATGAATTTTTCACATGACAGATTACATTCAAAGTCAATGCAAAGACGCGAATACACACGTTTCGCTTTGAATGTACTTTGAATGTAATCTGTCGTGCGAAAAATTCTTTTTGCGTCCGGTGTGAAAGCAGCGTAAGATTTTTCTTTCTTTTCTATTTTTGCCTACATCAATTTTCCATTTTCTTTTAACCAAAAAATATGCATAACTACTGAGTTAAAATGGGTCAAAAACCTTACATATTCCACATTATAGTAAAATATTTAGAAGGGCACAGTGGTTTGCATTGCTGCCTCACAACAAGAAGGTTGTGGGTTCGAATCCACCCTGGGGAGTTTGCATGTTGTCCCCGTGTTTGTGTATGTTTCCTCCAGGTACTCCGGTTTCCTCCCACAGTCCAAAGACATGCATAACAGGCTAATTGGCGATGCTAAATTGCCCATAAGTATGAGAGAGAGAGAGTGAATGGTGTGTGCGCCCTGTGTTGGATTACCGAGCTGTCCAGGGTGGGTCCCTGCCTTTTGCCCAGAGTCAGCTGGGATATGCTCCAGCTCTCCCTGCGACCCTAGTGTGGAAGAGGTGGGTATAGAGAATGGATAGATGGATTTAAAAAATGTTTTGGACTGATTTCAGACATGACATCACAGCTTACCCATGGTTGACAAAGGTTAAGTCATGGTCAGCCATGGTTAATAACCAAATGACCATGGTTTGTTACCAAGGTTGACCATGGTCAGAAACCATGGGCTGAGAGTTGGCCGTGGTGCCATTTAACAAAAATGTCAAACCATGGATGAACCATGCTGAACCGTGGTTATATGACGAGGGTTAATCATGGTTGAACCATGGATAACCATGGTTGTCAATGGTATCTACTGCAGGGGGCTAACTTGTTACACTGCCCTGTAGGGCAGGTATTATCCTCATAAATCCTGCTCACCCATATATGGGTTTGTCAAATGTGGTTGCCTTATTGAAAACTCTAGAATTTTAGGCCTAACTGGTGTTCCCAAGGTTTCCAATAATCTCAAATGTGTCATGCTGAATTACAGGGGAATATGTATCAAATGATGCACAAGATCGAGATATTTTCTATTTGATGAAATGCAGCGGCTGTAAAATCATGGTATCCTGGGTTTGAATATTTCACTCAGTATTAGATATACCCACAGCGAAAAACTGCAACCATGCAGATGCAGAGAATGTTTCTGACTTTGTTATACAATATATAAATATAAAAATTTTAAAAAAAATCTAACTTTGAAATCTACTTAAGGGGAAATTCATGCAAAAAATCGGAGTTTCGGGGGTTAAATTCCTGTGACATCTTTGACAGTCTGCATTTGCACCGAAAGAGTGTGTCGTGGCATCAGCCCTCCTTGCGGAAACCGGTGAATCCTCTTGGGTTATTTTGACTGATAATAACCTTCTGATAAGGGGCCAGCTGGCCACCTTTGTCCTCCCAAAGGTCTTTGTTGCCCACCTGGGGAATTGAATATGGTGCTACTTGTGGTCAGACATTAAATGGAAGATAGCCTGTCGCCCTTTTTACACCTTTTGGAGCTTTCAGTGTGTGAACAGATCTTAAGGTGCTGATGGTATTCCACCGGCACTGTGTCTGACTGAACTATAATTACTTTGAATAATCCCTCATGTGTAAGGTAAGGGCTAGAATTAAGTCTTGTCTCACTATGGCAGTGTGACCTAACCTGGATATCCAATGATGTGTTAACACCTTATTTCCATATACCTGCACCTCGCAATGCCACTCTATAGTTGTATTCCAGCAAAGCTAAAGCTCCATTGTCTGGTGAAAAGCAGAGTGCTAGTTAGCCCTGTTACTGCAGTTCTGTATCCAAGTGGAAGACTGCCAGGCTCTTGTGTCCCCAAATGAAGGACAAGTTGCTCTCTTTGCTTAGGTATGACTGAAGATGTTTGTGAGTTCGGCAGCAGTTGGGGCAGTAAAAGACTGGCAGGGGAGAAAAACTTCTTTTCAACCCGGCTTATTTGCAGTAGACATGCTTCAAACTCAGAGCTGGTGCGCAATATATTTGGGGGGTTGACTTGACAAAGTGCATATACTACACAACAAATACCGGGAACAGAACAAAGAGGAGAATACAAAATAATGGTCGGATATGCCCAGAAGCTTCTACTTGTTCGAATAAGCCGTGTTTTTTTTGCATGACCTCTCAACACTCTTCGAACATAATCCCCCCCAGGAGGAATTTTCCTCCGACTGATATACCCAAAGGCCCACCCCAGGAAATTCTGTTTCAAAAAGAAATAGTTTCTTCCTTCATCAGTTTTACACTGCGAGAATAAATAAATGATAATCATAACAAATGAATGAGGATGATTGAGCCCAATACACAAAACAATACTGCACTGTAAACCCTTATAGTGTGGTGAACTCAGATGTTTTGTGGAGACTGATTACCTCCAAAAAATTGTGTATAATTGTGTAGGCCAAATTAATTGCATTGTGTGGAAAGAACCTAAAGAAATTAAGGTAAAGTTATTTTTTACAAATATTTAAGTGCTGCAAACACAAGATCATGAAGTTGGCACACACAATTTCTTTGAGGTAGTGGGTTTCTACAAAACATTTGGGTTCACCACTCTTACCAGGCTTTACAGTGTGTGCAAATTAAAACCATGTCTACTGTGAATTTCACCTTTTCACATTGTATGATTTCCCTTTTGACTACAAGCATCAAGGCAGACTATGTAGAAAAACTATATGTGCTATTACCAATCCCATTTTGCAGAAATTGTGATTCTTTTAAAAAGTATTTGAAATTTGCGGTAAAACGACCGTTACTTCTTTTCTGTTTTTACCAGACATTTTCGTCTGCATTTATTTACTGTTCCAACTTCCTCACTCTCGCAAACAATGGTAAGTACCTCTTCCCTCCCTCCACGTTCTTTTATGAGAGTTAATCTGCGCGCAAATAAAATAACATGAGGTTTCTCTTTTGTTTTGAATCCATTAAAGCACATGTGGATGCTTAAACTGTAAAGCCCGGGCTACATTGCCTACCTCTGCATGATTGCTGGGGCTTGAGCGCTTGTAGTGTCCAGACAACATTTTACTGCTGTGGCGCTGCTACTGCCTCTCATCATTGAGTTTGTGTACATTTGTCTTGCCACCATATCTTGCTTCAAGTTTGAGATTTATTTACTCTCACAGTTGGATGAGTAGGCTCCTCGGTTAATCGTTCAATTGAATCATATTTTGTAAAACAGCATATTGATCAAAAAGAAAATGGACAACAAAGAACCACTGTTATTTTCTATTTATTTCTATTCACGTGCAGTGTTACTTTAAATCGTTTTGATTACGCTACCTATTCACACTTCCCAAATAATAGAAATGCGGTAAATTCATTTTCACTGTTTTTTTTTGCTGGCACCTGCGCCTGGGTCACGGAAAAAAATAGGCGATACGCCGAATCTCTAGATGATGTGCTGCTGCAGAGCACGCGGACATTGTGGCTGCTCTGACCTGGGGCGTGTTCAAGATCACGGGGTTGGAGATGGAGCCCGCAAGTTCTTGCCTCTAGAACAATTAAATTACATTTGGTCTTGTGAGGTCAAGCGAGGACATCTGCGAACCGCCTCGCTTTGCTTTTCAAGATGGCGTCCAGTATTGTCACAGCTTGTTCAATGGAATTTGACGCAAACCTCAGTTGGTAGCCATGTTGGAAAATGTGCAAGGTCTTGTGAGTTGCTCAAAAGTCTGGAGTCTTCCCCCTTGAGCGCTAGGCGTTAGACCCTCGGTCTTGAACATGACCTTGTTAAGTTGGGCACCAAAATAATCGAGAGGTTCCATGATGCTCACACACTGCTCAGGTGGGCAGTTTGGCCCAAGGGTGAAATTCCACTGGTCATGGTTTCGATCCATGACAATTTTAATTTAGGTCAGTGTAGTTCTAGTACAGTTTAGTACATATTTGTGTACAGTTTGGTACATAAATACGAAAGTGCTCGTATAACTTTGACATTTAAAAAAAAAGAAATGATATGCGGCATAATGGTCACATGCTACTGATTTTAAGCCTTTGAAAATTGCCGTAACACGACGATCCAATGCTTCCTGTGAGAATATAAGGCCGTTGCTTTTTCTGTAAATGATGAAATGCGCTAGCATAGCATATAGCAGTGTACTGGAAAAGGCATTCGACTTTGTTCCCGCTTTATGTCCTCGCTTTACCTGTGATGAGCAGTGTTGGGGGTAACGCATTACAAAGTAACTAGTTACTGTAATCAGATTACATTTATCGGTAACGCATTACTTTGATAACCTAAGTAATCGCATTACAGTAACAAACAAATTATCTAGTTACTTGCATTACTTTAAATCAGGGGTGGGGAACCTTATCCAGAAAGGGCCGGTGTGGGTGCAGGCTTTCATTTCAACCAAGCAGCTACACACCTGATACTACTAATCAACGTCTGGAATCTTTGCGAAGGACCTTGATTAGTAGAATCAGGTGTGTCATTACCTAGTTGGAATGAAAGCCTGCACCCACACCGGCCCTTTCTGGAAAAGGTTCCCCACCCCTGCTTTAAATTATTCAAATATCGGCAGGACGGGACGCCAGAAAAATGTCCTTCCCATTAGCAATTGAGACAGAGGACAGAAAAACAAATCAAACGTCCTTTTTCATGCGTGTTTATGCCAGTACTGTAGCCTTGTGCTTTTCTGTGAAGTGCTGTTTGGGCTGATTTTTACAACTTTGATGTTGGCTTTGCTGTATTAAAGAGCATGAAAGAGAGATCTTGTGTGTGTCCTCCTCACTAGAATAAAGATTTGTGCTGATCTGGGCATATGCCAGGTTTGAACATGATATGGTTAATTTATTACGTTTTGGTGAATTTCAGATGATGGTACTGAGTGATCCAAAAGTAATGCAACGAGTAGTGTGACTATTTTCTTTCAGCAGTGAGTGATTAAGTAAAGTAATGGATTACTTTTTTTAAAAAGTAACTACTAATGTGTAATGCATTACTTTTTTTTAGAGTAACTACCCCGACATTAGTGATGAGGCCTTTTAGTGGGGATGAGAAGGACCCTTTTGTGTTTTGCTGGAAATGAGCTCTCAGACTGGCTAGGGGTTCACATCGCCAGGGTCTGTGAAATCCATTTGCTGCCCCTTTCGCTGCATCAGTTATCTACTTCAGGCACGTTTTCCTCCATTTGTGCGGATAAACACAACTATTTTGGTCTCCGACTCCAAAGCAAAGATGTTTTTCTTGGTAGATAGGCGAGGCATTTGTGGCTCAGAGGGCATCAGGGGTGCTGAGAAGCAAACAGAAGCCTATTGGTCATCAAGTGTTACGCTCAGTATTGTTTCAAAAGCTGTCTGGAGGGTGCCATCCTCTGGCGAATGATTGTAGGCCTATGTAATTGTAATTGTAAAAAAAAAAAAAAAGTAATTGAACTCTCATAGTTAACAGAATCGGCGAATAATTCTCGATGCATGTACACGGCTTGATTACTGATGATAATCGTTGAATGTAGTCACTCTTCAAATTTCAGAGTTGGAAAATATCCACTGTTAAATTTTTTCCCAATGCATTAATTTAGGTCACTATTTAGAATATTTACCCTAATTCTACTGTTGGGAAAGATAAAATATGGACTGGCGACTATGAAAGGAAATTCCTGGCTATTAGCACTGAGAAATATAATATAATTCTGTTGGGGGGCATTTTTCTGGTATGGTTTGGGTGCACATGTGCCCCTCGAGGGAAGGATCATTGAGAATCACTCATCACTGTTATCCTATGATGAAACATTTCTGTCCAGAGGGGAGTGGTCTCCTCAAAGATGACACGGCTTGAGGGGGTCACTGATTGGCATGAAAAAGACTGAATTATATGCTTTGGTCTTCACATTCCACAGATCTCAACCCAGTTGGACACCTATGGGAGATATGTGCTGGACGGCGCTCCTCACCACCATCAGCAAAACACCAAAATGAGGGGATATATTTTGGAAGAGTGGCGTTCCTGTGACTTAATGAATCTTTGCATATTGAGACTGTTCTGATGGCTTGGGATGATCCATATATTACAAAGATGGTTGCATTGATTTTTTTTTTCTGTCACCTTTTCTGTGGCAGCTGCCAGTAAGTTATCAACAGCAGCTTGCATCAAGGGCTCCACAATGATCAGGGCAAATCTGTATGTTTTGGTTCGATACTTCAAAATATTTTTTTAGATTGATAGTCTAATTTTTCATTTGTAGTTAAAATTGAGCTATCTTGTTTGCATGAAACTCTAGACCTCGACTAGACCGACATCAATAATGGGCTCCCGAGGCTATAAAAAGCCTGGGACCAAATTAATCTGGAAACATGTACAAAGGTGTTTGCCCGTATCATTATGGTCCTTAGAGAGGGGTTTATACTGTTGTCCTCAAAATTATTCATACCCTCGTTAATTTTTGTGATTTTTAATTTTTGTGATTAAGTGAATGCATTTTGTCAAGTTTGTTTATGAGTTATATGTGACCAACAAGTGAAATAACAACAATACACAATTCAAGAAATTCTTCATTTCAGGGGTATTTTATTCATGGATTTTCAAAAAATGCCATGTTCAAAATTATTCATACCCTAGGTTTACTGAGTTCACTGTCTTTCTTTAATAGTCAATAGCATAGCCTTTGTTTTTTATGACTGCTTCTAGATGATTCTTGTACGTGTCTACAAGCTTCCTGCATGTCTCCTGTGGGATGTTGGCCCACTATTCCTTGGCGAAAGCCTCAAGCTGGGTCTGGCTGGTTGGATTCAGGTCAGGATTCTGACTTGGCCATTCTAGGACTTTGACATCATTGTCTTTGAACCATTTCTTCACTACCTTGGCAGTATGTTTTGGATCATTGTCCTGCTGGTACTTCCAGTTGTGGCCGAGCTGGAGTTTCTCAGTGGATTCCTTCATGTTTTCATCAAGGATCCTGATGTAATCCTACTTTTTCGTGATTGCTTGGACCTTGACGAGGTTCCCTGTGCCACTGGAAGAGAAGCATCCCCATAGCATTATGTTTCCACCACTATGCTTGACGGTGGGCACAGTGTTCTTTGGCTTGTATGCTTCTTTCTTCCTCCAGACGTATTGAGCATCCATATGACCAAATAACTCCAAATTCGTCTCATCAGACCACAGGATGGTTGACCAAAAGCTGGGATCTTGCTTCAGATGATCTCTGGCAAAGGTCAGGCGAGCCTCCAGATGTTTCTTCCTGAGCAGCAGCGTCTTCCGAGGCCTACATCCATGAAGACCGCCTCTGTGCAAGACTCGCTTGATGGTGGACTGTGACACCTTTGTCCCTGCCTGGTCAAGCCTTTCAATTAGGGCCTTAGTTGTGGTCCGGGGGTTGTTGTTGACCTCTCGGCAGATTTTCCTGGCAAGTTTGGGGGACACCTTACGCTTTCTGCCATGGCCACGGAGGTTTTTAACAGTGTCAAACCTCTTGTGCTTGTTGATTATGTTCTGGACGGTTGCCACAGGGACATCATACTGCTTTGAAATGGCCTTGAAACCCTTTCCTTCACTGTGGGCACGCACAAGACGTTGACATAGGTCCTCACTGAGCCATGATGATTAGAAACTGAGAATGACCAGAACACACTTCCTCTTTTTATAGTCTCCTGGATAGATGCTATTTTGTTATCATTGTTTAACGTTTGGTCAACAAAAAAAGGTATTTATTCCATTGGATCAATGGGCACTATCAAAAAAGGACATTTTTGTTGCGGTATCGTCAGGAGTATGAATAATTCTGAACATGAGCAAAAATAACTTTTGGCCATATCTATTATAATGCAAATGAAGTTTACCCAACACATATGTATATTTGTGCATAGCAGCAAGTAGACAAAAGATACACAGGAAGTACCAACATAATAGCTTTAAAAAATGAAGAATCTAAAAAAGAATGTATTTTCCATAATGTTATGACTTAAAAATCACGACAAAGAAAACCAGCAATGACAACTTAAACAAATTTATTCTTCACTGATTAGAAAAAAAAACTTCTACAAATAATCCACTGTTTAATCTTATAATAACACTCTAATGCCACTATGTAACTCTGTTGCCAAAACAAAAACTCTGCTTCTACTGACCAAAATCACAGCATTTAAATAGACTAGCAACACTCTGGAAAGATCTACAGGATTCCTGGGTAATCCCGCCCCCTCCAGGCAGGAAGATGCCAGAAGTGTCTAGAGAGCACTAGTCTATATCATCACAAAGAAGTGGTATTGCATCAGAGCATGTTTTTCTACATTCACACCACCAGAGGGTGCCAAATGATGAACAAAATAAACAAATAGCTGACCAGTAAGGCAGCATAAACAGTATGTCACAAATTTCCATTTACAAATGATATACAGTGCTTTACATAAACACTCATACATAACACCTCCCTCCTTTAAGAAAAGAAAGGTTTGTTAAAAGCTTTCTTTTGTTAAAATTAACACAGTTTTATAATCAGTATAATCTTGAACTTGAACATAAAAAGTATCATTGACCATTATAACAATCATATACATAACAACCAGTGCAATTTTCACAATCAAATAGAAAAGTAAAATTACATGCGAGAAAGTGTTATTCCAGATGCAGATCTTTTCCCCTGATGTGAGAAATATCCAGATCATACTCCTGCAAAAGCAAACTCCATCTTAGTAATCTTTGATTCTTGTTTTTGATCTTATGCAAGAATGTGAGAGGATTGTGATCACTGAAGACCTTGATGGAAGTAGCTGAACAAGTCAAATAGACTTCAAAATGTTGTAAAGCCAAAACAAGTGCCAAACATTCTTTTTCAATTGTTGAATAGTTTTTCTGATCTTTATCAAACTTTTTGGAAAAGTAACAAACAGGATGATCTACTCCATCAGTGTCTTCTTGCAGTAAAACTGCACCTGCACCAATATCACTGGCATCAACAGCCAACTTGAACTCCTTTCTGAAATTAGGAGATAAGAGAACTGGTGCATTTCTGAGGATAGCTTTCAGTTGGTCAAATGAATTTTGACATTTTTCATCCAAAACAAGTTTTGTATTTTTCTTCAGTAAATTTGTCAAAGGCTCAGAAATGATAGAGAAATTTTTACAGAATTTCCTGTAGTACCCAGCCATCCCTAGAAATCTCATTAGTTGTCTTTTAGTTGTAGGCTCAGGAAATTTAGTGATAACTTTTACTTTTGCATCAATTGGTTTGACTTGACCCTGTCCTACAATATGACCAAAGTAAACAACTGTAGCTTTACAAAAGTCACTTTTAACAAGGTTGATAGTCAGCTTGGCATCACTCACTCTCTGAAAGAAGTTTCTGATGTAGGTGAGGTGCTCTTGGAAGCTGTCGCTGGTGATGATAATATCATCAATATAGGCCTCACATCTTGGTAGTCCAGCGATCACTCTGTTTACCAGATGTTGGAAGGTGACCGGAGAATTTTTCATTCCAAAGGGCATGACCTTGTATTGGTATAATCCATCTGGTGTGATGAAGGCAGAGATCTCCTTTATCTGTTAGAGGGATCTGCCAGAAGCCCTTGAGGAGATCAAATTTGGTGACATACTTTGACTGTCCAACTTTGTCAATGCAGTCATCAATCCTGGGAATAGGATATGAGTCCATTTTGAGTTTTCGGCAATGGTCCAACACAGTCAATGATCCGACTGAAAGGTTCTTCAAAAGCAGGAATGGGCTTAAGTCGAGTCTTTGGTATATTCTGGTTCGGCTTCCCAACCATTTGACAAGTATGACAGGATTTGCAGTACTCCTGTACATCGGACTTCATGGAAGGCCAGAAGAAATGGTTCCTGACTCGTTGAAGGGTCTTCTTGATACCCAAATGACCTGACATAGGATTGTCATGGGCCAGACTAAGAGTTTCTTGACGATAAGACTTTGGAAGAACAATTTGATGGGTGATCATCCACTCTTCATCTGCAGAAACATCAGGTGGACGCCACTTTCTCATAAGCACACCATTGTTGTAGTAAAAACAGACAGGAACTTGAGTCGCCTCTTGTTCACTTACAGCCTGTGGTAGAAAATGCGCTAGATCATGAGCTTGTTGTTGCTCCGTAATAAGTTGTTTCTGAGACAGAATGTCATTAGAATGACCTGACAAGGACAACTTTGAAGATTTCCCAGACATCTCAGGACTGGAAGGTTCCTGATGAAAAGACTGCCCAATGAAGGTGTCAGCCAGGTTGAAGTCCAGGTCAGCATCATCTTGAATAGCCTTTTTGGCCATAGAACGAGTAACTGTACATGAAGGATAGAGGTCTGGAATTTCCTCCTCTATAGAGTCAGATTCTTGATCAATCAAAGGAGTGTCAGTTACAACAGGGTAGGGCACAACCTTATCCCCAGCAAGATGATTACCAAGAAGCAAATGAACACCTTTGAAAGGAAGAGAAGACCTAACACCAACAGCAACAGGCCCAGAGACCAAGTCTGATTTGAGATTAACATTATGGAGAGGTACACTTGTAAAACCACATTCTACTCCTTGAATAAGGACATTAGCCTGAGTAGACGATTTGTCCGAAAAAGGCAGAATATCTGCAAGAATAAGAGATTGGGAAGACCCAGTATCCCTTAGAATTCGAACAGGAGCAGATGAGGAAAAATCATGTGAAAGTGAGACAAAACCATCGGTGATGAATGGCTCAAAACCCTCCATAACAGAATCAGACACAGAAGGTAGAAGATCAGGCGAACTGACCTTTGATACAAGAGATTCTCTTGTATCTTCTCTTCTTAGTGAAAGCAGTTGGCTTGGTTTCTTCTCATTGTTGTTTTTTTCTTGAGAGCATAACACTCAGAAATTAGGTGACCTTGCTTTTTGCAGTATTGGCAAGACACAGAAGGTAAAGAATCAGAGGATTGCTTCTCACTGGAAGGTTTCCTCCCAGAAGTGGCCTTAGAATCATTAAAATGTTATTAGAAGAAGTCTTGGACTGAGACTTTCCTTAAAATTTAGAAAAAGTGGATTTTTGGACAAAAGAAGACTTATGCATAACTATCAGCCAGGGTGGAAACATTTTGCAAAGTATTGGCTTGTTTCTCCTCAAGGAAAGTCTTGATATAAGGCTGGACACACCTTTTGAATTCCTCAACCAGAATAAGTTGCCTCATTCTGTCAAAATCTTTCTCAACTTTCATGGAATTACACCACTGATCAAACAACTGTTCCTTCAACCTGCCAAATTCAACATGAGTTTGACTAGCTTCCTTGCGAGAATTCCTAAATTTTTGCCTGTAAGCCTCGGGGACCAATTCATAACCCTTCAGAATGGCAGATTTGACAAAATCAAAATCAGAACGCTGTTGGACAGATAACTGGTTTTAGATTTTCCTAGCTTTACCAGTAAGAACACTTTGTAACATCATTGTCCAATGCTCTTTTGGCCATTTCAAATTTTCAGCAATTTTCTCAAAATGAGTAAAGTATTGGTCAACATCATTTTCTAGGAAGGGAGGAACAAGTCTGATGTGTTTAACCATATCAAAATGATCAGAAAGTCCAAAAGATTTTGGTACAGTACCTGCTTCTATTTTCTTTATTTCCACTTCAAACTGCATCCTTTTTTCTTCTAGTTCTAGTTGTTTCTCTAACTTTTTTTCTTCCAGTTCTTTCTCCAACCTTCTTTCTTCTAGTTCTAGTTGTTTTTGGCGTAGCTGAATCTCAAGTCTTTGCAGCTCTGTTGCAGACACTTCCACATCTTTAATCAATTCTGCTGCTTCTTCCCCAAAGATACCTTCATCGATGAAATGTTGCACCAAAATGTTGAATATTTCTTGTTTCTTCATTGATGATTTCACATTAGATAATCCAAGGGTTGAGGCTATTTGTAGCAAGTCCTTCTTCTCTGCCAGCACAATTGATTCCTGGGTTGGAGTTTTCAAAAAATTTTCAACATCAAAGGTCATGATTGCTGGTTTTTCAAATAGTCACAAGATTTAAAAATGATAGATCAGCTTAAATCTTTGGTGAATCCAATGGTTGATCCAATGAATGGTTTATCTCGGTGGAACCTCCAATTTGTTATGACTTAAAAATCACAACAAAGAAAACCAGCAATGACAACTTAAAGGGGACCTATTTTGCTATTTTTCCAAGTTTATATTTTGGTCTTTGACTCCGAGAGTACTCCTGATCGCGCAAAAGTAAAAAAAAAGGGTATTTATTTCGCTCATACTGCCATCTTCAAAAAACTGCATTTGTAGTACATTGTAGTCTCTGCCTGAAACGCCTCACTGGGGTGGCTCTTCCGCTATGGCCCCCACTCCCCGTGTGCCCACTTTCTTCTGACTGGCCAGCTCTGTGGAGGGCGGAGTTGGGCGGGACGAGGCTGCAGAACGCAGTTTTCCGTGTCCGGCTCCCCAGAGTGAAACCTGAGACACGTCTGCAATCTGATAAGGAAGCGGCGGGCATATTCCGCAATCTAATGTTATACTTGAATATAGATCTAATGGCATGATCTTGTTCTAAGAAACGCAGCGGCGAAAGTGGAGGACGCAGTGCGAATATCTGTCAGCGCAAGCTCAAATTTGCTATTGGCTACAGTTTGCTACGGCAATAGTTGGTAAGTACCGCGGTTTTTCTAGTCCTAGCTAGGATGCTGGGGAAGCTAGAATCCACCCCATATAGACACATTTGTAGAACGGGTCGACATGCCCAAGTGTAGACCGGAGACCGTAGAAATCCGGTGGGTCTGAGTTTAGAGGGAAACATGGACAGTGAGGAGCAGCTAAAAGTGGACCAACAGCTTATGGACTGCTTCAGTGTGTATTAGGACCTGCTGGGTCGTGTGCATAGCTGTGGCGTGTTGTTAGCGTGGAGCAACAAACAGCTTCCGTGCTGGTATATGACAGAGGGGCGAAAGCTCCAGGCTTAACGACCTTTTCGGAAATTGCCCATGGTAATGGTTTACTTACTGCGTCGGAATGACAAGCGTTTCCTCGCGGAGAATGGGCGCGTTATGGATTGTGCGCGAGAGGAAGCTAGAGCTCCGGTTATGTTATGAGCATAATACAGGTTTTACAGCCCGTAAGTTCCGTCTGCGTGAACCGTTGCTTATGTGGAGCTAGCGAATCGATCACTTTTACAGGAAATAATTAAATATTCAGTCGCTGATTTAATATTCAATCGACAGCAATGCAGAGAAATCGTTTGTGATAACCATACACGTTATAGCCTGTGCTTTCCCCTATTGCTTTCACCGGTAGCATCAGAGAGCTTGCTCAGACATTGGGGATGTATCAGGCTGACCCCGGTCATGGATCGTTTCACAAGCACCCAAAAACTCACCCCAAGCTTTGCAAAACCTACGTCTGGTCTAACTGCAGCCCAACTCGGCAGACACATACAGCACCTCTCCGGTTAGCTTCAACTGTTGTGGCTACAATCAGGCAACGTTATGATGAAACTGCCACATTGATGTTTACCGAAGTAACACAAGCATACCGATCAGAATCGCTGCATATAAGTTAACCAGGAGCGTTTGTAATTAGCAGAGCAGGGGAACTAACATGCAGTAGCTGATAAGTGGCCATGACTTTGAATGTAATCTGTCGCGCGAAAAATTCGTTTCGCGTGTGGTGTGAAAGCGGCTTGACATGCCCGTATTCGCGTCTTTGCATTGACTTTGAATGTAATCTGTCACGCGAAAAATTCTTTGCGTGTCTGATGTGAAAGCAGCTTTATGGATAGTACGCGACAGCTAGAGAGAGCTCGGTTATGTTAGGAACATAATACAGGTTTTGCAAACCGTACGTTCCATTAGGGTGGACAAGTTGCTTATGTGGAGCAAGCGAATCGATCACTTCTACAGGAAAGAATTACCTACTTAATCTCCGCCTTTTCCGGCTTTTAATTAGCCACAACAATTTCTAAAGGGGGATGAAATTATGTCAAGGTAGTGCAGAGAAATCATTTGTAAACCGGTAGAGCTTCTGCGTTTCGCATTGCTTTCATGGTAGCACCAGAGAGCTTGCTCAGACATTTGTGAAGCATCCGGCTGATCCCGGTCATGGATAAGTGAAGCGATCACTAACTGTAGAGGCTACAATTAGGCAACATTATGATGAAACTGCCACATTGATGCTTACCGAAGTAACACAAGCATACCGATCAGAATTACTGCATATAAGTTAACCAGGAGCATTTTTAATTAGCACGACACGCAAACTAACATGCAGTAGCTGGTAACCGAGCGGTCATAACCACAGAGACAAACCCTTGCAATACAGGTTTTACAGACAGCAAGTTCTCTTACTGTGAACAGTTGTACCAAGCATCCAAATTACAAACAAGTATTAAAAGTTGGCTTCAAATGAGGTTTATGTTCACACACCTTCTGTAGAATTTCCCCTCATATCACTCTTGCATATTTAGGACACAAGCATTAGCAACAGTAACTTGGCTACGTTAGCCGCTGTGCTACAGCCACAATCAACTGGCTATCACGTCAGGTTGGTTTATGCAGTAAAAACAACTTACAGCTTCTGTGTCTGAGTCATGGACAGTCGCGACTGATACAGGCTTTATCTTCAGATATTTTAGAAAGCCTGCACTTGAGGCCAGTTGTTAGTGCTAACTATCGCTAGCAGTCCTGCTAGCCACCCGTAACACGTTAGCTTCACTTACATTATTTGCTGTTATATGGTTACTTACAGCTTGTGGCTCCGAGCGCTTGATCAATGCAGCTGCTTCAGGTTTGAGAAGCAGCTGAAACGCTTATCCTGTGTCGAATTATCCTTTATTGACAAAGCTGTCTTTGGTGAAATGCTGAGCACAAACGGCTGACATTCCCTTTGGCCGTGGCTGTTTGCTGCCAGCAAACAAAAAAAGCTACCCACTGATTTCTGGTGGCATCGTCTTTTCAAGAGAAATATTTGTTTTTTTTTTTTGCGTCCAAAAAGTAAACGGACAAGTAGCTCTGGGAGAGATACTAACAAAATTGCAGCTCAAATAATCTGCGGTTCTTCTTTTGTATTTCCGAAAGTGTCAACGCTACTGAGGCATAGTATGATCTGCCGTTGTTAGAGCCTGCTAGAATAGTTTCCGGTGTGGGCAGGTCCAGCGCCATGATTGGCTCTGGCTAGGTCTGTACTAATGGGATGGCACAACCTGACGTCAGGTTTTACCCAGATCTCGTGAAGATCTCGGGAGGAGCTGTTCAGAGAGGAAATCACGCCATTTAAATCACGTTCTTGGATTACGCAAAACCCCTGTGTCTTATGTTTAGAAACTTTTCAGAGGTTGAGCATGGACAACCAACATTATAACATTACTAATATGTATTAAAAGAAGGATCAGCATAATAGGTCCCCTTTAAACAAATTTATTCTTCACTGATTAGAAAAAAAAAAAAACTTCTACAAATAATCCTCTGTTTAATCTTATAATAACACTCTAATGCCACTATGTAACTCTGTTGCCAAAACAAAAACTCTGCTTCTACTGACCAAAATCACAGCATTTAAATAGACTAGCAACATTCTGGAAAGATCTACAGGATTCCTGGGTAATCCCGCCCCCTCCAGGCAGGAAGATGCCAGAAGCTTCTAGAAAGCACTAGTCTATTTCATCACAAAGAAATGCTATTGCATCAGATCATGTTTTTCTACAGTCATGCCACCAGAGGGTACCAAATGATGAACAAAATAAACAAATAGCTGACCAGTAAGGCAGCACAAATAGTATGTAACAAATCTCGATTTACAAATGATATACAGTGCTTTACATAAACACTCATACATAACAATAATTATGAGGAGGACTGTTTATTCTAACCCAAAAAAGAAACTTTTTTTGTCAAAATCTGATCAAGCAGCGACACCAGAATGCAATGCTATACTTATGTTGAGTACACATGCTGTGACGCCATATTGTAACATTACTTTGACTTTTCCACAAAAAACCAGATTAGAATACCTTAAGATGAGTTGAAAATTGTGATCTTGTGAGGGTAATGGTAGGTAGTAGCAAATCCAAGTGTCGTAATTCGGATGCGGCAGCCATGCCATCACTCGGTGCCAACCAGTGTGAACAAGCCAGAGGACGTTTGAATGCCGAACAGGGCCCTCAAGTCATAGCCAATGTGTTTAACTGCACTGTACGTACCATACAACGTCCGAGGCAGCGATACAACCCCACTAATGCCATGAACGACTGTCCACATTTCGGTCACCTGAGGGTGAGAATGCTTTGTCAGGATAGCCTAATAGTCCGTCATCACCACCAAGACTGATTTGCCAGAGCCACAAAAACAGCTCGCAACACCATTGACACCCACCAGAGACAGATTGGTGATGACTCGCTCCGTTGGCGTTTACAAGCCAACAACGTCAGGCTGTCATACTGGCAGGGGTCCTGTATTCTCAGCTTGTCATCGTCAAGAACATCTACAGTGGACAAGGCATCATCAGCATTGGCATCAAGGACAATGGTGGACCATCATCTTCTCAGATGAAAGCAGGTACTTCATTTCCAGCACAGATGGCCGAGCTGGAGGGTGGCGAAGGAAGATAGAGTGTTATGCAAACACCTGTGTCATGGAAGGAGACCAGGCGGTAGGACCAAACATTATAGTGTAGGGTGGAATTAGCCTTAATGTGAACTGTATATTAAAATTTGACTTCTTTTATATCAGACAAGAAAGCGTAGTTCTGCATTCATACCTTGACGTGTTTCGACGGGAACTCCCATCTTCCTCAGAAGTGTCACATGATGGTATTGTGACATGTCTTATTAGCTGTCTTTTTGAACTGTATGTTATTGTTCTTATTGTTGGCTAGCTACTAATGTTGCCGCGCAAACTGGCATTTGCCTCATAATAATGAATGGCATATGCTAACTCCTCGTTATCCTTGAATGTAAAATTAAATACCCAATTAACAAGATGAAAGGTTAATTCCTTCCTGTTACACATACATTTCACTAACATTCAAATATTATGCTTTGAGAACCAGCTAGCTGCTAGCAAACACTGAACCATGGTGACTTTTCTTGCTATCTTAAGACTCGCACCATTGCAGGCAGCTCGCAGGCGCTTGCTAGTGAAAGGGTACATTAGTGACGCAAAAATGACTGGATACCTAATAGATCCACAAAACTCCCCAGTACTTTGCTCTCTAGGCTATGAAGTTCAAGAAGACCAGGCTAAAAATAGAACTACATGCCTTAAATCATGGCTTTTGAGACAAAATTTGTCACATTTCATGTCTCTTTTATATCCTTAGATCCGATAGGTTAAACCAAGAGCATTTCAGCTCATGTTCACGGTTCAAGCCGACTTTCAGACCAGTCTGGGAGCCACATTTACAAACTTATTTTTTGTTTTTTAGCATGTTGTCTTGTCTGTGGGAGGGGCCTCCTCTCATGACTTGCGTGGGGACCCCTCGAATTTGCGGTACGCTACTGCAGAAATAGTCTTAACATTGATAGTTGTATAGTGATGAAATGCCCATACTTTTACATGTTATACTCTGATGTCCACTCGTCATGCTAAATATGATTGTTAACATTGGCCAGTTGGCGGTATTGGTCATGAAAAGCCACAACCCGTTCCTTAACTCTGGTTTGATTTTGTGTGGGTTTGGCCTGGACTTTCTGAGAGCCATTTTTGGAACGGGGATGTGGAACTGTTCACTTAATATTTGACTGGAATGGATATCTTTCAAGTTGCAACATGTAAAACATGAAACTCGCCATTTCCTCTTCAATAAGTGCTTCTGGTGATCATCCAGGAAAAAATGATCAGCTTTTCTCTTGCCGTGCCTTGTGTTATGTTATTCGCTATATTTATGTTTTAAGGAAGTAATAGGGACTTTTGAAATTTTTATTCATAAAAATGTTGTGCTTTTTCTGAGCCTGAGTGCTTTTAATGGACCCGTGGCTGCTTAATATGCAGAAGTACTCTGAGTCAGGAAAGGTCACATTCACACCTTTCCAATGAGTCTGTTTTCAACCTGCCTGAGCATGGATCCAATCCTGAAGTGTTCACTAACGCCTTCTCGCACATGCTCTGAAGGACTTAAGAGCTTTCAAGACACACACACACACACACACACACACACGCACACACACACACACAGTACACTGTAAAATGGCTGGAGTTATTTCTGACAGCGTGGACATGAGTCTAGTGCTACACCTGCACTCTGTTAGAGTGCACACAACGCTGCACATTTTACTGTTTACACAAGCTGGCTCATATACTTGCTCACATAAACACTCACATGCTCACTCATGAACAGAACTCAAACATACACACTCACGCAATATTTCGCAGACTTACTTTCAAATTCTAATACTAACAAATAATCATGCAAATGCTCACTTGCATGCAGGCAAACTCTGTCTCTCCCACAAACACACACACTCCCTCTTACACTTGGCCTCGCATTGACTGCTGTCATTTCTACACATGCAAGATAGAAAACACCAATACTTTTATTAGTTAATGTGCTGATAAACTCTAATAACTACACTTTCACTGCATAATTGGTGCTTTTGTGTTAAAAGAAAAAAGATAGGTGAACACCAAAAAGACTGACATCAGTAAAGCCTGACCTGCATGATATGCCTCGGCAGTAAAACTTTGGGTATGAAGCTTTTGGACTAGTTTGGCCTCAGAATCTCTCCGCTGCGAACCTCAGCATGTTACTTGATTTTCTGTACGTTTTGAGGAATGGAAAGCTGGCAGCCATGACTCTTCGACCGTCTGGGTCTCCTGCTGGTGTGTGTTCTGTGATGATGGCGCACCACTGGAGCCTGTAGGTTGTGGCTTTAACTGCTCAAGGTGGTCAAGTGCCGGTCACCAGCAGGAACAAGCTGTGCTGCATTGTGTGGGCAATCTACAGTCGTAGTGCATGATGGGATGTCGCCTGCGGGTGTGCCGTGCACTTTCCAGCTCCAGCCTCTCCCCTTGGTCACACCATCTCTCCTGTGATCTGGAAAAATCTAGTGAGTTTATCAGTGGCAAGGGTCTCATAATTGAACAAAAAACTTTAGATTTTGGACTTTTCCTAAAAGAAAAAAATAATAGAAACTTGATTTTGACAGTTCAAATAACACAAATAGCAAGTGTTTTAAGATTTCACTGCTTTAGATTACAGCAAATGAGGGTCAAACTCAGTTTCCACCAAAAGTGACTTACGTATTAGGTTTTTCCAGATTACAGGAGATCTATTTCTTCCACTAGTGCTCCACAGTCACTGTCCCAAGTCCCACCACAGACTGTCCCCATTCAGGGTGAAAGCAGCAACTGCACGTTAAGTTTGGGTCATCCTACTCACTTAACCTGCGGTTCTCAAACTCAGTATGGGACTCCACTAAAGCATGATTTGTCCCTTTATCCAGAAGTGAAAAAAAACTTGGAACAGTGGTGAATCTTCCTACAAGTGGGCAGCTTAGACCAAGGGGCATAGGAATGATTTTAACATTGGGGGGGGGACCTAGGGTGTAGGTTTAAAGTGAGAATTGGTATGTGATGCGAGCGTGCGTAGCGCGCGAGCTGGAAAACTTTTGTAAATCTGAGTGCAGATACTGCCTTTACTGTATACGGAGATTATCCGAATGAGTGTTTCTCCGTTTTTTTAATTAGGCTACGCAAGGTGCCTCCAAAATTTTCATACAAAGATGCCACATACATAAACTTGCCACAACCTTAACTGACAGCTGCAAACCATGTCAGCGCACTAATGAAACCCGCTCAGATCTAGTAACCTGGACACTGATACCAAGTGAGTGGATATATAACTACGTTAGCAAGTCAGCTCACAATCCTCTCTATTAAGCATCTTAATATGCGGTGACGCAATTGCAGCCGCGATAAACACCTCAAAATGGACCACCGACCATGAATTGGACAAGCCAAATCGGACTGGATCATGTTAAATTTACGATTACGTGTTTCTTTCATTTCCTCCACTGAGCCAAAGTTGGCACGGACATTTTGACTTTCTAAGGTTATTTGCTGAACATCATGAGACTAACTTTAATGCTTTCTCTATAATTCCACAGAACAAGTCATAATTATGACCTCACCTGAAGCCCTGATACACCTGTATCCCCAACAGCTTGCTCTGTTTCTCTAGCTTGCTGCTGTGGTTCCTGCATATAAAATAATTAATTAATAATGGCACCTTCGCGGGATTTCTCCACTGAAATTCACCTCATAATTTGACATATCCACCTGGCTTATATTTAGCTATACGGCTAGCAACCCGATTACTAACCAACATGTGACAGAAACCAGGTTTAGTTCGCTAATTGAAACTAGCGAACGTGTTTAATTAACATTCATTGGCCCTTATAGTACTGTGGAAATAATGAAAAGAGTTTCCGTCATCAGACCGCCAGCTGTCGACTGCTGCTGTCTCCCACCTCCCAAACACTCTCAGAGCCGGTGAGGGAGGGGGCGGGCCAGTGACATGACACTGTGTTGCGCTTTCAAAATAAAAGCACGTAGGTTAAAAATTTCAAAATCAAATATTTTTCTCCTCTGCGGTATAATTTTTGGGTGGGACAAATGCGCCTGTCTCCAATATTGGAGGGGACACGTCCCCCCCGTCCCCCCCGGTTCCTACGCCCATGGCTTAGACCTACTAAATGTCCTCCAAGAGCACATTGACGACTCATCCAGGAGGTCACTAAAGAGCCCTGACTGACATCAGAAGAACTGCTGGCCTCACTTGCTTCAGTTAAGGTCAGTGCTTAGGGTTTCGTAATAAGAAAGAGAATGGGCAGACATGGCATCCGTAGGAGAGCTGTGAGGGGAAAACCGCTGCTGACCAAAAAAGAACACGAAGTTTCATCTCAGATTTGCCAAAAAAACATCTTGATGACCCCCCAAGACTTAATGAATAGTTTTCTGTATACTGATTATACCCTTGTCACACCAGACAGAGTTCCCATGGAGGTGTCACCTCAATCTGAAACTTATCAGAACTCCGTGGGCTCGCAGAGAAATTTGGAAATCGTTTTGCAAATGATTTGAAATTTTCACAAGCTGGAGATCTCAGGGCTTTCTCACAGCGATTGTGGCGTTCATACGGAGTTCCCGTGGCGTACTGATGCATTCCCACAGCGTTCTCGTTTGGGATCGATGGCGTCGTCTCTCGATGGTTCTCGTTACATGTCCACTGCGAGCTAGGCATTTTCACTGCACACGCACTGCGTGCACGCTGAGTTCACTACATTCCCAAAGCGTCCATACTGCGTTTTCCCAGATGGTATAAAAGCCATGACGTCTCAATGGACTCCGTGAGGTTTCCGAGCGAACGCCGTCACTTTTTAGCTGCGTTTGTGTGACGTTCATATACGACCTTGGGGGGTGCCCGTAGCGCTCCTGTGGCACTGTAGAAGACCTCACTGAGTTACTACAACGACCTTACGGAGTTCCGACAGCGTTCAAATCAGAACGCAGAGCCACAGCGTTTGTTTTGTGCATGCACAAAACAAACTCCGTGGCTTGGCGTTCTAGGAGACCCCACGGCATTTAGTGGAGATGCCACAGAGATGCCGCTGCGCTGTAGGTGATCCCACTGAGCCCATCCCGGCGTTCTACAATTTTTGTGAACGCCGCACGAACTCCATGAGAACGCAACTCTGGTGTGACAGGGAATTTAGTCAAAAGTGGAAGTTTTTGGAAGGTATGGGTTCCGTCACCTCTGGTGTAAAGTTCACAAAGCATTCCATTATAAGAACATCATATCAACAGTCAAACATAGTTGTGGTTGTGTTTAGTCTGGGGCTGCACTTCTTATTATTGCAATTATTCACTCTCATAGGTGATATAGGTTTTGAGTTACTTTACATTCAATAGATGAAATTGCCATATATTAAAATCCTTTGGATGATCTGAAACACTTAAGAAGAAATAGGATAGGGCGCAAATACTTTTACACAGCATGGTCTTGTATAAGCCATTCAAGTGAAAGTTCTGCTCAGTGTACTTTTGGCTTTTGAGTTGCCTTTAATTGTTGGTTGTTTGTTGCCAGGAAAATATCACACGATTTTGGAAGAGGTGGTGGAGGCGAACAAAACATAAACAAAAGCCCAAATTATGGGCAAAATGCGAAGAAGCGCGTCCGCTTCTTCAGAAGCACTGAACCGTGGAGGTGTTCAGTCCGGGTGACCTCTCAGAGCGCAGAGTGCTTTCCGGTCCCTCAAGTGTCTCGTAACGGACGGGAAAACACGCGCATTAAAAGCCAATTAATTCTCAGACTAAGCGGCTTCTCGAAAATCTTGGTTTGTGAAAATCGAACTTGATTGAAAATCGCTGCGAGAATCCTGCAAAATAACGTCTCTAGAGCAGCTGAAATGTGATTATCGTCGTAATTTCACAGAAAGGACGCAGATGGGTTCGTTTCTGTTGCCTGCAACGCCGTCAGATGATACGGGGCTAAATATAGACAGTCAGTGTCTTTTTTCAATGAGCCGAGAAATTGACCTCTGTTTATGCTTTCTTGTGATCGTAGTTAGGTTGCGCGCTTCTTTCCTGTTTTTTTTTTTTTTTGTAGTATGAGGAGTATATTTAGAAGAGTCATGGATGACCATTAAAACTTTTCATTTTTGGGCGTTGCCAACATTTGGGGGAGAAAAAATATTCACTGCGATGTTCTGTTTACAAATCAGTTTAAAACCTTGAAAATTTATTCAGCACAAACATGTGGTGGGAATGCAAATAAATAAAGAACAAGTCCAGGGCATTTTTTTTTCCCCCTTTCTCATTGTGGTATGTATGAACTTGAGACAATTTCCACAGTTCCATTGATTCCAATTGGAGCTACACAATTCATGGAAGTTGTTGTATTTAAATGATTTTTTTTTTGGTAACAGCATGCACACATTGGTTGCTTTTTGGCACCAGATGTAAACTGGGCACCTAAATAAAAGAATAAAATAAAATAATTATTATATCAGTGGCAGCTGATGGACAGAAATCAGGGAGGGGTACAATAAGCCTTTAAACTGATAATTATTCTTGATTGGTTTTTAATCCTTTTTCTTGATTAAAGATACTTTAACTCACCTCTTGCAAGAGTAGCCAATTCTCTTTGTTAAGACGAGAGATAAAACATGTCATTAGGATTGGAAAATGTGCACATCTCGATCTTTGTTTTCATTTAAACAATCACGAAGCGTAGGTTTGATGGCCTGCTTTGCAGGATGTGATAAATTTAACACGGAAAATCCAGAGTAGTTTATTTCATGAAGAGTAGCCTATTAAGGCAAGTGAATAAAACAATTTTATTGAATTTGTTATTTTCTCGCCTCAATGTTCCATTAAAAAAGAAGCCGTGCGTTTAACTGCCAGTGGATTATTCACATTGTCGGAAAACGTGTTGATCAAGAACAATGATTGAAAATAGGTCAATTATCATCCATTTCAAGGGATGCTTTTCTCCCTCCCCGTTTTCCGTTCAGCAGCCACCACTGTATTATACACTCACCGGCCACTTCATTAGATACACCTTGCTAGTATCGGGTTGGACTCCCTTTCGCTTTCAGAATTGCCGTAATTCTTTGTGGCATAGATTCAACAAGGTGCTGTAAACATTCCTCAGAGATTATGGTCCACATTGACATGATGGCGTCACGCAGTTGCTGCAGATTTGTTGGCTGCTCATCCTTGATGTGAATCTCCCATTCCACCACAACCCAAAGGTGCTCTATCGGACTGAAATCTGGTGACAGTGGAGGCCATGTGAGTACAGTGAACTCATTGTCATGTTCAAGAAACCGGTTTGAGATGATTTGAGCTTTGTGACAAAGGCGTGTTACCCTGCTGGAAGTAGCCATCAAAAGATGAGTGCACCGTGGTCATTAAGTGATGGTACATGGTCAGGAACACTATTCAGGTTGGCGGTGACGTTTAAATGATGCTTAGTTGGTACTAAGGGGCCCGAAGTGTGCCAAGAAAATATCCCCCACATCATTACACCACCACCACCAGCCTGAATAGTTGATACAAGGCAGGATGGATCCATGCTTTCATGTTGTTTATGCCAAACTCTGACTCTACCTTCTGAGTGTCACAGCAGAAATTGAGATTCATCAAACCAGGCAATGTTTTTCCATTCTTTTATAATCCAATTTTGGCAAGCCTGTGTGAATTGGAGCCCCAGCTTCCTGTTCTCAGCTGACAGGATGTGGTCTTCTGCTGCTGTAGCCCATCTGCTTCAAGGCTCAACGTGTTGTGCGTTCAGAGAAGCTCTTCTGCATACCTCAGTTGTAAGGAGCGGTTATTTGAGATACTGTTGCCTAGTCTGGCCATTCGCCTCTGACCTCTGGCGTCAACAAGGCATTTTTGCCCAGAGAACTGCTGCTCACTGGATATTTTCTCCTTTTTGGTCCTTTCTCTGCAAACCATAGAGATGGTTGTTTGTGAAAATCCCAGTAGATCAGCAGTCGCTGAAATATTCAGACCAGCCCATCTAGCACCAACAACCATGCCACGTTCAGGGTCACTTAAATCACCTTTCTTCCCCATTCTGATGCTCGGTTTGAAGTTCAGCAGATCATCTTAACCATGTCTACATGCCTAAATGCATTGAGTTGCTGCCATGTGATTGGCTGATTAGATATTTGCGTTAACAAGCAGTTGAGCAAGTGTACCTCACGAAGTGGTCGCTGAGTATGTATAAACTTTATATTGTCTTATTACCTTTTGAACGGAGTTATAATCCAAGGAAAATGAGTCCAACCGGAAATACACTTTCTTTTAAAAACTTTCTTTTAAGGTAAAGCAAACATTGTGTCATTAAAAATTGTGTTTGGGTCTTGTAGATTGGGGTGATGTCTTAATGATAATTTGATACAATGCTTTGCAAGAAGGTCATTAAGGCATTTTCTTTAATCTCTCTCCTTTCCCCCTATTGAAAGCTGGTCTGTTTGTGTGGTGGCTAGATGTGCCTTTTGAATCATTCTTTTTTTTGATATATTATGTTATATAATTATTATTATTAAGTTGTTTAAATACATAGCTTTCTTTTGCAAACTGAGCATTTGTTATCTATTTGTTTAAACTATATCCTACAAGCTATTTTTTATTCTAATTCTGAGTAGTAGTAGTAGTAATAATAAAAATAATAATAATTTTATAGTCGCAGTAAATGGCCTATTCTGATTGGCTGTAAGATGACCATTAATTCCTGACTTATAGGTACCTTCCAGCAAAATAAACTGTCTGTTCACCATTTTAAATACAAGTAAATATGTTTGCCAGGGAAACGGACCTATGGCTTGAAAAAACTGTTCGATTTTGAGTTTACAACGTATGAATGTGTAAATTGTCTTTTTTTGGCGAGTGATCATGATATAGTCAGGATTATTGAACTCTGCAGAGGATTGTTCTGGTCTCTAAGTCATCAATTAATTCAAATGGACACGTCACTGGTTATTATCCCTTACATAAACCACATCTAACTCCTTGGTAACTTCAGCAGATAACCTTGACGGAAATCACAGCTTGCTTTACAATAGTGATGTACAGTATATTGATATTGATTGACTTGAAAACTCTCATCAGAGGTCATTTATGAATCCGCTTAATAAAAGCATTTATTATGTCCTTTATTTCCAGTAGTTTTGTAATTTTCTAATGGATTCTACCTTGGTGCCAGACAATAATGTCTAGATCAAATCTAATCTCTTGCTCATCTTTTGAAATCATTATTGACTTGAGTTCACGAATATGAAAATCTCTTAAATGCCTGGATTGCCGGCAGATAGGAGATCATAAATTAATTTTGTTATTTGCCTGAACATAAAAACCTAGATTGTCTTCAAAGCTTTCTAAAGTGTTTGAAATGATTTTTTATGTAGACTGAAGACCCCACAACTGAGCTTGATGTAGGGCCACAAGGTCACTTAAGTGATTCTGATAACTTGGTAATTGATTAGGGGCGTAAACCCAGTTTCTGGAATCTTCAGAGAACAAAAATAACTGTTAAATGAACGATAATTTCGAGAGAAGCTCTTGCTGTACACAGAGTCCTGTTTCCATGCTGTGATGTACTCTGCTGGATTTGTAGCGGCAGCGTCTGATTCGTGTGGCCGGCGCTCGGGACTTTTACCGCTCCAAAAAAAAAAGATAATATAACCATCTGAGCCCTGATGACAACCTTCTGGGACCCCTGTTATTTTTGCCTTCAGTGGACCGTGAGCACACCGCTTACCCCGTGCCCCACCAAAATGTGCTAAAAATAATATAATAAAAGTGACTCTTGATTCTGTTTATGTTGCACATAGTGCTTTTCATTTGTGTGCACATAATTATACATTCTTTTGCTTAAATCCTGCCAACTTTAGAGTAAAGGCAAATTTTTCTTCCATTGGGACATAGGGATTATATAGGGAGGAGAATGATGTCAGGCAGAATTAATTATGCAGTGTGAGTCGCTTTAATAACGGCAGTCACATACAGTATGAGTAGTAGAAGGCAGTTTCTCCAGTATGACATGAGTGGTACTTCTATTTGCATAGGAATGTCCATGCTCATTAGCATGTTGATTATTGGCTTGATATTAACTGGTAGAAGGGTGTCATTGCCAATCTTTTGGTGATTTCAGTCACTGACCCTCTGTGGACTGATAATATCTTGCTTCTGAGGGCTAATGTCCTGGGATCAGGAAGTAGAAGTCCCGGCACATTTCTTTCCCACGGAAACACATCCAGCTGATTAGTTCCACCCCCTGGCTAAGAAATTGTCCTAATTGTAAAATCTGGGGCTGCATTCAAATGGTAAAAAAAAAAAAAAAAAATCCCTCTTGTCCTTCTAATTCTAAACCACTTTTCTTGAACCTTGATGGAGAACGTCATGAGGTAAAGGAAAGATGTTAAGGGGCATTCATAACAGCTTAGGAAGACAACCGAGCTGCTAATAAGAACAAATTTACACTCAGTGATGCGAACATGCCTCTCTCACTCGTCATGTTTATTTGTTTTCCTGATTGGCTGAATGGATGTTGTCATTTTAAATATTGCTGCCCCACTGAATTGTGGGATGGCTTTATCGCCTTTCTTTTCCAAAAGGATGGTTCAGTGTACCCTATGCCAAAGGAGATAACTTAGGAAGCACTGATGCACCTTTCCTTATTATTTAGAGAATTCAAACACACTTATCATGGCTGCCGCGCAAATTTTTTCAGGGTCATTTTCTAGGAGTTAGGAACTTTCCTAAGCAAAAAGACTATTCAAATGCAGCCCAGTTGATGAAACAAAACACTGAGGAGGGACTTATGTCTTTTCTCCACCTCTGTCAGTTGACGGGCTACTATCAAAATACACTTTTGCACCACATTTCACTGCAGTATCCGATTGGCTTTTGTCTCTAAGAAAGCTTCAGCATTGAAGGGCATTTTGGAATTCATTGGTCTCAATCATGAAGCAGAGATGAAAACCAGACAAGGCACGTTCAACTGCATACGGAAGACCTTCAAAATGATTTGAGTTTTCCTTTCTTCTGGACTCTCCCGGGATATCACAGGAAACAGATGCGTAATCTTTAATTAGACATCTGATTAACTGCCCTCTGAATCTGAATAGGGGGAGACCTGAAGTGAAAGTCACATGTTGTTGTTGGTTTTATTGTACAGCTGGCTGGCTTTCGAAGCCCTTTGAGCACTGTTATGGACACGGCAATTGGTTGTATGAATTCTGCTAGTCAACATAGTATTTTACAGTATATGGGGGTAATATGGCATATTTTTCAGATAGTGAGTGGTGTAGCATTTTTTGGTACTTTTGCGTGGTATACATCACAAAGACTGTGTAAGCATGAAATCTTGTAGTTGTGTACAAGATGTTGCAACTAATGACAGTGTGATTTAATGTGGTGGGGAAATATAGTTATTGGCCTCATCTGTTTTCTTTTATGGGCAGTGGTAGCGCAGGGAAATTTTGGTGGTTGTGTAGTTATTTGTCATATATTGTGATGTGCGACAGGCAATATTATGTGTCTTGGTATTGCAATTTTCTGGTACATGTAGTCAGTGACTTTGTTAGTGTTACGCATGGTGGTAGTGTGCTATTTTGGTATTTGTTGCAAGTAGAGCAATGCCTTATATGAAGAGTTTGTTTCGAAAACGCAATATTTCCATTTTACTCTTTTTTTTTGTAAATCAGCTTTTTCTATGTTGGCGCCAATTGCATTTTGTAGAAAAACACAAACTTTGACCATGAAAAAATACACCTTTTAGTATGAATTTCTAAAAACAGATTTTTGCCTCATGTGTGAGAAGCACAGGGCTATTGCTCTATGGTATTATTTCAGTTTTGGCACTTATTTTGGCAATTATTGAATTTTGGAAACAAACTCTTCAATGATAGAAGTGAGGTATTGTGGAATATGTCATAGATTGCACTGCATTATTGTGAATATATGCTGGTGTGGTAGCTATGTATTAGCGGTGATGTACATACATCAGTGCGGCGGCCTCCTGCTTGAACTCACTCTCAGCTCAGAGGGACGGGCAGGGCCCCCTAGGGGCCGCGAGGTCTGTTCCCACATGCTCTGCCTCACGGGGCCACCGATGCGATATTAATGCTCCCTGTGCGCCCGGGCCCAGAATGCCCCTCTCTTCTCGCTGGCAACGTTCGCTTGGCATCGATCCGCCCGCTTTTCTTGGTCTGTCCGGAACCGCGGGGAGTCTGCTTCATTCCGTTCTCGCTCATTAGAGAGCGGGGCTGCAGAGTTCGGCTGGGAGAGATGGGCGGGAGGACCCCCTGCTGACCGCTGCTCTGCCCGTTCCCGTTTCATCGGCCCTTCAATCAAGTTCAAATTCGCTGCTGTTCCTCTAGCACGGCTAAATTCTGAACTCTCTAAACAAGACCACAGTGTCATCACAGTCCCCCACCACGATTAAGGCCCATAACTCAGAAAAAAAAAATATGCCTCGACATCCATTTTTGAGCTGAACATAGATCAAGAGTAGCTTACTAAGCGTACAAAATTTCACGCATCTAGGTATAATAATTTCAGAGAAATCTTGTCCCCATTTTGGCCTGGATGGATGGACGGACGGACGGACAGATGGATGGACAGACCGCAATCCAATATCACCCGTCGTACTTCGTGTCAGGGGATAAAACTGTACTTGCAATGTTGCTGACATGTAGCGCCAATGTTATTGCACCTTCAAGACATTTCAGCAACATTATGGGAACGGTTTTGTTCGCTTGGGTGTTTTGGAGGCCCAATCATTGCCCACGTGATGACGGCTGATGGTTTGCTTGATTTGGCCATGTCTGAGCCAGTTTAGAATGATGCACTGAGGAGCATCACTCGGAGCGGAGATCAATAGATCGCATGGGATGAGCATAACATTGAGGGCCAATCGTTCTGGCTGTGGGGGGTGCTCTCTTACACCAGCACCGACAGCGATCCCTGTGGCTCTCCTCCCCACTGTTGGGCAGAACCGGGGGCCAAACAGATGGAAGGAACGGCCGTAGCCTGCATTTTACCCCTCTGCGTAGTACAGCACGTCGCCTAGGCGACTGGACTGGACCATTAGTGCCATGTGCCGGGGGGGGTGGGGGGTGGGGGAGAGTGGAGTTTCAGCCTCACTGCGGTGCTGCGGGTGGGTCAGAATCAGATTGCGAGCCGTCAAGGGGCTCGTTAGCGGAGCAGAACCGAAATAGACCGGACATATTGCTGGAGCCTCCTGCTGACCGTTTGCTGCCAGGAAAGCGATTACCGCGAACGCCAACAGCGCCTGTCTGAACCGGCCAACAATACCAGCGCAAAACTGGTGGAGGAGACTGAGTCGCTGTGTATTAACTGACAGTTGAGTGACCTCCTCTATGTGTCCTGTGGCTTTCGGGGACATAGGTAGGGCAGGGGGCCTTTATGGGGAGGGCGGGGACAGATGATTGGATGACAGCAGCCCCCTCGAGGCCCCTGACCTTACCGTATGAGTTCTGTCAGCTTTGGACCTCTTACATTGTCACTGCTGCCTCAATTTACAGGGGGGAATGTAGACAGGGGGACACGTAGCAGATGCTAATGATTCAAAGTGACACAGCTGCTGGGAACACCGACCTGCACTGGCCAGGAAAAAGCGGAGCCCACATCTTATTTGCTTTATTTCAGGCTGAGCTTGGTTCCAGTCGGCACTACTGCCACACTTCAAATGTAAAACAACTTGAAGATCTCCCATTACTGGCACATACACCAGCCCTGTAGCCTCTAGCTTAGCCCCCAGCTATACCTTTTGTTGACCGTCGCTGCGAGTAGAGAGGCTGACACAAGCTCATTGCCTGCCCACGCCGGACCTGGGTTTGAGCGGCAGAGAGTCACAGCGTACAGAACGAGCTGGGGAACAGCCGGGGCTCAAGAGGCGAAATTCTGTTGCAAGATTTGGGAGTAAAAAAGTAAATAAAGAGAAAGTCTTTTTAACTTAACGACTGTATGTATAGAGCTTGCCGGAGGGCTGCTTTTTTGAAGAGCGTCGGTGCGTTCGTCAACGCTGCGCTCGCGGCCATTTTTTGACGCTGTTCAATCACGTCTACCTGCATAACTCACCTAACCCTGTGCGCCACTGGTCCCACAATTCCCTGTAATACGGTCTCATGTCTCCTCAGTGCTAGTAAACGTGGGCGACAGACATTGTCTGTTCTCCATCATCCGCTGGGCAACACTGAGAGTAAAGCGCGGGGGTGTCTGTTCTCCATCATCCGCTGGGCAACACTGAGAGTTCTCCAAAGCTGGGCAACACTGGGGTGTCTGTTCTCCATCATCCGCTGGGCAACACTGAGAGAAAAGCTGGGCAACACTGAGAGGGGGTGTCTGTTCTCCATCATCCGCTGGGCAACACTGAGAGAAAAGCGCGGGGGTGTCTGTTCTCCATCATCCGCTGGGCAACACTGAGAGTAAAGCGCGGGGGTGTCTGTTCTCCATCATCCGCTGGGCAACACTGAGAGTAAAAGCGCGGGGGTGTCTGTTCTCCATCATCCGCTGGGCAACACTGAGAGTAAAGCGCGGGGGTGTCTGTTCTCCATCATCCGCTGGGCAACACTGAGAGAAAAGCGCGGGGGTGTTTTTTCATAGGCTGCCCTTCTGCTCTATTTTTATCATTCATATAATTTTTCTCCTCCACTTTATTATTGCCGTTAATTTGTGGATCTTTTGTTCTCGTGTCTGTCGCAAAGCACTTTGAATTGCATTTTGTTTCGAATATGCAATGCAAACACACTTGTCTGGCCTTGAATTCCCTTTGCCCCCCCCCCACCCAACAAGCCCTCTCCGCTCCCACCCACTCAGCCATCACCCCCCCCCAGTTCTTTCTGGGCTTTGATGATGTGCTAAGTAGAAAAAGCACTAAAAAAGCCTGCAATCTCTGCTCTGTTTGTATTCATGTGTTGAGCCAGAACTGCCAGCCTCCCCCGCCTCTGTGTGTTTTTCTCTCTCTTTCTTCCCACCATGCCTTTCTGTTTTTTTTCCCTCCCGATATATTTCACTCTCTCTCTCTCTCTCCTTCCCTCTCTTCTTCTCTGTTCTTTGATCTTGCTGTTCACTCCTTTCCCCTTAGAGCACAGACAAACTGGACTCTACCTGCACTCCCCGAGCAGATTTAAACCTCAGCTCGCAGATCACAGAGTAAGTTGTAGTTTGACTTCACTGCGATTTTTGACTCGGGCGCGTATTGCAGGCCCACAGATGAATCCAAACACACGGAGGGTTCTGGTTGGTGGCTGCGCTCTAATGAGCCTGTACTCGTTACACTCTTTTCCCGGCGAATGCAGTACTCCGAAAAAAAACAATAAATCGCCTCATCTTCACCGTGGCTGGTTTCAGTGCGTCTCTCACAACAGATGGAAATGGGAGCACACAGTGAAGAGGCACTATGCAGGACTGAAGCCAAAGGGCAATTTAAACACAATTTCTCTACACTGGCCCAAACAACAACCACTCAAGCGAACTCCTGATTCTAGTTAAATGCCCATTAAAGGCAAATTTAATATGTCCCATTTTCAATTTGTCTGGACTTTCCGGGCACGACTCCTTCCCCCGGCCCAATTTTCCGTGGCGCGGTTCATTCTCTGTTAAAGGAGGGGCGTGACGGGGGGTTACACTCCACTGACAGGACACTCAAATAGCCTCCGGGCAAACCTGCGGTGGGGAAAATGAGGCTTGGGTCCCGGCTAACATCCGTCTGTGGCCGTAAGCAAACACGGGTAAATCGATAAACGCTCTCTGCAGTGCGGGGACCAAATAATCGCCGATTATTGGCGCCACGGAAGGAAGCGTCACTCTTCTGCTAATGAGATCCAACCACGCGACGCCTACTTTTACTGTTAAATTCAGGAGTACAAGGACGGCGATTAAAAAAAAAAAAAAAAAAAACGGCTTGTTCCTCATTCCCCATTGTGTCGCCAGGGTAACCTTTGCTGTTCGGGCTGATGCAGCCCAGTGGCTGTCGCTGTGATTAATAATGCTGTTGATCCAGGGGATGCAGGGATGTTTTTGCTGAAAAATATGCATCTTTTACAATCTTTCATGGTAAAGTCAGTTTTTTTTTTTTTTTTTTTTTTTTTTCAATCTATAGGGCGGTATTATTAGTGGGTTGCCCTCACATGAAGCAAATGCTACATTCTCAGAAAAATGGCCCCAAAAGACTCCTTTGTGACTCAGGAGGAGAACCCTATATATTTACGAGGTTCTTTTCAGGTAAAAGATTTTAATCCTGGAACTGAACTCCCTTTTTACACCAATGATGGTGGTTCCATAAAGACGTGGAGAAGGTTGCTCTATGGAGATGTGCCAAAGAGCTCTTTTTCCTCTGGGTGTGCGAAGCAGACGTGAAGGGTGCTTTGATACGGCGGTTTAAATACTTCACAGAAACGAATGTCTCAGATCTTTTAGTCACGCATGCCTGTTGCAATAATGTCCAATTGTACGTGGTGTTGAACCTGACATTAATTGTGCCGGCAGTTTGTCGATTGGAGGAGCGGAGAGAAAAGGCAGGCTTATTATAACTAAAGAGCAAGACTGATTCATCTCCTCCCATAAACGCAGCTCCCGGAAACTGAGAAGCTCACTGTTTATATTTGACCCTACCTGCTTTCTCTGCTGCGTTTTAATTTGTGTTCCTTAATTTGAACAGCGAACCACTTCTGCAGCTATAAAGGGTCTGGTGGGAGTAAGAGAGATGCAGCGAGACAGAGTGTGTGAGAGAGAGAGAGAGAGAGAGAGAGAAAGAAGGAGATAGATCAGCAGGCAAGAAAAAAAGTTGACGGGTATTTTTAGGCAGTGGTAATTTCAGGCATTCACGAGAAGTCTTGTCCTTCTGTTAAAGATCTGTGAGTCCTCTGTCACTTAATTAAATTTTAAATTGACTCGGATGATACATTCGGTCTCCTCCCATCCTTCCCCTTGCGTCTAATCGCACTCTGATAAATAAGTTACTAATCAGTAATGACAGGAGAGAATCGCTGATGGATCGTTTTGGCATCAGGTCCCTGGGCTGTGCGGCCCCTCGGCTCTAGGGCCTGAGAGTCGGTGTGAGGGGCCCACGATGTATTTCCTGGCGATGAGTGAAACAGGAAGTCTACACAGTTTTGTTGAAGGAACTGGTGATTTCTGCCTCATGCTGCCGTGCAATCAATTAGCTATTGATG
The DNA here is from genome assembly GCA_029692085.1 of Gymnothorax javanicus. NCBI lineage: Eukaryota > Metazoa > Chordata > Actinopteri > Anguilliformes > Muraenidae > Gymnothorax > Gymnothorax javanicus. The sequence continues at coordinate 7,929,368 of CM056207.1, read as the reverse complement.
ATTTCTGCTTCCTCTCCGACAAGCTGTTGGTTACAGCCAGCTGAATTTATTCAATACTCATATTTATGTGCACTCTTACAATCATACATGTGCACGTTCATAGTCCACTGACGTGCGATAACCACAGCCACATAAAGTTACTGTCATTATTGTGGCTTGCAGAGTGCTTGGATGGGCAAAGTTTCAGAACTCTGATATTTTGCCATTTTTTAAATCAAGGTTTCATTATATAACAGTAATTTCTCTCTCCACATTTAGCTTTCAAATGAATTAGCATGCGTGTGATGACTGATGCATTCTGACAGGCTTTTTAGATGCTGCAGCATGTATATTTATGTTTGCATATTTTGAGCGTGGAGGTGAGGTGCGGGCGCAAGTCTGCAAAGATTCCACCGGTATGTTGTGACAGTGCGGCCGCGTCCAACGAGCTGATGCATTTTCAATAAGCGGCTAATTTGTTAGCTGCGCTCAGAATGACAGGCACCGCGGGCCGACGCCCATCCATTTCACTTGCGTCGTCGCGTCCCGCCGCTACAAACGGTACACCGCCAGCGAGAGCTCAGTTTCACTGGTTAACCATGCAAACAAACCAGGCCTTATTTATCTTCGCGAAGAGCCGGCTCTGTTAGCCAGTGCCGCTATCATCAAACTTTTATTTTCCTTGACACTCTGAGCAGTATGCGTCACGCACAGCAGAATCCCATTTGTAACCGTACCGATTTTTTTTTTCTTTTTTTTGGGGGGGGGTGGGGGAGTGCACTGAGGGTTAGGAAGATGAATTTTGTAGAAATCGAAAAGCGACAGGCTGCTGTGATGAATAAAAATTAAAGCATTTCTTTGACATGTGGCTCAGAAATGTGCTTCATTTGGGTAGCCTGATTTCCGACTCCTGAAGGGAGAGCCCGAGAGATTGCCAGGAGGTCGGAGGGAGGAAGCCTCTTGCCTTGAGACTTCCTGTGAAGTGTCAAAATCATAGCTCGTCGACTTCTGCCCCTCTTCCACCAAGGGAAAATAAATAAATAAATAACATTGCTGCAGCCTTCTGTCCACTGCTCCTGCTTGGGGTGGAGCAGTCATGTGGTCATGCAGTGGGACAGCTGCCCAGCTTAGATGGTTATATACAAGTGTCTTGCACCCTTGCTAGCATTTAGCTCTTTGAAAAGTAGTTGTTTTTTTTTTTTTTGTTTTGTAATATATAACTTGTGTTTCAGAACTCCATTGCTTTTAATTACCAGTATGGATTGTTACATCAGCCTTGGAAAGTTGCATAAAGAACATTCTGATCGTATAATTCCAGTCTGGTCTCTCCTTCATTACTTGTTTGTCCTTTCCTGCGGCGGAGCCAGAGCGAGAATTGGAAGCAGGGCTTAAATACTGCCTGCTGCGGTGTGGGCTCCTGCAGTTTGTCAGTAGAGCTGGCCAAATCGGTGCGGGAGGGCACACGCAACGCATTTTGTGCTCTGGTCCCGAAGGGACGATGGAACGATCGGGTGTTGTGTTCCTTTAGCGTGTCGGCTGTAATCGCCGGTGGGAGACAAAACCTTTGTCTTTTCTCTCCACATTTGAAAGCCTCTCTCTGCCTGTCACGTTTTTCACCCACTCGCCACTCGCTTCTCATTACTACGGCGACGTCAATTAAGCATTCGTGTGCTGTGTGGCACCATCAATCAAAAAAAGAGCATTACATCAATTAATCATATTTTTTGCAGTCGGGAATACCTATAATAAGAATAATTCAGATTACTATTAGTCTTTTTGTGTTGCTTTGAAATTACAGTGATGCTGTCTGTGCCATTCCATCTATTTCTTTGACTTAATTTCTTAATACGTACTCGCACGTACACTTAATAACACCTTATTCTTTTCAGTGCGCTTGCCCCCCGTTGGCCTGACTAATTCTTTTTGCTCGTAATTTATGCCCACAGAGACATAATTAATTGATCCTGTGCTTTTTGGTTTTTCTTGATGGGAGGGTATATGCTTTGGCAATGAATTTCTTTTACATACGTGCATGTACACTCGTGTCCGCCATGTTCTTTTTGGCATGCGAGGCCCTCTCCATGCCAGAACAGGCTGTCTAATTTAAAGTGGGAAGGGTGCTTGGAGGGTGCATTCTGCTGATGCACATCGGCAACGTACAACACTTCACATAGGTAAGCATTTGTCCTGTATTTTTTTCCAGAGGCATAGTATCTATGGCCTTCCTGGGACTTGAACCTTGGACCTCTTTATCGGAAATCCCTTTGCAGATTGATCTGTGAGCACCACATCTATCTAATGGGTAGATCTGTCTTTGATTGTCTGCCAACTGGTCTGCAATAGCTTCATTCATCTGAAAGCTTCTTCTATCTGGAGTGTGGCAGTTCTGAATCTCTTAAACCTATATTTAATATCCTTTTACTGAAAATCTCATTTTATATTTTTTTCTAAAATCTCAGACTTAAGTGTGGCTTAGTTTTACATCATTGCACCCAACCCCTCATTTTCGTTAATCCCTTTGATTAATTTTAGCATTGGTCATGGTCCATGACCTCAACATAACTTTTTTTTTTTAAAGAAATGCATCATTTTACCTTCATCTCAGTCTAACGCACGACATTAGTGTTATAAGAGTCTTACTACAGGTCTTGAGAATTCTTGACAAAATTCTTTATTTTAACTGCCATTTTAATCTTGTCAACTGTATACCCTAAACCATAAACGGCCCCTCCGGGCTACATGGTAGCATTGTGATGCCAATGAATAGTCAATAGACTAAGGCTAAAAAAAAACTAATGGCCCCTTGTTAACGTGCACCTTTAAGGTACTTTTTATTGATCATTCTTGTATTCTTGATGTCTAAAGGTTTACATGCAGGTTTGGGTTCAATTACTTCTTTCAATTAAAAATAATTGCAGTTACTTTCTTGACAGATTGTTCAATTACAATTACAATTACTTTTCGAAAAAAAATTCTATTAAAATTAAATTACAATTACGAAAGTAATTGATTACAATTACAGTAACTGTAATTTAAAAAAGTAATTGAACCCAACCCTGTTTACATTTGTCATAGTTAAAAAAACACAACTTTTCTCATGCTGGCCATTTCTGTAGTCCCTGTTTGTGAAACATTCTGTTGAGGTCCTGGTCCCGCCGTCCCGAAAACCCCAGTGTGCTGTGATTGGTCAACCGCTTTGCACGTGCGGCAGAAATGTCCCGCCTGATTCAAGGGCTTGCCAAACTATCTGCTTGTCGCGAAATTAAATCAGTGACGTCACCAATTCATGAAAATAATGGCCGAAAGCCATCAAGGTATTTCAGGCAGCTCTGGAGCAGTGTGTTTTGTGGCAGAGAGAGCTTTGTCTCAAGGTGACTTTGAGTTTTTCCGACACAGACCTTTTACATGCACATAAAAACTATATATATGATTCACTCAATGACATTAAAATAATGAAAAACCATAATAGCTGCACTTTAATTTATTCGTATTTGTTGTCATAACATGGCTCGCATGTAACATGGAGTGTCCCTTTATTTTCAGTTTTGATGGCAACTGTACCATTCACTATCACCTTAGTTTTAATCTTAATCTTGATTTGAACATCGGGTATTCTCCTCAGTGTGGCATAGTGCCAGCTCTCTGTAGGAACTTTAGCAGTACTGTGTCGTAGTTTTAGCTGAAAGGTCCTGTATGAGCAATAGGGTTGTGCTCTTGGGCCATAACCCAAATTTCTCCAGCAAATAACTACCTATAAACATCCAGCTGCTATATTTCCAGCAGTGGATTGCTGGAGGCTTGTATTCCCAGCTGTGTACATCTCGCTCTATAAATGAATAATGGGTGCTAAAATGGAGTAAATGAGAGGGAAAATTTAGCAATTTTGGTCCCTCAACACTGAAGCAATGGCTTTGCACATGCATTACATGCATCAACATAGGTGGGCACCAGCGGATCAGCATCTTATCCTAAAATCAAGGGCATTAAAAAAAAAAAAAAAAAAATGTTTGCATAATACAAATAATGCCAATTTTTGCCTGTTGTGCATGAGCCTATTTCAGGCTTTATAACTCAGTATTTGTGTCACAGAGACTGGGGAAAAGTATTCCAGGGAAGCACAACATTTGAAAATTCAATTTCAGAATAATTTTGCAATTAAATTTCAGAATTTACAGACGCCCGCGTCTATATTTGCGCAGTGGGGCTTGAAGATGACCCCCACCCCGCTTTAATGCTGTCTCCTCTCTTCTGGAGTACGCTTCCATTTCATGTTCCAATACCGTTGTGAATATTTTCTGCTATTCCAGCGAGAAACGTATCAGTAAGGTCGGGCAGTGATTTTAAGAGGTCTGACCAGGCTCAAAGTGAAATTTACCGTTGATCTCTTTGGTGTTTGACGTGGTTTAGGTCAGGGCTCTGTGCAGGCCAGTCTTTTAAGCTGATGCTGACAAACAGGGATTTTGCTCTTTTCATGGGTTTTGTCATGAGGAAAAAGGATAGGGCCTTCCGCGAATTGTTGGAAGTGCAGAATCTGGTAAGTTTTTGTACGCTGTAGCTTTAGGATTTCTCTACAGTTGAACGATGGGGCCCTCAGCCTAGACAATAGAAAACAGCCCATCCAAAGAGTGTCCACGCACTTGGAAATATACTGTAGTTTACATGCAATTAATGTGCATTCGACAGAGAACTGTTTCTGCTCTAATGTTATTTTTAAATTTTGTGCTCACTTATAAGAAAAATAATTACAATGACCTACCGAAGCTGCTGACCCGCTGCATGCTGCCAAAACGGTGCTGTTAAATTGACGTCTGCATGAATGCCTGGACCTAGAGTTTCGCAGCAGAATATTTACCACAGAATCACACTCCCTCCATCTGCTTTCCTTCATTCCACATGCATCCTGATGCCATCTCCTCCCTTTCTAAACAGCACATACATATCCGGCCGATGTACATGATGTTTAAGAAAACAGGACTCATTGGACCAGGCAGCAGTCTTCTTTCGCTCAAACGTCCAGATCAAAGGCTTGCGGGCCCTTTGTTGGTGTTTTCAAGGGTGAACAGGGGTTAGAATGGGCGCTCTGACCGGTCTGCAACCACTAAATCCCAGACAAGTTGGGTGTTGTGCAGTGTTTTGCCCTTGCGTTGATGAGCCTTGGGTCCACAACACCTTGTCACTGGTTTGTCGGTAGTTATTTACCACTGCTGACCAGGAGCATCCCAACCCTTGCCATTTCAGGCTTGCACTGACTCGGTCATCCCCTCATGATGATTTGGCCCTTGTCAAAGCTGCTCAGATCCCATTTCTCCTGCATCCAATGTAACGGTCGCGAAATGTCAGATTTTCCTTTAATAGTGTATTTGGGAAAGGCATACGGCGCGTGGTAGTGACGTATGCCTTCCCCAAATACACCATTAAAGGAACATCTGACATTTCTTGACCGTTACACCAACACATTTAATGTGAGAACCAACTGTTCACATTCTGATGAAGGTCTGTTCACAGGCTTAAACGTGCCATTGTTACAAATAAATAAACCTCAGTTGCTTCACCTATGTGTGGTAATAATTTTTCATCCCGTTGGTTTAGATATCCATGGAATTAAGCCCCCTAATCAGCATGGTGATGCACTGGTGGCTTATTGTTTCCTCACAGTAAGGCAGTTCAGGCTTTAAGTCCTTGATGGCCATGCAGGACCTCTCTTAGTGGAGTTTGAATGTTCTGCCTGGGTTTGTTTGGGTTCCACCCTGGTATTCCAGGTTCCTCCTTCCCTGAAGGACTTGCACGCTCCTGCCATTGCCACTGACCAAGGCTCTGGGTTTAGAACTGGAGCTGGATCCCAGTTGCTGCACTGTGGCTTCTCAGGTTAAATGGGATAGGTGCAATGTGAGGATAAAATAACTCCATGGGGTTTAATAAAGTATGTCTTATCAGAATAAAGCTGACCATTTACACTGCAAATTTACGCAAACTCTCTGCCAAAACCTGCACGGCAATGTGTGACATTATTGAGTTCAGATATATTTGCGGACTGTAAAGGAAGTGTTCTGGAAGATCACTGGTGCAATGAACAGTGTATACTCAACATCTCGTTTAGTGGTGGGGGGATTAGCATGCTATCATATCAAGCAGCCCCTGCCATCACTCATTACGAGCCCTCTTCTGGAAGATTGCCTCATGGGTACTTGATCATGGCATCTCCATGGCAATTTAAGGTGACTCATGCAAGGAAAGTGAGACGAATGAAGTAAAGAGTGAGGTGTACTGGGTGGGACAGGTTTTGAATATGAGTAACAAATGTGTTAATACTTCTATATTAGCAGGTGCCCTTTGTTTGCTGGCATAGGATTGACTTGATGTCTAAAAAGAATTATGTAAAAACAAACAAACAAAAAAAAGATCATACCCACTGACCCTTCCCCAAATTTTTGACGTTACCAGAAACAGAAGATGTTTTGTTGTTCAGCCTAATTACTGCAGTTCCCTGAACCGGAGGTCAAGCTGATTAGTGAGGTCAGCAGACTAGGTTCATGGGTGGAAGAAAAGCATAGCAGATCTACTGTCTAACGGTTGGAATTTCTTTCCTAATTTTTAAGATGTTAAGTCAATGCTAATGGAGTTGGAGTTGAGCTATGTGGTTCATGTCTTAAACAACGGCAAGAACATGTTCATAATGAAACTCGATCAACTCTGTATTACTGTGTCAAGATATCTTCGTCTTCATTATTGTGGATGTGAAAGCTAAACGCCTCTTGAAGACTGACCACGCTCCATACAATTCCTTGGGTTCCTTTCGAATACAGTATTCAAGGCTTAACCATTATTGTGGCATATTGTGTGACTTATCTGCTGAATTGTATTTGGGAGGGGATTTATAATTGGTTTTGCACAATGCCTTTGAAGATGGTTCTCCATGTTAACTCCATGTTAATTATTTAAGGATCTGATTGAAATGATTTCGCATAGTCAATTATGGCCATATGATGTATCGTCGGGGCAGTATACAGAGGAAACACTGCCATAAACACTGGCACACTGCCACATAGGAAGTACATTGTGAAGCTCACGATGTTCTGTTTTTGTTGAGACTATTTCAGATATGGATTAATGCAATCCTGTGGTGATTTTTGTTGCTGTAGTTCTGCGGTAATCTGCAACTTACCTAGCAAGTGTCATCTGTCCTCATGGACTTGCAGCCGTAGTCCTTCTTTGTTATGGGCAAATGTTGTGATAACTTATGACACTGTTCTTATTTATTTATTTATTTATTTATTTATTTAGATTTATTTAAGCAGGGGGCCTGACTGAGACCATGTCTCCTTTTCAGCAGGGCCCTGCATTACAAACAATTAAAATAACAGTTTACAAGGACATTTGTACAAAAAAAAAACAAACAATGCCATTATTAAAGGGAAAACATTAACTAAAACAACAACAATTCTCTTGACAAAATAATTTGATCAGAGTTTTAAAATGTCCAAAAGGAACTAGTTCTTTCAATTTCAGTTCAGCTTGCAACTGGTTCCAGGTATGTGGGACATTATAATAAAAAAAGCTGTCTTACCAAGCTCTGTTCTTACACGAGGAACATTGAGACACAATAAGTCCTGTGACCGTGTCCCATGGCAACCCACTCGCTGCATAAGTAGACTAGCTAGATAAGGAGGGATTTTCATTAAAACACATTTATAAACAAATAAAAACCAGTGGTGGTCTCGTCTAGCTTTCAATGACCCCCCCACCCTACTGACTTGTATAAAACACAGTGGTGAGTGCTGCCTGGCTGAGAAATCAAGACCAGTGATAAATCGAATAGCGGAATGATAAACACAATCTAAAGGTTTTAAAACAGAAGTAGATGCATTTCTATAAATCACATCACCATGTAGAATCTGGAAATATAAGTGACAAATGGCTGATAAGCTCGGTCCAGAGCCAGGCCAAATAGCAATAAAGCTTTTGGTGGACTTCCTCCCCAAGATGCTTACTAAGGTGTTAATGGTCTTACTGTTACTTTGTACGGGGGTGTAGTTGCAAGGCTCTGGCTGGCACAAGCCCCTGTGGGAGTCATATTACTATCCTTATTCTTATGTTGAAGTCCAGTTGTATTAATCTGTTTAAGATAATCTAAATCTCTAGGAATTTCATAATATGTTTATATGTTCAATATCCTGTTAAGAAATCACTTATATACTTATAACCCAATTAAACTATATATTAATTCATCTTAAGACTTTTTCATGACAACTGCATCATATTTGTACATATTCATATCATGTTTGGTCTTGTTATTCTCGGGGAAATCCAAGGAGTTGAATGGAGTATGTTTCATTCCCATTGAAATTATGGTTCATTCCCTTTTGGAAACTCCTGAGAATTTGGTCAGAATCCTCTCTGGTAATCACCCCATTCTTCTCTCTTTGCTGAATGGTGGAAACCCAAAACCAGATTCGACCCCTTCCGGTGTTTATGGCCAAGCCGCCTGGATCAAAGGCGTGGTTCGCTTAAAGGAAAAGACACAAGTTATTCGGGAAGATCGTATCCGATCTGTCCCCCGCCAAGACGATTAGTGCGTGAGTAGCCTTTTCAATGATGTAACATGGTATTTCGAACTTCCCAGCAGACGTTAGTGCGTGTATCCTTTTCCTCCAGGTATGACTTTATTCTCCTCTTCTAAATTATGCGTAACTTGTAATTGGCTTAACGTGGATTAGTTTGATTTAAGCTTTTGCCTACCTGGTGAATAAATTATTGTCATTCCTTTAAGCTTGCGTGGTTTCCGGACTCTTAATCCTTTTATTCTTTCTAGCCGCGTTGCGACGGATACCTAGGGGTATAATCCTGACCGAGGTACGACTGGCCAGCGTCCCGGTATGGGAATTGGTTTTATTAAGTTGGAGACAACCATGATCTACTTACATAAAGGGTTTATGTATTGCCGGTTCTGGGATTTTAGCCTAAAGGAAACCCATGGACGAAAAGTCGGTTATGTGTTAAAATTCCCTGAAGGAACCCATGGGCTTGCATAGATCTGGGTTCGCTGTATTCAAGCCAAAAGATGCTGTTGCAGTGATGGCTGACCTCCAACCTCTAATCTAATCAACAAACCTAGGATCCGGTAACAGTACTAAAAACCCGGGAGTACATGTTAGCGACAGCGGTAGTCTCCTAAGAGTTGAAGGTGTAGTCACTCAAGACCCACGCAGGTTTCTCTAGATTATGGATTCTAATTCTAATTCTAATTTGGAGTCAGATATTTAACGAGGGTATAACTAAATTCATTATAACAAATTTATTATGGAGTCAGATTAATGGTAACCGTTGTGCTTTTGTGCCCCGTCCTTCGAACGGAGAAAATATATCCATTTTATTGTGATTCGCACCAGCCAGGACGTCGTGCGATATAATACCAGCCTGCTAATGCTAGGAACCCACACGCATATACCTTCAGCCCGGGCTCTTCCTCCCTTGGTCGAGTCGCGTGGGTTTTACAACCATAATCAAGCATGGGGAGTATTACTGAGTGCACAATCTTCTTTTTATTTTCGAAATTGAAACAAGCCCTTTTCCTGTTTAAGAAGCCAATTTTACTCCTTATCTTTTTTGTTAAATTTTCAATATGCATGTAAAAAGTCAGCTTGTCGTCCAGCCAAATGCCCAAGTATTTATAATGGGGGACATGCTCAATTTGGCTACCCTGCAGGGTACAAATTTGAAAATCAAGGAGGTCTTTTTTCTTAGCTTTGGTGAATACCATGAACTTGGTTTTGTCCTCGTTTAAGACAAGCTTCAAATCAATTAGAGATCTTTGAATAGAGCTAAAATCATGCTGCAGATTAGATATTGCCTTCTGAACTGAAGAAGCAGTCGAGTAAATTATGGTATCATCAGCATATAAATGCAGTTTACAATGATCCAAAGACAAGCCAATATTATTAATATAGATAGTGAATAACAAAGGGCCAAGAATTGAACCTTGTGGAACTCCTCTGCTGATTTGAGCACTTCGAGACTGAATGTTTTCAAATGAAATATATTGAGTCCTATCCTCAAGATAGTTTTTAAACCAATTACAAGCAGATTTGTCAAGGCCAACATTTGATAATCTTTTCAAAAGAAGGGCATGATCAACCGTATGAAATGCCTTAGACAGGTCAATGAAAAGGGCTGCACAATGATGTCTGTTATCTAGTGCTTTTACAATATCATTTATAACTAAACAAGTAGCAGTAACAGTGCTATGCCCAGACCTGAAACCAGATTGGTGAGTATTCAAAATACAATTTTCAGTTAAAAAAGATTGTAATTGAGAATTAACTAAGGACTCCAGAATCTTAGCCAGGCAAGGCAACCTGGATATTGGACGGTAATTATTTAAATTACTTGTTCTCATTGCCACCTTAAATAAATTTGCTATTTTTGCGACGGGTGCATCTGCAGTTCTGTCATCAGTGATCTGGCCCCACTGGAACTCTGTTAGGCCCTGTCCTCACGTATGCCGGTATTTTTGAAAACGTAGCATTTTCTATGGGTTTTGGCCATCCATCCACACGCAAACTGCTTTTTTGGTAACTGAAAACAAACCTTCTGAAAAATGCCCATCGGGGTAAAGATTTCTAGAAACTCCGTTTTCACTGTTCACGTGTGTGCAGGTCTTGCTAAAGGAATAAGCCCCGAGAAGCAGTGGGTTACAGTGATTTTATAACGGCGGAGGGGCGTTCTAAGGCGCAACGTGCAGCAGAGTGCCTTAGTGCCCCTCCGCTGTTATAAAATCACTGTAACCCACTGCTTCAAGGGGCTTATTGCTTTTATAAAACAGTTACCCTACATATAGCCAATTAAATAAACACACAAGAAAAAAATCAACAATTTATTGGTATAATGCAACAATAAAATTGAGAACTATTCGTACTTCCACCAAGCAAGATCGAGTGGACAGAATGGTTGGCAAGCAACACAGACGCTAAGATTGCTTTTTCATCTAGCGCCATTATCATGTCACATCAGGCTATTTGGGCTCGTTAATGTAGATATACTATGAAAGCAGGCTATTTGGAATGTCTCCTTCGGTCTCCTGAAGGCCCTGTTAAATAATTTTACGTTCGTTTTGGTTTTAGAGTTTCCTTGTTCTCAACTTGCGCCGATCGGCCATATGATTACAACCAGCAGCGAGAGTAGGGAACAAGATTGACTTTTGTCCTCCACACTTGCCGGTGTCCAGGAAAATATGTTGAATTGTGCATTAGTTTGCTAGCCAGCTTGTCAACTAGCTAGCGTTCACTACAATGGATGTGGTTACCCTACACATAGCCCATAAAATAAACATACAAGAAAAAAAATCAGCAATTTATCGCTAATACTGAAATAGCGAGCTAGTTAGCAACGTAGCTAGCAAGCTAAAGTGATATCTAACTCTATAATGCTATAGCTAGCTAGGTAGATAGCCAACTGGTTAGCGGGTTAAAAGGCTAGACTTCGCTAACACTGAAATAGCGAACTAAAAATCTTGAAACAAACGTAACCTAACGAGTCAGTTGTGCGCAGAGTAGTTGGTTGCTATACCAGGTGCGCAGGGATACTTTGTGCTGCCGTCTGCCTCAAAATACAGTGGGTTACACTGATTTTATACCGGCATGGAACGCGGCTCAGCCAATCACATTTAAGGATGGGAAGCACCCGTTTTATAAATTGAATTATATCATCGCCACCAGTCGGTTTTGCATGCCCTTGACAGCACTTTTATTGTGTTTTTACGTCTTAAAAAAAAAACAAAACATTTTTTAAAATACCCATGTACGTGTTAACTAGGCCCTACTATCCTCATCTTGCTTTGGTAACCTTTCTTGCAAAGAGCTGTAGGGTACACCTCAGTTATGCAGACACATGCTTCTGATTTGCATTAAAATTAGATTAATATGACTCCCTTGTGTAGGTGCTCTTGTGATTGTGGTTTAGAAACTTCACAGTTAAAGCCATTTTTCCAATATTTTGTCTTTCCCTGTATATCATACTTCTTTATTTTCTGCACAGATGGATAATCTTTGCACTTGAAGTTCTGCCACAGTCAAATGACCTTGAGAGAGGAACGCAGAGGTTTTGTGGACTGGTATAAGCTTTTGGCCTGGCCCAATTCCAGAGGATTCAGGGGAAGTTGCCCACAGTGATGCGGGATTCAACCGATCACATGACCTAAATGTGAAGAAATTTTTCCATAGTTGTTAATACGGCAACCCACATATGCTTGTTCTTCTGTGAAAGAAAGAAGCTCGTGATTCATTTGTTGTGGGAGGCTTCAGCATACATAAACCCCCAATTTAATGTGTTCTTAGGCACTGTCTCAGCATTGTAATTTTCATGCTGCGGTTTATAAGTAGGCAGAATGATCGTGCATCTGAGACCATTTATTGGGTGGAACTGAGTTGAAAAGGATCGTCTTATCAGCATGCTAGTTCACATACTAGTGGCCTTGCCTTTCATTCATGAGCCAGTGGACAAGAGTGACCGGCTTTCTGCATCTAACTGTTTTACGCTGTTGGTTGGCACTGTGTGAACTCTGTGTTGGAATATTCTTCCTGCTATTTGATTTCTGTTGTCTACAAAAGAAAATGAACATTTTTTGCAAAGAGGAGTTGTGAAAGATTTAAGGGGGGTGTGTGGGAGTAGCTTTTTGTCTGGCAGAGTGGTGATAAACCGGAGGCTACAACAGTCATTGTTTGAGCTAACTCTGACAGATAGCTTGGATAGCTTGCTTGGTGTTTTATTATGCGTTTATTAGGAGGAATTGTGCCGCATTGGTTTATAATGAACTTTATTCACCCTTTTACAGACTCCCCACTGAGTCAGTCTGGCTTTGCCTTACACCGAAGGGCCAATTTAATCCAGACAGCCACAAACTGGCACGGCACTACCATCTTTAACAGTTTCAACACCAACCCACTACTGTTACATCCGTCCCAGCTGGCTTTTCATCCTGTGGTAGAAACACAGGGGGTATGCAGTATATTGAAAAACCCGTTCGTGTTTACATTGCCAGCCATTAGCACGGGGTCAAATTCAAGCAAAAAAAAAAAAAAATAATGTAGGGGTCTATTTTTATACCTGTGGACTAAAGCGGGCAGGTTAATTACAACCCTGGTTCTGAAAAGGTTAGGATGGTATGGAGAATACTCATAAAAGCAGTAAGCAATGATTCCTGAATTTACTTCGATTTGTATTTCTTTGCAGATAGTGTAAAGACAACATTTCATTTAATGTTTTATCTGGTCAAATTCATTGCATTTGTATTCTTGCTATTCATGCCTGCAACACATTCCAATAATAGTTGGGACAGGGGCAATTTTGGACACGTAACTAAGTAAAAACAAAAAAAGTGATTTCAAACTGCTAATGTCAGCAGGTGATTGTAATCATGATTTGGTACAAACGCAGCATCCAGGAAAGGCGTAGTTCTTCAAGCCCAAAGACGGGCTGTGGATTGCCAATTTGCCCACAGATGAAATCTGTGAAAAAATCTTCAGAAAATCTTTGGAAAATTTGAAAACAGTGTTCCTTAAAGAAAGTTAGGAATGGAGTTGGATATTTCACCCTCCACAGTGCATTGCATAATTGAAAGATTCAATGAATTTGGAGAAATTTCAGTACATAAAGGACAAGGGTGCAAGCCTAAGCTTCCTGTGATCTCCAGTCACTCGGACAGCACTGCATCAAGAACCGTCATTAATCTGTCAGTAATTTAACCATATGGGCTCATGATTTTTTTTGGCAAACCTTTTTTGAGTTCCACAATATGTATTTACATGCACAAATGCCAGTTAAAGCTTGACTGTGCGAACAGGAACTCTTATTTTAAGTGTCCAGAGGCACTGATGACTTCTCTGGGCTTAGAGGCATGTGTAATGACCTTTCATGCAGTGGAAACATGTAGTGTGGTCATAAAAAGCAATATTTCAGGTCTGTTTTTGAAAGAAAAAAAAAGGGACGCAGTGTGATCCTAACCAAAGAAGAAAAGGAACATTCAGACTGTCACCAGAAACAAGTCCAAAAGCCATGCTCTGTCATAGTTGGGGGTTGTGTCAGTGCCCTTGGAAAAGGCAATTTGCACTTTGGTGAATGCACCATTAATGCTGAAAAGTACACCGAGATTTTGGAGCAACATATGCTGCCTTCAAGACATATTTCCCAGGGACGCTCATGCATTTTTCAACAAGACAATGCGAAGCCGCATTCTGCATGCATTACAAAGGGACGGCTGCATAAGAAGTGAGTGTGGATGCTGGACTGGCCTGCCGGCAATATGGGCTTGTCCCCAATAGAGAGCGTTTGGTGCATTTTGAAACACAAAATGTGACAACGAAGACCCCTAACTATTGTGCACCTTAAGGCTGGTTTGCATGCAGAATGGGACAAAATGACGGCTGAAACACTTAAACCCTTTGTGCAGAGAAGTAGATTGTCGACACTTGCATCTTTGCACCTGCTCAACTAATGAGTTCAGTTACATTATGCTAACAATATGTGGTAGATGTGAAATATATGTTGAATATTCAAGAGTAAGCGGTGCCCATGAGCTTATTGGATTATGGTCATTTTGGCTATCACCCCTGTTGCCCAGGAATTGAATGACTTAAGCTCCTCAACCAAGCCTGATCTGCAAAAAGCCTAACTTATTTACCTATAGCATTCATCCTGCAGTTGATAAAAATTATCTTTTACTTCAAAAGAATTTGGTTTCCCTCACTGCAGGAAGCTAAAGCCACAACAGCCCAAAGGTATGGCGATTTAGTAGTGAAAAAAATCAGCTTTCTGAAGCAAAAAATTAATTTGGTCTCGCCACTACGTCATTCTACTGTCCATTACAGTCATCAGAAATTAAAAACACGCATTACCCTAACATTGATTTATGTGTAGATACGTCCCTCACAGGATTCATTGGTCAGTAACAGTATCAACTCAAACACTCTCTCCCAGAGATGCAGTCTGACTAGCACCTGCTGACATTGTACTGCGTAAAAGCAGTGCTGTAGTTCACGCCCACATGAAACTTTCCTGGTTATACATCTCCCCATGAAAATTGGTGTGGGGGGGGTGCTGGGCTTTAATCAGCGTCAATGTCTGTGTCAGCATTCCCCAAGAGTTTCCAGAGTATCACTCAGAAACTGCTTAATTTTTATTCACCAAATTTTTTGGGTGCATTGATCAGCTACTAGATTGGTTCTTTTCGCTATTTAGGGGTTTCTGCAGGGGTGGGACGGTGGGGTGGGGCATTTGTTCTTACACGTGAAAATGCACTCTAGTTATCAATTAATTCATGAGTCTTATCCAAAGGGAGGACAGTGTGAACTTTCTGCGATAATTGAAAGACATTGATTGGGTCACCAAGAAAACAAACCCTTGTGTAACAGCGACTTAGGTCAGATCTTCTCAACTTTGCACTTTTCAATTATGCGAGCACATTGAAGAATAAGCAACCTAAGAATATTCACGTTGCTTTAACAAAATGGAAACGCAATACAGAAGTGGACACCAGGAGTAAGTCTGAATAGAACAGGACTGGAGGATTCCCCGAGCCTGTCAGCGCTGATTCTCTGGAAGAGGAAGTATACCATAGGAGGTCTTTCTCCTCCATGTGTAAGTATTGTTGTTTGGCATATTTCAAAATTTCATTTTCTTACCTCGCTATATTTAGTTTTTCCGTTTTCCATCATTGCCATGATTATGATACTGTAGCACCTAGTTAGTTATTATCACTAACTGTTAACCTTTGCTTATAATCCTGAATATAGCAGCATTTTGCCCAATGTGGCAATCTGTTTTAGAGTTTACACCGCATTCAGTTTAATAGAGTGTCAAGGTTCACGGTAATTTTATTAGCCAGACAGCTCAAGGACTTCAGTATACTGGCTGTTATCTTCAGTGTACTGATTTCTATTCAATCTAGGGTAGTATATAGCCTGCTTTTTCCTGATGGCGGAATATCTTTTTTTGTTGACATAAGGTATGTTTTGCATATTACTGTGATGGTGAGCAATACTTGCTCCTTATAGGGCAGGTAAAGTGTTTATACAAGCTTGTTGTTTGCTTGTTTGCTAAGTGAATACTCGCAGGTCAGCTAACTGGGGCTGAGTCACGGGTGTACTGTACGTGAAAAGGCCATTTAGGGATGGATGTACTGTGTGCTTTGCCACAGCAGGAAGAAGCGAAACAAGACGTTGCACAAGTGTTGCTCTTGTGATATGCATCTCTGAATTGTGGCAGATGGCATCTGTTTTACCGATTGGCATGACCTGCAGAGGAGTGGGGCACTGCAGGACTGAATATGCAAGCTGGTGTTCCTTGTAAAGTTTCCATACTTGTTTTTCCTTCATTTTGCATTTATCTTAAAGTCCAACCCCCTTGTCCATATCGTAGGAAGTAGTAACAACATACAATTTTCTTGCAGGGTAAACATTCAGACGGTAAAATAATTAATTCCTTTTAATGAGCAAGTGTGCTGGCTGATGAGGCTCTGGTGAAAAATTGACAAATTTTAACACCTTGTAATTGAGAAAAAAAAAAAAAACTTTTTTTTTTTTTTGGTTTAAAGAGGTTTTTGGGGACCAGTGATGTCCATACCCGCCTATTGATGGACTTGAAAATCATTCATTCATTGAGCATCATAAATCCAAATGATTGATTTGAGGTAAAATATGATTATTTTTTGATGTCACTCTACACCATTTGGAAAGCCATTTGGAGAGCCACTTGGAGAGCACTATTATTTGGCTCCTGGAAAGTTGGAAATTTTGAATATCTAACTCAGGCGTAAAATACTTGTGGTCAAGAAGTTTGTGATCTGGGAAATATATTGTTTTACCTCCAAGTCATTTTACGATTTACAGTATTTTTAAAATAACTTCACTGATGAATTTTCATGAAGGTTTTTTTACTGATCCCGACGTACATCTCAGATTGGGTATCGGACTGATTTCACATATCTGCGTACCAATCCAGATTACACAGTTTATGAATTATAATTTTTTTATTACTGCAGTTGGTTTGCACACATCAATCTGGTATTTTTTGTTTTCTAGAATTCTGAGTTAATCCATGCTGAAAACATTTTCAGAGGCATTTTAGATGTCTGAGCCGCTGAGTTTATGTCCCTCCTGTCGGTGCAAGAGATGATTGCATCACTTTCAGACTGAAATTAGCTCTTTCTGTTCTCTTAGGGAGAGCTAATTTCACTTAAGAAGTGACGCAATATTTACTGTATTGCATGCAGGGCTAACCCTTACAGTAAACCAAATTTCTTTCCCACCTGTGCTCTGGGGATCATCGGCTCAAAACTGCTGGAGCAGGTGGAAAAAGAACATAACCTCAATAACTTCTGTAAACGTATCCATATTATGCTCTGAAACTTTGTGTGTATGTGTGTGTGTGTGTGTGTTCCTACCCTTGTGTGGACCTAATGTCCCCAAAAGTTATGAAAACAAGATTTCTTTATCCTTGTAGGGACATTTGACAGTACCCACAAAATACTTAGGCTATCTTACAGTTTGGTTTGGATAAGGTTATGCTTGTAGTTTTTATGGTCAAGGTCAAGGAAAGAGGGTAAGTGGTCAGGGAATTAATGTAAGTCAATAGGATTTCCATACAAAACATGATGAAAATACAATGTGAGTGTGAGTGTATGTGTGTCTGTGTTGGGGGGGGAATGTCTGGCCAACGAAGTTTTGAGTCGCAGCCCTCGCTCTGGCTGGGATCACCTACTGCAAGCTTTAATTTGGCTGCAACTGTGTGCATATGTGTTTGTGTGTGTATGCAGGGCTCTTTTCTGTCTGTAGTGTGGCTTTCAAGGAAAAACTTTCAAGTATGGCTGGTAAAAACTATTAGTCCTATGTGTGCCCTTACAGACATACATTTCTAATTCATTTAAAATTACGTCCATGTGCAACAGACTGTTTGACCTCACTGGGACTGAAACTCTTATCATTGAATCTGCTCTGTCTTGAGTGCACGAGGATAATGTCACTTGTGTTTGCACGTGTGAAATTAATTTACTTTCTGAGAAAGCAGTGTAATTTTCAAAGAGGTTTCATGGTCAAAGAGGTCCCAGTCCCAAAATCCCAGTTGCAGAACTGCATAGCATTGGCCGCAGCAACAGTAACTTAGACCCAGTGAAGGAAAGAGAGATCGGCCTCTGAGAATGTTGTCCTATCTCAATAGCAACTACATATGCAAATGTTTGCAGCTCTCACAAAAAAAGTCAATATTGAGAGAGGCAGTTCGATCATCATGCCAGACGAATGGCGCACGCTTTTTATCGGGGCTTCCGTTTTGCTGGGGAAGCCGGTTTTGACTTGTAAAAGCAGAAGAAAAGAATATGACAGCTTGCATCTGCTGGTGGTTTGGAAAAAAAAAGCGTTTTGAGGGAGCAGCTGCCTTGGCACGGCCTGTTGCAAAGCTCTCTCAGCCTGGGGCCCTTTCATGCCAATATCACCACAAATGTATTTATTCCTTCACTTTACCAGCGATCCATTGAGAACATATTCCTCTTTTTCAAGGATGCCCTGGGAGAAACGACAGAGAGAACAGTTGCACATGATGAGACGGGAAAAGCCGAGAGAGGTAAGAGCTGGGTAAGAGCTCAATGGCTTCTTTCAAACTTCATCTCGCCAGCTGCATGTCAGCATCCCAATATACCCACCGGGGGCTCAGACCAGAAACAGTACAATTTCCAGTCAATTGATTAACACCGGGCTGCCCTGCTATCCTTTACTGTAGAACTAAGAGACAAGCTCAGTCATAATCATTCCTCTGTGAAGTGGCAGAGAGAGTGACTCCTCTAATTAGGAATAAAGACTGAATGAGGAATAAAGATTGTCTGAATAAAGACTCATTGCCAAAAGGCTCATTAGCAGGGATTGTGAAATCTGTGCCTCAATCCAAATCCACCCATCGACATCTTTTCTCTGGAAAACTGAACAAATATTGTGACTGTTTGGCCTGACTGTCTTTGCACTTGACTCTCGGGTAAAGGGATGGCAGGAAACCAGCACTTCTGTTATTTTATGATCCCTTCTCTTTAGAAGCTTCCTAAGTCATTTGTAGACAAAAAAAGGATCAATAACAACTAAAATATGTTTAAAATTATGTCCACTTGCATTAAGAGTCTAACTGATTTATATGATGAAAATGAGCTATTTTATTCATATTTCCCCCTACAAGGCATGAGGTGTGCTTTATGGATGCCACGATGTGTAAAATAACTTGCCTGTAATTAACACTGGTAAATGAAGACAAGCCTTCAGTCACTGGCTGGAGCTGCTGTTGCATAATCCTCTCTGGATTCCTGGGTTATGGCTACTGGGGATGCTACTTCTGTCCAGTATGACATTATTTTCTATTCCCGTTCTGGCGGCACAGGAAAGAATTATAAGCAAAGAAAGAAAATTTGTGCAGGAAAGAGGCCTTGAGTTTGCATCCGCAAGCCATTATTGATACTTTTTTGTTATTGGGTTGTACAGCCATTAATATTTATTCAACGTACTGTATCTCCTTCACAGTCATTCTATTTGTATAGATATGAACATACAGTACTTTAGATAACTACTTTGCTTGGCTGTTGTTTTTGCTCAGTTGTCCACTGCTGTTGGCTCACTAACATTATCCATGATTCTGAATATATTAACATTTTGAGCATCTTCCCCAAGGAGTTTTACACCCTCAAAATACTGAAATGAAGTTGCTAGTCCTACACAAAGCATCTACCGCTGATAAGCTGTTGTAGAATACCACAGGCATGAACCTAATTCTGAAGTGTGTCTCATTCGACAAACGTTAGATCCCTTGGAGCCACAATGGGATTCCTGTGCCCAGCCGGTGTTTTTTCTGTGCCAGGTGCACCAAACGTCCATTTGGGTCAAAATAAATAAATTTAAGATCATTACTATGCTAAGTCTTAAGCTAGCAGGCCCAAAAAAAAGATGCAGGGAAACAACTTATTTTCCAGAGAAGGCAGAGGACAATGGTTAACATTGGTGTAGCTTTCAAAAGATTATAAGGTCTTCTCCAAAACAATGGGCTTCATAGGACTTTGTTGTATGTGCCCATCAGGGCTCACGGGCAACAATGAGGTGCGGTCATGCAGTTTTTCATCCGTGTTGGTGTTTGTGACTGTAGAGATGAAGAGCAGAGTGCTTTTCAAAGTGAAGAAGAAATTTTGGGGAAAAAAACTTGGTGGACCTTTAATACCGTACTGTGCAAGTCTTAGGCACCGTGCATTTTTAAAAATGTACTTCTGGCTTTAAATGTTTATCTTTTGTTTTCCTCATTAGCGTTGCTGAAGATTGAAATATATTTCAATTCTAAGTTCTAATTTAAAAATACTTTCAAAAGTAAATGTTGGTATTCCATTAAAAACAGTTGATGCAGATAATGTACTCTTGATTGAGCCCTGATATCAACATCATCATGGCTGTCTGCAATCGCTTGGAGGGAGAGACACAAGTGAGATAGTCAGTCTGCAGATGAACGGTGGTAAGTTTTCCATTCTGCTAGGAACAATCAAAAAGCCAATCATCTCATAACACTATAGCACAACAGGACAATGTCCCAAATTTTTAGGTAAAACATAGTCATGCCAAATATTGGTTTTATTTAGTTTATAATAGTTTACAACTCTGTGTAGTACAATACATTTTTCAGTTATTTGAAAGTTTTAATTTCATTATTTTTGCAAGCATATTTGTCCTATGAAATTGCTTTAAATGTGCGTAAGACTTTTACACAGTACTGCATGTCTCAGACTGGAACAGTGTCCCTTCAGCGGCCTGCCTCTGGTGTGCGAATCAGGTAGCAGAGGGATCGTAGGGCACCACAGGAACTCTCTGATCCCGCTCCCGAGAGTGCCTCTGGGAACTTCCTGTTAAACCCCTATATGTTTAGTGCCTGTCAGCTGAACTCTCTGCGAAAATAAGCACAGCGACTCACCTGAGCAGATCCTTAGCCCGTCACTATAGCGACCTGCTCTGTAGCCCACACAAATGTGCGCAGACTTTGAACCGAAAAGAGACGAAATCTGTGGTGAATACCTAATTTGAATTAAAAAAAATGCAGAGACTTTTGAAATATTGCATATTTAATGTCTTTGTCGTTCCTGCCTTTGGGTGGCACGCGGTGGAGACGTGCCGCTGAAGTGCAGTTAAAGCAGGGAAATTTAAAAGCCCCCGCGAACAGCGGAGCTGCCTCAGGTCTTAGCGACGGGAGTTTTTTTTTCTCGCTGCAGCTGCTGATAAGAACCCGGGTCCTTTGGGAGGAGAAGGTACTGAGCGGTATCGGGATCAAACATCTCTTTCTCTATTTCCTCCGCACTTATTCCTGTGTCATCCATTCTTCCACTTTTTTTTACTGGCAGGCCTGTGACTATTTTACTCGGTCCCTTACATAGTGCCGGTGAGCTAGCGGCCATTTCACATCTACAGTCCAATCAGTGTTACAGCGATCTCAGTGGTTGATTTAAATCGTAGTCCATTTCATGCTGTAGTGATTGTTCCACGGTTGTAGTCCATTCACTGCTGCATGATAGCCAGCGACTATCTCTCTCTTGCAGTCCATTCGGTAATTCAGTGGAGGCACTCATATCTGTCCCAATAGAGAATTGCACTTTGGGATACAAAGGCACACTGGTAATATGTAGGCATTGGTTATGCTTTCAGGGAGTAATATAAGAGTGGCCCAAGGAATCCTGTCTAATTTACCCTCCCCTGACAACTCTGTCCTCTTGTACACACATTTTGTCCCACCACTGAGGAGCCTTGTGCATATACATCACTGTTGCCAAAAGCTTAGACCCACACCTATGGGGACTGTTTTGGGATGACATTGTTTCTGGCCTTTACCACTCCAGAGATTGCTCGCTCCATAATTAGCTTTTGAGCCGCTAAAAGGAACCAGATAGCAGCCTGCTTTTTAAGAGCATTTTCACACGTGTCGTACATGTCACTGTTGGCCAAGCCGACAACGTGTTTAAAGCGGTCTCACCGTCTCTGAGGGCCTCCCTTAAGCTGTGCGTAATTGCAATACTTCTGCACGGAGATGTAGCTGCGTGGGCTGCGTTCGCTTCTTTGTTTACCGGCCTGTGGATGAGTAGTTGCCCTAATTTTAGAGAAGGAACGCCCAATGACTCCCTCATGCGCTGAGACGCTCTCCAAAGTCCACCCGCGCGTTTTGGATACCTTTTGCGGCCCGAATTCCACAATAAGCGCTCGCGTTCTACACTTGTGTGGATAACTCAGATGGGGAAAATGATCTTGGAAATAAAAATAAAAAGCATAATTTTTTCTATTTCTGATTGCAGGAAGGCTTGGCAGGGATCGGTCCTGGCCGGGCAGCCGAAGCCAAACATACCGCGGCTCTCCGTTTGGCACTCGCTCGCGCAGGCGTACCGCTCACGGCAGGCCAGATGACAGATGGTCCCTGCTTCTCCACGCACCTCCAGCAGGCCCCGGGGCTCCTGCGGGCTTTTGAGGCCCATCTCCACGTGGCCCTAAAACCGGGTGGCCGTGGGACAATACGACGCCCACTCTTCCCTGCAGCAATTCATGATGCTCTTTACAAGAGTCTTTCAACCTAGCTTCCATTGTATTTGGAATGTTTTCTTGATGCATCATTTCCCAATTATACCTGCAATGTTGTGAAAATGTTTTTTTTTTTTTTTTTTTTTTTTTAATGTTTCGGAACATAAAACATATTTGTGTTTCCACAGAGCAGACCTTATTCGTGTGCAAAACTAATTGTTTGCCGTGCATGCTACAACAGAGTGGACTGTACATTACTAGCTGGTTAGCGGACACGTTAGGTCTCCACACTGATTGAAGCTGTGGCCTTACTTGTGGAAGGTCAGCGTTTCATTCCTGAGGAACTACCGCAATCTGTCTCCATTTTGCTGTGTGATTATTGTTCATCACATTGGAACAAAAAATGTCATCCAGATTAATCCGACACAACATTAACTCAAGTGTAATGTAAAAGTAATCTGAATGAAATGCAGAATTTAATCTTATGCAGACGACCCTCTCTCCTGCCGCGTAGGTGTGCTGAGCACCGTGGCCGAGGGCACTGGCACAAAGGCACAGGAGCCACGCCATATTTGCAGACTGCAAAGCCCCTGCCCGTGAGGAAAGATGGGCTCTCTAATGAGGCCAAATTGGCTGTAACAGCATCTCGAAGCCCCATCCCCTTCTCTCTTGGCACCCCGGTCTCAGCTGGCGTCCTTTAAAGCAGCCAAGCGCTAATTGCCGATCGCACCCATTGTGTGAAGATGTTTTGATTGCATCAACCTGAAGAGACAGAGTAATAATGGGGGCTTACATAATTTAATAACAGCGCCTCGGTTCGCGACGGAGGGAAGGAGAGAAGAGGGAGAGGTGGAGGGATGGGGGGGTGGGGGTCGAGGGAGGAGCAGGCGATAATGAGAATCAGTCTGCCGAATGCGGACGATGCCATGTGTGCATTTATGACTATCAGAGCAGAATGAACCCTCAGGTTTGTGTTACGGCTGTGCTAACATTGCCCAGTAATGTCCAAATGGGCCCACATTAGCCTTTTGCCAACTTGTTCCATTAGCGCTACTGTTGAAAGTCCACAGCATGGCTTCTATATGTTTGTTCTGCCTCTTTGAAGTGTAAATAAACAAAAAATGGAGCCAATAAGCATACAACTGCTGTTACGACTTTAATGTGAATTATCTAGATTTGTTGTTGATTAAGTCGGATATTGTGTTGCTCTGGCGACTATCTTTGCCAACAGCAAGGACTCTGGTTTGGCCCTTCTTGGTGCTGTCCATGGTGCTGATCCTGATTTCACACCCTCTTATGTAACACAGTTCTTAAGAACAGGCCCGATCAGTCACAAGTGCTGTCCGTGTCTGCAGACAACACAGAGAGCCCAGTCTCTTCCCAACACGTCATATGACACTACCTGACCAAGCGTCGGTATACGACGCAATAGGAGGCTTTGGCATCCTTATTTGATGCTAGGTTAAAATGAACCCTATCCATCTAACCCCTAACCCTTAACACGAACTCTAACCGCAAGCGTCAAATAAGCCTCCTTTTGTGCTGTATATTGACGCTTGGTCAGGTAGCCTCACTATATGACGCGTTGGAGTGAGAATGTGTTGGCACTGACGGCACCTCGTTTCAAATTGCAGTCATGTCTCAAAAGTGTTTTTGGCATGTTTAAATCTTGACATGTCCTGACAAGTTCCATCTACTGCAACTTCCGTTGATGAAAGAAGAGATTATTGTGTTTTGGGGAAACATCCAACGCATGGAGTTCTTTTTCCAAATTAGCATAAATTACTAACAAAATTCACCAACTGAGCCTTCCAGTAACATCATAAATGTCTCTGTTGCCTCTTAAATATATTAGATGTGAAGAAATCTACGACCTTGATTTGTTAGTTTAATAAAGCTGTTTGCTTTGATACACAAAGCAAGTGTAAAATTGGCTGGTTTAATATCATTATTTGCTGGTACTATAAGAATGTGTATAATGGCGTAATCTGACCCCAGGGAGAGTGGAGAAGGTTCTGTGGGTGGGCTGAGTCCTCTGGGCCAGATCAGTTCTCTGAGAGCTTATGCAGACGGCAAAACTACAATTACCAATGCTAAAGTAAACACATAACCCAGTGGCATATAGCATACTGTGCTGTGAAAAAGTATTTGCCCCCTTCCCGATGTATGCTATTTTTGCATTATCGTTACACTTACATGTTTCAGATTATCTAACTGATTTTGTTACTGAAAAAAATGATCCAAGGGAACCAAAAATGCAGGTTTTAAATGAAGATTTTATTTACTGAAGGAGAAAAATCTATCCAACCCTACCTGGTGCTCTGTGAAAAATTAATTGCAGCCTTTAATTGTTACTGAATGAACAAATTCAACAAATTTAATCGATAATTTGGTTCAGTTTCACTAGGCACATTCAGGTATGATTACTGCCAGCCCTCTTGAATTTATACATCACTTAAATCGATCCTGTCTGGCAATGTGAAGTAGGTCGAAAGCAGCACACAGGGATCTTAGGAAATTCAAGCACACATGAGATTTGAAGTTGTTGACCTCTATTATTCTGGAAAAGGCTACAAAGCTATTTCTAAGGTTCTGGGACTCCAGCAAACCACAGTGAAAGCTGCTATCTTCAAATGGAGAAAACTTGGAGCAGTGGTGAATTTTCCAGGGAGTAGCCTGCTAACCAAATACCTCCGAGGGCACATCGATGAGGAGGCCAAAAAAGAACTCAAACTGACAGGTAAAGAACTGCTGGCCTCACTTGCCTCAGTTAAGATAGGTGTTCACGATTCCACTATAAGACAGGAACTGGGTAAAAATGACATCCGTGGGAAAGCGGCAAAGCGAAAACCACTGCTGATCAATATGAGCACAAAGCCTCATTTGAGATGTGTTCAGAAACATCTTGATGACCCCCAAAACTTTTGGGATAATATTCTGTGGCCTGTTGAGTCAAAAGTGAAACTTTTCGGGAGATGCGGGTCCCATCACAGTTGCTGCAAAGCTAACGTAGCATTCTACAAAAAGAACATCATACATAGTCAAATATGATGGTGGTAACGTGATGGTTGGGGGCTGCTTTACTGTGACAGGACCTGGCCGAATTACCATAATCGATGTCAGCATGATCTGCTCTTTACCGGAAAATTCTGAAGGAGAATGTCTGGCCATCAGTTTGTGACCTAAAGCTCAAGAGCAGTTGGGTAATGCAGCAGGGCAATGATCTGAAGCACACAAGCAAGTCCACCTGGCAGATTCCGTGTCAATTGGACTAACCTTCCCAGATGACCATCTCCGAATTTCTTCCTACTTTGATATATCATTTATCAATGTATCTGAAGTACTCTCCCCAAATATTTAATCAAAATTCCACAAAGTCCTCAAGTTTCAGGCCTTTAAGTGGAAGGGGGGTCTGTGCTCCTGAGCAAATCCTTATTTCTGGGCCATTTTGAGGGGGCTACTATGAGAAATCCAAAAGTGGTACAGGTCTAAGTTTAATTACACAAGTAGTACTACTTATAGAGACCAGGGAGAAAATATAAAATCGTACCCCTTATGTCATGGGCTGATGCCCCGAGGCTCGGAAAAAATCAATGGGCCATAACAAATTTTATATAATCAAAAATTTATCAAAATTAGAATTCTGTCTCCAGCAACTAAATCTTTGGGCTACTAATTAAGGTAGATATGGAGCTTGTATGGGCATAACAATTATTCCTTAAGGGGTGATCTGGGGTTAAATGGGCAAAATTTTATTATTTTTCCAAAAAATTTTTTTTTTGAATAAAAATATTCTATAATAACCCACTTTTAATAATGACTAATTGCCACAAGGATTAAAAACTGAATTTTGCCATAAAATCATGATTTAAAAGCAACTGTGATGATGAAATTTATGCTTTTCACTCCAGGAAGGTGATAAACATTTGAATAATCAGATAATGGAGTCTGAAAAATGGGTGTAAGCCACAGACTAAGACTGAACTCAACTTTTCAATGCGGTCTAATGCATTTTCCATTGATTTCCTTAGGTATTACTTTTTCCACGTTTCTCATGTTTGTGGCAGCCATAACTTTTTTATTTATCATTGAAAATCAATTAAATTTGGGCTGCAGGTACTTTACTTCATTAGAAATGCAATGACATAGGGAAATTTTGCCTATCTGTAACATACTTTGAATATTTTGAGTATTTGTCAGATTCTGCGCAAAATAATTTCAAAATTTGAGTAAAATGCCCCAAAATCACAAAACTGATAAATTGGGCAAAGAATGGCTATGGATAAGCAATGACTTTTAAATGATGAAAGAAAAACTGACTTCTATCATAGAGTTAAAGAGGAATTGGTGCCAGAAGTTTTCTGCATATTTAATGAGCTTGCTTGGTTACCATGGCAACCGCATAAACAGAAGAATGCCAACTTGTATCTTTTTTGGTGGTTATTACATTTACCTCTTTAGATTAATTCTGAGATGTTTCCTGGTGTCATTTTTCATTTAACCCCAGATCACCCCTTAAAACACCATACAGGTGGTGCCACTGGTGGCCAAATTCAGCCAATTTAGTGAAATAGCCTAATTTCGACAGCCATTAAGGCCATGTGGCCCAACTTTTATCGATTTGCAATATTTTTTCCTTGAAAGACTACATTTTAAGCTTTCGATTGAATGTGGTTCCTAAGGTGTTCCGTATTTCTTTCTGGGTGAAATAATTTCATCAAAGTGCGGTATTTTGTCCATCATTTTAAGCTTGTTCCTAAAGGCACAGGAAGAATGAATGGAAGTCAATGTAATGTCCTCACAAAGATATAAGTACAAGGATGTGTGTGTGTGCATGTACATGTGTTCACTGTAACTGCATGTGTGTTGGCAGGCATGCATATGTTTTTGGGGCTTTTTTGTATCTACATGCGTATGCAATAGCGTTTCTTGTGTGCGTGTGTATGTGTTTATGAGAGTGTGTATGAGTGTGTTTTTATTTACATGCGACTGAAAATATGCGTGTCTGTGATTTATTGTATGCTGCACTTGACTGTGTGTGTACACAACAGTTTAGACATGGCTTACCCCTGGATTTAAACCCTAAAACTGCAGAGGCTTCACACATTCCTGCACTCCAGTCAGAGGTTGCAAATTATACTTACGCAAACAGCACACCTTCGGTTTCCACGAGTTGTCCCTTTTTTGTTCTCTGCTATAGAGCAGTCATTACTTTAGCACATAATAAATTGTGTTCCACTGAGTGTAATTTTTGTTAAGAAGTGTTGACGTTGACTGTTGACCCTGAACTGTTTGTCAAAACCAAGGCCAAATAAATCTTTGAGTTTCATTGTGAATGCGCGTGTTCGTATTTACATTATGAGAAATTTACTAATGCAAGGCTATTTTTCATACACAGCCGTTGCTGTTGGTTCTTTCTCAATTCTGCCAGACCTGTGACCCATGCATTATATGAAGGCATAAATAAAATGGAACTGAAATTCATAAATTCAGTTCCATTTTGTGAAAGGGCTGACTTCCTCCCCTCTCTGCTTGGAGGCAAACAAAGGCTCTTTGAGTCTCATATTTAGCTTCACAGTAAATAACTTAGAAATGAAGCCCTTTCAAACCTCGTACATACGTGCTTGTTCGGGTGCCTGACTGTGTGTTTTGTCCGTGCTTGTGTGTGAATGAATCCCGCATAACTTTCTCCTGGGCAGTGCATTCAGGTCTGGTACGCAGCATGCCACTCAAACGCTGAATAATACATTTCCGATTTCCTCTCGAACCTGTCGCCGCGGCGGCAGACCCTGCTGGGTTTCGGCTGAGGTGAGAGCGGCCTTTTCTGTGTTTGTGGCCTCCACTGCTGCTCCAGCCCCTCTCTCTCGGCGATACCCTCCCTCTCTGTTTGTTTCAGCACAGTCCTCAGGGCCCCTCTGTCAGCGTCCGTGCCCGTGAATGTGTGAGTATGTGTTTTTGAGTGCTTTAGTATGTGTGTGTGTGTGTGTGTGTGTGTGTGTCTTTAGCAAAGCATTCACAGACGCTAGTATCCGCCATAGTACTCACAAACACATACTCTCTCATGAGCTGAAACACACTCCAAAACCTGAGCACATGCATTAAAACACACAAGCACTGTTTGTGCGTACGCGCACTGCGGTGTGTACGAGAGAGCGTTTGGTGTTTTCGTATATGTGAGTGAACATGTTTGTTTATGAGGTTTGATGTATATCTTTGTGTGCGCTTGTGTGTTGATGTGTGTGGCAATGCTTGTGCCTGGCTTTGCATGTGTAAATATTGCTTATACTTAACCGTCTATTGGCTACAATACTGGAGACTTGAAGCAATGACATTAGCCCGCAATGCAGTATGTAAACCAGCTTCCTACAGTTGCTGTCTTTCCTGTTCTCTTTTATAGATCTTGGGAAAATACTTTGAGGACAATAGAGAAAGTGATTTTTTAAAGATTATTTTTTTTGGGAATTTTTTTCCTTTATTAGATAATTGTACAGAAGAGATAGACAGGAAAGTTGGGGAAAAGAATGGGGAAGACATGCGGGAAACGACCCGAGCTGGAATCGAACCCGGGTCACCACGAGAGGGACACAGCCCCTACGGCGCGTGCGCCCAGACCAATGAGCCACCGGGGCGCCCCGAGAAAGTGATTTTTAAGTGCACTAAGTTACTTGAGTAACTTAAATATGGAATTAGCTGAAAAACATCGTCGACATAGCGGTATGATATAATAAAGTTCCGAGATTAATTACGCATTTCACTCTCTTGGACTACTAGAAAAAGACTTATAGATTAGCTTTTATCTTGCTGTTCTGTTTAAATGGGACATAATATATGGAAATGCATCTGCTACATTGCTTAAACCAATAGATGCAGTTTATCATTCAGCTCTCAGATGTATAACAAGCGATTTTTACGGTACCCACTATTACATTCTTTACAGCAAGGTTGGTTGGCCCTCCCTTAAGCTGGATTTATGGTTCTGTGTCGACTCCATAGAAACGGCACGCCGTCGTCTCGATGCCGTCGTGGACTTTTCGAAGTTCTGCGTTGAGGTCGTTTGCGTCGTGCTGCGCCGCGAAGCAATTCACCAACAAACCACTAGGTGGCATCAGGTTTCCGAAGGACCTGTTGGGAAATCACGTGAGACTCGAGAAGAGTGGACCAATCAGTGCCCTTGCGGTCTGCGTCGCTTTGGCGTGCAGTTAGAAAATTTTCAAGGTGCACGGCAGGCGACGCAGAGGCACTGCGGTGGGGGTTCACGTCGCCGCAGAGGCTCTGCGTAGTGGCGGCATCGGTTCGACGCAGAACCATAAATCCAGCTTAAGTATCAGGATAGATCAGCATGGGTTTATGTTTATTTACAAAGCCCCCGTTGGGAGATTACCATTTTCCTTGCTTTGACACTGGAAATTTGGACCCCACCACACATACTTCCAGTACTGTCTAATACTTAAGGTCCCACTTGTCTCCACTGACCTTGAAAATGCTGGTTTTAAGTTTTTGCACCGCCTACACAGAATGCTGTTCATTGTTTGCTGAAGTATGATTCATTTGTTTCCCTGGGATATTGTCATTCAGAGATATAAACGCTGGTTCATCTTCGCTGCACTCATTTTAAATAATGTACTTCCCAGGATGGGCTGATTTGTGTGATTCTCTTTTTAAATAGTCTTTTTTTTTCAACTTTTTTATTTAGTTGTTTATTCATTCATTAATTCATTTCATCTTTCATGTTATTTCAGTTTTTTTTTTTTACGTGTAATCTTGGCACCACTGGAAAAGAGGGCCTCAACCCTCAGTGTGTCTTTCAACAACTAAACATTTCAACTAAAGATTGAAATGAAATGAAATGAAACGCAGATCAAAGATACATTTACACATCGCTGTTTTCACAACCTTTTCTGATTTGGGGGTTGTAATATTGCTATTTTCTTTCTCAAAATGTTGAAAAGATGCACCTCTGGTAGTCTGAAATTTCCACCACACCCCTAGAGGACAAGACTTACTCCACTCAACCCAACTCCTGCATTAACCCTTTTGAGCGCTGAATACATTTTCAAGGAATTAAAAATGTAGTTATCCTGAGCTGTTGAAAACCTATCATGTGGCGACTTGTTTAAAAGAGCTCCCCTGCGGTAGCTCTTTTAAACAAGTTGCCACATGATAGGTTTTCAACAGCATCTGACTTTGATATCTTACATAGTTGCCCACGGCGCTGAAAGGGTTAAAAGCTTGTGAAAACACTGACGCTGGATGCAGAACCCTTGTTCTGGCCTGTAGGGCGGTGAATGACTAAACTTTGACATACTTCCAATCAATATTCATAACCTGCCGTCTGTCTGTGTGCATTTAGAAGTGAGCAACCGACCCCAGACCCTGGAGATCTTCTATCCTGCAGGATCTTGCACCACTCCTGATATGAACAATTATTCACCTGCTAGAGATTTGTTTGAGCTGTCGGTGAGTTGAGCCAGGAGTGCGTTATTCAGATTGAATTGAAAGCCTTTAGTAACCGGGTTGGGCTGAGTGGTTCTTGGTTTACCTGCTCTAGGACTTTGGTGAGGTGGCATCTTTACTTGCTGTAATGAGAATGTTATTAGCCTGGTCTAGCTCTGTTGTTCAAATCAATAAAATTAATCCCTTAAAATCTAACTTTTCTCTTAGATGTTCCCTTAAGTAGGTTTGAAGTCAGAAAAAAAAGAAAAATTCATGTATCAGAACAATTTCAGAAACAAATTTTGCACTTCACTGAAGCTACATCACACGTATATTGAGAGAGATATTCAAACCCAGGATACTCTGTGTTTATGGCCACAGCATTATATCGAATGGAACATCGGGGTCTTGTGCATCATTTTATACACATTTGCCTGTAATTCTTTGGAAATCTCAAATTTAAAATAGGCCTGAATTTCCACAGGTCTGACTACAGCAGCTGCGTTTGACAGACCCATATATGGGTCAGTAAGCATTATGTGCTTAATTTGCTCAGTTTTTCCAGTATTGTGAGAGGATGATTGAATCTGATATGTGAATGTTATGGAAAAATGATGAACTGTCTACTTTCTCCTTTTCTTCTCTTGGCAAAGGCAGCTAGCCAAATTTATCCAAATTCAAAATTTAGTTGCCACACACTTCCAGAGGCAATTATAGAAGACACTCAAATTTCCGCTTCTTCAATACACTGCCTGAGACTAGAACACTGTGATGCACCCTTTTGGATTGCAAGCAATAACCCTTGATCAAATGTTCAAGCTTTTTGGAGTAGTAGAGTGTAAACGTCTGGAATTTCCAGATTGCCACCCCCACGTCCTTCCTCCTGTTTTTCATATGGGGTGTGTAATTGCGACAGGATCATAGAAAGTGCTGTCTGTTTGTCTGTCTGTGTGTCTTATGTTTGTTTATGTGTAAGCATGCTTGTGTGTGTTTCTTTTGTGTATCAGGGAGTATACACTGATCAGCCACAACATTAAAACCACCTGCCTAATATAGTTAAGGTCCCCCTTCTGCTGCCAAAACATGTCAATCAAACTGGCATCACTTGAATTCCCAAACTCAGGGTTTGTATGAATATGCCTTTATTGTCATTATACTCTTTTACATAGAGCAAATACATGTATAACAATTCAAAAAAAAAAAAACACAGTATTATACACACACAATATAAAGTGCATATGAATATTGCACAACATAAAGGAAATAACAGCATCGCATCTTATAACATATCGCACAACATATGTACGTATTATACAATTCAACAGTAATATTACATAATAACAGGAGAGACCATATGTCAAGAGAGACTATGGATTAGAGCCAGCGTCCAAAAGATCCTGGCGAGTGTAGCAGGTGTTCGCAGAAGCGAAAATACACGAACAGAGAAAAAGACAAAGACAAAAATACACAAAAAAGCACCGAATAGGAGAGCCGTGAGCCACTGCAACATAGCGCGACGCCATCTTAGTTGTCCAGATGGACAGATGGCCTAGCCTGAAAAACCCTTGTGTATCAATGAACCTTGGACGCCCAAAACCCTGTCGACGGTTCATGGTTTGTCCCTTCTTGGTCTACGGTCAGTAGATACTCAAATCTGCTGACAGGGAGTACCCTAGAAGTCTTGCAACTTCAGAGATGCTTTAACCCACTTGTCTGGCCATAATGATTTGGCCGGTGTATAAGTCATTTCCCATTTCTCCCACATGCAGTGAAATATGTTGAATATTGGAACTGACTGTTTGTTTACCATCTAAGATCTGTCTGCAGACCATGACATGTGCTGTTTTTATGAGGTTATCAACATAATTTGTTTCATCTGTGAGTGGTTTTAATGTTTTGGCTTATGTGGTGTATTTGTAAGTGTCAGTACATATATGTGTATGTGTACACATGTGCATGCTTCTTTGTGTCTGTGTAAATGTGGGTGCATAAGAATGTGTGAGTGTGTATGAGTGCGCACTCCTGTGTGTTTTACACTTTTCTGTACACTCATGAAAATACCTAATTATTGGCAGACTTGCTGTTTTGAAATGGCACTGGGTGCATCAAATTTCATTCCTTGTTTATTTCACAGTTACTTGAGACATTTACACATTGCATTATTAACTCTTTTCTGGTAGCCTTGTTGGTCTGAGGCATGAGACAGCGAGAGACTGAGGGAGGGAGTGAGAAAAAATGTAAACAAAATTGCTCCTTTTATTGACTCATCCAGGCTGCTAAATGTGCCACTGAGACAAAGTTTCAAGTCCTGCTAAATTGCTGTGGTTGCTGTCCTGATTAAAACGTGCAGCAGGGTGTGTGTTGGCACATGCAGTGCCGGGACCACAGGTCATAATTCCAAGGGTCTGAAAACATCTCTGTCCTGCGTTTCTTCCACTCATGAACTCGGCCAGCTGATTCAGCCAAGAACAGTTACCCCCTGATCATCATCTGCGCCATGGAGAGGACATCATTTTGATTGCAACATCACCAGCTAATCTTCAAACACTGGTGGATGAGGTGGACAATATATACAGTGAGTTTTAGGAGGAAATCAGCACCAAGATGACAAAGGTAATAGCACCCACCGGACAACCAGAATGGCTAAACACACATTGCTGGAGATTCACACTGGATCAAGTGGTGAGGTTCAGGAACCCTAAGATCTATCATTGGACAGGCTGCAGAGGGAGGCTAAGAGGTCAGGGCTCGGCTAGCAGTAGCATGACGTACCCTTAGGTTGCTCAACACCCTGTGGAAAGACCATGCTCTGAACAAGCGCATCAAACTGAAGCTGCTTACGATGTTGGTGCGGACGGTAGTACTGTATGGATGTGAGTTGAAATGGCATGCTATGGACGTGCACTCAGGATCAGCTGGTTTGCCCACAGGACCATGGAGTCTGTCCTTGAGACGGAGACTTAAAGACAGATGCGAGTGACCGTAAGAAAACTGAAACTGCAAAACTTTGGCCCTATCATCAGGGCTCAAAGCGTCTGCACCCACTTACTTGCGGGCAGAATCGAGGGACGAGGTCAAGGGGAAGTATAAGAAGGCGGTGGACCAATGTAATCAAACAATGGCTAAGGAAAACCTTGGCAGAATGTGTGGCCAGAGAGAGAGAGAGAGAGAGAGAGAGGAGGAGGCAGTGAAGAGCACTGCCACACAAATCCATGACCCCTGACCTTCAGTTGTGAGTTTGGGAGAAGAAAAAGCGAAGCTAAATGGCGGACACTTGGCAAATCCCACCAAAGATAGCACATCAGCAATCTGCTTTGTTGAAGTCCACTTTACCTCATCTTAGAGCTTAATTGGTTTCCACTTTGTTTCTCAACAGGTTGCTGTAGACAGCTGGTGATTTTCATGAAGCCCCATGGCTTATTTGCTGTACATCCCTTTATATCCAAGGTTGTAAAAGTGTCATCCCCTTGTGTTGTTTCATGGTGACCAAAAAGTGGTGTCAGTCATTTTCTTCACGTCATACAGCCAGATCACTCTAAGTTTGTTCCCAGAGTGATCAATGCTACATCACAACTGTGCAGTTATGAAGATACACCATCAGTTTTGTCTGAAAGGGGTCCTAATGTATTACTTCTCTGTAATTTTTGGTGAAAATGAATTGAAAAGTATTATCGTAGGCAATGAAAACAAACAAAAAAATCATTCCCACAAGTATATTGAGATAAAAATATGAGTAATAAACAAAAACACTGAAAACATCTATTTTTTTATAACAATTGAAAGGTGTCGCAAATTTTATTTTTTTGCTACAAAATTCGTTTAAACTGGTTTGAGGCAAAATTACTCCGCAAAATTACCTCTGATGGTCAGTTGTTCCAGTATATAAGGTGACATGAACTTTGACCAGTGTCACTGTGCTTAACACAATGGCACGATGGAAGGAGCTCTCTGAGATTGTTCGTGGCCACATTGTGGCCTTACATGATGCTGAAGACGTTAAATATATACAGGAATTTTTGTATCTCCCTGACGACGATAGTCGGGAGATATTATGGTTTAGTTCTGGGGCCGCCGCCGTCGTCGCGCCCGCTGCCGCCGCGCCCACAGAGATTTTCTGTTCCAGGCTCTGGAGGCAACAATTATTACAGTAATTTTTTCTAATTTTGCACAGGCGAAGATATTTATTCGACAATGCTCAAGGCCGATTTTCGGCAATTTGGACGTCCAATATGGCTGCCGGCGGCCATTTGGTCTGAAATTTGGGGATCGGGGAGATACACGACTCGGTCCCTGTGGCAACCGAGTTATCTAGTTTTTTTGTTTTTAATTTTGGGACAAAAAAGTGTCACAAACACAAGGAAACCATGAAAATTCAATGCTGAAGTTCTTTTGCTTTGACTTACTGAAAAACAAACAATAGCTTGGAGGTAAAACAATACATTTCCTGGATCATAAACTCATCGACCAGAAGTGAGCTAAATTTGACAGTGTTACTCAGTACAAATAATGATTTGTGAAGCAAAATACAAGCTGCCCCTTACTTCTCTAAACAGCTAAAAATGGAGAGATTTTTGCTTTGGTATGAATTATAAATAATGAAATCTCATTCTACCAACCAACTGTCTTCAAGCATGGTTCAAACTTTTGCATCAAATGCAAGTGAATATTATTATTTTTAAACATTTTTGTTGGTCGAAATGAGGGGCCCTCTTATAATTCAACATAATAATAGACTATTCGGGCAAAAGCTGAGAGTTGGCTTTCACAATCGTCGTTAACAGACCAATATGAAAAAAAATTATTTCATGGAAATAATTTAAATCTGGCAAGCAGAACAACTTACCATTTACCTCAGTTGTAAACATCTTATCCAGCCTTTATGATGGCTCGTGATGTAAGTGTCAATACTCAGTGACCAGGTATGGTCAACCCTGGTCCTGGAGAGCCGCAGGGAGTGCTGACTTTGATTCTCTCCACCAAATTAAACCAAAGACACCAGGTGAGATGAGTTAAGTGTGTAATTAACTGCTTTAATTCATCAATCAAGTGCTGAGCAACACCAAAAACCTGCTGACACTTCGATTCACCAGGACCAGGGCTGTCCACCCCTGCTCAATGGCAATGGGAAATTTAACTTCCAACTTGTTTGGTAAATGGGGAATGGAGGATAGGATAATGTTATTTTGCCTCAACTATGTCTTTCAAACATATTATCCTGTGCGCACTTATGAGTTGAAATAAAACGCAGAAAGTAATGTCTCTTTACGCAGTAGTTTATGACCCCTCAGGAATGAGATTATAATTAAAGTGATAGTCTGTTAAAAAAAAAGAACATTCTATTCTATCAGATTAAACAGGTATAGCTCTTAGCAGAGTCGTGATTAAGATTTTACTGGACAAGATGTGCAGAGAAAGACCATTTTTAGACATAGCTCTTTTTTCTAATTCATGATTTTTTTTTTTTCATGAATGAGAGAAAAAATGTAAAGCTAAATTTTTAAAGGGACCTCTCAACGTATTAGCACCTGTAACATTTTCTGTTTATATTGATATTAGATGGGAGATTTTGATAGTTAACTGACAACTCTGGAATATATTGTGTATTTTTTTTTCCCTAAGCAGCATTTCACAAAGGAGCAACAGAGCTGCATAGCCTGCGCCAATATAGCGGAATAGTAAAATGACTTTGATTTTTAATTCGCAAAACCAACGGAGTGTCTGCCTGACAAATCTATGCTGTGTCTTCCTCTTGCCCGGGATTAATAAGCAGTTGTGAATGTCGTCTTCTGTGTTGTGACCACAACTTGTATTCAGCAAACACCGGCGTGCTGGCATTCAAGTGAAAATAAAAATGTTGTAATATAAGTCACTCCGATAGCCTGCTGGCCTGACTATCAACTCCTCACATGACTAGTGATCCATAGTGATGATGCAGAGACACAAAAGGTTATTTAACCCTATGCATATTTCCTTTGTGTCCCTAATTGTTGTGTAATACCTCCACAAATAAAATTTTGATGAAGGTTATGTTTTTGCCTTTATCTGTCTGTCTATTTCTAAGCAGGATTACGGAAAAAGCTCTGGACCGATTCTGGTGAATTTTGTGGTAAGATTATGCTTGACAACAGTAAGAGGTGATTAGATTTTTATAGGTTGAGGTCAAAGGTCGGGGCTCACTTTGCTGAAAATGTCAAAACCATGGTGCTGGGGAAGCAAAGGTATGGGGTCAATTACAGTTCAGTTCCTCCATCCTCCCTTCCTTTATGACCCAAAACCTGAAGATGTGTCTTTCAACCAAATGGTGTTCCGAAACTGTAGAAAACAGGGACATCAATGCAAATTGTATCCTCCAAATGGAGGATCCATGCGCGCAACCTTGTCAGGAAGTAGGCTGTTTTGACATGTGTGCGTGACATCATCATGTCCACTCCCACACCACTTTAAATCCCAGCCCACTGAAGCTCATTAACCAATTCAAACAGGGGAACGCTGGTACCATGGCTTCGATCAGCATTCCAGTCAACAAACTAGGGGGCACCCAGTAGAGCGCATATCTCCGCCATGCCATATATCCCTTCTTTTGGCTACAGAATATGTTCTGGATCACTTCTAAAATTAAATCAACTCTTCCTTGGACTACCGCCTAACATTCTGCCAAATTTTGTGCCAAACTGCTTGTAACTTTTTGAGTTGTCCGGTCAGAAATATCACACAGACCCGCATTTGACAGATATATTTTAAATCTTCCGGACACATAGTCCAGAATATGTTCCGGATCACTTCCAAAATTGAATCAACTCATTCTTGGACTGCCACCTATCATTTTACAAAATTTTGTGCCAAACTGTTGATAACTTTTTGAGTTATCCTGTTAACAGACAGACAGACAAACAAACAAACGGGGTGAAAACATAACCTCCTTGGAGAAAGTAATAAGTTCAAAGCTGTACTCATTCATTTACATTTGTTTTGTCATTTGTTAGCTGGCCTAAACTTCAATTAAATACAGCTGTGCTCAACACAGTTGTTTGTGTAGGCCTATGATAACTTTAATCTGCATTTTGCGATATGCCATGACATGACATGAAGGATTTTGTTGATTGCCTCTGCTGTTGTAGCAGTGGAAGCAGTGATAGGTGTATTTCATCATTAGTGGATGTTAAATAGGGATGATGGTGGAGGAAACAAGTTTGTCTAATTTCACATTTCCCTCCCTTCTTGTCTCCTGTGCTCCTGTCCTCCCATCCTTCACCTCCAGAGGGTAGGAAGGGAGGGAGATGTAACAAGGGAAGGAGGAGACACATTTGGAATGCTGCCATGCACGCTACCAAATGCCCTTCTTGCCACAAAATGATGCCATATATGATTCACATTGAAGGAACAACATTGACGGAATACCAGTAATCATGGCATCGTCTAATATGATTATTCAATTTTAAAGGCCCAGTTTTTGGCATTGAAGTAGAGGATTTACTCTGTCAATTTCATTTCATTTTATTTTTTGTTTCGCCAAGAAATTATTTTCTCTTTGTAAATAACAGTATATATATATATATATATATATATATATATATATATATATACACGCTGCTGTTATTTTATTATTTTTTTTTTTTTAAGAATTGTGTCGTGATCATCCGACACATTGCCCTAGTAGGATGTTTTATCAACCGCGGGTGTACTTTAATAACAATGCAGTTTTCAGACGGTTCTCTTGCCGCGCCTCTTGGGTAAAGATGCTACAGTATCTGAAAAATCAGCCGTGAATTGTCTAATGCCACGCCCTCGGAAGACAAGGTCGGAGCAGTTTTTTTTTTTTTTTTCCCCAATCTTCCATGCCTACAGTTCAGTTTCCGGTCAAAACTCAGACTTTAAACCATTGGTTGCTAGTTTAACAGCTTATGAGGGGCTGCCGCCAGCCGGCGCATTCAGTTTATAAGAATTGTATTGCGTTACTCTTTGTATTTTTTACAGTTTGTCAAAGGTGCATTAAAGAACGTTTGGGCAACGTTGATTGTGCACTACTCCGTCTGCGTCACCGCTAAAACTTCACCGCAGTTTTCACTGACTTGCTGTGCCTGCAATGATCTGATTTGCTCTTCTCCTTATTTTGCAGGTGTGTCAGTTTTAATTCTGACCAGTAGGTGGGACTTGATGCTCGGTACACGGACTTCTCGTTTCCTCATCGCTGTTCGGAATGCTATTGCTCCAAGTCTCAGAGCAGTGCGGAAACAACCTGGAGCTAAGCGGCTAACAGCAGCAGAAGACGCGGTAACCCGTACAATGCAGTCTCGAGAGGAGCACAGACCGGGAGTATTTATTTTTCAGCCACTTGAACATTAACGGAGTATTTTTTTTTCCGTCCTTTATTTTTTATGGCCTCGAAAAAATCGACATACTGCAGCGTTCACATTAATTTGACAAATCTTCACACTCATTAACACGCCCGCGCGCGCACACACACATACACACACGAACATCATCGCAACGTACATACAGACACACTGAAGCATCACGACCGGCACAATTTCACAATTCGATACCAGTGGATACCCAACTCTTTTCTGACATTGAAAACGATGGATCTGTCCTTCTGCACACCCAAAATTTGTTGGTGGAGGGTATTGTTTCTCTTAAGCATCTTTCAGGACTATCTCAGCTCCATGCTGGACTGTCCGCCAACCTGCAGCTGTTCCCCAACCGAGATCTACTGCAATAAGTCCGACAATGGGAAATTCTTCCCCTTACTGGCGCTGCAAGACCCTGGAACTAACGGGAATAGCAGCAACAGCATTCAAGACCTGTTCAAGAACATCACATCGATGTAAGTCCTTATAGTTAACGTTACATGTGGAGAACATGCTTGGATTTTCACCCTGTTTTTATTTTCTTGCTACATTCTGCATCTGAAACAGCTGGTCTTTCTCGGTACAACATAAATAAATGTGTCCAGGCTGTCTGATGCTTGTGCGTTCATTATGTCTTTGACGCACACGATGTTCAAGGTATTTTACTTGTTTCATAATAGTCCTCTGCGATGGTGTTTTATCTTCATTCACGGTAAGGCGTCGGGGTTGTCTCAGTGTCATGCTAGTACATGGTTATAATTTTTGGACGTCATCGTTGCGTTCTTAACTGTGACTTGTAGGAAACAAACCTGTTGTTGAAATGGCTCCCAACGCGCATCACTTATAGCATCTTGTTTTCCGACCGAGTGGACACTGGACGCTTCTCGCATTTATATCTGAGATGCCTGTCTGGTCCACGACAGGTTCTGCGCCTGGTCTGACAAAGGCAGAAGCAAACTGTGGAAATAATCTATCCGGTAAAAATCGTCGACAGTTTGGTGACATCAGGAAATGAAGATGGACATACTTTTAAATCTAACTACCGCATCTCAAGAGTAATGTTTCAACCGACTTTGCTTCTCAGAGGCCACTTGATGGGGGCTGTTTTATATTCCTGGCAGGGACATTAAAGGAATTTTGTCACAGCGTTTGCCATGTGATATGTGAAAAGATGCCTTGTGCTGGTAAAAAAAATCATTCTGAGGGCGGACTGACAAGATATAAACGCCACTTGCATTACCAATGAGTCTTTTTTTTTTTTAAATCGGCGTGAGAAAGGGTCCTCAATCATGATATCCTTGAAGTCTGGACCGTTAAACATCGGGGCTTATCAAGCGAACGTTGACCGAACACGGCCTCTATTTCCGCCATTGGCGCATCGTCTGCGGTGACGAGCGCGTCAAAATGAGACCCCGAGAAAGTGGACGATAGTCTGATTTGTTGCGTCTGTAATTATTAACACGCACACGCACACACACACACACGCACGCACACACACACACACACACACACACACACACACACGCACACACACACATTAATTGAGGTTTCGTTCTATTTCTTCCAGAATGTAATTTCTTTGTGCCTGATATGGGCGAGGTAAGGTTTCATGGTCTCAATTGACCCCCTCAACATATAAAGACAGTTTCATCGCTGTAACATTTCACATACTGCGAGTATTCCAAGGGGCCACGCATCGAATAGCCTGCTGTAAATAATGGCTTCTTCAGTAGGGCCAAGTAGCCTACAATAATGAAATTATTTTTATTTAGAGACTTACATATTTCTATAGCGTGTCCTCGCTCCGTGTCTTTAGGCTTAATACTCACTCGGTGAAACTGGTGAATTTAGAACGTGGCCATTGTCTTTCATGACCATCACTTGCTAAGAAAATATGTGTTTTCACGCGATCTTGGGCAAAATATTCTCTTTTCAGCGAGTGTTCCAGTCCAGAGGGGAATGTGCCGTCGGAAGCAAAGTTGGGTCGCTCCCGGGCAGTGGAACAAAAAACCTGATTCATTATTGATTCTTTGCGCCGAATAGCCAAGTACGAGGATGCCATGACAACCTCTTTGCATTGTAATGAATTCACTCCAATTCCATCTTTAACCGATGAAGAAATGACGCCAATTAATCAGTAATTTCTATTTCAAAACATCTAAGAAAAGTGAATTTAGCCACTTTCGTAATTTTAAACACGAACTACTCGTCAAAAAGAAAAAAAAGAAAGAAAAAAAAACATGCTCACTCCCTATCGGTTGCCTTTGCATCTGAATGATGTTCCCATTCTGCGCGCGTTTTCTCTCCGCACTGGTTTAGGCCACTAGAGGGGAGACTGGTTGCTTTTTAGAGGAAGGACTGAGGAGTGGAGTTCACTGTAACGAACAGTGGTTTGCCTAAATTGTACAAGCGCCTTTTATATGCCAGAAACTGTATCCGTTCGAAGCTATTTGCCATAAGCTATCAGTATTTATTAAATGCTTGGTTTCTGCTGTTTCAAATTCCGGGCGATGTTTTACTGAATCCATTGAATCGAAAATCTTAGTTCTTTCGGTACCTGCAAGACTGGGGACACGGCGTCTTGCCTATCAGCACCCTTTTCGTTGGACAGCTCCTAGTTAAGCTCGAAACTCGTCAGTGTCGCTGCGCATTTCAACACAGATCTCATTACAGGCATTTATCATGCAGAGCGCGCGAGACCCAAATTTTCATACCCTTATAAGTCCTTCTTCTTTGTGTGTGGGACCAGAATCCGGCCTGTCTTTGTTATTTTTTCCTCTTTCCGTCTCTCTCTCTCTCTCTCTCTCTCTCTCTCTCTCTCTCTCGCGCGCGCGCGCTCGCCCCCTTTATGAATAATGCGGAGGAGGATTGAGTTGGCTAAATTAATTCTTGCGTACACGGATGTGCTCACGGCGTGACCTTGAAACAGCCGTGAACGCATAAGCGCTTCGACTCGCATGATGGCGGCGGTCTCAGGAGAGTAATGAGTTTGTGAATAGTATGTGCTGGTGTTAGTGATTGCGCGTGCAAACACGTATATATAGGCATACGGCTGCTATGCACATGTTTTTACCCTTGTACGTTGTTTTCCCCTGTTATAGAATGCCCGAAATAATATCTGTGAGCCGTCTTCGGAAATTGCGAGCGTGTGAAATGACTGTTTTAATCGGAC
Organism: Gymnothorax javanicus; assembly: GCA_029692085.1. NCBI lineage: Eukaryota > Metazoa > Chordata > Actinopteri > Anguilliformes > Muraenidae > Gymnothorax > Gymnothorax javanicus. The sequence goes on along the minus strand of CM056207.1, from coordinate 7,886,880 downwards.
TGAAAAAACTCGTTCCTATCCAGTCCATTATTCCTGTTGTTGCAGTTTATTTGAATGGTTACGAAAATGCTCGCCGTCCAACCTCTGTAGGTCAATCTGGAAAACCTGCTCCAAAATCAGCTCCCCAGTACCCATCCTTTATGCTGCACATTTTGTTTGCCATTTTAAGATGACATGCATCATTTGCTCAGTGGTTTTAATCTAATGCCAGTCTTGTGTGGAGGAGTTCTTATTGCAATGCTATTCTTATTATGTTGGCCTGTTTTTCTCCCAGAACTGTCAGTTGATCAATCCTTGAATGAGCTGTTACATCATGGCAGATACAGCTGAAGTCAGATGTGTAACTCTAGCTTTTCCCTTAAGTAGGTTCAAGGTCTTAAAAAGCATTTTTTTTTTTCATATTGCAGGACAATGTCCCGTACATATTCTGTGTCTGCTGGTTGCAGAGCTTTACTGAAACAACATCAAACTTGTATCGAGAGAAATATTCAAATCCAGGACGCCACGTTTTTGTGGCCACAACATTACATCAGTTGGAAACTATCTAGATCTTGTGCATCATTTTATACACATTTCTTTGTAATTCAGGGGGACACATACTCAGCAACAAAAATTTAGCAACACCCAAATTTTCAGCACTGTTAAATGGAAGAAAATGTAATGAAAAGGCGAACTATGTAGTCTTTATAAACAGAACATATTGCACCAACACACCAACTTACGCTGAATCATGGTCACGTGTTCATTTACGTTTGCTTTGCGCGTGATTTTGTCCGATTGGTGGCCCCCTCGAATCCTGTCACTCGAAGCCCTTTAAAACCTGGTTGACATGTTTAGGGTGCTCTTTGTTGAACAAAAAACACTGAAAAGCGCAAAATCAAAATCATGGGGCGTCGTAGAGGAATGCCTGAAAACACCAGACATGAAGCTGTTGGCATGTTAAGGGCAGGAATGAGTTTGCTACTAGTCGGGCAGCACTTTAACGTCCACCACAGCACCATTTCACGTCCTCAGACAGGCGTGGCACAGAGTAGGACCGCTGAAGCCTGACTTCACAGCGGTAGACCACGTAAAACAATGGCATGTGAAGATCGCTTCATTGTGATGTCATCACGTCGTAACCAAATGACATTTGGTTCAACAGGCCAGTGGGCGTCACACTCGTTACTGAGGGATAGGAATAGTCTTGTGGGGAACTGGTCAGCCCAGCCGCATGCTTTCTGAGCAACGTGTTTGTTCCCTGTAATGGTCAGGACAATTAAATACACATTTCACTGTGGTTAACTCATTTATTGTGCATTGTTGCTAAACTTTCATTACTGAGTTTATTCAATATCTTTGGAGATCTTGGGATCTTCATAAGAATTTAAAATAGGCCTGAAGTTTCATCGCTTTTAGTACAGTAGCTGGATTTTACAGATCCATATATGGGCCCATAGGTTTTATGGGGTTAAATACACTTAGGTAAAAGTCATTAAAACTCTTTTTTTTATTTTTAAGAATTCCACAGATTTCTCATTTGCAAAGTATAGTTTTGGCAAGTTAGATAGGACCGCTACTTTGTGTGAGACATAAATCATTTTTCCAATAATTGTTTATGGACAGATTACTTCACTTGTAATTCACTGTTTCACGATTTTGGTTGGTCAGAAGTTTACACACACTGAGTTGACTGTGCCATAAAACAGCTTGGAAAATTCCAGAAGATGATGCCATGGCTTTAGAAGCTTCTAAAAGGTAGAGTGGTATCATTTGAGTCAACTGGAGGTGAACCTGTGGGTGTATTTTGAGGGCTACCCTCATACTCAGTGCCTTTTTGCTTGAAATCTTGGGAAATGCGAAACAAACAAGATGCAGTGCCAGGTACAGTAAATCCCACGCCTTGCGCATATTACAGCCGTTCAGTGAGTTTATCCAGTTTCGGGTACATGTGCGCTCGGGTTTTTCCTTTCAAGGTCACTGAAGGTCAAACGTCATGATGTCATTTTACTTGCCATATGAGTCCCTGAATGTGGATAGCCAAGTGGCTATATACAGTAGCTTTTGTGGTATAGCCCTCTAAAATGTGAATTGGTTTGATGTAAATCGGAGTTCTGGGCAAAAAAAAAAAATCAATACTGACCATTTCCGTGACCTTTGACCTTGACTATGACCCAGTTTACTCCAAGATTTAATGAGATTTATTCTGGGTCATGGCCCAACTTTTTGCCAAATGCGGAATAAATAAGGCAATGTTTTTTTTGTAATCTTGTTAAAGAATAAATAAATAAGTAAGTAAATAAATAAATAAATAAACTAACTAACACACAAACCGGGGTGATACAATGCCTTTGGCTTACGCCTTCAGGAGGGCGGGGTAATCAGCCAAAAATGTGGACTCCACAAGCCCGGTTCACTCTTTGGAGCAATTTCCACATGCCTGAAGGTACCTCACTCATCTGTACACACAACAGTACACAAGTGTAAAAACCACGGGACCCTGCAGCCATCCACTCAGGAACGAGGCGTGCAATCAGGCGCGAAAAGTGCAAATCAATCCCAGAACTACTGCAGAGGACCTTGTGAAGATGCTGCAGGAAATGGGTACAGAAGTACAAATATCCACAGTAAAACAAGTCCAACGTAACCTGTAAGGCCGCTCAACAAGGGAAATGCTATTGCTTCAAAACTGCTGTAAAAAAAAGCCCGACTACGGTTCGCAACCACGCATGGGGACAAAAGTCTTACTTTCTGGAGAAATGATGACACTAAAATTGAAGTGTGTAGCCATAATGATCATCGTTGTGTTTGGAGGGACGGGGGGCTTATTAGTCGAAGGACACCATCCCAACAGTGAAGCGTGGAGGTGGCTGCATCATGCTGGTGGGGGGAGGGGGATGTTCAGCTGCAGGAGGGACTCGTGCTCCTCACAAAATAGTTGGTATCTAGAGGAAGGAAAATTATGTGGATATACTCTATTGAAACAACATCTCAAGACATCAGCCTGGAAGTTCAAACTAGGTTGCAACTGGATCTTCCAAATGGACACCGACCTCAAGCGTACTTCCAAAGCTGTGGCAATATGGCTTAAGGGCAACATAGTCAGGGTATCTGAGCGGCCATTACAAAGCCTTGACCTCAATCCAATGGAAAATTTGTGAGTGAAACTGAAAAAGCAGCGGCGGGGCCTGTAAACCTGACTTAGTTACACCAGTTCTCTCCGGAGGAACGGGCCAAAATTCCAGCAACTTTTTCTGAGAAACATATGGAAGATTTCCTGAAACATTTTAGCAAAGTTAATCAATATAAAGGCAATGCTTCCAAGTATAAATTCAATGTTTGTTCATTTCTAACCCACAGGGAATGTGATGAAAGAAATGAAAGCATAAATAATTCATTCTCTCGACTATTACTCTGACATTTCACATTCTTAAAATAAAGTAGGGATCCTAACCGACTGAAGAGAGGGAATGCCAACTAGGATTAAATGGCAGGAAATGTGAAAAACTGAGTTTAATTGTATTTGGCTAAGGTGTATGTCAACTTCTGACTTCAACTGAACAGTGTCTATTTGATCGGCAAAACCAATTGAAGCCTATTTTACCACTGTAGCCTATTTTATAAATCCAAGGTGGTGCTTATTTTATCGCTTAATCCGAGTGCAAATTATACTGTGACAAATGGGTGCGTACTTCAGTGAAGGCAACTTCAGGGGGCAACCGTTTATTAAAAGGGCTGGTGTTTTAGTTTGGAACAGTAGGATATGATTGTTGTTCATCACCTCTGGAATGATGGTGTAGGCCACATCTATAATTGCAATTTTCTTTCTCAGTCAACCCATTCAACAAGGTCGTGTTTGGTTAATGTTACCGTCAGCCTGACTTCCTCTTTTGGTTTCCATAATGCAGCAACGGCACTTTAATGTGAAACTCATCTCTTTCTAACCTGTTCAGTGTTATGCCTACTTACATTATACTTTAACATATGCATCATTATCCCTTAGACTTAGTCCTACTTATCATAAGTTTCCAATTATTATTTTGATAGCACCAAAAAAGTGTCAGACACTGGCTAACTTCCTTTTGCGATTATTGACACTGTGAATGATATCTATTCTGAGGACAATAAAGGTGGAAGTCATCTGATATTTGAACTGATACAATGACTCGGCCTTCTACACGCAATAATTAAAAATGGACCAATTACCAAACCAGAGAGAGCTTCATTTGTGCATCAAGAACATCGCGTTCATGAATGAACACCAGGGGTGTTTATTATAACAGTTAATGGCAAAAAAGACATAATACCAGTGCTGGTTAGCTAGTAATATCTCCGGCCACACAAATTACTATTTTAAAAAATGAGTACATTCTATGTTGATGTCATACACATTAACCCCTTAAAGCTCCGTCCTTTTTTTTTAAGCAATTTTCCACCCAAACCTAAGTCCTCGCTGTTCCTGAACAACTTTGACTGCAAGCATACTCATGGTGTCCTCTGAAAGCTGACAGTAAGTAGACTGCTATCAAATAGTCAAAATTACAGAGAATATGACCCAAATTGAGTAACAACACTGGAAATGTAATTATTTGTCCAGCAGAAAAAGATTCTGTTTTCTTCTGGCGCTGTGGCGCTGTGACCGAGCCTCATTAGCCGAGAAAAATAATACAGCCACAGCCTGATGCCTAAACAACTGCAGGTTCAAATATTGTGATACTGTAACCAAAATTACTATTTTACAGAATTTTGGTAGAGTTTTTGCATGTTTCAACAAACAATTTTGGAGACTCCCAGTTTCCCTGCATTTCTAGTCAAGTTCTCGCTCACTTTTACAGTAGTTTTACAGCATCCTTCTCTCAGGTCTCCAAGAATCAGGTCGCTTCCAAAACTCCTTTTCTTCATGAACAAAATCCCTCTTGTCAGAAACTGTTGAAACAATTCATAGTCATAGAAATTAATCCCTTAGCTGCCATGCCATATGCATTCATTTTTTGGAAGTTTCAGACCACTGGCTGTCTGTGTAAACTAAAAGAATTTGATTTACCTGTTATACTGTAGTGGAGTGAGGGCTGATAGGCTAAAGCACTTACTGTTCTGTCAGATCAGCTCATAATAGCCTGTGGGTCCACCACTTTTTCACCTAAAGGGCTACTGCACCCTACAGTCTACTGCACAGCATCATGAGTATAAAAGGCTAATTACAGTGAAATTCACCATGACCCGCAGCTACTGTCTCTATATCGAAGTCGATTGAGTGATATTTGTCCAAGCATACCTTTTTTGCGGATTAAAAATAAAACAGAAACGGCCTGGTATCATTTTCAATTTAGCAGCATTCAAGGAAAACAAGGTGTCACAAAGACCAAAAAAATCATTTGTGGGACCCTCAACACAACCTACTATTAAATTCAAGGAACTCAAAGGATAATAGATCCTTTTATTGCACAACCCAGCTTGATTGCTAGCTAGCTAACTGTTTACTTTGACCTACAGCTACTTTTAGTGCTTCCAGCTCCACTAGTACTACAACAGTGGGCTGCGAGGGTCAGACCAAGATTCAAAGATGGTATGACCCGCTTAAGGAGTGTCTGAAGTGGTATCCAAGTTTTTGCAGACATGAATATGGGTAGATGTATTGTCATATTACATCGACAGTTACTTAGGATATAGAAATGTTTTGACACCACCCTCTATGGCTTATTTTTTTCCATCAATTGGGGGACTTCAGTTGGGGGACTTGTTAATTTTTTTTTTTTTTTTTTTTTTTGGGGGGGGGGGTGGGTCCTTATTGTTTCCACCATGACCATAAGCCTGATTCATTCAGGTGTGAACATAAGCAGAATTGCTTGTTCTCACATTCAAATACTACCATTGTGTTAATTAGCGTAATTGATGTACTGTAGGAGGTTTATTTCTTGTTAGAAGAAACAGCTGTTCATTTGGAATTTTGGGGCAGTGATCTACTGCAAGTTACTGCTGATTTCGTTGTTGAAGTTAGCGAGCGTAATAGACATAAGGGCTACTGTCCCTCCTCCCAACACCTGGTCTTCCTTAAAATTATCCCTATGTCAAACAAATCTGCTACATATCTATGTCGGGCCAAAAAGTAAGTTATTCTTATTAAAAAAAAAATGTCTTTGCTTTGATTGGAAGGAAAACTCTAAACTCTTTAGACAAGGAATGCCTGACAGGCGATATTAGATTTCAGATCGAGGTTCAGTTAGCAGCAGCTCGATCAGCGGTAATTAATTGAGAGTTCATGTGAGATCGGCTCAAGTGTGTTTCCCTGGAAACTGGCGAGAAAGCTTCATTAGAACAGGCTTTGTGCATTAGCTTCTCTTTCGAACATGTTGCCATTATCCATAGAGCAGACTCATCAATATGCTGCCCCTCCTATAAATCACGCTTAGCTTCTTTCCCACTCTTAACATCTCATATTAGAGTATTGTGACTTAACTCCTGTGGAAAAAAATGTAGTCGCCTGCCTCTCTCTTTCTGGCTTTTCAAATGCAGATTTGACAGGAGTTGGCATAATTTAAAAGCCAAGTGTTTTTCATTCATTGAAAAGTGAGCCTACGCTACAGGCAGCTGTGTTAAGGGGGAGGTAGTTCTCTGTTGCGATTCAACTGTTTGAAATTCGTGCCAACTGCGCCCGGAGGTGGAGCGGTTGGTGGATGTCGCCTGAACCATGTTGAAATTTGGGCGCTCCGTCACTGCATGAGGTGGTGACTGTTTGCATTGTTGTGAATTCTTATAGTGGTGCGTTAAGCACCTGTGCTGTGCTTTTGGCACTGTGCTTACTGGACCACGCAGGTCTTGAATGGAGGCCACTGATGGATCATTGACTCCCTCTGATCCTTTGGGATTTAACTATTCAGTTCAGGATGTATGTAAAACTGAGGCAGTGAGTTTAAACAAAAAAATAGTTTCCATTTTTTTAATGTGCTCAAATGTGTGCTTGTTTGTGTGCCTCAATATGCTTTCTGGGCTGGTGTAACCACTTAGAGTATACCCCAGCCCAGAGTATACCTGGGGTAAAAGTGGGCTAGCCTGTTTTATACCTCAGGTATAATCTGTGTTAGCCCAGTTTTTGCCCCCTCAGGCCAGATCATACCCCCCAACCAGACTACACCATTTTATACCCCAGGATATATTTTGGCCTAGGCCAGATTATACCTAGTTATAGTGGTATGGTCTGGCGGGGGGGTTAATTTGGTCTGCTACACCGGCTCAGGAGTTACATCACAGGACATTCTGTTGATTAGATGGCATTTGGGAGTGGCTACGTTATTCAGGCCTGGGTTTCTTGGTCTACTTGCGTGTCGTGTGTTGCTGTGCGCATGAGTTTGCGGTATTTGCGTGGGTCTGACTGCATTTTGTGTGTATTGATGTGTTCTGATGATTGCATGCATTTAGTTTGGGTACATGAATCTGTAATAATAATAATAATAATAATAACAATGCATTTGTGTAGTGCTTTTTGGTTATGAGGGGGAAGTTCACCTCACCTGCCACCAATGTACAGCACCCTCGTGGGTGATACAGGGCAGCCATTTTGTGCCTGAACACTCTCTGCTCATCAACTGGTGTGAATAAGGGGACAACCATTTCAGGCATTTTGGGATTAATTGTTGTCAGGTAGAGGTGGTTAGGGAATTCTACAAGGACGCTCGGGATCCCTGTGCTCTCTCGCAATGTGCATCATGGGATCCTTAATAACCAAAGTGAGACATGACCTTGGCTTCACATCACATCTGAAAAGCAGCTCCACCTACAGCAGTGAGTCTCAATCACCACACTGGGGCATTGCTTTTATTGATCAGATCAAAGATCTTCCCTAAGGGTCACCGACAATTAATTACTTTTCCATGAAGGACTCCCATTAAACTGCTAACCAAGCCCTCACTTACCATTCAACAGCAGAATACATGGTGGTGTAGCTGCTGTTTGTGCTTGTGTTTGCACGCTAGTATGAATGTATTTTGTGTGTGTATGTCTGTGTGTGTGTGTGTGTGTGTGCGTGCGTGCATGCGTGCGTGTGTGTGTGTGCATGTATGTGTGTGTGCGCGTGTCTGATAATGTATTTTGTGTATGTGCATTAATGTGTGAGACATTGCGTGTGTACTTGTGTGTTTGTGTGTGTTTCAGGAAGTGGCATAGAGAGAGGAATGGTCTTCCCTTTGATTTGTGCTTTTTCTGTTTTCTCTGTTTTGTTGTGATTACCCATCAGCTTGCTGCTTTGTGTATTATTTGTCTTCCATACATTAAGTGTCAGTCTAATTGAGCACCCTGAGCGTAGCTCATCTGTTTTCATCAAGGGGATCCATTAGGCTAATTGCTATCCCTGCTCTGAGTGAGGCGAGCTCTGTATTAAGCTGTGTAATCTTTTACTTTCGTAATTGAACGTCACCAACAATGTAACAGAGATATGCATGGACATGTATGCAAAAAAAAGGAAAGCGAGAGGAGAAAAGTGTGAGGAGAACGAGAGAGGATGAGAGGAGAGGAAGGAGAAAGATGAGAGAGGAGGAACGGAACAGCGTCTCTTTGAATGTGAAGTGCGGAGAGGCGCAGAAGTGTGGAGAGGCATTCTAAGGAAAATCAATGAGTCCCTGATCAAATTGTCTCCGACCGGTTTGATGCTTATCGCATTGCTTGCAACACCTGCGCCTACATGCCACTGTGCGATATGAGATTGTATAAAATGCTGACTCTCGTGGTTGACGATGCCGCTGCTTTATCGCAGTTCGTTTATCTCTGTTGTTACGCGTGAGCTGAGATGGAGTGTCCGGAGGTCTGAAAATTAAAGTCCTGCCATGAATTGCCTCCACCCATGACTTCACCTTTCAGCTCTCAACAAAATAATGGGGAATCATGGGAATTTTATGTTCTGAACCTGGCATTGCACCTTTTATAAACTCATGTGAAACGGGCACTTGGTAATGTGGGGTACATCACGATCATGGCTTCTCGTATCTAGGGCCTCGCTCTTGATGCTTTTTTTCTGAAGTATAAAGCAGGAAATTGTTCACGGAAGCGCTATCTGGGGCCAATTAAGAGCCATCCCGTGGCTTAGGCCTTTCAGATGTAACCTTTAAGGAAATGTTTTGCGGCTGGCGGAGACCTTGCAGGAATTTTGATGAGGAGGCAGCGGGGGGGGGGGGAGGGGGGTTTGTGAACTGCCACGGGGACCTCTGAGAACTGTGGGGTTTCTTTTTGCAAATACTAAACATTCTCACAATGTTTCTGATGTGTAATGGAAATGTTTGGACACTAAAAAACATTCCAGTAACATACTGAGAACATTTCGTGATGGTTCGGGCGTCAGACATGCCTGTTATGAAATGGCACGCGAAGAACGTAGATTCTATAGGTCAGCCAGATGGTCAGGCCGGAATCTTTAGCACTCAAAGTTGTGTCACTGTTAGCCAAAACTTTCCAGCTCGATGCATCTCATGAATATGCATGAATGGGGCCTGTCCAAGGACAATGCTGTGGCAGTGGACGTTCTCTCCCATGGGCCAGGTTGTTCATGAATATTCATGCGCTGCTAAATAGCTGGGAGCTCTCATTGGCAGGCAGGAGAGCGGAGCGAAGGAGCTAATGTGGTCAGAGTAAATGATCTGTGCGGAGATCCGCTTGTTCTTTCGCGCTGTCTGAATGGAAAGTGTGTCAGAGCACAGACATATTTAGAGAACGGTCGGGAACAGAGCGTGTGCGCGAGTGCATGTGCGTGCCTCTGGGTGCGTGAGTGTGTTTGCATGCGTGTGTGTGTGTGTGTGTGTGTGTGTATGTGTGTGTGTGTGTGTGCATGCACGACAGAATGTGTGACCACGTCTGTGTCAGACAGTTTTTGAGAGGTGCAAGAATGTGTGTGTATGTGACAGTTTGTATGTGTGCGGCTTTGTGTGCGTGTGTGTGTGTTTGATACAGACGTGCTGATTCAGTGTCTGTGTGTATGTTTGAGATTGTTTGTGTGTATACTTGTGTGTTTGTGCATCTGTGTGTGTGTGTTTTGGCGTGTGTGCGTGTGTGTGTGTGTGCGCGCGCGTGCGTGTGTGCGCGTGCATTTTTGTTTACGGCATTGGGCTGGTTACTACTGCATTTTTCTACGCTGGGAAGTGATTAAAGGCCTCTGTCTGAAAAGGGACTCGAGCAGCACTTTGCATAAGAAACGGAACAAATGACAAGACTGGGGAAAAAAATAAGTGTCTGTTTATTGTACCGGCCTGCTGATGAAGCAGCGCTCTAACTGCGCTTCAGACAGGCAGGCTGTGTGATGAGCTGGGATGTGACGTGCCCTCTCCTCTCCCGTGTGTTTGAAATCTGAGATTCAGTAAGGCTAATCAAGAGCCAGCCCACTTAAATAATAAAAAAAAAAAAAAAAACCAACATGAGTTTTACCGCTATTCTCTCTCTCCCATTTAACCCTTTCAGTGCAGTGGGTAACTGTAGTTGCCCAGTGATGTAAGATATCAAAGTCAGATGCAGTTGAAAACCTATCATGTGGCAACTTGTTTAAAAGAGCTCCCGCAGGGGAGCTCTTTTAAACAAGTTGCCACGTGATAGGTTTTCAACAGCTCAGGATAACTACATTTTTAATTCCCGGAAAATGTATTCGGTGCTCAAAGGGTTAAGGAAGTTGGGTGTCACCGCTTTGTAATTCTGGTGCATGTTTACGGCCAGTAAAATCCAAACTCTAAAAGAGAAACTCCTGACCAGTATTGTATTCCAACCACCAATATTTGCTAAATACTGCATATCCTGAGCACACAGCATCAATTCTGCTCCCTGGCACTTGGAGTGCTCACCTCTGGCTGCAGCGCGGTGATACGATTGACATCTGACGAAGATAAAGGAGGGAGTCGAGTCTTCAAATGCCAGTGGTGCAAATGGCACGGAGAAGTTGGCGTCACAGAGTAAAATATGTTTTGACAGAAGGATGGCATCGCCGCTTTCAGGTTTAATGGGCTCAGGGAGATGGCGTGAGCTGAATGTTAGAAGGGCATCAGCTGAACATTTGTGTAGCGTCAGAAGGTTCGTCCTGATGTAGGACCAGTGAGAGATGTGGGGAGAGAAAGAGATGGAGGAGGGCGGTGGGACCCTCTTCAGCAGGGAATTACAGATATTTTGATGCTAAATGTTATTATTTATCTGCCAGTTCATAATTGTTCAACACCCATTCCTGTTATTGATGGGGCCCTTATTTATATGAGAGAGATGATAGCAAGAGAGGGAAAGTGATAGAGGGAGAACGGGAAAGGGATGGAGAGAGAGTGTCTGAGACAGAGATGGGGTGGGAGAGAGTGATGGAGAGGGCGCGCTTGGCGCCGCTGAAGTGCCGTGATGAACTGTGTTATTTGTGAAGCTCAGCGGCAAGAGACCTTGTCAGAATCTCTGATTTTCCGCTTCAGTGACCTGGAATTATGTGCCCTATCTGTTGTGTATGCTATCTGTTTATCATTTGTGCGGCCACACACTTACTGCAACCTAACAGCCACATACACTCATCCCCATATTGCTGCACATATATACACGCGCAAACACACACGCACGCACACACACACACATGCCAATGACATTCTTCTTGCATCTTCATTTAATGCAAACTCCTATCTCAGCCTGTTGCATCAGTTAGATTCCGACCAGTGTGATGTGCTAGCAGAGGTGATTTGGGGGGGGCATGGGAAGGTGCCCCACCCCTGCCATGTTGCCATGGCAATCCCTCGCAAATGATAGGTGTGGACCATCAGTCTTGCTTTGATAATATTTATGATGTGGATTAATAATAATGCAGTTGTGCTTTAGGTTATGGAACTGATATTTGCGTAACGATCTGTGCCACTGCTTGGAGTGATAGACTAATGGTGCACAGAGTGATTTCATGTTTGACCATCCTGAACTTCTTTTGTTTGTGATGCTAGCACATCGTTATCATGGTTCATGGGTGCAATGCAATGCAGTTAAATCCATTCAGAGGCATTTGCTTTCCTGCTACATCCTTTCTCTGATTGCTGAGATTCTCATTTTATGAGCTGTGATTAAAATTCTTTCATTATGAATGTGAGTGTGAATGTATTCTCTGATGAGCTGCGAATGCAGGACTTGCATGCGTGTGTGTGCGTGTGTGTGTGAGTGTGCATCTGTTTGTGTGTGTTTATGTATGTGTGGGCTTGCATAGCTTTTGTGTACGAGTTTGTATATGTGCTTGTGTTTGCGTGTGTTTGTGCATGTGTGGGTTGTACAGCTTGCATGTACGAATATGTATGAGTGCGTGCTTGTGTTTGTGTGTGTGAGTGGGTATATGTGTTTATAACTGGATGGATGTACATTTTAATGCATGTTAGTGCATATCTCTATGTATGGAAGTACACGTACAATGTATATATGTTTAATGTAATGCATTTCAATATGATTGTGTCCACTGTACTTTGGTGAAGAACACATATGGTCTTGGGCCTCATTGGTCAGCGTCGTTGTAGTACTAACATTGTTTTTTTTCTGGATTTGCATCATTACTGGCATTAAGCAGAAACGCTGTCTCTTAGGGATGGGAACAGCAGCTGTGAACTGCCATTTTCCTCAAAATTGGACATGACGGATGATTTTAAGGCGACCCGTCTCCGAGCAATTCAATTAACCGTTGTTAGTATGTTATATGGAGAAATTTCACTGCTTTGAATTTCAGTAATGGGAAATAAGCCTGGCGATTTAGTCAGACGAGATTGGAATGAAAGGGTCTTTGTTTGCTCAGGCTTTGTATTCGCACCACACATGCTCAAGTTCCATCTAATGGAAACAGATTGAACAGCGAAATTGTCATAACCCCCCATCCTCACTGAGTGACCCTGTGACCCGCCTACGCATGAGAGCTTCCTCCTCTACTTCCAGTCCATCTCTGATTGGCTGGCATGCAGAGAGCTTTGATTGGAAGTGCAGGTTGAAGAGGTAGACATTTGTTTTTACTCCTTGTCACTGAAATCTCCATTTTGGTGGTTGCAATTACAAAATGCCAAATGGACACAGCATATGCTATGTTACGGAAAGAGAAAAGCAATCTCTGACCAATCAGTAGATGTTTCCCCCTCCCCAACATTCACTCCAAGTTTTCAATTTCCTCTTTGGTGCAGATGATTTGGGCTGAGTTTCCACACGCCTGCCCTGCTGATGTTTGGGAGGATAATGAACTCGCTGGTTGTCAGAGGGAGACTCAGTGGGGTGTCGGTGGGATGCGTCTCCGGGGAGAGGGGGGGGGGGGGGGGGGGAGAGCTGGAGGTGGCCTCGATGATTAAATTAGTTTATATGACCCATAGTGACTTATTCTATGATCACAGTAATAAGTATTTTTTCATGCAGGATGGTGCTGCAGAATGTTTGCAGAATGTTGCAAGATGTTTTTGTGATGGTGCTGGTGTTATTAGGTGTTGCAGGATTTTGTGAGGTGATGCAGTATGTTTTGTGGTGTTGCACACCATTGTGGAGTGATGCTGGATGTTGTGGATTGATGAGGGATGTTGTGGGGTGATTCAGGATGTTGTTGGGTGATACAGGAGGTTATGAGATGTTGCAGGATGATGTGGGGTCTTGTTGGAAATTATGGCATGTTTATTGCTTATTTATATTCTGAGAAAATCCTCGAGCATAGCCTAAATGAGATTTGAATCTTTGTCTATTCAGCCTTATCGTGTTGTAAAGTTATTACGTGTGAGTCATGGTGGAGTCGTCATTGTTGTGGCTGTCGCTTTTTGTACAAGAATAAAATGTTTCATAAAAGCTGTCAAAACAGATGTCCTGATCTTTGTGTGGTTCTGTGGAAATAGTTTGGTCCAAATTTAGCTGTCAGGCATTGCCAAAAGGGGGGATCAGCAGCCTGATTGGCCAGCTGCTGTGAGGAAGGAGTTCGGCTTTGATCGGGCCAGAGAGAGCCCAAGCAGCAGGACTGGGGCACCGAAGTTATCAGCATTTCTCCAAACCTCCGCTCAGTGTCTTCAAGCTGTACTTCTGGCTGGCCCTGTCAGCACTCTCATATAAAATTAGTGTTTATTTATTTACTAATTTTTTTATTTTTTATTTTTTGGGGGGGTCAGGGGAAAAATGTTTCAGTCATGGGTGCACAAAGGGGCACTTGTATCTATTTCCCTCAAAATCCAAGTAGATATAGGGTGGATGGTACCTGTAAGGGAACTGCTGTTTGCATCCTTAAATGGCAACTTTAATGGTTTTTACTCCATGGCCATCATGGCCGATGCGTTAATGTTGACACGATGGCTTCAGTATGTCTATCTGTGCGTCTGTCTGTCTGTCTCATATTTTGTTCAGGCTAGTACTCAGTAGCTATTAATATGTAACACCTCATACTTATCACATGTAAGGACCTTGGGCTGTAGTTGTGCAATGGCCTACTTTTATTGGGATTTGACCTTTGACCTAGGTGCAGTGACCTCGACCTTGGAAATTTTATGCAGGCTGTCTCTCAGCAATTCAGCAATTAATCATAGCAGCAATGCGAAACTGGCCATGTATATAGTATATTATATTGACCTGTGCATCGCCTGGTTGCATTCCATAGCCTTTTACCTTTACCCTATGACCTTGATTACTTTTATATTGTAAAATTACTAACATTTTTGCATGGATCCAAGATCAACCGTTAAAAGTTGCGCGTGTGCCTTGGGTAATGATGATTCCAATCTGTTTGATATAATGGCATGGCCGAGGGGTCTTAAGTACCTTGCACGTTATGCACAGAGAGTACCTTCGGCGTCCTCAAAATAACTTCAGTGCTTCTCAGCTATCTGCCTGGACTCTATATCTCAAGATGCAGCTGCAGTCACTTCATGAACACGCTTATTCAGCATGTAGATGTTCAAAAATTCATGAGATCTAACTGACTGAAGCTTTCGAGACGTTCGCGCTTCGTATCTATTCAGACACACTGTCCGGGTGAATCGAGCTATGTGTTAATGTCATCATCCCATTCTTTAAAGGAGCTGTGTCATGATTACTGCGCATGCTCACCATTTTGAATGAAGTAAATCCGCTCAACTGCAAGTCAAAATCTTAAAGCTATTTTTCTTCCTCTGTGATTTTTCGCGATGTTAACCAGCTTACATTATTCGTACCCCTTGGCTAAAGCTTAAAGGAGCGCTTTGAATCCTCGAATTTCCATAGTAAGCTCCTTTATATAAAAAGCACAATGCTGGAGTAAATAAAATATATAAATACATTGCAAAGCGATGACGGGTTGGTGTAGATGGAATCAGATTATGTCTGACAGTCAAGTAGATTCACTTTCGTGGGATGTACATTCTGAGCGTGCGTAGTAACCGTGATGCAGCTCCTTAAATTTTGCTGTTTTTTAAGACTGATATTGTAATCCCACAGGACTGATAGTTTACAATCACTGAGAAATGTAATGTTTTTGGAAGAGCGCGATTTTGTTATTTATGAGCCAGCACTAAATTGATCATGAAACACAGCTAAGATATTGATAATGATACCAGAATTATTACCTCCGCAGAGGTTATGTTTTCGCCCCTGTTTGTTTTTTTTTGTCTGTCTGTCTGTCTGTTTGTGAACAACATAACTCAAAAAGTAATGCACAGATTTGTCTGAAATTTTGTGGATGCATTGCTATTACATCAAGGATGGATCCTATTGATTTTCACCGCGATCAGTGAAACAATATGGCCGCCACGGCAGCCATCTTGAAATCCTATGACACGCGATGACTCAACTTTGCTCCCACTCATGAAGATTTGGATTGTGCTGCCTTGGCGGAGGTTTGCACTCTACGAGTGCCTCTAGTTACTGAGTGTAATTTATTCTTTGTATGCATATTCTTTTTTTCATTCAGTACATGTATGATTTCAAAGCCAGTCCAGGAATCAGGTCTCACAGGGAGATTTTTGGGGAAAAAAATTCAGAAGCTTGCAGAAGGTTAGAAAAGGTAAAAAAATGAGGAATAAGTCATTTTGGACAGGTGTGGGGCTAAACAAGACCTATGAAGCCAGAACTCTGGACTCTTCTCATCACTGCTGTAGATGCTTATATTTGGTGGGTACTGTTCAGTAAAGCAATGAACTAAAGGCTAGTCGTGCAACCGTTTCTCTAACTAGAGATTCTGATGTACTTTTCTGTGTGTAGTTGTGCATCTCGGCCTTTGACCTTTATTTCTGCTCAGATTAGACCCTACTTGTGCACTTGCGTCAAGACAGTAGCGCACATCTTTTTATTAAATCTACAGTTTCTCTGCAATCTCATGCACAAAATAGCCTCACTCATTCAAAATTCCCGTTGACTGATTGTTACAGTTTACAATAGATTTCTAGGAAGAGCTGTTTCTTTGGATTAGTTTTGGAACCAAAGTGTAATTTTTTTATAATGTCTGAATGTGTTTTTTTCAGCTTCTGCTATGTTTGATATGAAAGGACCAAATTAGCATCATAGCTACTTAATGTTGAGATGACGCTGTTTATAGTATCCTGGAGTGCTAGCTGACAAAAATAGGGCTTTGTGATCGTGCATAACAGCTGAATAAAAATACAAGTGTTTCCAACAGTTAGGGAAATTTTTGACAATATTAATGCATTGGCTTTAATTTTTGATCAATGTAGCTCTGCACTGGTGAAAAGAATATCAGTTTCTTTCAAAAGCAGAATGATTTCTCACTGCGTATGATTTAAATGAATTGAACGCATCGTGCAGTATAATGGCATCTTGAAGCTCTGTTGATGTTTTGCTCCTGTTGTGCAAGCTGGTAATGTTCAGCTGGCGCACTGTAGGCAGAATTGCCTCTCTGTGTATCAGGAACTACTGTAGGTGCTCCAACCCTGGGGCTACGGACCACTATGGTGCCCACTGCTGTTTTGTTGTCGACCTTAAAAAAAGCTGACAGTTCTAAACTATGAAAGCACAAGTAGATTAAGAAAGTTAAATGCATGGCTGTTTTTATTACCTCACGTGGACCAAAGGTCCGGTGGGTTTATGTTGCAGCCTGCTTGGCCGTCGTCCTTGGTCATCAGTTGTCAGTTGTTGTCCGTGTGTAAACATCTTATCCTCCAAAACCCCAGAGCCAATGAATCTGAACCATGGCATGCATGTTCCTACCCAGGTTGACATTCCGGTCCATTTCTAAATATGGCCACCACGGCGGCCATTTTGAAAATGCCTCTTTGACTCCTTTGTCAATCATTTCCGCAGCAGTTTAGCCGAAATGTGATGTGTACATACTATATAGAAAGACTCAGCACAGATGTTCCAGGTTTGGGTGCAC
The DNA here is from genome assembly GCA_029692085.1 of Gymnothorax javanicus. NCBI lineage: Eukaryota > Metazoa > Chordata > Actinopteri > Anguilliformes > Muraenidae > Gymnothorax > Gymnothorax javanicus. The sequence continues at coordinate 7,869,626 of CM056207.1, read as the reverse complement.
ATTCCATTTTGACCTTGATTTCACCTCTGTCGTAAGGCCACACCCCTATAATTCATGAATGTCTTTGAAATGTTCTTCTCCAAAACTACTTGACCAAGGAAGCTGAAACTTGGCATGCATGTTCCTACCCATGAGTTCATCAAATTTTGTTCAGGGCATTCTGATCTGTGTTCAAATTTGGCTACCATGGCAGCCATCTTAAAAATGCCATTTTGACTCATTAGTAAATCATCTCTGCTGAAATGTGATATGTTCATACTAATTACCAAGACTCAACACATATATATTCCAAATTTTGATCAATGTTCCATTTTGACCATCATGTGACTTCTGTCATAAGGTCACTCCTCTACATTTCATAAATATCTTCCAAGGTCTCCTTCTCCAAAATTCCTTAACCAAGGAAGCTGGCATCCATGCTCCCTGGCACGCGTGCTCCTACCCATGAGTACATCAAAGTTTGTTTGACGCATTCTGATCCACTTTCAAATATGGCCATCATGGCGGCCATCTTGAGGTTATGCCTCCCACTGGATATCTGTGGCAGGTTTGCTGGTTGGGTATTTAAATAGTCGAAAGTTTGGTGAAACCCCTATTGCCTGTCTGAAGAAGTTTATTTAACTCTGTTTTTTTTTTTTTTTGTCCCAGTTTTGGCATTTCCAATTATTTTCTTAAGCTGTTTCCACTTCCAGACTCCCTCCTGGAGTCAGGCAGTGTGCAGACGCCCTATTGGCCACGGCACTGAATACTGTGTAAAGCACTATGTGTCAGTAAAAGGTCAATTCAAACAATACTGGATTGGAATACATCATTGAGTCCATTTCTCTTGGGGAATTGCTAAACAAGTTATGCTTTATGCTGGGAGACTGGGCAGCAGAAGCTGGCAGTGGCATATAGAGGATTAAATTCTGGACGGCGAGGCTCCACCAACAGCCAGCACTGTATAATGTCATTTATAAATGCTTACCAAAGCTTTTGAATAATGGAGAGAGCAACAGCTGTACACTTTCTAGGACTCGTACTGAGCAGTCACCTGGAGAGGCGTCCCACATTCTATCTGGCTGCTTCAAGTCGCCTTGAAGTGGGGGACACATTGTCTTCTCCCAAGAGGAAAGACCTGCTGACTTCGTCCAGATCAAATCTGAGGACAAAACCACAGACCGTATACTTTGAGCAGGTGTGGGTCATTTTCCGTCATCATGTCGAGCAGACATTAAAATGCTAATTCCATCATTGTCTCTGCCAAGAAATGAGAGCTCAGGTGCTGGGGTGATTAATGGGGGATATTTGTTTTTTTTCCTCCAACTCGTTTGCTTGTCTAGAGATTATAGGGTCATAAGTGTCTGTTCGGAAACTGTGTGCACAATAAATAAGCTTAAAAGCTGCCCTTTAATTAATGACTTGGCATGTCCACTTGTTCTGAAGCATTTCTGATGTGCTTGCCTGTCACTTTATTTTATAACTTCCTCTGCTGCTAAATCATTGATGCGGTCTTTGTTCCGTGTTGGTTGCAGGTTAAGTGGCCACTCTTTTCTGCTGATCTCATTGGCTGCTTCTCAAAGTGTAGGCTGGAGCTCTGGTAGGCTGAATTCGTAGGCTGGTATGTCATCGAAGGCTGTTAAAATGTGAAGGCGCCCACGAATACAGCTGAGAAATGCAGCCTTCATCTTGCCTGATATCCGACAGAATTGCCACATGGAAACGGAGTGTAACGAATTGACAGTTCCTTCCGATATCAGGCAAGATGAAGGCAGACTTTCCTGGCTATATTCGAAGGCGACTTCACAATGCAATGGCCTGCGATGGTGTGCCAGTCTGGAAATGCTGCCTGGCTAGGCTGCAGCCTACGCTTAGAGAAACAACCCTATGTCTCGATGGGTGTTCCCTCCATTTTTCCAAGGGCGAGTCAAATACCTTCATCCATCTCTCTCTTCCTAGGGTTGTCAGGGTCTTGGTAGGCAGTGTGTAATGGCAGGAGGACTGCAGTGGTCAGTATGTTAAATACACCCTAAGCTGAAAACACCCAGCCACAAGGTGCACTGATACACACGTGGACTCTTAAAGAATGGAGTACTTTCATTAACCTATTTTTCATGAGGAGCAAATCTGATAAGAGATAGGGATATCCATAAAACAGGGAGACCTATGCAAGGCTGCCATTAAGAGCGGTTGCTGGAGCATTAGAAACAGCACGTCGCCATCCCTTTTTCCTTCACTGAGTATTCTCCTTATCTCATCTCAAAAACACACAAAGTCATGCACAAGCTTGTTCGTCGCCAAGCTTCAGCTTTCTTGCAATCTTCTCTGTGTCCTTAATAGATCTTCTCTCTGCTTGCCAAGTGTGTCTTGTTGGAACCAGTGGTGTAGTGGAGGATATACACAGGTATATGGAGTCTATCTGCCTCTTTTTCTGAAAATATGCAGTATACACACACATTTAAATCATGAGAGACCAATGGATTACAAAAAGTAATCATTTATTACAGATCAAAGCATCAACAGATTAACGGATGTGATGATAGCCTTAACAAAGTCTTTGGCACTTGGACTCAACAGGGAGATTTTGTAATTGAGAAGCATCTGCCCTGAGCCGCAGCAGGATAAATCCCCCCATGGAGTCCAGATAGGATGGTGGTGGCTGATGACTCTGCTGACTGATAGGCAAATGAAGTTGATTGATGAAGCTGAGGAATCTGTGAATGTTGGGCAGGGAAGGTGAGGTGAAGGTTTGCGCACAACAGCAGCACAAATGAACTAAAGGTAGAGAGAGGATCATATTTAGGAGGACAGCAGCGAGACGATAGGTTAATGGCATAGGTGTGTCGCAGTGGTATTGGATCGACGTGGTCAGGTGATAAGACAGCTGATGTCTTGATTGACAGCCCCACGCTATCGTAGCTGGCATTATGAGTGAGCGTGTGTGAAGAGTGAGAGCAGATTGAAGGAAAATAAACTGCCGGCTGAAGCATGTGAGAGGAGGGTCTTTCGAATGAGCTTTTGCTAGAGCTTCATTTGCCAAAAAGCCATTGAAATGCATTGGAGTGAATATCCACTTCCTCCTCAGTGATGTATGCAATAGAGTATACCCTGTCCGCCAGGGACCACGACACCACTGGTTACAACATGGTCTCTGTTGGCTGAGTTAAAGAGAGTGCATCTAGACAAGCAGCTCCTGTCTCTGTGGAAAACTGAGTAGCTCGCATCACAATACCTGATTACATAGCAGCTGCCTGTGATTGGTCGGCTGAAACCATGAGACTGGCAGTGTAGTATAATGACTGGGCTTAAAACCACAAGGCTGCAGGTTTGGTTGTCTGCTAAGCTAATTTGCTTTGAATCTCTGGGCAGTGCACCTAACCGGAATCACTTCTATGTCACCATATCCCTGCTCAGTAGATGCATAGAGTTGTGTTAGGTTTTAAAATAGAATAGGGGTCACAGATCATCAACTGTGTGTTTGTTTCTCAGCGTTTTTTCTTAATTGATCAGAAATTCACGGGATGTGGGATTTTAATTTGTTGTTAATTGCTTTGGAAACTGGGAGTATGCGACAGTACTTCCGTCTCCCAAATAATTACAACAGCATTGCCCAGCGGGATGGGCTTTTCTCGGCTGGTAATTGGATTTTGATTTAAATTACTTTTTGAACGTTTTTGATCCGAAGAAGTAAACCATGTTGGTTTAAAGCTGAGTAATTCCGACTAAAGCTTGTTTTAAGTATGTAATGATCGCCGCCCTGCCTCCATTTATTAGGACTCAAACCTTTGTACAAGCGTCAGGGATTCATCGCCAAATTCTTTGTTTCATCATCCGTCCTGTGTTATTGCTTCTAATTTAACATGCAAAGCTGAAATATTTAATAAGGGATTTGCAAATTCAGGGTAGTTATTTGCAGTCACCTTGGTTATTAGCTATGGGGCAGGGACACGTCTACATAAATAAGTGTTAAATTCTTGTCTGTAGGGCATAGGATGTAATTATACTCCTGCGGAAGAAAAAAATACTGAGCCAAAGTTGACACAGTTGGCAGTTCAAAACCAAATGGAGAAATTGCTGGCCTGTAACAATAGTGCTTTATCCTATCAGAAGGAACCTAGCTACCCAGCTAACACAAAGCAGTCTGGCAGTGTTGTGGCAGTGTTATCGAATATTCCAATGACATTGTTCGTATATTTTGTGGAACCTACGTATATGTAGCTGCGTTTATTTGTTGGTTTTTGCTTGTATTAAGCTCTATTTTAAAGGCTTAGCACGACTGTGTTGACGAAACGCGCACTCGCCTCACGTAATGAGGGCCGCTCACCTTATGTTGTACGGTTCAGCGCTTTCTGACGCGCGCTGCTTCTCAAAACAGTTTCGGTGTGGCATTTAGACTGGAACACGAAGTCTTTCTGCCCATCGGACACAATTTAGAATTGTTTTTTACAACAATTTGCGGTAACCGGCCATTTCCACACCATTTTCTGTGATTGAAAACAGTGGCCTGAGGGAGATGGAATTTGTGGAGTTGGCAGACTTCATCGTGCGAAAGCTGACTTAATTTCTCACGGTCAGGTGGCCAGGATTGTCTTAGTAAAAGCCTCTCTGCTTCACCTAGTGTGTCCAGGCACCTCCCTCCCCACTGTTCCCTGTTTCTGGACCATCCAGTGTTCCCACCGCCAAGTTATCCTGTTTCTGGGCCAGATTTCATGGTGTGAGTCGGCCCAGAAACGCAGAGAGAGGTGTAGGGAGGGAGGTGTGGCGGGGGGGTCCTCCGCGGAGCTGTAATCCAATCAGGGCCCTCGGGGGCATGTGTGTTTCTACAGAGGTAATGAGGAGGGGCCTGTCAGCAGTGCACCGCGGCGGATTCGGCCTGCTGCTTGTCAAACGGTCGACGGGAGCCCGGTAAATTCCCCTGTGACCTCAGTGGGGTGCCTCCTCCCCCCTTGTCTGGGAGTGTTCCAGCCTCCTTTTCCCAGCTGCTTTCTTCCTGGTTCGTATTCTCACTGGTCTCTGTACCGTGAGTCCAAGGAGGAACGTCATAGCGGCTTAAAACCCAGCAGCAAAAAAAAAAAAAAAAAAAAAAATATGAGCAAACAATGTCACTGCGGACACCCCTTTCTAACTGTAGAGCTGGAATTGGATTGGGTCGTCAAACCGATTCCGACTGTAGGGCTGGAACCGGTCTGGCTCATCATACCATTTCCCAAAATGGAGTTGTAACCAGACTGGCTCACTATATGGTGTTGTTAACCCTTTCAGCGCCGTAGGCAACCATAGTTGCCCAATGATGTAAGATACCAAAGTCAGATACTGTTGAAAACCTATCATGTGGCAACGTGTTTAAAAGAGCTCCCGCAGGTGAGCTCTTTTAAACAAGTTGCCACATGATAGGTTTTCAACAGCTCAGGATAACTACATTTTTAATTCCTGGAAAATGTATTCAGCGCTCAAAGAGTTAAGACAAGTCGCACTGGAGGTGTAGATTGTTAAATATAGCGGAGATGTAGCTACTGTATGTAAGATTAGATTTTCATTGATATAGACGTGCTGTAGTCATATAGTGGTGGTGTACAACGGGTTGTATAAGAGTTTGTGGGGAAGATATATGAAATTAAATTGAATTGAATACGTATAGCAGTGGTGTAGGTAAGATAAAGGGCCTGATAAATGGAGGCGGATTAGAGGTTGTGTAAGAGCAGTAAGTGCAGATTTAGGCTGTACGACGTGCTGCTGTTATTCTGTTCTTGGGGTGGAGTTTGGAGGGGGCATTGCTGGTTGTTCATCATGCATTATTCATCCATTTGTATGGGCATATTTGTATGGGATATTACAGGATATTAATGGTGCCAAAGAGTACAGGATGCCCTATGGGGGGCACGGTATGTGGACGGTTGTCCTTTGTACAAGAGATGGCAGCAAGATTATTGGTCCTCAGTGCAGTTGACTTCCGTAATCTTGCTTTTTGCTGAATATCTCCCCAACTTACTGCAGGTTTTTTGTCTTTTTCTCTAATCAGAGCGATGCTGACTTGCTGAAAGGAAGCCCTTTGACCAATTAGTGATATGGACTAATCAGTCCTTGGCATGAAGGAGGGAGGGAGAGAGAGAGACGAGCCAAGGCTGTCTTTGCTTTAAAGGAAACGAGGCCAGGTCATCAGAGAGAGTCCATGACCTCTCCAGCCAACAAAAGCCTCCAGATCCTTTGAAACGCGCAGAACAGTCTTGCCGCTAAACTTCTGAAGGCAACAACCAAAATACAAAATGCCAAGCTGCCTTTGTGATCAAATACACATGCTGTAATCACGGTAGGGCTAACGCTAGAACGTGTTTACATTTTGTCCTTTTGTTAGCGCTAGCACGAATATCGGTTGAAATGGAAGAGCCATCGGAAATGAGAGGTCTATTTTTTTCAGGCTTAACGGAGCTCTTCTCCACTCTGGTAAACAACTTTATCTTCAATGCAGTTCAGGATGCCAAGTGACATGCAGATTACTTATTTGTATCATAAAACTCACAATATTGCTTCAGGATTCATTATGGCACAAGATTGTTTACACAAAATAATCATTTCTAATCTGATGTAAAGCCTGTCATTGTTGAACAAGAAAGCTCGTGATCCAACACTACTCGTGTTCGGCATTAATATTTGCTTCGAGTTTGCACTGCCGATTTCTAAAAATGTAATCTAATTATGCAATAAACATTCAGTGTCAGATCTTTCAAAACTGAGCTGTGTAAATTTGTTCAGTAAGAGCTCAGGGTAAAAAAAAAATTAGAATAATAAATAAATGGGCTGAGTTGTATAATATGTGTGTTAAATACTAAAATACTATATTAGAAATGTTACTGTCATGTTTGATATTTTGAACTTCAAAATGAACCCTCAATTAACTTGAGGGAGAGAGAACAGAGCGTACCTGCCCTTCAAACACCAATGTGGAATATAGCCTTGCGTAAATCACTTGTGTGACCGGGTTCGAAACTTTGGAAATGGGGAGCTATATTTGAAGATGGAGGCAAACATCAGTAACTCCTGAGGGCTTTTGTATTAGCTGTCCTGCAACGTTAATTAGATGATCCGCATCAGAACAAATGCTGCGGTGTTGTTTCTCATCTTGTTTAATTGAATGCTGGAGGTCATGAATGAAATACTTTGCTTTGATAGCAGGACAGGAAATGAGTGGCCTTTGAGAGTTTCACCTTTTGTCAGTGTTTGTGCGTAACTGTGTCCCTGCTTGGGGGTGCATGTTTATGCGTTAGAATTTGCGTATATGCCCAACTTGGTGCTTTGGCACGTTCCATAGTCTTGGATGAAATCTGGACTATCTCAGTGCCAACTGTAGCTATTGGCAGAAACGTGCAACCACGATGCAGTGCCCAAGCTATGGGAGAGTTCATTTGGATTGGTCATTTTCCTACCTCAACTCCATGCGTCCTCCCCTCTTGTATCACTTTTCCCCAGCTTTTCAAAATATATTGTGGCTCTATTATACCTGCCTAGCCTTCCTATTCTCTCCAATTAAGCGTTCACAATGCTTCTGTCGTTTATAATCTTGTTGTGTTTGTGGCCACCATTTACTGTTCCTGTAGAGGCACAGCCTCAGTGATTAGAGCCACACAGTCCACAGTAATCATCACAGTTGGGGAGATACCTATTTATTTCTGGAATATTCTGTTAGTGTGGTACTGAAGTCAACAAGCTAACAGGTGTTTACCAGCTATATGGGAAATGATTTGCTGTCTCACATTATAAAGAACAAGCACCTTTTCTGTTATTTTTAATATAACAGTGCGCTTTCTGTTTTATGGATAGACTTATTTGTGCAAATTTCATGTGTGGCGCCAATGTAGTTAGTTCATGCTTAATTACTCATTGTAGTCGTTTGTAAAGTTTTATCCGGATTGGTTGAGGAGTGTATCAGTGATGGTTGTACACACATAACGAAGGCAAATTAAGGAGAAAACTGCAGAAAATCCCAACAGAGCATGTTCATTGGTTCAGTTATTTTACAAACCTGCTGTGTTTTTGCTGTAAATTGCACTGCAAAGGTGTATCACAGTGCAGAAAAGCCACTTTTGCATAAAGAGGTTTTCCAGCAGTAAAAATTCCCTGCTGTTCAGCCTAGAAAATAGGAGACAAAAGTGAAAATAGAGGCAGCTTTGTTTTCTTTCACCTGCAGCGTCGGTTCACTTTATGTAAACACTGCTTGTGATGCTTTTGATGGAGGGAGCTGGACGCTGCAGATTATTGATGGAGGCCAGAACATCTTCTGTCTTCTGTTTATTGCTCTGGGTTCTGGTTTGTCAGTTTTTACTATGCCATGCTAAAGATTATGAGTATTGACAATAAGGTGCAACCAAGAATAGAAAAGCCGGTTGGCGCCATTATTCCTGGCTGATTCCCCTCATAAATATTCATTGGTTGCGCGGTTAGAGAGACCTAATCCAAATGTTAAAATGCAGTGCTGACATTCAGGTTATTAAATAAGATCTATGGGGTTATTTCTACAAATTAAAAATAACCATCAATTACTCGGTAGATTTTGCTGTCAGGAAATAAAAAAAGAAAAGTGATGTCATATTTTCCCATTGGCGAATGAAAATAAAAAGAAGGATGCAATTGGCGCTGCCATCAGCCTATGAAAAATAACCATTGAATGATATCTTAAGCACTGCCATCAACCAATTAAAAATAACCACTCGATGATGTCAGAAACTGTCGTCCTCAAATGAGAATTTATTCTGCTCTCAGGGATCTTTTAGATTTGCAATCTTTTTTGTAAATAATGAATACATGCTTGACTCTATAATTTGTTCTTAAAAATCATTTCCGGAAGAGCAGGCTATGCGGCTGCACAAGCAAGCCTAAGACGGAAGTTGGTTCAAGCATTCAGGCTCCGCTCAAATTTGCAGATAAATTTACTTTATGTTTATTTAGTCGTTAAATTGAATGGACCCAATGAGCCAGCTAGCAGTGTCTAACCTTAGTTAGATTCCCCTTAGTCTTATTGAGAACTTACGGCACGAGGTAAGCTATATTTCCACGAGTGACTATAAAAAAGGAAGCTAATTATGAGCTGGGCATATGCTGTATACAGAGAATGAAGTACATAAAATTACAAATATGATGGGAAGAAAAGAAAATACTTGTAAATCAAGGGGGGAAATGGTCTGGTTTTTGTGAAGGTCAATAGAGGACACTGCGTGCCCAGCCCTGCAGTGTTATGCTGTGATGCTGCGGAGGTCTGTTTCCATGTTCCTGTCTGGTGTTCTTCCACTTTGTGACTTCAGTGATTCTATATTCAAATATTGTTTCACAAAAAATTTCATTTTGAAAGGGATACATTAAGAAAAAGCAAAGATGATTTCAGTGTACCTTTTGTGTATGTGCCAAAAACTATGAATATGCCAATCATTTTTTGGCTACTTTAATTACAGCACTTTTACATGAACGTCATGAGATTATAATGGATTGACCAAACACCTCTTTGCATTACCCTTTTCATGTTCCAATCTCTTATTTTCTGCAAAACAATTTCTCCTGATTGGCTGCAACACTGAAAAAACAATTGGTTCATGACATAAATCTGTTTATTTTCCCCATAATCCGGACCCATTTTTGACAAGCGTAGAGCTTTAGGCAGCGTTTGTCTGTACCATAGCCAGTGAAAAAAAATATGGACATAGTGACATCACCCAGCGACCTTCCACTATACGGTGAAAGGTTCTGAAGCTGCTGTTTTTGCGCTATTTCAGTGCCTCCATGTTGTATAGTGACATAAAAAGTATTTGCTCCCATCTTGATTTAATCTATTTTAGCAAATTATCATGCTTAATTGTTTCAGATATTCAAAAATTTGATATGAGGCAAAAACACAAAATACAGTTTATTTAATGATATTTTCAATTTGACTGAGAAAAGTTATCCAGCACAATTTGGCACTGTGTAAACTAGAAATTACACCCCCTGGTTACTCAATGAATATTGCTGAGCTGAGCTACAGAGGCGTGCCACAGACAAGGCAAGAGACTGAGATTGCGACGCACAAAGCACTTTAATTTGCAAAATAGGGAAGCAATGAACCAGAGGGAAACACAATCGCAGTCCTTTGTTGCTGGGGAACAGTGCTGGAGGTAGGGCTTGCTCAGTTACGGAGGACTGTGTCCTGGGGTTTGAGTCGGGGCTGTGGTGTTGGTCTTCCTTAGTGTCTGGAATGGAAAACCGAGGAAACAACGAGCCTATCCTGGAGTCGGAGAACTCCCTGAGAGAGATGGGAAGGTCCTTCATATATTCATATTCAGGCAGCTGGTTAAGGGAACTGCCTGCAGCTATTCCCCGAGCCCAATGGTACCTGACTGCTTGATTGAGTGATTGAGGCTTGCGATGCTGCTTAGGCTTCAGTGGAGATGGGTTATGCTGAAAACCAATCTGACTTCGCCGATGCTGTCCATGCCAGCATACACAGCGTACATGGTGGTCCCCCTTGTCCAAGTCTTCACTGTAACCCTGTTGAGATGCTGTAGTGGGATGTTAAATAGACAGTTCAATCTCAAAATCCATCCTAAGTTGTGACGCAAAGGACTGATCTCCAGCTGTGGGAACTGTTCGGTTGCAGTTACTGCTACCAAAGGTGGCACAACTAGTTTGGGGGTCAGTAACTTTATCATATGGGTGATAAATCAAATGTTTGTTTGTATTTTTTATTTCATTATGTTCTCGTTGTCTTATATTACATTTTTAAGAAACCATTTAATGTGGCAAATATGCTAAAATAGAGCAAGTCTGGAGGAATACTTTATTTCCTGCACAAACTGTATCCAGATACTGCTGAGTCCCGTAAAATGGGGGCCTTGTATGGTCGGAGAGTCTGAGGCCACTATGGCATGAGACTGGTCCTCAAACTCTGATTGGCCCACAGATCATGATATTGTCCAAATAACTCTGTTATTGAACAAATCCATCTATAGGTAGACATCCATGAAAAAAACACCTATTAACCCTTAGAGCGCTAAATACAAATAGAGTTGCTCAATGATGTGAGGTATCAAATTCAAAGCTGTTGAAAACCGATCATGTGGCAACTTGTTTCTAGATTAGAATAGAATAGAATAGAATAGAATAGAATGCCTTTATTGTCACTATACACATGTACAATGAGATTAAAAGCAACTCCTATCACAGTGCAACCATGTACTAAATTATACAATATAAAACAAATAGTGCAAGAAAGGGGTAAAGGGGGTAAAGTGCACAGTTCTAAGGGCTCCCGCAGGGGAGCTCTTTTACACAAGTGGCCACACATGATAGGTTTTCAACAGCACAAGATAATTTAATTTATAATTTTTTGAAAATTTATTTCAGCGCTCTAAGGTTAAGATTACATTTTTGTGCGGGGAAAATGTTACCATATTGGTGCATTGGTTTGTATTGAAACTGATTTCTGGAAGACCTACGCTGAGAGCAACTGCACGGGTACAATGAGCAACATCTGTCCACGTGACCAGGACGTGAGCTTCATAAACAAAGTCTGCTCTTGGCCACTTTATCTATTCACATCTAAACATCCAGATTCAATCCATTATCTCGCCTACTGAACCTATTTATACCGGATCAGGATTGTGGAGGGGCTGCAGCCATTCCCAGAATGCACTGGGCATAAATGAAGCCATCACAGGTCAGCCTATCCATGGGGACATCAGGACACCCCAACACATGCTAGTCTATTCAGGCTTTGGGATTTTACTGGTTGCGCTCATGTATATTCCATGAAAATATGAAACAGGAAAGTAAAAGTATAATGCTTGGGTAAGCTCTGTAAAAATAGGTGGTCATATGCACGAGAGAGAGGGTGAGAGAGAGTGACGAGCCGCGACATCTCAGCTGCCATGAAATCTGGTGTTTCCCTAAAAGCAGCAACACCATATTGCCCCTCTTCATACAGTATGTATAGAGAGGCAGTGAAAGATGTGAATTAAATAAATAAATGAGCCATGTAATATGTGCACACAGCTTGTGGGCTGCATGGTTCTAAATATATTTCTCAATGTCTAATCTGGGGGCGGAAGTTAGTCGCAAGGCCTCTCGCAAAACTATTTGTCGGCCCTCACAGACGAGAGGTCTTTGAAGTACACTCTGTTCCTCAGCTTTCAGCAGTGCCTGGCTTTGGCGAATTTGCATGCGGTTCACCGCTCTTGGGTGAGATCCAACCAGTACACACATTGCATCAAGAGTTACAGTACATCCAACTCTGCGGAGGTAGAGGTTTGCTGGAGAGTTGTGGAGAACAATGGAAGCGTGTCATAGACTCTGCTTTCTGAACAGTTGTACCGCATTTGTACCCGCATGCTGGAAATGTACCTGAAATGTCTTGTGCCTTTCTACAGGTTTACATGTTTCATAATATGCACCAAATGCATTATTTAAACTAGTTGGACAATTTTCTTTCTCCGGAGGAAACTGACATCTGTCATCCCAAACCTGTTAACCCTTCGACACTTTGTATCAATTTGCCAAGTTTGAATTCCATGTGAAATTTAATTACCATTTTGTGGAACAAAGTTGCAAACATTTGAATGAAGGCTAAAAATAGAGATAACGTGAGAGTTTTCCAATATAACTATTACAACGTAATATTCTTGGCGATTATGATGATTTTGACAACTGGGTGGAAGAACAATGTCACAACAGCTGCCCAACTGGAGTTATGATGCTGTAAAACTAGTAATTGAAGCTCTTGACAAGCAACAAAGTGAAATATGACCCCGATTCAGATGTAGCAATGGTAGTTTCGGCTGTATCTATGTGATATAAGTTAAAAGTGGTGAGAGCAAAGAGGTCACATACTGTATAAACACAATTTTTGGACGAAAAAACTAAAATTATGTCTTTTGATGAGCATATGATATATGTGTGGTAACTGTGCTATAAACACTCTATACAGCACCATGCTGGTCATTATATAAAAATAATTATATGCCTGTGTGGTTACCGGCACTCTGTTTTACATTTGGAGAATATATCTTCTTCTATGTTGTTTAGTGGCAGTTTTCAAACCATCTTACATTCCTCATATCCTTTGCCTAAAGCACTAAAATAGCTTTTGGAATCCTCAAATTTTCATTGTAAACTCCTTAATATAAAAAGCATAATTCCTGAGCAACTAAAATACATATATGAATACAATGCAAAATGAAGACGGATTAGCAGCGATGTAATCAGATTTTGACTTGCAGTCGAACAGTGAGGATAGGGGCTACCAGCTATTTATTCATTTCCAGGTGAAGCACAGTTTGGTCTTGTCGATCACAAGACAAGTGCCCTTGTACGATAGTGCCCCTATATGTCCTGTCCAAATACACTGATCATGGATCAGCATTTGACAGTGACACCACAGAAAACAGTGCTGCTGTCAGCTGACTCAGGATCAGTTGTGAATGTACATTCAAGACGCACAGAATTTGTGCTTTTTTCTATGGACTGTACTCTCCACCCCATCCGTGTCCTGAGTAGCTGTGGGAGCCTTCAGGTGGTCGTTTGTCAGTTTGTTTAATAGTCGTTTTCCCCTCCGGAGCAGAGAGAGAGGGGCATTAGAAAAGGCTGAAATAAAGGCTGGAAATCAATCAAACTTAAATCATTTTCATTTTTATTAAAACAAAAAAAAAAAAAAAATGAGGTATTGATTTGTGCAGTCGCAGTCGCCGTCACTCTTTCCCTCGCGAGAGAACCCTTCAGTGGACGCCCTGATTTCACATTTTCAGCTCCTTAAAATGTGAGCCAGTGAGCTCAATTTAGGGTCTTATTCATTTCCCCCTGGGTCTCCTCTAATGAGCTGACATCTCTAATGATGTCGGTGACACACACCCAGAGGACATTACTGAATACTAATTTTACTTAGTAAAACTTTTGCCTTGTATTCTAATGAGTTTAGATGTTAACACCCCCCCACTCATCATATTGTGAGGAGCGAAAATGTTTTCTGGCTGTCTTGAAAGAAATAGGCTGGCTGTGGAGCGTGGTGCAGCAACCAGGCTGAGTGCGCAGCCATTGATTTTGACTGACTGACTGTGTCATCCTGCTCTTTTGATTTATGGGGGCAGCGGTGCCTTTTTTTTTTTTTTTCTTTTTTTTTTTTTTGTTTATGGATCATCATGAACCCAGTGAATTTCCTCATAAATAACTGGGCCTTCAGCAGCCAATGAAACATAAATTTTTCACACAAAGGAAAAAGAATGTTACATCCTTTTTTTCTTTGACATTGCCTCTTATTTTCTGTAAGAAATAGAAAGTGCGTGTAATGAACAGTGTAAATTTGTTTGAGTGTGTGTGTGTATGTGTGTGTGTGTGCACTTGTGTGCTCATGTTTGCATGTGAGCGTGTGTGCGTGTGCGTGTGCGTGTGTGTGTGGGGGGGGTGATGAATTCAGGGTGAAGGAGGTAATAAGTGAGTAATTTTAAGAACACCAGTCTCTGACATCATAATCATTTCCAGGGTCAGCGTTAAAGAGCAGCTGAATGAATGATAAAGGCATCCCCTGGGTTCCCATGGCGATGATACCCAGCCTGAGGCTCATTCCCCCGTCGCTGTTTAGCCTACGGCATCGCATCCAATCTCAGAACCTCCGCTTGCAGCATTGGGTGTCTCTACAGAGGCCCCAACTGTTGTCTGGCTTTTCAAGGACCGAGACAGCAACAACAACATCAGCAGCCAAACAATCTTTGACCCGGGAGAATTTCTGCAGATCTATTCTTTAATTAAACTTTCTTCCACGAAACCTTTGAAGAGTACACTTTTGTATTGTTTTTTAGGAAGTTTTTGTACCTCATTGATTCCAGTTCCTTGTATTGATTGTGACATTGTCATTATAATGTTTATTTCATAATATTCTAACAACATTTTTAAAACTTAAGCTGAATGTACAGTAGATATGCCATGACTGAATGGAGCAAAGTGGCAATCCATGGAAAAGCGGCTGTGCCAGCCATAGTTAGAGCAAAGGCCTGGCCTCCAGGGCAGGATTAAACCGTCGGCAGAAACCACTTCAGTCTCGAGAGTGAGCTTGGAGACACACAGAGATGTAAAATCCAGGGGTCAGAAAGTAAAAGTCCTGCCAAGTTTTTCTCCCTTCCACAGAATGAGCTGATCACTCATATTGTTCCATCTCCTGTCAAAAGTAAATCCAGGTGGTTAGAATAAAGTTCTGGGGAGGATTTTTACTTTCTGAACCCAGACTGTACACCCCTGGAGACACGACCTCAGCTGTTGTACTCCTTGAGAGCGAAATTTCAGATTGAGAATTTGCAATGAACCAAACTCCTCCTTCCTTTAATCTGGAGTTGCTATGGACTGCACTACACAAAAAAAAAAAAAAAATCAATAAAAAAAGAAAAAATAATTTAAATTCATTTTCAGTTTTATGTTCAGACAATAAATCTTATCTCTGTTACTTCTGGGCTAAATTAGAAGAGAATATAGCCAATAGTTTGTCTCACTTGATGCTCACCAATGGGTCAAGTAAATTTAGCAAGTTATAACAAATATATTTTACTTAGAAAAATATAATGATCATGAGCCTTGTTACAGGTGTCACGTCTGGACCGGATTTCCCAGTTGATATGCATCCTCCTGACCCGATTCCATTCCACATTTTCCATCCATCCCACTTGATTGCTGATTCCCCTGTACCTGTTCCCAATAGGAATTTCCTTCTTAACCCTTTCAGCACCATAGGCAATTATAGTTGCCCAATGATGTAAGATATCAAAATTAGATGCTGTTGAAAACCCATCATATGGCAACTTGTTAAAAAGAGCTTCCCTGCGGGAGCTCTTTTAAACAAGTTGCCACATGATAGGTTTTCAACAGCTCAGGATAACTACATTGTTAATTCCTTGAAAATTTATTCAGCGCTCAAAGGGTTAAGAAACCACTCGCCCCCGAGTCTTCATCAGACTTTCGTCCCCGTGGCCTCTGTTCAGCAGACCTCGAGTCTCTTTGCGGTTCCCTAACTCTGATTTCTGTATTGTGATTACTCCTTTGTTTGTTTTCTCATTATTTCAGTCCCGGTTCCCAGTTGGTATTTTCTTGTTCAGTGTTTTTATTAAACATTTGTTTAGATTCCCTCCTCAGTCCTGTTTTTACCCCACAGCCCTTTATAGGCTGATGGGGTGTTGTTATATCCTGTGGCGTCTGGGCGGGCAGGCGGGTGGAGGCTCCGCAATTAGTCCTGCTCATATCTCTGACATTGTTTGCCACAGGAGCTTCAAATTTGGTATACAGGTTCTTTGTGAGGGATAGGTGAGCAGTGTTAGGGTCATTAGTGGATTTGACCTTTGACCTTGGCACAGTGACCTTGAATAAAAAAAAAATTTGCCCGGGCCATATTTCCAAAACTATCAACCAAAGCAGCTTCGTGTTTGATATGGAGGTTACTTGTGAGGGTTAGGTGTTCAGTGTTGGGGTCGTTAGTGTATTTGACCTTTGACCTTGGCACAGTGACCTTGAATATGGAAAAATTGTCTGGCCGTATTTCCAAAAGTACTGGCCACAGCTGCTTTGAAATTTGGTACGCAGATTGGTTGTGAGGGGTTGGTGTGCAACATAAGGGTCATTAGTGGATTTTATTTTTGACATTGGCACAGTGGCCTGTGCCTTTCCATAGGTGTAATCCGCTATTTATTAATAATTAGTTAAGGGCTGTGGGGTTCTCTCGGCGCTCTGTGTCGGCTAGTCTATTCCTGAGCCCACCATGAGAACAGGACTAAAACACATGATGTGTGAAATACGAATCTGAACAAAGATTCTGTTTTTGGATAAAATAACTGTATTTAGGTTAGTTAGCTATCACTCTGAGAGATACAGCTAGCTGATGTTCGTGGATTACTTTGGGTCACACATTCGCAGTGAGTTGGTGTTGGGCTTTAAGCCGCGCCCAGGGGAGGCTGCCACTGGCTGGATAAGTGTGACCGATACTCTGGCGAAACGCCTTTTGCATCTGTTACAGACACGCTGTAGAAACACCACTCCCCTGAGTGTCTGACACACACTTTCTCCTGTGCTTGGGAGCTTTATTGTAGAAAGTTCTGTTGTCCCTCCTCAATCATCAAGTCTCTCAGGTAGGAGAATATATCAGATGGCAGGATGTTGAGAGAGCATTCTGGGACAGGAAACAGTGGTCTCTTCAGGCAACACGCGACTGATTGATCTCTCCAAATCTATGTTGGATGTCTGGGGTTATTGATTAGTGCATACTCAATGGAGTCTTTTCTGCTGGTATCTATTGCACTACATTTATCAAAGAGGACTACAGTCCTTTCATTTGATAAGCACCAGAGTGTGCAGAGATGGAGACTCCAAGGGTCAGGCAGTAGTCTGTCAGTCCTGACATGTATTTCTTCCAGCCATGTACTGAGCCAGCTGATTTTTCAGGTTAGTGCTACCTCCCCTCATGAAAATATCCTATAGTTATTTCTTAGTAATACTATAGTATTTATGGCATAACTATAGTATTACTATAGTTTGCATGATATAACTAGAGCAGTACTATAGCGGTCACATAGTATTACCAAAGTCAACAGTACCATGATATTACTACAGTCCACACAACTGTATTGCTGTAGTTTGAATAACTATAGTATCACTACAGTAATACTATCCAATTAGTATAGGATAACTAAAGCTTGGAACTGTAGTAATTTTTCATTAGGGTCCTGGCTGAAGAATTGAGCTAATCTGCAAATTTAGGCGGCTGGAACAAAATACTGAGGAAGATTTTGGCTTTCTGAACCTGGATCTTCTACCACTGATAGCGCTCTGTTTGATTTGTCACCATGAACGCATTTTATTTTTAAATTGTGGGTAAATGTTAGCTGGTGTTTTACAGTCCATTTTGTATATTTATTGGTGCCCAGATATGGATATGGATATATTTGTATCGTTTTTGCAAAGGCACTGATTTCTTACTCTGCGTGTAGGTGCCCATCCCAACCCCCAAAACCAAGACTGTAAAACCACAGAACACATTTATGTAGCAGATTTAAAACATTTCGCCATGTTTAGAATTTCTATTGACACGGTTTCTTATTGGTAAATGTGTTTAACTTCCTAAAGCCCAACGTCCCTTTAGCGGTAACGGCGGCGTTACGGGATTTTCAATAACATGCCGAGAGCCTCTGACCCTTAAACACATAATTGCTTTCAAGCTGTTCCTGTTTAAGATTGCTTTACTAATAATCACGATTTATTTCCTGAATAATCAAGACCAGTATATAAGCCTGTTATTATGAATAAATTATTAAGGAATAACAGAGATCGCCGGCAGTCTACTTTGACAACGTACTTAAAAGTGGAAATTTAGGGATGGAAAAAAAATAATAATCCAGCATCTCCCATTTTATTTTTTTTTTTTTTTTCAACAGTGCAGCCTAATTAGTGGCCCAGCAGCATAGCTGCGAAAAGTTTGCAGCTTTTCTTATTATTATGCTTCTGCTTTCTTCCACCATTGAAATCTATGGCAGCCCCTAGAACCATACATAGGAAAATGTTAAAAATTTTGCAAACTTATTTGGGACAGTCCCCTGATCACTCACACTAATTTTCATACCCCTTGCTCAGAAGCTCTAGCGCCACCAACAGGTCAAAGTTTGACCTACATTCACCTTCATAACTTCTGACCTGTCCATCCGATTTTCACAAATGAGGTACTCCAAATTTGGTACATGGTCTCAAGACCTGCCCCTGGGGAGGCACAAAAATTCTGTGACCTTTGACCTCTGGGGGGCGCTATAAATAGGAAAAACATGTTTTAGCTGATATCTCTTGATCTGTTTGGACTTAAGCCTTAATTCCAGTGTCTCCTGATGATGTTAGACATCTGTTGGCAGATCCTAGAAGATTGTGCATGTAAGCATCAGAATTTGGCAGCCATTTTGAATTTTGTCCAAAATTCACTTAAATTTACCGAAATTACACAACCGTACATAGGAAATTGTTGAAATTTGGCACACTTATTCAGAAATGTCCCATGATCACTCAAACCAATTTGAATGCCCCTGGCTCAAAAGCTCAAGCACCACCACCAGGTCACAGTTTGACCAACATTCACCTTCATAACTTCTGACCCGTTCATCTGATTTTCACGAGAGGATCCGTTGGAATCCTTGGGCCTTTCAAAAAAAAACCTTTCAAAAGTTTCACGGGTCACAAATTTTGTCAAATTTGAGCAAAACATGGTATGTAGCATCTCCTGACCGAGCCGCACAAACGATAGTATCTGGTGTTTTGATATTCCAAACCGTTTGCCTGTAACAGCCAATAAACAGGATGTGAGGCCATATCTCAGCAATGCTTTGATATATCGACCCCAATCTTGGTAGATGGCCTCAAGAACTGCCTGTGGGAAGGCATAAAAAATATTGTAACCTTTGACCTCTTGGGGGCGCTATAAATAGCAAAAACATGTTTTAGCTGATATCTCTTGATCTGTTGGGACTTGAGCCTTATTTCCAGCGTCTGCTGATGCTGTTGGACATTGCTAGGCAAATACTAGAAGACTGTCAATGTAAGCATCAGAATTTGGCGGCCACTTTGAATTATGTCGAAAATGCACTTAAATTTACAGAAATCACATAGTTTGTCCGATCATTACAAAACTTGGTAAACATGATCTACAGAGCAACCCTGAGAACTCTTTTGAGATTGGTATCTCAACTTCAAACCGTTTGGCCGTAACAGCCAATCGAAATCAACAACAAAGCCGCCAAACAGGAAGTAGGCCCATATCTCAGCAATGCTTTGCTGTATCAACACGAAACTTGCTAGATGGACTTATGACACAGTCGGAAGAAGACTTATTTAATTTGGTGACCTTTGACCCCTGGCAATTATTCAAGTCACAGGAAGTGAAGTCATATCTTAGTAACGCTTTCAAATAACCAAACCAAACTCATCAGTTGAACTCAGGACCTCATCCTCATATTGCCTTGTAAAGTTGGTGGTCATTAATCCTCAAAACCAATCAAATTTGATGGTGAATCTGTAAAACAGGAAACAGGCACATAACTCTTTTGATTAGTGGTGATTTAATCTTCAATTTCTCAAGTGTGCTAACAGTGATGTATCTAACAGTTTATCCATGTTACCGGGGTTACCTGGGCTGGCCCGCTACGCTGCTAGGCCACCCCATTGCTGCTTGCAGCTATATTTTATTTTAAGATTGCACTAAATCAAATGTTTTCAGCGTTCAAAAGAATAGGCTACATTTGTGGGGAAGCACAGTTGCACACTGGTTGCTGTGATGCAATAATAATTGATTTATTTAATTACCCATGCTTCTTACGTGGAAGCATTGGTAATTGAATAATCTCGTAAATTGGTTATTAGCGCACTGTGAAAGTTCGACGCAGGCATGCATTTAAATCATTCAAAATGCATGCCGTACGTCAAACTTTCATGGTAGCAAGATCATTAATGAGGTCTTTATGGTCCATCATCTGGGAAAGTTGTAGGAAGGCTACAATATCAGATGGTATGAATGGCAATTATCTAATTAATTAATAAGAAACTAAATCTAAACCTTATCCAAATATCATCTTCACCAGTTTTTTATTTTTACATACCTATAAGTATACTTACATAAAACTTTTTTTTTTTGTTTTATCCTTACATAAGCAAATGTAACAAGCGGACCTGAGGTGGCAAACCACATTTTTAAAAATATTTCCTGAGGCGTATCAAGTCATTCGGACTCTGACGTAGAAAAAAATATATTTACACCGTTTTGTGACGAAGCTTCGAAAGCCATTGATGTTTTATGTCACCATTAATGTGGATAAGAAAATGCATATAATTATTGCAATGAACAATAATGCAAGCAAAGGAGAAATAGACAGTATTTCTTCTCATTGATCCTTGCAACTGAACAAATTAACTAACACTTAGTTGCTATTTGAGAAATGTAAATGGGAATGGGTTTGGAGAAATAATGTGCGTTTAGGTGAGGTGAAAGCAGGGCTGTTACCCCTCCCATGGCAAGTCCTGAATGGAAGAGGTGAACAACTTCGTGCTCTTTTTTTCCATATTGAAAGTTGTCTTTGTCTTGAAAGCAGCGCATGTTTGGAGTCATTGGTTTCTGTATGGCAAATTCATCCATTTTCACAGTTTGTTCTGTTGATGAGCAATGCTTATTGGTAGCTAACAAAGGAGTTGCCAGAGTCCAGCATCTTGGTGGTTAAAGGCACAGTAGGCAACTTTGGATAAATCACAAGCACAAGGCAGATTTTGAAAAAAGTGAGCCAAAAAAAAAACGCCCCCTTGTTTGAGTCACCCCTTAAATGCCACTTTCCCAAAAGACAGGAACAAGTGCAGTATAACTGGCAACACAGAAAATTGGGAGAAAAGTGGTGCCCAGCCCATCTAGTTTTCATGGTAAACCTTACCCACTCTTTTGGCGTATCATTCACATGCCAGAAAAACATCACATTATTAGCTATATGTAATCAATGTAAGTGTAAGCAATATGAATGAAATGAACATAAACAACCAACAAGTTATCCTCGCAATCGTCAATGTCATGCTAGCTGGCATAGGAGTTATAGCTAGCAAAGTTATAGAAATAGCTTACAGCCAGCAATACTGTGCTGGCTACCTAGCGGTGCCTGGATGCAGTAATGCTTTATATCTAGCAAAACTAAATGAATGAGATTAGGATACTACATAGAACAAGTGTATTTTGAATGCTTATTTTGCATGAAAGGACATTTCACCCATAATGTTTTCCTTGAATCAACTTTAAGTAGCTACCTATCTTGCTAACCAGCCAGCTACCTGACGATTTTATCATAATGCATCGGTGAGATATTGGAATTTTGCATAGAATTTTATAGCGTATTGTAAACATGACTCATATTATAGAGCTTCTAGGATGAGAACAACTTGTTCTGATCCTGAATATGGCCTCTCTAGAACCCAGCACATCTGATCCCCCGGGATTGAGGGCATGTGCACGAATTATTCTTGATCGTCGTCTTTCCTTCTTTTGACTTTCTACCTATTTAGCAGTGCCAGCTGTCGTACGTATAAGTGGAACTTTAATTTTGGCTGATGTCCTTCTGCCATGTCCACTCTCATATGACTAGGTTCCCAGCTTCATCGATGCTGAGTGTGCGTCTGCAATGAGCACAGAGCGCTTTGGATGCGTGCAGGTAGATAGGTCTGATTACAGACGGGTAGTCTCTCCAGTCATTTTATTTGGGCCAAAGAAAATGATTGGAGGGACTTATTAGACCCCTGTGACAGCTACAGGTACTGGACGTTCTTCGTTCTTTTTGTTAACCATTCCATTTATTGATTTAGGTTGTTCAGAAAATTTCTAGCAATGCTTCTGAAAAAATGTACCCACCCAGCCTTTAAAGCAGCACTATATAGTTTTCACCGGATTCGCTCGCGGTGTCCCCCTGCAGTTGATAAACGGTATTGTCTGTAACAACTGTTGTAAAATCTGTCTACACGTGCATTTGTTGACAAGCCAACTACACCAGTGAACGTTCTGAAGCAGGACATGTAATGTGCGATCCGATCAACCATGTCTTCAGACCAGTTAAGAGTGACTAAAAAATTGGTCTAGCTCACGTGGATGGCTAAGTCCACACTACAACTATAACAACAATGTTAATGGCAAACGACATCGTTGTGGTCACTTTCAGAGCGATTTCACGCGCGTTAGAAAAACTGACCGCCAAACGAAATCAATCAATTTACAGGGCTTCGCGTTCATTCAACATGGCAGATGACATTGCAGAGAAAAAAGGGCTCTGACACAGCTGGATCGCACAACATCAATGTTTGCACAGCGATATCGTTCATCAGTGTTGATGCTCAAATCGTTATGGTTATGGTTATCATTATAGTTATCTTTCTCAGTGTGGACGGCTCTTTATAGCATTTTATGTGTGCACTTTGAATGTCAGGAAAGAAACCTAACACGAAAGTTGGCGTCCCTTACATGCACAGCTGCTACCAATCCTAGCCCTAACCGGCATCAATTCATTTTTGCTCTGCTAAGAAGTGAGTGGACGTCACTTACATGCAAAGGCGCTGTTCGAATAGGCAGTCCCTTCGTAGAATCCGACCACAAAGTCGTCATGCACAGAACCAATTAGCTTGTGCAATAAAACAAGAGGGCGGCAGGGAGTTGACAGAAAATCCCTGAAACGACATGAGGACATGCCAACTCAGATCATTACCTTATCCTTCCGAAATAAAACATGACAAATCTTCTACCTTTAGTACTCTGTATGGGACTGAAGTACACGTTGTGACGAATCCATCTGTGGCTGAGGGGGGTGCGTCCGGGTTCAATGACCGGGAAGGACTCACTCCTGTTCCGCCGGTTGGATCGTCCAAGTGGTGAGAGGAGAAGAATACGGGGTAGGCCACCCGATCCATATGCATAAAGGAGACGGACTCAAACTTGGGGGCGGCTAAACAGTAACTTTATTAAGGCACTCGATAGCCATGCGTAACGCCCAACGAGTGGTCCACCGTTTTCCTACTCTCATTTTCACTCTCACAAGTAATCTGCACAACACCAGATCCTTATATATCATCACATCGCATGTAAATATACGTCATCAGATTGATTCCAGGGAACTTGTATCATTCAGTCACACGCGCATACCGGTTTATCATGCTTGTTACAATGTTTATGATCACGCATTTCGACTGGCGACTAGTTTAGCAATGCTTGCCAGCTAGCGACAGCATGAAAACTTACTAGCATGTCAGATACCAGCTAGCTAGATAAATCGCTGGAGACGATTATTTGGCTGAGCATAAACGGGGTACTAGATGATTTCAATGACACAGCCTGACACAAAGCAAGTTCAAACATGCTAGAATCAGATCTAGAATGAAGGATTAAGCTAACAATTTGTACTTACTTGTCCAAAAGTATCAACGCCAGGTCGCCATCGGTCGAACATCCCTCATCCTCTAGTCTTTCAGCTCTCGCCAGCGAGTGAAAGCCGGTCCAATGTTTGACCCTAGTCCTGGATCTTATTTTATCGCTTCTCTTTTTCCCTTAAATGTCTCTTCTGACAACACCTTTGCCTTCTTCGGTTTCCTTGCAGCTTCAGCCATTACAACCACTTCCAACTGCTTCATTCTACATTCACTCGCTGGTCTTGAGAGCCGTGGGGGAGGGGGATTGTGTGACGTGTGCCGTAAAGCAGTAAGTAAGTTTGTAGTTCTTTTTGGGCCTGGGTGGCCTGGGTTCCTACCCGAAACCTGAAGTTACATAGTGCCAGTGAAGGTGACGCAGGTGCGATCGAGCCATGACAAAGGTGTCATTCAACTTATTGTGAGTTGATGTATCGCCAGAATGATCTTGGAAATATATATTTGAGAGTGAAAAAACTACATAGTGCTGCTTTAAACTGAGGAGGCTTTCAAATGGACAGTGCGTAGTGTGTGCTAACAACCCCTCACATTCCGCACTAACTCTGTGTCAGTTTAATGTGTGAACTCCAATTCAGCAGAGCTTTGACAACTGTGGTTCTCCTCTGAAACACATGGTGCCGCTACCGCTTTTACGCTTGCAGGGATGAAACTCCAAGGAATACCTTGGAATATGTGATTTTAATATGCATTCGGCCGTGGGCATCCGTTAAAAGCGGCCTTCCTGCTGAAATGAACCCTCCCATTGCTAGGGTGATACAATACCCAACTGTGCCTCAGTCCTGTGCAGCTATTGTCTGCCATCACCACTGGCAGTTTTATTATATATTCTTGCTATTTTTGGTCTGAATACATTACATTATCAGTTCAGCTGCTGGTTTGAAGGTCCAGCAGCCCACGCTCATGCTCCGATTCGTGACCTTGCTTCCTGCTGTGGATTTTCACTCAGTCGAATTTTTTAAAATGTGATTTGTGTACTATGTATTTATTTATTAAGCATTATTATCACATATTATTTCATTAAATTGAGCGCTAGGCTGCCTAACATTGTTCCTGGAGATCTAACATCCTATTGCTGATCCCTCCATGCCAACAAATCTACAAATCTCATTCGACAGCTGAAGATACAGTGCTTACCCAAGGAAGATTAAAGATCTTTGTGGTTTGCCGATGCATCATTTGAGGGGAGGGGGAAAAAAAAAAAAAAACTTCCTATCAATCCCAGCGCTTGCATGGTTCCCAGAAATTGTTTTACACAAATCTGGCAGCAAAAATGAAGATGCATTATACAACTGGTGAAGATGGGATTGTGCTGGATGGTGAGCAGTTCTCATCCATAACACCAATATAAAAGGGAAAATATTTGACTCTTGTATTTGAATGAAACATTCTTGCAGCACAGTTTGTACATAGTAGCTGAACATGTTGCATTTCCCTCCGATAAACCTCAGTAAAATGTGTCCAAATATGCTGAAATCACAAATGGATTCATTTGTGCCCTGTGAAACTGGGGTCTGGGAAGAATTTTAGAAATTACTTTCAATGATCATCAAAATATTATATCTGTGTGGGAGTGTTAGACTGGTATGCTGTAAAGTGTACGTGACATATTTTTTTTAGCAATGTGTGCTGTTAATTCTTCACATAGTGCACAATAATTGTTTCGTGGAATAAACTGCTGGTTAAAAAGGCCATCTTTGTGTGCATTGTGAGACCTACTAAATATATGACTTGGTTGCAATATTTATCCCATTATCGAGGTACACAGCTGTCAATAAATCTTTTGCACAGTTCCTACATATGAAAATTTCTACAATTTCCCAGTATCATCATTGTACATGGATTTGTGAATCTGCGTATGTATATATTTGTGCTGACAGTCTGGACATTAGCCTGACACTCTTTTTGAATTGCTGAATGCAGATCTAAAAGAAAAAAAATATGCATGGATAGCATTGCATATGCAATTTAGTGCTAAAAAATTACATTGAATAACAATGAACACAGAATATAGACGGCTAAATGCAAATTTGCCATATTAAGAATCTTTTTAATGACACTGCAATGCATTGCTTTAACAGATAGCATTCTAGCAGTTTTTAATTTTACAGTATTCCAATTTAAAAATGACAGTTTTTTTTCCCGGAATTTATGTCTCATTTTTTTTCATCGCTGTTAAGTCACCGGCAGAATTTTCATGTACTTGTGAAAATGTCAAGTCGTTCCAAAAGTAGAAAGCGGCGGTGACGCCAGTGATGAGTACGTGTGAAAGCGCTGCGTGCTGACAGTCCGTGCTCTGTGTCTCTCTCCATTCAGACACATAGAGAACTGGACGGGATTGCAGACATTGAAAGACGTGGATATGGAGCTATACACTGGACTGCAGAGGCTGTAAGTGTTTCCCTCCGTGGTGCCACATCCCTCACAAATTGTACTACAGGACTTCTTGCACATTTTTTGCAGAATAATCATATCCTTTGAGGATGTTGACCAGGAGGTTCTGATTTAATTTCATTCGTCTCGTTTTAGGAAAATTTGTCTGAAAGCAGCTGGCAGATTTAATTAGAGTCTCCACGTATTCTTGGTTTCCCTCTGTCCCCATTATGCTGATTTATCTGCCCAACTCCCAAACTGCCCCATGTGCCATCTCTCCTTGCCCCTTTTCGTCAGAATTACTGACACCATGTTAGCATTTCTGATAGCATTGTTATCACAAGCCTAAACCATCACTGCTTCTCTCAAGAGCCTCCAGAAACTGCTTGGGCGTAGCATCCAGTGGTTGATCACGCCATAGTGCCAGTAGAGGCAGAAACACACCTTGGACACAGTTCACTCATCAGTTTTAGGGATAATGCACCATCCACTCAAACCGGTGCCTATTGGTACTCGGAGAAAATTGCACGCAAACATGGGAACACCACTCTAGAAGACCCCAGGCAGCCCAGGTTCAAACCAATGACCTTTTCGTTGTGAATCTACAGTACTACCCACTGCACCACAGTGCTGTATTTACGCTAATATTAAAAATCAAAAACATTCAAGTCTAACAGTGATCACAATATTTGTGTTCTTGCCAGCTACGTATTTGGACCTGTTGTGGTCTGATCTTTTGGTTGATGGTTCCTCACAAGTCACCCCCATGTTTTTGGGTCTCCGTCAGAGGGCTGGGTTTATTTTCCACAGAGGCCTTCTGCGGTTACTCTTTAATGTGGAAAATACGACCATAGAAAACATTTAATGATTTAACAGTTGACTGCCACAGAGGAGTTTGTTCCTTTCAAACTTGTGATGGCAAGGGAACACTCTCACTTCCAAAGCAATATCACTTTCTTTGGGCTTTTAAGGATAAAAAAAAAAACACTTTATTTAAATAATAAAATGACACTTAGTGCAAGTTACTCAGAACCAACTCTCTGTAATCACTTACATTACTTCAGCAGAAAAGACACACCCTGTAATCCGATGCACTGCATCGGATCAGAACCCGCCCAGTGTAATAGCCTGCACTGCACATGCTCAGAACCTGCTCTCTGTACTGGCTTGCGCCGCATCGGTTTAGATGAATCGCACGTGCCTCGCCACTGCTGTCGGAGGCTGTGCTGATTCGCCTGCCTGGAGTAACCCTCATGGCTGAGATGCAGGCTGTACCCTGTCAGTGCTGCTCACTGCTGCACCGTGTACTTTAGGCCAGAGCGCGGAGCCTCATTTGAATGCATATGGCCCATCAGGGGGATGAGAGTGAATTACTCTTTCCTACTCCTCCTCTCCGCTTTAATCAAGCAATCCCCTTACCCCAGCTCTGAGCCTGTGCTGTGTGAGTGTGTGTGTGTGTGTGTGTGCCATACCCGAGTGTGTTACTGGAGTATGTGTGTGAGCTCCGACTGTGCGCACCTGGGTGCATGTGCATTAGTGTGACCTGTACCTTAGCTGTGTGTTCATGGAAGTGCATGTGTGTGTGTGTGTGTGTGTGTGTGTGTGTGTGTGTGTGCGCTACACCTTCATATATGATGTGCATACTATTGTGTTTGTTTCTTCCAGAACAATCGTGAACTCCAACCTGCGGGTAATCCATGCGCGAGCTTTCTCCCAGAATCCACACCTGCGCTACATGTGAGTATCTGCGTATGACCTTATCTCTCTCCATTGCACATTCACGGTACACATGGCCTTTTCTGATTGGCTATGCAGAGATCACTTGGTCTTCCCACATCGTTCTGCCAGAAAGTGTGAATATTGGTACTCCTGATGCTCAGTATAGGGGTACTGGGCTGGAGAATGGGCTTGGCCGAATACTGCATCTCTAGCTACATACTGAATGTGGTTTCATTGGTTTGATACCCACTAACCAACCGTCGATACGGTAGATACGATGTACATGCATCAGCACCATGAGGACAAATGCAGACATGCTATGCAGCTGCTATCTCACCCATCTACTGATTGGTTGTTTACCTATGACGTAACATAACCTTCTGCTCGTGAAAATTAATAGATACAACTTTACCTGAGAATGGGTGGCATTAATAAACTATTTTTTAAAACTTTATTGAGTTCCAGTTAAAATTTTGTTTATTTTATGTATTGTTTTCTGTCATTTCTTCCATCATCTTTAAAACTTTGTCATCTCATCTTCAGTTACCCCATTGGATGGCATAATGTCCATTAATTGCATCCTGTAGAATTCTGCCGAATGCAGTTAGCCATCCAACTTAATTTTGCGGGACGAAAAATTCCGTCCCGCATCCGGCCCCACCCGTTTCTGCAAGGACTTATCCCGCGCCTCCCCACTCCAGAAATACATATGTAACCTGTTTACCTGCTTATGTGTGCATTACATTTTTTTGTCCCGCCCACAAAGAAGCAGATCATGTTTTCTTTAGGTTGTCTTCATTTATCGCCAACTTACAAATGAAAACAGTGGATTCTTTTATAAATACTGGCCAATAATAAACTGAAAATTGCCTTAAGCAACATGCTGAGAACAAAGTAAAACATGCAGCATTGACCGACAAAGAAAGACTGTCCTAAATTAGGCATAACATCAATAAATAAATAAATCCAGCCTATGAATGTCAAAGAACTTTTTTTTTTTCGCTATTTCCCATTCTCTCTTATTAGAAATGCCCCAGTAGGTGACCTGTTATGAGAAAACTCCATTGACCTTCATTCATTTTGTAAGTGCCCATTGTCTGCATATAGCCTGTGGAATCTCATGCTATATACACAGACCTTTCAGCCTCTAAGTTCCAACTTTTATTTCTGTTTTTATGTCTTAGCTTGCAGCACAAAGCAGAGTTTATCCTCTGGGATAGAATGAAACCACGAAGCCCGTTATCAGTGATAATATCAATAATTTAGCTTGTGGCTCCCGCACAAACATCAATATTGCTTGTTGACAAAATGAGCAAAAGCAATTTTAGCCGCAAACGATTTTAATATCGATAGGCAATATTATTTTTGTGGGATTCCCACAAGTTATCCTTTTCTCCTGCCCCTGCCGACATGTCTTTCGTCCAGCACACTCCTGCACTCCACAACAAAAGTCCCACACCACACACAAGTGCGTCAGGTCCTGCAAGACTCCCACAGGAATGCAGATTTCTGCATCTGGGTTTCGTTTGCCTACAGTTTTATGCATACAGAGGATTTGGACTTACTGCAGATTTCACTGACAGCCTCTGGCCTACCGTACAGTAAACATGCATGGGTATTCACACCCCCGTTTGACTCCCTCCCAAGCACCCCACGTTTCCTCTACTGTCTATTAACTGAGCAAGGGCGCACAGACTTGTGGGTAATTGAGAGTGAGGAAGGAGAGGGGGTCTGCTGTGGTGGTATGCTAGCCTCTTAATCCTCTGTTCTCCCAGTGAAATCACTCTAAATGGAAATTATACTACAGTATATTACACGTTCCCTAACCACATACTCAGTCTCACCTGCACAGCCCACTGCTCTGTCAGAGTTACCTACAGCTCATGCCGGCTGTGTACATGCCTGCATTGGTCTCCTAGGATGGGTAATGACACTGTTACTTGTGATGAGCCGGAAAGCTGAAATTGGATAGGCTCTGTTACAAAGGGGCTCATAAAAGGACCAGTCTATTGCATGAGGGTCAGTGGAGGGAACAGCTGTTAATGCAAATTGAGGAATCATTAAGACGTTGAATGATGCGTTAATGATTTGGTTGTCGGTGGGGTCTTCATGCTGTTGAATGTGAGTGGGAGTGTAAATCCAGGAAAATAAAAAAAGATCTCTGTAAACAACATGCATTTAAATTGATATCTTAATTTTCAAGCTTTGGGTGGCTCAGCGACTCAAGACAGAAGAAAGTCATATTTTTGAGTTCCTCAATTTTTAATGTGTCAGTGAGTATTTCCAGCGCTTTGGACATCTCGGTCATTCAGAACATAAACAGCATAGAACAACTCCAAGCACCACGGTTGTTTGTGTTACACATTCACGATCCGATCTGAGGCAAAGAAGCTTTGATATCGCTTTGCATGAGCGGCTTGCAAGCCCTCCCTCATGACTTTTGCCGTTAAGCCTAATTGGGTTCCTTTTAATTAATTTAGAGCAGAATCGCATTAGCAGCGACTCTCTTTGTTTGCATCTGATCCTGCATGTCCCACAATCTTCAGAGCATCAACAAGAGTGTGGATCCCCCCCCCCCATCCCCCTGTTTACTCACTATCGCTCTCCACACGCCATCTAAATACATTTCTAACTGTTTCAGATAAGGGAAAGAAATCAATACAAACTCCTTTGCTGTGAACCAGCGCTCTTCAGCCTGCGTTTGAGGTTAGAAGAGTGGGCGGGGTTTCGCATGTGTGGGGTGTGGCAGTGATAAGGTCAGCGTTTGGGGTCAGTGAGGGATGTGAGCCATTTCCCCAGCGTTTGAGAATACGCTCGATGCGTCCGGTGGGACGGCCATCTTGAGGCGTGGCGGAAAGGTCACCAGCATAAAGAGACAGCTGAAAGTCATTCTCATGAAACCTTTGCGCCATTGAGGTGTCTCTGTGTGCCAAAATGTCACGTTCAAGCTGAGCTTTTGGGGATAGTCGTCCATTTTCGGGCTTCTGCCTAATTCTCTCTGGTGTCACAGCCTCTTCGGCTGTCCTGCTACGCTAACTCTGCTGACGTCCCGGGGAACAGTGGTCTGGCACATTTTCAGCTTGTTTTGACTTCAGGCGTGGGGTTCAAATTCATTTACATAAAATACACGGGGTGATAGCCACGAACAGACATGTGGCCCACCTAGTTCCAAGCACTGGGGTGGGGTGTCCTTTTTGTCAGATTCGTGAAGGCATTAGTCATTTGTTTTTGCAGTGTAAAAGACTAGGGGATTTATTTAAACTGGTTCATTTCCTCAGATCAACTTTTCATTATGGGGCCTACATATTCACTGAAGACCAAACCAAAGTCCGTCCTGATAAATTATCTGTGTGGCACAGCAAAGTTGACAATATGGAAGGCCAGGAAACACTGCATCAGAGCAGTGGGCTCCTTTGATGTAGTTGAAATGTTTAAAGCATTGGCACCCGCAAGGTGGAAAGTGGAATATTTCTATTATAAAATGGTTGG
Organism: Gymnothorax javanicus; assembly: GCA_029692085.1. Lineage (NCBI taxonomy): Eukaryota > Metazoa > Chordata > Actinopteri > Anguilliformes > Muraenidae > Gymnothorax > Gymnothorax javanicus. Next base: position 7,838,114 of record CM056207.1, on the reverse strand, counting down.
GAATGTGGCACAATTTCTGGATATCTGGGGGCTGCAAGACACCTTGTGTTCTGTAAATGAATATGATGGCAGTTTGGTGATTAATTTCTAATTAATATCATTAACTTCTCTTTTTTCATTAAGGTAATGTAAGGGTTTGGCTGGATTTGTTTTGTTTGCTTCCTTGCTTTTGGTTTCATGTCTGAAATTTTTGGATTTTTGCTGTTTGTCTGATACACTTAATGTCCAATGAAGAGTTTTTAAATTCAAATTCAAAATCCATTTGCATACGAAACCCGTACACACACGCACATCGGCGCACGCAGTGCATGCACACACTCACAGGAACTGCATACGCACACACCCAGAGCTGGCACAAGAAATTGGCAATCCTCAGCGCGATTTGCCTGGAATATTGTTTCGAGGCGACTTATTACTTAATAATCACCTTGCAATTCAGCAAAGATTGCTTTTCGCCATCACTGTCTGCGTGAAGTGCGTCCAAGACAGATAGGCCTACTTTAAAATGCATTGCTGTGCGATCCAAGTGGTGAAACAAAGCCTAAATTACTGAAACAATTTGGCTGCACTGTGCCGTGTCCATTTTCTAATTTTCCCAGATGGAAATTAATGAATCAACCAATTGTTTTGATGAGTGCTTAATTATTGAGCCGACGGAAGTTTTAGTATGTTCAAACGTCACTCTGCAATTGTTTATTGTTGACTGTGGCTTGTTCCCCGTCAGGCCTTAGTGTATGACGGGCATAATGAAAATACCAGACATCTAATAATAGTTTAATTGTTGGACACCCAGAGGAGTAGGTATATATGATGACTATGATACCTCAGGGAACATTATTCCTTCCCTGGAATTTCATGTTCTGCTTCTTTCTGCCTGTGAGGTTCAAATTCTCATATGGGTGGATCCTTTAAAGATATCCTGCTCTTCTAGTCTCGAAAATGCATAAAGGATTTACATCAGCACAGCATAACACACATGGAGTGATTGAAACCTGTAATCAGGATTTTATGTCGCTTTACCTGGGCTTTGACACTGTCTGGATAAACATACTGATGAATTTGAAAGACCCCACATATCAGCTTATTCATTACAAATTCCTCCATGAGTCTCATGGGTCATCATATTATCAATTCAAAATGAAAATAGCTTACTGTGCAGAATGGACAAAAAGCTAAATGCTTATATACTTTGGGAGATTGCACTGGTGTCCCAGCTGCGTCCCAGTACTGTCGTCATTTCTCAGTACGGTTTCAGGATTCCGTGTTCTGAAGGTCGTCTCATTATGACTGCTGATTTACCATTCTACTTTTGATCTTAAATCATCTGATCAAAAAGGTTTTCTTTGCAGGTTTAACTGCAGCAAAAAAAATTATACATTTATGAGGTTGTGGGTTCGAATCTGGCATGGGGGCTTTCTGAGTGGAGTTTGCATGTTCTCCTCGTGTTTGCATGGGTTTCCTCCGGGTACTCCAGTTTCCTCCCACAGTCCAAAGAGATGCACATCAGGCTAATTGGAGATGCTAAATTGCCCATAGGTATGAGTGAGAGAGCGAATGGTGTGTGAATGGTGTGTGCACCCTGCAATGGATCGGCGAGCAGTCCAGGGTGGGTCCCTGCCTTTTGCCTGTCGTCAGCTGGGATAGGCTCCAGCTCCACCCGTGACCCTAGTGAGGAAAAAGCAGGTATAGAGAATGGATGGATGGATGGATTTACCCAAAGTGCCCGGTCCGTGTTCTTGCCGTCTTTGTATGTACTCAAGTGGCCAATTGAACGACATCTTTCTGGGATCTGGCCAAAGTGTATAAGTAGGCATAGAGCCTGCTAGTGCTCTGAGGTTTCGTCATTTCACGTTGGGATACACTTGACAAAAGGAAAATTTCTCGAGTTCAGCAGCAGTAATTTTGAGCCAATAATAGCATAAGGAGGATATGTATTCTTAATAAATTTGTGAATCAATCCCCAATAAAGTTCCAAATATTAAAACAACAAGCATTAACACGTATTACAAGATCACAAATAAATTAACTAATAAAGGTGTTAATAAGCAACCAATTAGAAGACAGTTGTTTAATTTACTGTGAGCAAATTGCCCAATAATGAAGCTTTAGTGACCTGATATAAGGTTATTTACATTGGAATATTTTATTGCCCCATATCTTAATAACCACTCTTTCCTTCCTGAACACAAAATCCTGATGCATTGTGGGGAACACTCAGCCCTTCACAGCACTCTGAAGTGCTACCAGGATAAGGGTTCATAAAGTGTGGATTAAGTGCATCTGCGCTTGGGCACTTCCTGAAATTGGACTTTCTGAAATTGCACATACTTGGTGGCACATGAATGCTCACTCTGGACCGAAAAACTGCCAGTGTGTGCATTGGGATGAAGGCTCTGTCACTTCCGATAAACAAGGAGTGCAGAGTGCACTCTTTAGCAGTGATAACCCTTAAACTGCTTAATTTTTACTCACCATATTCCTCCAAAAGTTAATTATTCATTATTTAGTTGACAAGTGACCTTCAGAAGGACTCACAGGTACCTGTAAACCCTTCTGAAGGTCCTTGCCTACTCATTTGCTGTCTAAAAATGAACAAAATTGTTGACCTTTTGAAAGCTGAAATCTGAAATTTTGCTTCATATATTTTGCACCTTGAGTGACAATAGCATTGATTAGGTTAAGGGTTAATGACGGGGCTTGGGATATCTTATTGTATCTCTCACTAACTCTTGACTTTCTGGAACTGCATCCATTTGATTAATGTGATGTGTGACAATTTTAATGGTGACATGTATGGAAGTATTTCGGTATGTGTATAATCTCTCTTTTATCTTCCGCCACAAAGTGGAGTGGGGGATATTGCAATGGAGCTTGTCTGTCCGTCTGCCCTTCTTTCCTTCTGTCTGGATTAGTAGGAACAAGTATTTTGAGAAACTAGTTTACCTAGATTAATGAAGTATTGTGCTCGTATATTACTTGAATGACCTTCATTGGGTTCAAAAACTGTTTTTGAAAAATATATAGAATTATCGCCCTTTCTTAAAGTGTTTGGGCTTTGAAAGGGATTCCTGTGGCAGGGGACATTGATAACAAAGGCTTCGTATTTCCCTTATGATGTAGGTTAGTAATTTGTATATTTTCAGCTTGGCAAGCCTCTGGCAGCCTGTATATAGTTAATGTTGTTATGTTATAATGTTGTAATACTGTATGCAATTCCTCTCTTTTAACCCCTTAGACTTTGACCTTTTCTCTTGAGTTTCCCCTGAAGTCGATTCAACATTCAAAAAGTTTTTTTTTTTTTTCATATCATACATACATATTCTGCATCTGCTGCTTGTAACACTTCACTGAAACTACATCACACATATATTGAGAGAAATATTCAAACCCAGGACGCCATGTTTTTATGGCCACAACATTACTTCAAGTAGAAATATCTAGACAGCGAGTGAATTATACCGTGGCCTAGGGGCAATTGCCGCGGTTGCCCCCCCCTGTGTGGCCGTAATGTCCTACTACTCAAACAGCCAGTTTGGCTGGCCCTTTTTTCAAATGGCCGTTGTGGCCAAAATTACCCAAAGTGGCGATTTTTGACACAGCCGCTGAGCTGTGCGGCTCCCGGCATCACGCTGCGCTGGACCTCTGAGCACTTTGTCTGACCAACGGCACTCCCACTCACTCAAGAATACGACAACGTTGTGTGAGGTTGGTATCTTACAACCATACATCCTTCAGGCATGAGAGAAATCAGCTCAAATTATGTTTTTAGCATGAGCAATTAAATACTGTAGGTGTAAGTATAGATGTGTTTTAGGGCTGGGTGAAAACTTTCCTCTACAGAAACTAAACATTGAGAGCGAGCTGGAGAGAGCATTCGCTAAGAACATCATTAGCTTGTGCAGTGCGTCCAGTGCTGTGCCAGTGACTTCAGCAGTAGCAGCCCGTCGGCAGTAACAAAGGCCTTCGGAAACCTCACCTTTCAATGCTTAATAACCTAAACCAGCATTTCACTTTTCCCGGGTAGCAATTGGTAGATCCAATGACAGTCTAATTTATTTTCGATAGCATTGCTATACATTGCTCCACGAAACTTTTTTTTTCTTCCGCACATAAATGAAGAAGTAAAATATCAATACGTCAATATAATTTCTGCGTCGTGTACTTCGTGAAAAAGCACAGATTTGCATAAATTAGTTTGCGAGGCTCATTAAGCAATTGGGCAGGAGAATCCATTCTATATTCTGAATGTATCACTGCTAAAGGACAAAAATAAATGCTGCAAAGTCAGCTAACGTTTTGAATTTTTGCATTCATATTGCCATCCTTACAATGCTATATCAATTATATAAATGAAGGCAATTGGCATTCATTTTTTTCATGATCATGTCTTATTATACAGTAGGTCATATATTGGTCTTGATTGTTCAGTCGATAAATTACTGAAAGTTGAATAAAAAAAGTTAATAAATTAAAAAATTTATAAAATGCTGGTTTTAAATACACTGTCTGGCTCCTAATTATTGATTTATACTGTTTTATCTTCATAAAATGTCATTATCACTTATCTTTCTTGCAAAATTGACTGAATTTCCTCATGTTTGAATACAGTAGCAGGCGTTTGGCGGATGGATGTTGGTTTTATGGGGTTGCATGGTGTGTGGAAGAAAAAAAAAAAATCTGACTTTCCAGTGTGCAGAACTCAGGTCAGGGAAATTAGCACAGTATTTGGAATATGCATCACTGTGTCTGGGAAGAGGGTAATGCTGAATTGAGAATGCATATTTGGACATCATGTGCACGTGAAGGCATAATTGCAGACAAATGTGGAAACTAGGCTAGGGAGGAGTCCTCTGGGAACCAGTGGCTTACAGGAGGAATGCATGGGCACTGCTGTGTATTTCTGGGAGGTTGACTAATGAGAGCTTGCATTCTACTGCAAAAAAAATCCATGGAAGTCCTGATGTTTAAAATTCCCCAACCTGAGACAAGCTTACTGGTTAAATGAATTGCTGTATGTGCTAAATACTATTAAGCAAATGACACATTTGCTCCTCCCCTTGCAATATACTGTACATAAAATCAATTTGGAGGGCGACAGCCATTGAATTTTGCAGGATTTTTGCATAAATTATGTGCACTTTAGGTTATTTGAAGGTGAGACTACAAAAATGACTACTATAGGCAAGTACAGTATGTGCAGCCGTCGGCCTTGGCTCATGCGATTTATTAAGACTGAGCACAGCTGTGCAGAAGTTGCTGTTGATGCATTTTAACCTGTGGAACGAAGAGAAATGGATGCCAGCTGTAGTGCACGTAGGAATGCAACACCTTGGCTGATCATAGATTCTGTTTTTGCCAACATCAAAAGCTTCCCCCAAAATCCCAGGGTAAAGCTGTTCTGTTGTATTTCAATTTGCATTCAGTCAATTCACCTGCCTCAATGGTGTAACCATTTCTTCATCCATTTGTCTACGTATGCAATAGAACCCAAAAGCATTCCCTGGAATCTGACTAGGACCTTACATGAACATGTGGTTCTGCGTCATTTCCCATTTGACAAACTATGGCTGCCTGCTTCTTGTATAAAAGCAGGAACTCAGTGTACTGTAATAAGTTACTTCAAATTGCTAGGTAGATTTGCCAATTTTAACAGGTAAAGCATGATTGTAAGCACAGCAACAATCCCCCCCCATGCGGAGTTCAAAAGCCATCTGGGTAGTGTCTGACCTGTGCTTCAGCTCTGAGAAGCAAATACTTCAGTTTTGATAATATCCAGTGGATAAAAACCATGTCATAAAAAGACTGACAAAATGAAATGTGGGTACAGATTTCATTTAAATTAATGGTATACAGATTGGAGTTCAGAGTGCAAATAACTGCTCTAAACATCTGATGCATTTTACAGATCAGCTTGTCAAAAAAAAACCAGCATACACAGTGGGCCCCCCAGGAACACTAAATTCCTCCAATTTGATCCACACTGGTCTGATTGGGTGGGCAAGCACAGCTGCCATTGGAATGCTTCATTTCCTTGCTTAACCCCCCCAAAATCAGGTTACAAAGCCAGAAACCCCCCCCGCCCATGTAGTTTACCACAATTTGTGAACTCAGTCTAATTCAAAGTAAATAGTTCCTTGAATTTCTGGCTGACATTGGTTTTCAGTAGCCAATGAGTTACAGGATACTCAATGGTAGATGAGGCTTTGCCATTCAAGCCTCACTTTTCCAGAGTAAGTTGTTTTTGTATCAAAATGGGAAATTTGAGTCATGTCCATAAGCGGGGGGGGAAGAGAGAGAGAGGAGTTGTTAAACCCACCAGTTGTACATGGAGGGCTGTGTAAGTTGGAGGAAAAAAAAAAAAAAAAAAAAAAAAAAAAAAAAAAAACCCCCCAGACAAGTGTGACACTGGACAAATTCAAACTCACGTTCTGTTATTAAAAACCCTTTTATTCAGAATCATACAGGACAGACCGCTTTTCTGGAGAGCGCTACCGTTGCCAGCAAGATCACAGCAATAAGTCCAACTGTAGCGATCATTGCAGCTATAGCCAGTGTTGCAGCTGATGTACCTGGAAATAGAAAGTTGGTTGTAAACACAGAACATCTGGAAGTGAGGTCAGTGTTGCAACTCAGTTCTCACCTCCAGCTTCTGGATCCTGTGCCTCTACGGGAGCACTCTCAGTCTCAGATGCCAGGTCCCTGCCTGCAGACTGCTGGACAGTAATTGGGCCAAGGAAAGCCTTTCCCTCCCACACTGTTGAGATAGAAGGCAAGGTCACACTCAACCCACCTCATAGGAAAAGTAGACCTGCCAGGAAACCCCACCTGAGTCATCCAGACTTCTCCCCTTCCTAGTTGGACCACAAGTGGAGTCACAGCAACCACATGTGTCCAGACCAGAGAGGCTGAACCACCTGGAAGAGAAAGCAGTCAAGTTGTAGTCATCTGTATTTGTAGGAAGTATCCATTCAAAGGAAGCCGTAGTACTTACTGGCCAGCTTCTGGCAAGAATGAACAGGCCTTGCCCCCATGAGGATTTGAAGCTGCAGTGGCCTTCAGGTTACAGTACATGTAGATCTGTACACAAGGAAGCTTTAGTACCCTTGATCAAAATGGTTTAAAGCAGTCAGTGGCTGTACTCACCATGTTCCGGTCATCCTGGGCAAAGCGGAACACGTCCATTTGCAGTTGAATAATGTTATCCTGAACCCGAGGCAGGAATGACGAGCGGGAGCCTGGCTGCTGGGAATCCATTAGACACCTGGAAAGACCCTTTTTAAGCCAGCATGTTTGTGACATGGGTGACGGCAAGGGACTAGTACAGGCTACTCACCCATCTTTATCAATGAAAGCATAGCTGGGTACTAAGCTGGGATCCATGTAGGCTACACAGCTCTCAATGTAGATGCGGAGAGGCACATGGTAGGCCTGGATTACTGAGGCTTCAATGTTAAGGAGATCTCCCAGGAAATACACATTAGAGGACCTCTCATGCTGCCAGTCATCTGTTGATGGGTGGGGTTAGTAAGGGACCACTGGACTAACAATATGCTGAGACCGCTCAACATACCAGCCATGAGCCTCAGGGTGAATTGAAGCAATTGCTCAGCAGCCATGGCAGCCTGGTAAGGGATCCATGTTGGGTTGAGGGCATTACTGCTCACGTTGTGCAGCCTGGGGAGTCAGATGCATTTAGAGTCTCAGATTTGTCTGCTATGAACTTGAAGAGGCATAATGCATTCAATTTGCAATTAGCATCAAAGCTAAGCATTGAGTCTGAAGTATGAGCAAAGCCACCAGTCCCTCAGAACAAACCTTGGGTAATGACACTGGATGGTCACCACAGCAGCAGTGGACCTTAGAATAGGAGTACCAGGAAATGCTTTGGGTTGGTAGTTCAGGGTGAAGGTGTAGATTAGAGACTCCTCAGTCATCTAGGAGAAGCCAGATGTTAAGGTCATCTAGGCAGTGGATTGTGTGCACGCACATCTCAAAGTGGTACATACCATCAGTGTACTGCCACAGCCATGCAGCTCCGTCTCAAAGTGCATCCACCATCGAGACTTATCCTGCCAGACCGGCCCACAGCCTCCCAGGGTGACATCAGATGGATCTACCAGCTGGCCATTGCCAAGCAGAGTTGTATCCACAGCAACCCTCAGACTACTCTCCCCACATTCTGCCATCACAATACCTGGCATGGGCAGTTTTGGATCAACTGAAGGTTTTCCCACAGGAGCAGTGGTAGCTGCTGGCCTCTGGTACTCTGGTTTTGCACCGGTAGATGTGGTCACCGGCACATGGGGTGATGGCTCACCCACTGCTGGCAACTGGAATGATGGGATGCTCACAGTTACTGGTGTTGCTGCTGGCATGTGGTACAAAGGAGCACCCACATAAGCGCCTGTTAACATGTGGAACGATGGGCTGACATCTGCAGCTGGAGTAGCTGCCGGTTGTTGGAAGGCAGGACTGACCACTGTATCTTGAGTGGCAGCCGGCACTTGGTAAGGAGGGCTGCTCACTACAGCTGGAGTAGCAGCTGGTACCTGGTACAATGGCTGAGCCATGAAAGGCAACACAGGGCTATCAGATTGTAGCTCCATGTTGGCATCATTTTTTGTAGAGCTTTCAATGGATGGAAGACCCTGAGAAGTAGAGACATCTGTGCCATCTACAATATCACTGAAGTAGCCAAACCACACACATACAATCAACCCAACAAATAACCATCTCCTTGCCATAGTAAATCAGATTTTGCTTTTCAAAAACCCAATGATAGCTATTCTCTGTTACACAGATTATTTATGCACAGCTGAATGTAATTGCTCGTTATAGGCCCTGCCCCTTAGTGATTTCACTAATTTTTCTCAAGACCTAAAACATTGCTCAAGCATCCCTGTTTCTTCGGAGTCCTGCAGCTCTTTAGTTGTGCTGTATGAAATTTCATTTTTAGTCTCTGATTAAGTGATTGTGCATTATTGCCAAGTTTAGGAGAAGGGTCTCAAATTGGAGCGGTCATATTTGGTAGTTTTTGGACTTGAGTACTTAATTAGTACTTAATCAATAAGCAGCTAATTAGGTTTCTAAACACAGGTATGTAACTCTCATGTTTAGATGGTGAGCTGATGCCTTTCCAAACCAAATTGCATTTTAGTCCGGTGTAAGCAGTAAAACCCTCTGTATGAAGTCTACCCCATTTCCTTCCAAATGATTTTCCAGAAACCAAACACAAAAACAACGCCAAACAGGTTTGGCTCATTGTAATTCGCTATGTCTTTCAATTCTCAATCACCCAATGAAAGGTTGGCTTTGGTGAAAACTGTCCACAGGTCCAACAACTAAAAGCCAATTGATTTTTCAGTTTCAAGAGTCACGATTTTCACCTCTTTTAACTCTTCTTAAACGAGCGTACATACAGGGACATGCATGCGCACAAATATGCAAACAATTAAAAATAAAAAAGGTTATGAAATGAAATATTATTACTGCGTGAAACAAGATATTTTGAAATTCATGTCATAATGGAAAGTGCAACTACGTGCCGCATCGTAGAGTGCTCAGGTGTATTACAAACGCAAGGGAGCCTGTTCTACTGATGCCCAGGTGATTTGCGACTCAGCGTGCAAGGATACACATGTAGGTATTCGCAAATTATTTTGGATAAAGCCATGAATCCTTCATACTGGGGAACGCTGTCATTCCTGCACTCTTCTTTGGGCTCTCATCGGAGAGTCAGCTGTTAGGGGACATTGGTTTTGATGTGGCATATAATAGTGTGAATTGCCATTAAATTAAAGATGTGAAAACATGTTTTATAATAGAAAGAACGTCTTAAGTGCTTTAATATGCTCAAAATGCTTGGGTGAGTTGGGTTAGTCGGGGTAAACCCTTTACTGGCAATTATCTCAAAATCAACTTTGAATCCGATCTGATCCCTCAATGTAGTGGGCCTACTGGAACCCCCTCTGTCCCACTTCTATCATTAAATACACAGCATGGTATTTCTTTTGAAATTTGTTATTACAGTTTGGCTGACAAACAAAACAGCTTCAAGAGGTAGCACTTTTAACAAGCAGCAAAGAGGCATAACATTGTGGTCACCGTCTATAACTAATCCGAATTTCTTCCATACATTCAACTTGGCTTTCAAGAATGAAATATCAGCGATCTAATATTCACTAGCAGTTATGCGATCCTGAATTAGAACGTTTTTTCTCTTTGTTTGCTCGTTTTAGCTTTTACGCACAAGTTTGAATGCAAACCCTGGAGATTCACCGTGGATGACGATTTTTACATCTAGATATAATTAAATCAATTTTGAATAATGAAAAAAAAAAAACCAAAAACGCTTTATATGCATTTTTGGTGATTACCGGGATCAGGTTACCACAGGTTCAGCAGTCATATTAATGCACTTTCACTTTGAACACAAGCAGACCCATTTCTCCTGCGCAGAAGCATTTATCCTTGCACCTTGGAAAATCTGTCATTGTAAAAGCAATTTGCCAAGACGGGAGCACACCTTGGTTTTAAAGGGAATGGGAGATGAAACTCTGGTTTATTTCATGCTACGCCCAAACCATGTCTTTGATTATTTAAGAGATTAAGTCCAACCCCTTTGAACCATGCACCTTACTTTGTGCTCTGATCTACCTGTTGTTAAACTAGCTAAAATGCCCTTTCGCTACACGTTTCAGACCTAGCGCTTGGGGCCCAAGGTCTCCAAAAAATAGTCATAAGCGCTAAATTCCCATGACTAGCGCCATTGGTCAATTACAAATTTTTCTTGGATCATATTTGCCTATCTTGATGGTTCACATTCTCAATTACAAGTGACTTGTATCTATTAATAATGTGAAAGCATCTGTCCCCCGAAATGGCAGAGATGTGCACATTGATAGGTTTTTGCGCGAGTGATCTGCATCACCAACAATAAAAAAAAAGTCATATTTGAAAGAGTACTCATGGTATTCAAATCAATTCAAACCGAGAAAGTGGACGTGCATGTAGTGAATTTATGGACGGAATTTTGCCCTGGAGGATGGCAAATAGTTCATAAGCTGTACATGATGAGGTCGAGAAGCGACAAAATGCCAATACGACCAGCTTTCCTCCTGCACGTGCACAAGCAAAAAAGCCACATGGATTCAAAACACACGTTCTCATTCACGTTACTTGGCCACATATCAGATTTCCATCCGATCAAGGAGCACATATGAAAGTGACTCAATTCTGATTCGAAGATCGAATTTAAAGATCAGATTTTTGTATTCACACGTCCCTGAAAACATCAGATCTTTGTCACATTAAGGCAAAAATTGGATTTGAGCCACTTTAGCCAGGTAATGTGAATGTAGACTTTGAAGTTACTCGTAAATGGAATGCCATGGTCAAATGATAAGGAGCCAAACCTGCATTGTCGGGGGGGGGGGGGGATGATCACATGTTCGGCGACTTAATTAGGACCCCATTGATTCATAATTATCTTTTTGGTCGATTAAAAATATACTTAACAAAAAAAGTTAAGGGTCCCCTATTGTGCTGCCAACTGCACAGTTAATTAGCCATTATGAGCCAGTTCAAAGTCTCCCCTTCCTGACATCACAAGGGGGAGTGACCACCCAGAATAATCAAATCTGATTGACTGCTTGGCTGAAGGTGATCAGTTCTTCTTGCCTCTGGTTGTTTACGTCCCCATGTGATGTCAAGAGGGAAAAGTTTTGAAATGGCTTGTAATAACTAATTAGTTGTACAGCTGGTGACATAATAGGGGACCTTTAAGGAGCACTTGATTTTGACCCTCGTATTTTTTTTTTTATTTATTTAACCTTTAACCAGGGAAGTCCCTTTGAAATTGAAATCTCTTTTTCAAGGGAGCCCTGGGGGTTGAGGGGGGAGGGAGAGGACAATTTGCACAGCCAATTAGATCAGAGGATGATGAGGTGGCAGCTCGAAAGAGCCAGGTAGGGACTTAAGCCATGACACCGGGGAACCCCCTACCCTTATCGATGAGTGTCATTGGGTCTTTAATGACCACAGTGAGTCAGGACCTCGGTTTTAACATCTCATCTGAAAGATGGCGTCTCCTTCAGTACAGTGTCCCCATCACTGCACTGGGGCATTGGGGATTATTCCACCAGAGGGAAGATCGCAACCTACTGGCCACCCTCCAGCAGCAACTTGGTTTTCCCAGGTGGTCTCCCAGCCAAGTACTAACCAAGCCCACACCTGCTTAGCTTCGGCCACTCAGCTGGAGCAGATGTTTACATCATTGGTGTTAATCCAAGACACAAAATGCATTTAAACATTTGATCAGTTGACATAATTGCCCCTAAACAGGCTACCCACAGGGAAGACCAGAATTACACCAAGTTCGCTCCATTAAAACAAAATGTCAATGTAACTCATTTCAGTATGTTGTGTGGCCACCATGTGTTCCCAAAGCTGGACAGTGTCTTGGGAAGCTCAGAGCAAGAGAAAATATCGGATAATCTCAGTGGTCCTTAACTTTTATTTGTTGAGTATATTTTCTTTGGAAATGATCGTTATGAATTTTCACCTGAGCTGGACAATCCTGGGCCAGAAATTAAAAATTCTGCCATGAATCACTTCTACCTCGCCCTGTCCTCTAGCAGAGCGTCGCCTAACTTTTGGACCAGGAGGAAAAACCCGTCCCGTACCCCACTCCAAGAAACTCTAGTAGAGAATGACAAATTGGTACTGTAAATCAATGTTTTCAGAAATAGAAAGTGCCCCTTCAAGAATGTTTGTGTTTAGAGGGGAACTCCACTCATATTTGAAAAGACAATTATCGATAGATTATGATAATCTCTACCAATCCTGAAATTTGATTTGAGGCCGTTTACCTTTTTTTGAAGAATTTTTCCTTTGACAAGAGACAGGAAGGTTGGGGAGAAGAATTGTCATGAGCAAATGACCTGACGGAATTTTCCTCTTGGAAGGAAATTTGATTTGAGACCGATGAGCCACGGGCGTCCCAGAGGTTTTTTTTTTTTTATTGGCAAAGATTTTTGGGTGAGAATTTTTCACCTGATTCCACAAAGGGAAGTGACGCCAGGTGTGCATAAAATAACCGGCCAGGGCAACAAGTGACAAATGAAACTTATGATAATAAGTCAAAATGGATTGTATGATTTCATAATGAAACACTGCCACGTTAGTCACAAAAACACTGTCGCCATTGCACTTATCGACAAGAGACATCCTTTTTGCCCCACTGGCTTAGGGTTTTATCCAGTTTCTATTCAGGATCCAGTAGTATAGTAAGGTACAATCTTCGTTCTGCCCCCAAAATCAGATCTAAAATGCATGCTGAAAGTTTTGGTCAACAAAATTCTTTCCAGGCAACATTGTTCCTCTGTACTGTCCTCATTGGGAAAAGCTTTGTTGCAGGGCTCTGCATTTGCTCACGTTACAAACCTACAATGGTCCATTCAGTCAATGATTCCAGTTACGTAAGCCCTCACTCGGGTCTTCTTACTGATAGCGCACAGGGCTTTGCTGTGAGCCAGTCTTGTTCAAAAGCAGTGGAGGAGTCATCCTGAAGATCTGATCTCACCATCCTCAACCTCTGCACAAAGTGCTGGTCAACTCAAGTTCTGCAATAACTATTCACCATACAGTGTTAATTACCTAAAGCTAATGATTGCTAGTCAAGTCAAAAGATGGTAGGAAGGAGATTTGTAAGTGAATCCATGTTTATATCCCCCAAAATCTGTTCTCTTTAAATATGGTTCTATGAAGTTGTGTTTGTGGTTCCAGGTCATGTAAAGCATAATATGACCTTTTATATATTCAATATTCTGCAAAGAAATCCCATTTATATACTTATAACCCAATTAAACTATATATTAATTCATCTTAAGACTTTTTTCATGACAACTGCATTATATTAGTACATACTCTTATCATGTTTGGTCTTGTTATTCTCGGGGAATCTAAGGAGTTGAATGGAGTATGTTTCATTCCCATTGAAATTATGGTTCATTCTCTTTTTGGAAACTCCTGAGAATCTGGTCAGAATACTCTCTGGTAATCACCCTATTCTCTCTCTCTGCTGAAGTGTTTTATTACCCAAAAACCGGATTCGACCCCCTTCCAAGTGTTTATGGCCATGCCGCCTGGATCAAAAGGCGTGATTTGGCTTAAAGCAAAGAGAAACAATCTATTCGGGAAGATCGTATCCGATGGGTTCCCGCGCACATTAGTGCGTGAGTAGCTTTTTCAATGATGTAACATCGTATTTCGAACTCCCGCAGCACATTAGTGCGTGTATCCTTTTCCTCCAGGTATGACTTTATTCTCCTCTTCTAAATTATGCGTAACTTGTAATTGGCTTAACGTTGATTTGTTTGATTTAAGCTTTTTGCCTACCTGGTGAATAAATTATTGTCATTCCTTTAAGCTTGCGTGGTCTCCGTGACTCCTAATCCTTTTGTTCTTTCTAGCCACGTTACGACCGGTACTTAGGGGGCGAGTCCTTGCATTCCAGACTAGCTAGCTGATGTTTTAAAGGTAGTGATGGGTTTTAAGTTGGATTGCAGATTACGGTCTACTTATATAAAGGGTTTATGTAGTATCGGTCCTGGGGATTTGGCCTTAAGGGCACCCTTGGGCTTATAAGCCGGTGCCTGGTCGATCTCCTTAAGGGCCCTGTGGTGCACATAAATCTGGGTTCATGGTATGTTTATGCCAAAGTTGCTGCTATCATGGTAATTTCTTCCATCCTCTAGAACTCTCACCGAACTAAGATCCGGCAACCGCGCTTATTACCCGGGGCGTCGGTTGAGTAACTGGTTTTCACGGAAGAGTCTGGCGGCTTAGTTGCTCCGAGATTCACGCATGTGTCCCTAAACTATAAATTCTAATTCTAATTTGGAGTCAGATATTTAACGAGGGTATAACTAAATTTGGTATTCTAAATTTATTATGGAGTCAGATTAATTGTAACCGTTGTGCTTTTGTGCCCCGTTGTTCGAACGGAGAAAATGTATCCATTTTATTGTGATTCGCACCAGCCAGGACGACACGCGTGTTAATACCAGCCAACAGAACACGTTGAACCTTCGCCCTACAATTTCCGCCGTTGGTTATTGTTTTGTGGGTTTTACAGTGTAGAGAGACAGGAAGGTTGGGGAGAAGAATGGGGGAGGTCATGCAGCAAATGACCTGAGCCGGAATCGAACCCAGGTCGCTGCGGGAAGGACACAGCCTTTATGGTACGCGCACTCAGACCGATGAGCCACCGGGCGTCCCAGAGGTTGTTTACCATTTTAAATCCATTTTAATTGGCATGGATCTGCATTTATGATGGGTGCCGCCATCTTACCAAGTCACCTGATTCCACAAAGGGAAGTGACGCCAGGTGTGCATAAAATAACCGGCCAGGGCAACAAGTGTTCAGCGAAACTTATCGCAATAAATCAAAATGCGTATTGTATGATTTCATAATGAAACACTGCCACGTTAGTCACAAAACACTGTCGCCATTGCACTTACTCGACAAGAGACATCCTTTTTGCCCCACTGGCTTAGGTTTTATCCAGTTTCTATTCAGGATCCAGTAGCATAGTAAGAATGCGGTAGTACAATCTGCACTTCGTTCTGCCTGTGCGCCAGATAATCAGATCTAAAATGCATCAGCGGACAGTTTTTGGTCAACAAAATTCTTGGTCCAGGCAACATTGACAAAAATTAATCATGGCTTATTAGCATACTGTCCTCATTGTATGAAAGCTTTCTCATGCAGTGCGCTTCCCAAGATCGCATTTGCTCACGTTACAAACCTACATAGTTGGTCCATTCAGTCAATGATTCCAGCTATGTAAGCCCTCTTTGGACTCGGGTCTTCATGTACTGATAGCCCACAGGGCTTTGCTGTGAGCCAGTGCTTTGCCACACTTCAAAAGCAGTGGAGGAGTCATCCTGAAGATCTGATCTCACCATCCTCAACCTACTGCACAAAGTGCTGGTCCAACTCAAGTTCTGCAATAACTATTCACCATACAGTGTTAATTACCTAAAGCTAATGATTGGCTAGTCAAGTCAAAAGATGGTAGGAAGGAAATTTGTAAGTGAATGAGGCATGTTTAACCAGGGTCCCCCCCAAATATCACAGTAGTGGTTCTCCTTTACCTGGCATGGTTGCCTATGTCCAAGTTGTGTTTGTGGATCCAGGTCATGAAAAGAATCCTTTGCTACTTTTGACCTTTGTATTATTCCACTTAAGTCTGCTTCCATAAAAGCCTTAGTGGATGTACACCAAGGAAGCTGGAATGTTTAAACCTGAACTCATTTACAGCATTGTCCATACAAGACAGACCAGTTCGAGGCATTAAAACAGCTTGTCAGTTTTTGTACAGGCCATTCGCATCCTCACTGCAGCTAAACACCAAGCTTGTGACAAGGACTGCCCTGATAGTCATGTGGCTAAGAATGGGCTTTATGCACAGCTCCACTACTTCCTGAACTTAAACAGGAAATAAAGGAGCTAGCTTAAGTTCAGGAAGTAGTGGAGCTGTGCATAAAGCCCATTCATCACAATAGTCTCAGGAGAAATGTTTTGAAGTGGCATGTCCTCATGATACTGCCACCCCCAAAATGATAGATTAGTACACTTCCACAGTATCAAGTTGGATCACTTGGTCTCCACTAACAGTAACCAATTAGAAGTGGTCATGCACATCTGTATGGGTCAAATATCCTGGATAAAACTTTGTCACTGCATTAGCCTAATTTAGCTAAAGAAACTGCAGTTCAGGGATTAAGTTTACTGTTCTGCAGCAGCGAGATGGAGTGGGTCCTCTGAGGAAGGCATTTATGGATGCTTGGAGCAAAGACTACAGGTAGGGTCAAAT
Source organism: Gymnothorax javanicus (assembly GCA_029692085.1). NCBI lineage: Eukaryota > Metazoa > Chordata > Actinopteri > Anguilliformes > Muraenidae > Gymnothorax > Gymnothorax javanicus. The sequence goes on along the minus strand of CM056207.1, from coordinate 7,821,234 downwards.
TTGACAAAGAAAGTGAGTGCAAGAAACAAGCAGAAGTCATTTTAACCGTTTATTATCCTGACTCTATGGACAGACTTGTGCGTACTCCGTCGTGCAACTGCCAGGGCAATAACACTGATCACGCCAACTATGGCAAGTAGGCCAGCTGCGACTGTAGCTGCAAGTGAAACACCTGTAAATAAAGTTGAGAAAGCACTCAAGCAGGCTTAAAGCTTGTGACCTCAGACCCTGTTCCTTAAGAGCCACCATCCTCCAGTTCAACCCGTTGATAGTCAAGAGCCAAAAAGTGGTTTAGTTGGGCTGGAGTATAAACCTTCTGGGATGTCAACTCCAGGAACAGGGTTAGAAGTCACTAGTCTAAACAAATGGTGGCTTTTAGGATTGCATACCACTACCTTTAGGACCCCCCTGCTCCATGAGACCACTTGGAGTCTCCGATACCAGGTCTCTGGCTGCAGACTGCTGGACAGTAATTGGGCCAAGGAAGGCTTTTCCCTCCCACACTGTGGAGATAAGGGGGCAGAGTCACACCCAGCCTACCTCATAGCAAAAAAATCATACCTGCCTCAAAGCCCCACCTGAGTCATCCAGACTTCTCCCCTTCCTGGTTGGACCACAAGTAGAGTCACAGCAACCACATGTGTCCAGACCAGAGAGGCTGAACCACCTGGAAAAGAAAGCAGCCAAGTTGTTGCAGTCATCTGTAGTTGTAGGAAGTATCCATTCAGAAGTCATAGCACTTACTGGCCAGCTTCTGGCAAGAATGAACAGGCCTTGCCCCCATGAGGATTTGAAGCTGCAGTGGCCTTCAGGTTACAGTACATGTAGATCTGTACACAAGGAAGCTTTAGTACCCTTGATCAAAATGGTTTAAAGCAGTCAGTGGCTGTACTCACCATGTTCCGGTCATCCTGGGCAAAGCGGAACACGTCCATTTGCAGTTGAATAATGTTATCCTGAACCCGAGGCAGGAATGACGAGCGGGAGCCTGGCTGCTGGGAATCCATTAGACACCTGGAAAGACCCCTTTTAGACCAGCATGTTTGACATGGGTGACGGCAAGGACTGGTACAGGCTACTCACCCATCTTTATCAATGAAAGCATAGCTGGGTACTAAGCTGGGATCCAAGTAGGCTACACAGCGCTCAATGTAGATGCGGAGGGGCACATGGTAGGCCTGGATTACTGAGGCTTCAATGTTAAGGAGATCTCCCAGGAAATACACATTAGAGGACCTCTCATGTTGCCAGTCATCTGTTGATGGGAACAGTGTTAGTGGAGGGACCACTGGACTAACAATATGCTGAGACCGCTCAACATACCAGCCATGAGCCTCAGGGTGAATTGAAGCAGTTGCTCAGCAGCCATGGCAGCCTGGTAAGGGATCCATGTTGGATTGAGGGCATTGCTGCTCACATTATGCAGCCTGGGGAGTGGGAGGTCTCAAGTCAGATCTGTTCAGCCATGAACTAGGACTTGCTGAGGCAAAGGCATTCAAATTCTAACTTTGAATTAGCAAAGTACTGTTGTGCGGTCTGCAGTATGAGCCACCAGTCCCTCAGAACAAACCTTGGGTAATGACACTGGATGGTCACCACAGCAGCAGTGGACCTTTGAATAGGAGTACCAGGAAATGCTTTGGGTTGGTAGTTCAGGGTGAAGGTGTAGATTAGAGACTCCTCAGTCATCTAGGAGAAGCCAGATCATGGTAAGTGCATGCATTGACTACTATCCACTGCCAATAGTAAGTGGCACATACCATCAGTGTACTACCACAGCCATGCAGCTCTGTCTCAAAATGCATCCACCATCGAGATTTGTCCTGCCAGACTGGCCCACAGCCTCCCAGGGTGACATCAGATGGATCTACCAGCTGGCCATTGCCAAGCAGAGTTGTATCCACAGCAACCCTCAAACTACTCTCCCCACATTCTGCCATCACAATATCTGGGATAGGCATGATGTAGTCAACTGAAGGTTTTCCCACTGGAGCAGGAGTAGCTACTGGCTTCTGAAACTCTGGTCTTCCAACACCAATGGGAGTAGCCACTGGCACGTGTGGTGAAGGCTCACCCACTACTGCAGGGGTCACATCTGGCAACTGGAATGCTGGGATGCTCACTGTAACTGGTGTAGCTGCTGCCATATGGTAAGATGGCCTGTCCACTGCAGCGCCTGCTGGCATCTGAAACGATGGGCTGCTCACTGCAGCTGGAGTAGCAGGTATGTGGTATACTGGCTCACTAACTGCAACTGGTGTTGCAGTGGGCATCTGGAATGATGGGATGCTTACTGATCCTGGAGAAGCTGGCATGTAGTGCACTGGCTCATGCAGAGTGACTGGTGTAGCTGCTGGTATCTGCAAGGATGGGCCACTAACAGCCACCGGACTGGCTTGCATATATTGCACTGGTTCAGTCACTGCAGCTGACGTTGGCATTTGGATGCCTACTCGCACTGGAGCTGGCATGTGTGACAAGGGCTCACCCTCTTCCACTGCAGTAGCTGCTGGCAACTGGAATGATGGGCTGCTCACTGCAGCAGGAGCAGCAGGCGGGCTGTATGCCAATCCACTCACTGCAACTGGTGTAGCTGCTGGCAACTGGAATGATGGTATACTCACTACAGCTGGAGTAAGGTCTGGACTAGCATCCAAGTCCAGAGCTGCTACCAGGTGCTCATAGGATGGTTGGCCCACTGAAGCTGGAGTCGCAGGAGGCCATCGATAGGATGGTTGTTCCACTGTTGGAGCAGGAGGTGTTGCAATAGAAGGAGCAGCTGCAATAGGACCAGCAAGAGCAGGCGAGGCAGCAGGTTGTAAGAGAGTATGGTAAATCTCAGAAAGAAACCCTGGGCTATCAGCCTGCAAGCCCACAGTACTATCATTCATTTCTGGGATTTCAGCATCTTGCAAGCCCAAAGAATTTGAGACAGTTGCACTTTCTACTGCATTATAAAAATAACCCAACCACATAAGGAAAGCCAAACCTACAAATAATCCACTCCTTGCCATATTTGAACTGAATTTGCTGATATAAACCCCAATAATGACTATACTCCATGGCACAGCTCATTTTATACTCAGCTGAATGTAATTGATCATTCTAAATCCCACCTCCTTCCTCATTTCACAGATCTTGAATCTAACCCTCTATAAATTTCTTTTATCTCTAAATGAAGCCATTTTTCAAAATCAGTCTCACTTTTATTTTGTTTCTAATAATGTGTTTGTCCATCCTTGCCTATTTAAGGAAGATAGAGAAGTTTAGGCAAGGGGCCTGGAGTAAAAATTATGTAGGCGGTAATGTTAGCTAGCTTTCGGTGTATGTGCTCTTAACTGCTTAATTATAGTGATTGATCAGCTCAGTGGTTCCCAAAGTCAGTCCTGGGGACCCAGTGTGTGCTGGTTTTCTTTCTTAACACGCAGTTTTTTTTTTTTTAATTAGTTGCTTTTCAGATTAGAGGGAGGTTTTACCCCCTTAAAATACATTGGGCCGGTTTCACAGACACAGATTAAGCTTAATCCTAGACTAAATTAAATTTTCAATAGAAAATCTCCATACAAAACTCTGTTTAGTCCAGGACTACGCTCAAGCCATGTCTGTGAAACTGGCCCATTATAACAGAAATGGCTATGCATTCCATGATGTTTCAAAGCCCAACATTTATTTTATTTTTATGTATTCCAAGTCAGCACTCCAAGCCAAAGAGGTGATATGTTTTTTGTGATCAAAATGCAGGACTGCATTCAATCAATAAGCTGCTGATTAGGGTTCTGAGCGTAGGTGTTGAAGTTCTTTCCTGAGACCAAACAAGTAACATTCAACATATTTGACTCATTATAATATGCTTCGTCTTTGAATTCTTAATTGCCTAATAATAGTTAGTTTTAGTGAGCACTTGTCTTCAATTTTATCAATTATAAGCCAATTTATAGATTTATGTCATCAATTGCAAATTTCCACTTTTTTGTGTTAAAAAAATAATTTCCAATATAGCATACTATCAAACTTTTTTATTATGGTCATTTTTGGCATGTGGTCTAAAAGGGTAAATGATCACTAGGAACAAGAATAGTGCAATTAAGAACAATAAACAACTCATTAACATTCTGAGATTGGAGCTGTAGTTGGGACAAAACCAGCAAAAATACACAGTGGGTCCCTAGAACTGAGTTTGGGAACCACTGGATGAGCTTATGCGTACAATGCACACGCATCTGGTACAGTGGCGTTGTGGTTAGCACTGCTGCCTCACAGCAAGAAGGTTGTGGGTTCAAATCCAGCCTGGGGCTTTTCCATGGGGCTTTGCATGTAGTTCGTCGGGTTTCCCCCTCCACAAAAACATACATTGTAGGAACACTTTATAACTGGAGTTGGTCCCTTGGTGTTGTTCTGTGGCTGCCCACTGCACCTAACAATAGGATGGGTTTAATGCAGAGGACAAATGACCCCAAGGGGTTTAATAAAGCATATCTTATTATTATCCTTTCCTTGGCCTAATTTGTTTTTTCATTGATATACATGATTTAAACCTCAAATAATGAAGAAAATGTGTGAAAACATCATGCAAAAAGAATTTTGCAGGTCTTTAATTTATAACATTGTTTTTTGGCTACCCACTCCCTAGCTGAGTTATGGTTATTTTTATGAGTTATGTCTGCTACTTATAAAAAGTACACACCATTAACAGTTCAGTTTAGAACCAAAATATTTAGGGAACCCTGGTATATTTAGTTTAGCATACAGTGTAATGATTACAAAACAAGGTCCATGCATTGGAATAGTGAAAAACTTGTGTGCTAGGTACCAAAATGCAATCTATGCCTCATGATGTCCTTTACAGTATGTCCTCTACTATTCAAAGTAATGACTGGCAGAACTACATCATACAGATTCTCTGAAGAGTAGACTTCTAACTGAACTTGAGAAATGAACCTTTGATACCATAAACAATATCTACGCAAAAGCAAAGTCTAACTGGTTGGATGCAAAGACAGCTTTGCCTCTTCAGATCATGTAAATGGTTTACTTCCTTTAAAGTTTTCAGCTCAAATGCACTCAGACAAACCACAGAAATATGAACATAATCTGCGGATTTTAAGTGGACTAGATCATGTTCAACACTTTGGAAACATTTAATATCAGTGCTCTCAAGTGCTGTTGCAAGAAATGGTCTGTTTTTAGGTTGTTAGGAGGTAATTGATTGTATGTTTCGTAGATCACAGACTACGTTTACATGTCGCCATTTTGTTCATCTTGAGTGGCTAGGATAGTAACTGGACGGCTAAAAGATTGTGTACATGGGTTCAAGATGTATTTTTGAGTAGATTTAAATCAGATCTCTCAGACCACCTCAGGTGAAGTCTTGTGATGCATTGTTGCTGCCAAGTGATCTATGTATATATTAATTCTCAGTTTGCCCGGCCTTTGCGACGTATCTCCTCCCAAGCCGCCCAACGGATCTCCGCGCCCTCTGGCATATGTGTTCCAGATGAGTCTGCCTCTGTCTTCTGCCATGTGGGATCGAACCAACTTGCCCCTTTACTGAAGTTTAGGCTACTTAATCCGTTTTTGCCTTTCGTTACCATGACGAAGGGGGAGGTCACTATTCGTCAGGATTATTGGTCACAATCAACCCCCTGCGGAGCATAGGTATGGCTAGACAAATACAAATGGGCCCGTCTTATTGAAGCCACAGAAATCAACATTGTGCTCTCCCCAAATGGCATCTCCAGGTTCACCCACAACCCCCCCCCCACCTTCTGCACCATTGTATGTGCTCCAGTATTTGGCACCAACTTCTACCTTTAAGGATTCACTGTAAAAGCACAAGATTTTCAGTCCCCTTCACCTTCTTCTCACCTGTGCAGGGGTAGGCAATTCCGGTCCTGGATGGGCCTTCATGTATGCAGGTTTTTGTTTCTGCCAGTTACCATGACTAAATGAGCTAACTGGCTGTGCGAACAAACATGGTTTCATTTATAGATTTGGACACTGTGAAATGTCTTATTTTGGACACAAGAGCTGCCTTTGGTGGTCGTCATGTGCTTTCCAAAAAATGCAGCAGGAATGTGCAATTTTGTATATGGTTTTGGCTGATTAAGTAATTGAAGGTCAGAAGTTGTGCGAAAAACCTGGGCCAGATGCAGCACTCGTTACCTACCTCTGCTAATTTCACCCGTCAGTCGTAAGATCACTCAGTTAAAAGAATGTACCGTAGAGGTAAAGTATTTCAAATACTGGCAAGTGTCACAACCCTCATGTGTCTTCAATTAGTTCCTCCCTCGTTCTAGCAGTCTGCGTATGTTTTTGTAGTTTGTCTCCTTTAATTGGTTTATTGTCTCGTCTCCTCCCTTGCTACCTCCTGTTGTAATTTTTTTTTGCCCCTCTCATGAATGTCCTGCCCATATAAGTTCATTGTGATGTTAGTGTGGTTGCTAGACTGTCATGGCTCATACCCTACTAAGCCTTCCAGTCAGTTTGTGTCTTCTGAAAATTAGTTAAGCTGTTCATTTTCAGGGTGTTTTCAGTAAAAATAATGCTAAAGAAAAAATGTAATTACTCTTTGAACTCTTATTAAAGGAGGATTATCATCAGGAAATTTCTGCCCTCCTGTTATTTTAATTTGTTAATCTCATGCTAGTTAAACTGCATTCATATAGCTCAGTTGGCTAATTGACGAAAAAAGTTGAATTTAATTGAGCCCATTGGGCAGCGCCATTGTTTTCTGTAGCACCTGTCTCGTCGGATTCTCAGGCGCGAAATCATGACGTCAGCACGGCGGTCTGGTGCTTCCAGGCATCATGACCGATGCACTCGATTTAATGAGATTTTCTCGTCAGTGAATAGATCTGATATCGCTTTGAAAATGCTGCATTGTCAGGCATACGGTTGTGTCAACGACACTAAACAGAAGATGGCCGGTGTGACAATGCACACGTTCCCAAAGGACAGGGATTTAATTCACCGTTGGGTGATAAACTCGCACAATGGCACAATGCATGTCACTGATCAGCTGGGATGCTTTGTTTACACTCTCAGCCACCGTGCTCATGTCACGATCCCGCGCTTTTGCGGGCTGAAACTCTGTCTTGCGTGGCTTGAGTTCAAAACAATGGCGGCGTCCGTTTTGGCTTTTATCATGGAAATTACAGGAAATTATTGCCAATTAAGTGGAAAGGACTAATTATCTTGCAGAAATAGTTGAAGGGGGTGCCGTTGGACTTCATTGCAGTTAACATAAGTTGAAAAAGGTAAGAGTGAAAATCTTCCTTTAATAGGAACAGGCTCCAAAGTCTTTATATCAGTCTTCAGGAATGGGACCGCGTTCTTGTTAATTCATTGTTCCTGGCTGTTCCTCTGAGTCAGTTTATTTGGAACACTTCCCAAGCCTTCATTAGTCTCCAGGATTGGGACTGAATTGGCTTCTGCCTCGGGACGGCCACTGACCTGGGCGTGGACCAGCCCAAACCCTCTCCAGACATCGCCAACTTTGCTGGACAGTTCTGGAATACGACCTTTGCCTCTTCCATTATTGTACACCTATTTGTAAATACTCCCTTGTGGATTGTACCCTGAATATGCATTTTGTTCCTTCTCTGGATCATAAAGGGCATTCTGCCGCATTGATAGTAATTGTGGACTACCAACACTCAGCTGATTTATTCTGTTGTTATTCTACCCTCTTGTTGGTGTTCATGTCAAACGTAATTTTTTTTTTTTTTTAACTTGACATCTCCAATCCCACCCGAATTTGGAATGCCCAATCCGAGAACTATGTACAAGGCTTGCTCGTATGCAACCCCCATTGCCAGCTCAGGAGAGAGAGACAGTTCGCGGCTCTCCTCCGAAGCACGTGCCTGTCAGCCCCAGCATCTTTACACTCATTGGTCGAAACCATCGCAAGTTCAGAACGAGGGCGGAGGATACCTGAACATGAGCAAGCTCAGAATCTCACTGACGAGCGCCTGGCTGGCCAACAGGAGGTGGTTGAGCAACAAACAAGGCAATCATTTTAATTTCCCTTCACAGCAGTCCTTTCCCTATTTGCATCCCTACAGCACCTATGTCAATCGTGCGCTGTTCTGAAAAATTTGCCGACCACTGCTGGCTGGTACGATCGAGAATCAAACCCGCGCCGTAGTAGACACTACTGCACCGCAATTGCAACCAAGGAGATATAACTTCCTTGCTCCAACACCCCGCACGAAAACATACCCCCTACCAAGACCAGTGGCACAGAGATATGTCAGTGCCCTGTAACAAGACATTCTAACAGATGCCGCTGAGACTTTAAAGGCCCAGTCACACCGGGGCTGAGCAAAAAAACGGCACGGATATGCGGAATATTCGCTGCACAGAAAATTCCACGTGAAACCATTCACACCGAACTTGATGCGAAATTTTGTGTTCTTGCGTTCCAATTTCGCACAACAGACAACCAAATCCGCGAGTTATAATTTAACCAAAATGAACTATGATAACAGCAGCAGCAGCGATGATAACATTGCTTGTATGTATCTGAACAGTAACGTTAGCCTCATGGTCTACTTTTACACTGATGTAGCCAACAAACGTTTTCCTTATTGATTACCGGACCTGGGGCTGTTTCAATAAACTTAACTTGTCCAACCCAGACGAAGCTGCGTCATAGTTTACACCTCAGCGACGCACAGCTTCGTGATTTGGTGCAGGAATATTCAAAATATGAATAAGTTAATCGAAAAAAAAAACAACTATGATTAGCTAGATCTCTAACTACAATGAAAAAGTAATCTAACTGCGCACATAGCTATAAGATGTCACGTTAAATGTCAGTGTTAATTGAATACAAGCTATCTAGCTAATCAAAAGCAGCCTTCGCTGTACATTCTGTACCATAAGCTACTGCTATGAAGTTGCAACATAATAAAGCTGTTCATTATACAGAAGACATTAAAGCGTCCATATTGTGACGACAGCTCATTTTACAGACTTCAGTTAAGTCAAAGACGGGCGGTAAACAGAGCTCCACTCTCGGTCTCACATAAGCACCACGAATATCATAACAACCTCTGATAACCATGCCGAGACCGCTCTGAAGGCAATATCCCATTGGTGTTCACATACCCTGAATAAACATGCAGCTTTTTGTCTCAATTAAGGAAAACGCCAACAATGATTTTGGAATGAAACATTCATGTATGTGTGGTTGTTAGAAAAATTCATTCACTAACAGAGCCCCGTCTCTGGGTGTATATCAGTTTCACGTGCATTGATTATATTGTCTTTCCACTCTCGAATATTTTGGCTTGTCTTTGCCTTCAGACAATTTCAAGCAAAACGCCATTTATTTTTAAAAACCTGGTTTTAGGACAATGCTCGAGTGGTCCAAGAAAGTCAGACAGTCCAACCGGGTCAGAGGATGAAGGACCATTTATTGAAACACCCAGAAAAAGACGGACGGTCCGATCCAATTGGAGGTGGTCTGTCGCTGGGTCGGACGGTCTGCCATATTTATTGAAACAGCCCCCTAGAGAATATTGAGTCGCACTACTTTGTCAGTTTGAGGAGTTCGTATGTAGTTCATATGGCTTTGCAGTCTGAGGTTTGAATACTGTGACATCAATAAAAATAACGCGTTGCTGAATACCCCTCGACCCGTACAAGATTTCCTGCCTCAAGGTCACAGCGCTAAGGTGAAAGGTGAAATCCAGCAAAAAACGTGATGTTGCACATCTATGTGTCACAGTGAGTCACCATGCCAAATTTGGTGAAGCTGTGATAATTAGTTGCTGAGCACTGACCCAGACAAGATTTCCAGGGTCAAGGTCAAAGAGCTAAGGTCAAAGGTGAATTCCAGCAAAAAACCTGAGGTTGCACATTTATGGGTCATAATGAGTTACCATACCAAATTTGGTGAAGCTGCGATCATTAGTTGCTGAGTACTGGCCCGGACAAAGTCATGGATGGAGGACGGAGGACAGACGACAGACAGACACGCAGGTGACGACAATACCCCTCCGGCCGAAGTCCGCCGAGGGGTAAAATCAAATCATTTCAGTGACAAGTTGACATGTGTCATGTAGCTGTTGGTGCTCTTTGAGTGAGCATAGACTTAGTGCTGTGTCAGTTTGTAAGTGCCTAGTAAGTTCCACTGAGTGACTGACACTGTTACCATTTTTTGAGTATTTATTTTTCAACAGTTGACTTGACATCATCAGTCATGCCTGGCCATGACTGCAGGTACAAGATTCAAGTCTGTGGAATATAAAGAAGTTGGTTGTAACAAATGGTGTGATTTGTCCTCCATCCCCAAGAACCACTTAAAATACTACACAATTCTTTTCCACCAATCAAAATATAACTCAGTTGGATTATGCTTTTTCTTTTATAATCTATTCTAATTATTCCAGGTTGTTAAAATTGATTAATAGGAGTATTACTTGATATGGCTAAGAGTTTTACTGGTGCTCCCAACTTTTATAGTGGTGCGCCAAGATTTTTGCTGGTGCGCCCAAATTTTTTTGGTCGGGAGCACCAGTGCGCCTAAGTGAAAAAGTTAGTCTGGAGCCCTGGTGTTAGACATGAGTACAGATGAACTGAAGCTGACAAATGAGAATTTAAGTGGCATGAAACCAAGGTTTAGACTTCCATTTAGGATACTGTGTTTGCTCGCTCAAAGCTTTTCCAGAAGGCACCTCTCTCCATGCTACTTGTCTCTCTAGAGGCATTTAAAGGGACTTTCTCACACGTTTGATTTTTGTCATACGATTTTAGCGGGTCCACGACAGAAGGGACTGATGTACGTTTGGGAGGATTTGAAGGTTGTGTACGAACAGTCACAACAGTATGTTGTACTACTGGTGTTGGAAAATGTCATAATTTCAAGACAGCATTGCAACAGATGTAAGAGAATCGTAATCGTTGATTGCTGAAAACACTGCCATTGGGTCAAGAACAGTCCAACACTTTTAAACCTGGAAAGATGGCAGTGAACTGTCAACTCCGAAAGAAATTGACAGATTCTGCTCAGGGATCAATAGAATGCTCAGTGAAGTCTCATCTTAAACTGTAGAACTCATGGCCATGAGTAATTAAAGGTAAGAGCATTTCCACAGTGCAACAGATGAGGATTGGGACTAAAGAGCTGCAAGAAACCCACTTAAAGCTTTTTGGGGGGGGGGAGAGAAACTAATTTGCATAGGGACAAAGAGCAAATGGAAAAGGGTCATGTAGTCTGAGTCCAGGTTTACTCAAGTGATGGGCATAGTGTAAGAAAGGAAGCAATGCATCCACCATGTATAGTGCCCACTGTACAAGCTTCTGGAAGTTGTGTTGAGCTGGAGTTGCCCCAGGCTCAGAATTGTTCTGCAATTAAATTTGCAGGCTACCTAACTTTACTGAATGACCACACAGTGGACTTTAAGTCTAGGATGACAATGCCAAGATTTGTCAGGCTCAATTTTTCCACCTCAAGTCTGGGCCTTGACCAATTTGGAATGTGCTGGAGGACTCAATGGAGTTGATGCACCCATCAATGCAAATCTCTGCCAAAAAAAAAAAAAAAAAAAAAAAAAACACACACACACAACACACACACACACACAAAAACCTGTGACCAAAGAAAGGTGGTTCTATAATGTGGGACTTCTGGATGAGTAGGTTTCTGCAGTAGCAGTTTTATAGTACAGTTATGAGAAACTGTCACTCAACTTCTGGCAATAGGATAATACCATAGGTGTTGCATTTTACACCTGCATGAAAATACTTTGTGAACCTAATGTGGTGCTTGTCTGTTTGGCATTCAAGGGCCTTGGGGAGCAATCATTTAGCCACTTAGAACATTTGTCATTCGTTCCACATTTGACAGGCATTCTTCCAGAATTCTGTTTGACTTCAAAGTTGGTGTTGGGCAGGATAAGCAAGGTCTTAGAAACCAAATGTGTAAGACTAAATCAACCTGACCTGCTATGGTTCCTATACAGCCAAAAAGGATGTTTGGTGGGCATTAGCAGCTAAACCAGTCCAAACAGGTTTGGCCGCTGCAAATTCTCTTCTGGATTCTGAAGAGTCTCCCTGCTGCATCAGATGTTCTAGGAACATCTGTTGGTTTCAAGATGCATGGCCAACAGCAACTTCAGGATAGACAGTAATTTGTTCATGGTTTTGGTCTACAGAAGACCTGCTGCTACAGTTAGAGAAGCGTGTGTGCACACATGAAAAGTTTAGAGTATACTGACAGCATGAACAGGCAGAGTCAGAAACTATTTTCACAGTTTATTATCCAGACTGCTCATGACAGACTTCTGTCTTCTATGCAGTAGAGCTGCCAGCATGATCACAATTACTCCAACTGTAGCAATTAGTCCAGCTGTGACTGTAGTTGTTAGAGACAAACCTGTATGGAAGAAAAGGCTCATGATTCAACAGGTTTGAAGCAGTGATCATTTTATTAGGATGAAATCTTACCTCTACCTTCAGGACCCCTTGCCTTTGTGAGACCACTCCAAGTCTCAGATGTCAGGTCACTGGCTGCAGCCTGCTGGACAGTAATTGGGCCAAGGAAGGCTTTTCCCTCCCACACTGTAGGAAGATAGAAGCAAAGTCACACCCAGCCTACCTCATAGCAAAGTCATCTGCCACAAAGCCCCACCTGAGTCATCCAGACTTCTCCCCTTCCTGGTTGGACCACAAGTAGAGTCACAGCAACCACATGTGTCCAGACCAGAGAGGCTGAACCACCTGGAAAAAGAAAGCAGCCAAGTTGTTGCAGTCATCTGTAGTTGTAGGAAGTAGGAAGTATCCATCCATAAAGTCATAGCACTTACTGGCCAGCTTCTGGCAAGAATGAACAGGCCTTGCCCCCATGAGGATTTGAAGCTGCAGTGGCCTTCAGGTTACAGTACATGTAGATCTGTACACAAGGAAGCTTTAGTACCCTTGATCAAAATGGTTTAAAGCAGTCAGTGGCTGTACTCACCATGTTCCGGTCATCCTGGGCAAAGCGGAACACGTCCATTTGCAGTTGAATAATGTTATCCTGAACCCGAGGCAGGAATGACGAGCGGGAGCCTGGCTGCTGGGAATCCATTAGACACCTGGAAAGACCCTTTTTAGACCAGCATGTTTGTGACATGGGTGACGGCAAGGGACTAGTACAGGCTACTCACCCATCTTTATCAATGAAAGCATAGCTGGGTACTAAGCTGGGATCCAAGTAGGCTACACAGCGCTCAATGTAGATGCGGAGGGGCACATGGTAGGCCTGGATTACTGAGGCCTCAATGTTAAGGAGATCTCCCAGGAAATACACATTAGAAGACCTCTCATGTTGCCAGTCATCTGTTGATGGGTACAGTGTTAGTAAGGGACCACTGGACTAACAATATGCAGAGACCGCTCAACATACCAGCCATGAGCCTCAGGGTGAATTGAAGCAATTGCTCAGCAGCCATGGAAGCCTGGTAGGGGATCCATGTTGGGTTGAGGGCATTGCTGCTCACATTATGCTGCCTGGGGAGTCAGATGTTTTGCAAGTCTGATCTTTGTTAAGGCAATGAATAGCAGTAATAGCCATTGGATTTACAGGGGAGTACTATGGCAAAGATAGTGTAATGAGGGCTTCTTAATGGCTAGGCATGTCTAGAAAATTTCAACCATGGGTTTGAAAAAATTTGGACCTTTTTGTAAAGGACATTTTGGCTGTCTTTTCCCCATTAATACTACCCTCAGTTTGAGAATGAACTTCTGAACTGGGGGGGTTCAGCCAGAACTGGTCCTTCCCCTCCCATTTTACTCAGGCTGTGACTGCTGCATCTAACTCACTCAGCTTCACATGATCCCTGTTCTACAGGAGGTTCAGAAAGCAAACATGACAAGTTCTGATAGTTCTCATTGCACCATATTAAACAGATCCTGTAATGAGGTCTTAAAGCATCCAGTACACTTGTACTAACCTTGGGTAATGGCACTGGATGGTAACTGTAGCAGCATTTGACCTTACAATAGGTGTGCCAGGAAAGGATTTGGGTTGGTAGTGCAAGGAAAATATGTAGATCAGGGAATCCTCAGTCACCTGCAGATAGTCCATAAGATGGTTACAGATGCTTACGCCATCCAGCTACATCATGCAAAGTCATACATACCATCAGTGTACTGCCACAGCCATGCAGCTCTGTCTCAAAATGCATCCACCATTGAGACTTATCCTGCCAGACTGGCCCACAGCCTCCTAGCGTGACATCAGATGGATCCACCAGCTGGCCATTGCCAAGCTGGATTGTATCCACAGCAACCCTCAGCAGACTCTCCCCACATTCTGCTATCACAATGTCTGGCATAGGCATGATTGAGTCGACTGAGGGTTTTCCCACTGGAGCAGGTGCTGGTTTTTGGTACACAGGTTTTCCAGTTGCTGCTGGTACTGGCGAGGGCGCCGGCACCTGGATCGATGGCCGGCTCTCAGCTACTGGCGTGGCCGCCGGCACCTGGATCGATGGCCGGCTCACAGCTACTGGCGTGGCCGCCGGCACCTGGAACGATGGCCGGCTCACAGCTACTGGCGTGGCCGCCGGCACCTGGATCGATGGCCGGCTCACAGCTACTGGCGTGGCCGCCCGGCACCTGGATCGATGGCGGCTCACAGCTACTGGGCGTGGCCGCCCGGCACCTGGATCGATGGCCGCTCACAGCTACTGGCGTGGCCGCCGGCACCTGGATCGATGGCCGGCTCACAGCTACTGGCGTGGCCGCCGGCACCTGGAACGATGGCCGGCTCACAGCTACTGGCGTGGCCGCCGGCACCTGGAACGATGGCCGGCTCACAGCTACTGGCGTGGCCGCCGGCACCTGGAACGATGGCCGGCTCACAGCTACTGGCGTGGCCGCCGGCACCTGGAACGATGGCCGGTTCACGATGGGCGGCGCCGGCACTGGAGCGATGGCGGTTCACAGCTACTGGCGTGGCCGCCGGCACCTGGATCGATGGCAAGCTCACAGCTACTGGCGTTGGCTGGCACCTGGAACAATGGCTGGCTCACCTGGAACGCACCTGGATCGATGGCCGGCTCACAGCAATTGGCGTGGCCGCCGGCATGTGATACAGTGGGCTACTCACAGCTATTGGTGTGGCTGCTGGCATATGGAACAATGGGCTGCTCACAGCTATTGGCGTGGCTGCTGGCATATGGAACAATGGGCTGCTCACAGCAATTGGTGAGGCTGCTGGAATTTGAAGTGATGGACTACTAGCCTCAACAAGTGTAGCAACAGGCATATGGGGTAATGGACTACTCACTGCCACTGGACTAGGAACTGGCATATGGTACAGTGGTTCACCAGCTGAAATCTGGAATAATGGGTCACTCACTTCAATTGGTGTAGCTGCTGGCACATGGTATAATGTCCCACTCTCTGGTGACACCTGGTAATGGAGCCTGACCACAGACTCATGTACAGCCACTGGTGTATCATTGGATAGCGAGTCTCCAGGAGGCAAAGTAGCAGCTGGCCACTGATAGGATGGTTGTTCCATTCCAATGACAGTAGAGGGAGGCTGCACAACAGAAAGATTAGAGAAGGCCAGATGCTCCACAGGCTTCAAAATGGATGGTTGAGCAAGAATTGGTAGTACTGAGCTGTCAGATTGTAGGTCTGCAGTTGATTCAATTGTTGAGCTTTCTATGGATGCAAGATCTGCTGACAGAGAAGCAGCTGAATCCTTTACTGCATCACAAAAGTGACCAAACCACATGAAGGCTACAAGCCACACAGGTAATCCCCTTTTTGCCATAGTGAACCAAATTTTACTGTTAGAAAACCCAACAATACCAATCCTCCATCACACAGTTCATTTATACTCAACTGAATGTCACTAATTGTTGTAAGCCCTGCCTCCTTCCTCATTTTACTAATCATTCTCCAGCCCTGAGGTGTTCTTCTATCCTTAAGATGCATGCAGGTATGTGAATGTGTTCGTGTTTGCTCACGAAGCCAATCATTTTTGAGTCACAAGTTTATTTTTCGGTTCTCAATCATCTGATTTTACAGCTGTAGTTGGTGCTCGGGCGAGAGAGAAGGGAAAAATAAACATGATTTTTTTTCTATTAATATAATGAATTAATGAGGGGTGATCAGCAGAGATCTGATTCTGCACGTTGGTTTTTTTATGGTGGTGGATGCGGTTTCCCATGATATGGAGTCTATAAGTACATTTTTTCAGTGTGAGGTAGTTATCGAATTTCTTGATTTTCTGTAGATTTTAGGACAACCGTCTGAAATTGAAATTATTTGACACTGGTTGCATTCCAAAGATGAGGCCACATTGAATGAGTATCACGGCTTCTACTCCACTGCAGAAGACATCTGTCCTTTGTGTTTGATAGAATTGAACGTTCTTAAAAGGCTGCTTGGTGACGTCAAATTTGAGAGAGGGGGCAGGTTATGGGCACCCTAAGTATGCAGTTCGTATTGGACAACAAGTTTATTTCAAACGTCTCTTTGACTGAAAAATATTCTCACATGCGCCGTTTAATCTGCATAAATCCTTAAAAACCCCTCAATTTGACTTCTCTGCGTTTGGTTTGATGGGCTCTTTGGGGCTGTCAGGGCTTTTTCTGCAAGTGCTCTTGCTCAAATAAATAGAGTGTGCTTGATGAGTAAGCTGTTAACTATGTGAATACTTGCATGCATGAATGTTATACAAATCTCAAAGGTTTTGTTGTATGTGAACATGCTTGAAATGACTGCATCCACAATATGGATAATAACCTAAACATAGTATGCTGTCTGTCTAATTTTTTCCTCCATATAATCTTAGGATTGCAAGAAAGGTGTGTCATTAAGTGTCGGCCATTATCATAGAAGCACCTGCCTTTAAAAACGGTGATTCCAACTGTGATTCGACACAACGACTGCGCCACCTTCATTTATTTACTTTTTGTTACCAGTTTTATCAAATTCACTGGCCAAGCTGAGGAACTGAGTTCATAATGCAGAGATTTTAAGTAAATTTAAACCATATGTTTTTGACTGCCAAATATCTTTTCCACTTTTTGTACTTAAATGTACTTTCTGTGGCAAGAAACCGTCTGTATTAAGGTAGGCAGTATATAATTTGAAGTATTTGTGATAGACCAAAGATTCCCAAACTCTGTCCTGGGACCCAATGTGTATGCTGGTTTTTGTTTCATCCACTATTGCGAGCCCATAATTAACAAGCTTTTAAATCTTCCTAATTAGTTGCTTTTCAAGAATGAGACAAATGTCACCCTCTCAAACCCCTTTACAGAAATGGCTATACATTCCGCGATGCTTAAAAGACCAACGTTCATATTGTTTATTTTTGCAAATTCCAAGCAAACTAGCCAAGCCTAGATGCTAAAATGTTTTCTCTGATCATATTTAAGACTGTGGTGAATCAATAAGCTGCTAATCAAGCCTCCTAATACTGGTGTTCCAAATGTTTTTCTTGAAACCAAACACAAAAATGCTACCAGCGAAGCTCGACTCATTATAGTTTGATTTGTCTTTGAATTGCTAATGAATGGGTAGTTTTTGTGACCTCGTGTCCACAATTTTAACAATTAGAGACCAATTTACTCTTAAATTTAAAGTGACACAGGTTTCCCCTGTTTTTATCCAATGAAAAGTAATTTGCAATATAGTAAAATTTGAATTTCGAACTCTTTAGGGCATGGATAGCTCTCTCTGACATGATGTGGCATGAAAGGGTAAAGAATACCTATTATCATGAGCAGAACAATTAAGAAAAATTAGTAACTGTGATTGTAATCCTGTGATTGTGATTGTGGCACAAAAATCAGCGGACACAGTGGGTGCCCTGGATTGAGTTTGGGAATCGGCGATACCTGTCTCAAGGGCACAGCAGTTAGGATGCTATTTTGGACACAGCTCCAGTGTGCATTCAGAATCTTAAAGTTTAAAAAGAGCATTGCAGAGTTAAAGAATGTCAAATTCTGACATTGGTTTAATCACCTGCATATATTGATGCTAATTGTGGACATCCTGCATTAAATTTTGCATTGTACTGCAGTGTTCCAGGTTTTGAGTTTTATACATGCCAGAGCCTGGAAATAAACTGTGCTGTAATCATCGTTATGTTCACATCATGACAGGTATTTACGTTCACATTTTTTTTTGCCCAGATAAGAGTTGCATATCTTGACGATTCACATTCATAATTTTGAGTGACCTGTATCTATCTGTAATGTAAACGCATCTGAAACGGCAGGCATGCACACATTGGCGCATTTTTACACGGGTCATCTGCATCATCAACAACAAAAGTCATTTTGCGAGAGCACTTAACTGTCTTAAAACCTGATTCAAACCTAGAAAAGGGATGCACTTGTGGCAAATATGGATGGGATTTTGCCCTGGAGGATGGCAAACTGTTTGTTGGCTGTACCTGATGAGGTTGAGTAGGCAAAAAGAGCTTGATGGCTAGCTTGTTAGGTTTTTGACAGTGTTAGGTGCTTGTGTACAGGTGAAGAGCCACAGTGATTCCAATCTGACTGTTCTCATTCATGTCGCATGGCCATCTATCAGATTTGTATCTGATCTACATGTAGGTCCACATATGGCCGTATTTACACTGTAAGTCTTGATGCCCAGATCGGATTTGCTGCCTGAATCCGATTTTTTTTTTTTTTTTACCGTGCGGTTACACGTATTTTATCAAGTGACCCATATCTGATTCATGCGATTACACTTGCCTAAAACATGTGAAACATTGCGCATGCTAACTTTTAGGCCTCATTTACATTGTCAGTGTAATGTGACCCAATTACGATTTTTTGCTCTTATGTGGCACAGATCGGATATGCTCGTTGACAGTGTAAACAGGAAAAAGACACATGCATTCGGATATTTTGAGATCAGATACAGGCCTCATTCATATTTGGAAATAAATCAGATATGTATCGGATATGTGCCAATGCGACCACCGTGTATACAGGCTGATCGGATTTTCTTACACATTGCGTCTCTAACGTCATCAAATCTGCGACCATTTAGCTTATTTTGTCACACAAACAATGAACGCACAGTAAATGAACAAGGTTTTATATTTGAGAAGCTGGCAAACTGAACATGGAGGCTGTCTCGCACCCAGACATTCCTATGAGCGACTGAAGAGGCAATAATTGCAGCATATGCACAAGATGCAACTTTTCCTTCTTCTCTGCCTAAAAATCCTGGCAATGTTAGGCGAAGTTTTCATGCACCGCAACATTATCATCAAACATATCGTTGGCCTGCTGATAAAATCTTGTATCTTCAAAATGATAAACTTAAAAAATAAATATAAAATTTAAAAAAATAAAATAACTTTAAGTTAAAATATAAATAAAATAAAAAATGTTTCATTTTGCATGTAAGAATAGTGGACATGCGAGTTTTTGTTTTTTACCAATTTGGAGATACAAGGTTTTATCGGCAGGCCGACGATATGTCAGCATCATCCATTTTTTTGGCTTAGCAGTTAGCGCTTGGTGCAGAAGTAGGCGTGGCCTAAAGTTTAGTAAAACCTAAAAGTAGGCATGCGCGATGCTTCAGATGTTGAAGGCAAGTGTAATCGCGTGAATCAGATATGGGTCACTTGATAAAATACGTGTAACCGCACGGTTAAAAAAAAATCGGATTCAGGCAGCAAATCCGATCTGGGTATCAAGACTTACAGTGTAAATACGGCCTTAGTTTTTAACGAAACTTTAGGCCACGCCTACTTCTGCACCAAGCGCTAACTGTTAAGCCAAAAAAATGGATGATGCTGACATATCGTTGGCCTGCTGATAAAACTTTGTATCTCCAAACTGATATGAAACAAAAACTCGTATGTCCACTATTCTTACATGCAAAATGAAACATTTTTTATTTTATTTATATTTTAACTTAAAGTTATTTTATTTTTTTATTTTATATTTATTTTTTAAGTTTATCATTTTGAAGATACAAGATTTTATCAGCAGGCCGACAATATGTTTGATGATAATGTTGCGGTGAATGAAAACTTTGCCTAACATTGCCAGGATTTTTAGGCAGAGAAGAAGGAAAAGTTGCATCTTGTGCATATGCTGCAATTATTGCCTCTTCAGTCGTTCACAAGAATGTCTGGGTGCGAGACAGCCTCCATGTTCAGTCTGCCAGCTTCTCAATTATAAAACCTTGTTAATTTACCGTGCGTTCATTGTTTATGTGACAAAATAAGCTAAATGGTCACAGATTTGATGACGTTAGAGACGCAATATGTAAGAAAATCCGATCAGCCTGTTCACACACCAGTCGCATTGGCACATATCCGATACATATCTGATTTATTTCCACATATGAATGAGGCCAGTATCCGATCTCAAAATTTCCGAATGCATGCGTCTTTTTCCTGTTTACGCTGTCAACGAGCATATCCGATCTGTGCCACATAAGAGCAAAAAATCGGAATTGGGTCACATTACACTGACAATGTAAATGAGGCCTTTGAAACTGACTCAATTCTGATTTGAAGATCAGATTTCTGTGTCCAGTCCTGAAAACATCACATCTGTTTCGCATTAAGGCAAAAAAATCTAATTTGATTCACTTCAGCCTGATAATGCGAACGTAGGGCATGTCATCCCAAATTTTGCATGCCTGATCCTGTTTTGTTGCTGCTATGCAGGATCTCAAGCTGTTGAACGAACGAGGCTTGCTGTGTTGTCTCTCTGAATTGCATGTTTACTTTTCAATAACTCTTTTATTGCTTTCAGAATGAAGCTGGGTTCTTACCTGCCAATATATCAATCAAATCATTGGAAAACTTGTGAATAAAGTAAAATTATTTGAAATGGGCCAAAACTTATCAGTTTTGAGAGATTTTTTTGTGTGTCTGTTGTATTTTCAGCAAAGCTCTGCCACTGGACATAGGGAGAGTGCGGATCTTACTGATTGTGTGTGTGTGTGTGTGTGTGTGTATGCGTGCTCTACTGCTGTATGTGTGTGTAGATTTTGGTCTTGATTTGTCTGTGTGTGAAGCTTGCAAGGTTGCGGTGTTGTGGCTTGGCAGTTTTGTGGTTGAACTGTCCGAACCTTGACTTCTCCTGCCGAGCTCAAGGCTGAAGCTGAGGTACCTCATGGGATGAGGAGGGTGTCGCAGGATTTACAGGCCCTGCATGAGTGCCGTGTGATTCTCTTCCCACGCATCACCTTGAGCAACAGGAACTGGAGGAGCTGAATGGTGTGATGATTTGTAAAGGCTGAGTGCAGTGAACGAGAGGACGGGTTTGTGTCTGTGTATGCGAGTATGATGGCATGGTGATTCACATCCATCAAGCACAAAAAGTGTGAGTGTGTTTTCACGTTTTTGATGCCAATTGAGGATCCAGTATACACACTGACCTTGTCGGGATCAGTAGTCCTTATGGGGACCAAAGCGTGGTCCTAATATGGCAAAACGTTATTTTGAGGTCATGGTTGAGGTTTGGGGTTCAGTGTGAATTGAGGTTTGGTTATGGTTAGAGTTAGGCATGATTTGACTGAGGTTAGGGCTAGGGGTTGGGTTAGGATTAGACTGTCCATAATGAATAGAAGTCAATGCAGTATCCTAACAAGGATAGTTGCACAAACTTGTGTGTGTGTGTGTGTGTGTGTGTGTGTGTGTGTTTGTGTGTGTATGTGTGTTTGATGCGGCAATTCATATACACTGAAGTCCATAAGAATTTGGGCAGTTGCTGCATGAAAATGTTTGCAATTCCAAAGTGGATCTTCTAACATGGATGTACATGACCTCATGTAAAAGATGAAAGTTTATGCACATAATAAATTTACATTTGCCAGGCAAGGCCAAGACAATGCAAGATCCCATGACTGTCCAACTATTTTGATTTGTTTGTGTGTGATCACGTCTCACACTGGCCAAGGACTACACTTACACGCTTTTTTTCACACTGAGGTGCGTTTCCCGATGCTTACTTACATAGTTGGACCCATTTACTATGAATGGATGAACTATGTAAGTTGCCAACTAAGTTAGCAACTACGTTTTTGGGAAATGCACCCCTGATTGGATCAATCCAATGACGCTCTGCCACCCAAATAACCCTGGTACTTATCTGCCAGTCAATGTGACCTAATACACCACAATGCTTCTTGTGGCTGTCTTAGGCTAGGTGCACATTACACAAGCAAATGTTGAAGGACATCTCACATCATCCAAGCTACCTAATTCCACCTTACATCGTATTGGTGCACACACTTTAGGATGAGGCAAGATGGGATTTCACACCTTACAAGGCTCAAGGACAAGAGCTGGCAGTCTCGAGTGTGTCCGATTTCAAACAGAAGCTGACGACACATTGAAATCTCTGTGGGGGGGGCTCGCTATGCCCTCTCACATCACAAGAGTAACAACAAAAATTTCTAACATGTTGGAAAATGATATGTACGTCCCAGATGGCCCCAGACTGTATTGGGAGTTCCGGACGTAACGTGGTGACCTTTTCACACAATGCGAGCAAAGCTTTGCTGTTGTTAGTCCAATCTTGAAAATTTGTCTGGGACACCTGAATCAGCTTTGATATTGTATGGCGTGTGCCCGGCCTTGCCAAGTCTGAGTCGCCATCAACTTATAGGGTAGGGGGTCAATAAATCATGGTCTTCGAGGTTTGAGAACTGCTGGTTTATCTCCCTCCCTTTACCTGATGATCAAGTGTGAAGACAGTCTGGCTCTTCAGAAGCACTAATTGTTCAGAAAATCTGAAAATTTACCTGGGGAAAAAGAGAACCAGGGTTGGATCTGGATTTCAGGTCAGGATTTGGTGATCCCCCAACCCTGCTCCCAGAGTACCCACATTTTATTTATCTCCTAGATTTTGCACGCCTGCTATAGCTGATTAGCTAATTAGTGGAGTACTTGATGAGCTGAACTGGGTGTGTCAAATCAAGACTTATAGAATGTGCAGGGTTGGGGTACTGAAGGAATAGGGGTGGAAAACACTGCTATTGGTCATTGGTGGATGAGTCATTAGTATTGCTGAGGACGGTTGGTTTATCTGCATGCATTATTTTCCATATCCTTTTCAAATCCATCATGACAGGATGAAGTCCATTATCGGGTTCTGGGGTTCAAATGGTGCTCCTGAGACCAGCTCCCAGCTCATTAATAGACAGTGGTTTGGCAGTAATGATAACTTTAGTCTCCCAATTTCAGAAGGCCTGCATGTCCTAATTGGCCTTCTGCTCTGAGCAGCTCCTGGCTTAGAGGAAGCAGAGGAGTCATCAAACAAAATAAATTCCTTTGACGCAGACCCTGACCCAATCAATAGCATTGTCTGATGAGGACTGTAAGTAACCTTATCCAATAGACTATCCAGCTGTATTTGTATGCAAAATTGGAAGCTATAGTCAAATTTTTGTATACGTGTGGCTAATATTTATCTTTTTTTTTTCCTATAAATAATTGTGAAGTGCAGGTTAAATAGCTCATGGGATATTCTGCAGTGCTGGCTAACTTGGAAGATATCCAGTTATTTATATGTTTTGTTAAACAAAGGCTGTGTCCGAAATCACCCACTACTCACTATATAGTGCACTATGTAGTGGATTCGCCATGTTGCAGTGCTGTCCAAATTGTTTGTAAGAATTATTACCCCCATATAGTGAACTCATTACATCCCACAAACCACCGCGAAATGTAGGGAACATCCGATGGTCACTAACCCAGTTATACGTCCCATCATGCACTGCCGACCAACCGAAAAGCTCCGAAAGACCTGCATTTAGTCAACAGAGTTTGGTTTATTTTACTTTGTGAAAACGGGCACAAGACATTTATTCAACTTCAGGCGCGAAAATTTTTTTTTTTTTTTTTTAATTGGAAACCGAGCAGTGCAGGAGACCCGTTTGTTTACACGGGATATTTCATGAAGGACGGTGCACGTAACGTAAAGATGAGAGAGAGATTTCAAACGGACATTTAGTTACAATTAGAACTAATAATTATGAGTTAGAGGACAAAAAAATAAGATGATTTGAAAAATTTAAGGCAAATTTTGTTATTTAAACGATGATGGTAAACACAAACATGGTGGGAAATATACTCCTTTCGTTTATAACAAAAATACGTCCAAATCCTTCAGCTGGAGTTGAACAGGTACGATTTAATTTTGTGACAGCAATGACACTATTAACAGCCGCGACAAAATGACTTGGGTAGTGTCCAAAAACGTCTCTTCCCTCTGCCAATGAGCTCACTGTATAGTCACCTACATAGTGAGTCCCCTTATAGTGAGTAGGGAATAGTGAATGAGCGAGTGATTTCAGGTACAGCCAAAGTCTTCTTTGTGAATTAACTTTTTTTTTTCAAATTGCATTCATTTTTTAAATTACCCCAAGTTATGAATGGATTAGTTCAAAGAGATTTTATGGGTCTATTTTAATTGAAATATTTGCCTCTGTTTCAGTCGGTGTACCGCGGGTTTGATTATGCTTGCGGTGAGTTTTGATCGTTAGCAACTTAAAACTGCATTAGTTTAGATAAAATTGGTAGGATATTCCAAAGTGTTGATTATCTAATTCATTTTTAAAAAGATAGCATCCTCCTCTTGGTCTCTTTCAGTTTCTTGCTAGCTTGTTAACAATATATTTGGGAAAACACTTTATATTCTTTTATAGTTCATTCCCATAGCAGCTAAATAGGCCCTACCAAACCGTCAATGTCACTGCTAGCGGAACTTAGTGACGGCAGCGCTATTGTCACAAAACTAAGTTCACAGTTTTCTCCTTTTAGAGGTGTTTTTGTGCTTTTTTTTATTCCTGGACTTGGATGACTCTGTATAGTCCTTCATGAATATAATTTATACTTTGTTTTTTCTGTTCTTATGTAAAGAGGTAAATTTTTTTTCATGCTAAACTACGTTGTACATTATGCAACTTATCCTCACGGTCCTTTGTCATCAAAACAAAACAAATTGCTGCCCTAACTGCAGGTAGAGTTGTGTTTACCACTTCTATGCCATCTTTCATGTGGATTGTGTTTCCATCCTGTACGGCATTATGGTTTATTTGATTAGCCAGCCAAACGTCAAACAAAAGTGTTTAGTTTTAATCCATTTGGGAACTTCAAATGATTTTTTGGATGCATTTCTTGTCAGGTTTTTCTTTTATGCAAATAGATTTGGGTACCATTCAGAAGTGGACTTTCTTGCATTCCTGGGATCATTGTCCTGCTGCATAACTTAACTCCTCTTGAGCTATAGGTCACAAACTGATGACCGGACATTCTCCAGAGTTTTCTTGTGCAGAGCAGAATTCATGGTTCCATCAATTATGGCAAGTTTCAGCAAAGTAGCCCCAGACCATCACACTACCATCACCATGTTTGACTTAAATAGTATAATTTTCTGATTTTGGAATGCTGTGGTAGCTTCACGCCAGATGTAACGGGACCCATGTCCTCCCGGAAAGTTCCACTGTTGACTCATCAGCTCCCAGAATATTATCCCAAAAGTGTTGAGGGTCATCAAGATGTTATATTGGCTGTGCTTACACTTGTCTTTTAAATGTGACTTTTGTGATCAGATGCACTAGATTAGATTGTGTTTGAATATGTGTGTCCATACTTGACGCTTCAATGCTACTCGCCTGATCGGATTAAGGTTGGATATATTATCGCGTGGATAAATTCCCATGCAGTCGGTGCATCCTAAATGCCCCATGGTGCAAGAAAGCGGCTTCTTTTCGTAATATTTTGTTTATCTTGCAATGGTTGCAGGGCTGGTATGAGACGTGCTTTGTTGAGGAGAGAGCAACAGAGACGAGTAATTAACACAGCTGTTGTTTTCCTCATTGCTGGAACATCAGCGATTTTCTCAAATATTGCTTTATTTTGGTAACTGCTCTCAAGTGTAGCTTGCACAGTGGTGTCGTACCATGGTGCAGGAAGACAGCAAGTCTCAGCTGTGCTCCAGTCCTAGTTTTCCTCCAGCTTTGAATATCTTCTCTCTTGCTGTACGTGCTTCGGAGAGGAATTCTCGTGTTGCGAGAAGTTGACGCGAGACCGAAGTTTGCTAAATTGTCTGGATTTTGCCCACATGTGGTCCGCACCTCACTGACATCTGAACTCAACTGGATCTCAGTGCGAACAGGATCTGATCTAGGAGAGTACAGACTGGACAGTTGATGAATCATGGCATGATCAGGTGACAAGCTGCATTGAAAAGACAAGCGTAACCATGGTGTTTGGCAAATATGGGGTAAGCCTTCGTGTTCTTTTTGGTCTGCGGTGGTTTTTGCTTTGTAGCTCACCCATGGATGCTATTCTTATTGTGGAATCATGAACACTGACCTTAACTGAGGTAAGTGAGCCCTGTGGCTCTTTAGATGTTAGTTAATTTTTTAGGATGACCTCTCCTGGGAAGGTTTACCACTGTTCCAAGTTTTCTTTATTTATAGATCATTGCTGTCCCTGTGGTATATTGGAGTCCTAGAGCCTTAGAAATGGCTTTGTAACCCTTTCCATACTGACATGTCAACAACTTTGTTTCTCACCTGTTCTTGGTTTTTTTTTTTCTTTAAGATTGCAGCATAATGTGCTGTTTTTTGCCTACTTCACTTTGGCGTGCAGGTTCTATATAAGTGATGTTTTGATTCAGCTGGGCTAGCAGTAATCATGCATGGGTGTGTCTAGTAAGATTGAGCCCAATTATTACATTTGTTTGATTAATTAAATTAGTTAAGGGGGAAAATACTTTTTCACATAGAGCCAGGTACAGTTAGATGGCATTTTTCCTGAAAGAAATAATTTTGAGTTTATTTGGGTTATCTTTGTCTTTTATTAAAATCAGTTTGATGATCTCAAAAATTTAAATGTGCCAAATATGCAAAAATAGAAGAAATCTGTAAGTGGACAAATACTTTTTCACAGCACTGTATGGGTTGGTTGATGAAGTAATTAAAGGCCAGAAGCTGGTGGGCACTTGTCTACATCCGACATACTTGGTTGACTCTTTGAAGTGAGGGTTTTCTTGGAATGTCTTTGCCAACATTCCCATTCATTGTTGTAAAACCCCATTCATTTCAGATACCAGCTGTGATTTTCTCATCAATACTAGAATTTTCTGTGATTAGACTGTTCTAATCACGTTTGTGATCTAAAATCTAAACCCTTCAGCTCGTAGGAATGCTATATGGCACTCTCCTTTAATGCCTTCATATTCCAAAGAGTGGCAAATGGCACGGTCTTGGAAATGTTTAGCTCAATCAAAACGTTTAAGTTTCTATCCTGCCTTAACCAATCCAAACAAGCCTCATGGATGGAATCTGTGTAATCTCATGACATGGCTACACTCAAAAATTTTGAGATTTTTATTTTTCCATGATTTTTTTGTAACCAAAATGGTGGAAAGTATATTTGCCAGTGATTCAGAAGCATTGGACTTCAAAGAATTCTTGCCAGAGCATGTAAAAATAAAAAAATTTTTGAGCGCTTAGTTGTCAGAGATTTTTTTGCAAATACTGTATGTAAGTACTCGCCAGTCACAACAAAAATTTTGTGATCTCTTTCTAATTTTATCAATTAATAATTTGATCAGATGCCTGTCCTATATGTGTCCTATACTGTGTTCCTTATAGTTTTTACTGTACAGAGCTTTCTGTCAGGGTAACATAAGAGCTAACTGGCAGAAACTGCCTTAGGAAGAAGGGGCCTGGTACATATTTCACTCTTAGGAGATAAAGGGTTAAAACGTTGAAAAGCGGCGAAATTGTAGAATAAATGAAATGATCCAAATGAAAATTCACCTGAGTGACGACTTTATGACGAAAAGGGGATTCTACTTCAGTTTTGGTGTAGAATGCTCATTGGGCTGCGAGGGGTTAAATGGATATCCAGTGTAATTTGTGAGCCGTACATGTGCAGATAGATCGGCCTGCGGAGAATTCAATGACACAGATTAGATGTGTGATTAGAGCTGCGATTCCCACACCCCAATTTCAGTTTCTGAGGCTGGCTGTCATTTCTTACTGCCGCAATAATATGCATTATAAACCACGCACTGGGCTTTCACTGTTAGCAGTCTGTCAGTATGTACAGCAGTGCTTCTGTCCTGGCTTGTAATTTTGATCGCCTCTTTGTCAGTCTGTCAATCATAACTTGCACCTCAATTAATTCAAATTATTTGCACATTTTTTTTTTTTTTTTAACCAGGTAGTGACAATGCTGTAACACCTAGAGAACATTCCATATATGTTAGTTTTTGGAAAGAAGGGGAAATATTCACTGTGACTGCAGAGTATACATGCTCTTATTTGACATGTTGCCACTGTTCGACAAGTTCTCTTTAATCCTTATTCTGTTCCCACTCTTGTCATGCTGCCTCAGGTTTCAGCGGTGCTTGCTCGATATAAACAGTATGTGCACATGTGCTTCTGATTTTATCCATTTCCACTTTGCACTAGAGGTGTTTGTGTTGCAATGGGTTGAACAGTGCATTAGGGTGCACGTCATTGACTACTACTGGCACTATGCAAGTTTCCTGTCACAGACCTCATTTGTGTTTTGACTCCCCCAGTCCACCTATTGACGCAAATACTGGTGCCCTATTTGACTGAATCCCTGAATCATGGGACTGAATCCCAGCCAGCAGAGCTGCTCGCTAATTAATGCATATCATGTATTTTGTTTTCCTTCCATTTTTTATTTTTACTTTCGTTATGTACCCTATAAATTATGCTGACAAAATGGTGGTCGGGTGTAATGGGAAGGGGAGTGTTAAGGGGTGTTTTTATACAAGAATATTTCCTTTATGTGGAGAGAAATACATTAATTAACTTCAGTCTCGCCCTTGTTTTAATTCCATAAGTGCCATTTTGCATACTGTTTAAATGGCCCCTATCTCATCTTATAAAGCCCTTTACTCGGTAAATCGACCTCTTTGCCCTCCCCACACTCTGCAAGGGGAAGGTACAGGCAGCCATCTCCTCTGCTAGTGTATGCAGCTCACTGTACAATAGCCCCCCTCCAATGCATCTGGTCTCCCGCCGGCTGGACACTAGTTTTTGCTTTCCACTTCACCTCACATCATTGAACTACTTACTACATCGGAGCGCGGATCTCTGAGAACCAAAGGAGGTGGCAGTGATGCTGCCTTGGTGCTTGTTCAACTGATGAAACTGCCATTTTGCTTTGCTGATAGCGCACTGGTTTAAGGTGAATGACAGCGGCTGATCAGGTTGGACTGAATGGAACCAAAACCCCATCACACGTACAGGTGATTAATCCATCTTAGACCAGCACTTTTGACAACAGGGCCACAGTCGCCTGCTGTCACAAACTCACAGGAATTGGAGTCAAACACACCCAGCTTTGGTCTGTGATACTCTAAACCCTTGCATTTCCCGACTGTGTTTAGGTTATCAGATTAGGGCCCCTATTTGCATGAACTAAAATGGGGTTTGACTTGCAAGACTGTCAATGGAATTAGAATTCACAGTATAAATGGTGGGTAGAATACAACATAAATCTGAGCAACACTTGTGGCCCTTTTTCCATATTTGCGGCGATTCTTTGGTGAAAGCAATCAGCTGCTGTAGCTTTTGCCTTGTTTCCATGGTTCTGATCGATAGGTGGGCTGGTGTGTGTTGCATGGAAACCAGCTCTCTCTTCTTCTCCTGCCTTTTCTTTTGTTTCCTCCTTCTCTTTTCACACCATCACACCATCTCTCCTGTATCCACTGATCAGGTGGGTCTCTGCAAAATGGGTTTTAAAAACCTTTCCTTCAAAATTGGGCAGTTGGGATGCATAGATAGATGCTGTTACACCCATGCTAATGGGGGTGGTGGTCTTATGGGCATGTTAATGATATTGGGGAGGTTGCGACCCCCCTCAACTCGCCTTAAGTTATGCCCTTGCACCCCCCATTATCGATCCTGTCTTTCTTGCCAGTTTTCTTTCCAAATTTCCCTCTCGTTTCCTTGTCTTGCTTTGTTGCTTTGTTTGCTCGAACTTCATGTATAAATATTGCCAAAGCAAGCAGAAATGAATTATATTACGCATATACAGTATAATAATGAATAAATTCAGTTGAAACTAGAGGCACTCCTAGAGTGCAAACCTCCGCCAAGGTAGCACAGGCCAAATCTTCATGAGTGGGAGCAAAGTTGAGTTATCGCGTGTCATACGATTTCAAGATTGCTGCTATGGCGGCCATATTGTTTCACTGATTGCGGAGAAAATCAATAGGGCCCTTCCTTGATGGAATAGCAATGCACCCACAAAATTTCAGACAAATCCGTGCATGACTTTATGAGCTATGTTGTTCACAGACAGACAAACAGACAGACAGACAAACGGGGCAAAAACATAACCTCTGCCCCAACTTCGTTGGCGGAGGTAATTATTCATTTTACAGGAAACAAATTAACAACAAAAGCAACTTTTTTTTCTTGTTTTAACATTGAATCAGCAAGTGTGAAGTCTGTCCGAGTCAAGTGGCTCATCAGGCCGTTGCTTAACCCTGGTTTCTGTAGCATGAAGCGACTCGGGGTTTTGCTTCCCCCTCCGGATGGGATGCTTGTCCATCACAAGTTGCTCCCCCCAGCTCTTAGTGAGGTTATTTCCGAGTACCCAATTATACACCTGTGTGGAGTGAGGCACTGTGAGAGTGAAGTGTTTTGCCCACGGAGGCCATACAGAGGACTCAAACTCAAGACCTTTTGATCCCAAGTCAAGCACACTTAACCACTGCACCATTGTGTCCCATATAAGTACTTCAAAAAAATATTGTTAACTCCCGCCATCTCTCTCACTCTCTCGACCCTGAGTAAAGAGAGCCTGGGGATGCCCTGACTGTCCATCCAATGGATCTAACCTGCATAGCAGAATCTTTTGGCAGAATTAAAACCAGCATCTGCACCGATTCTACCTGGAGCGGCTTGCTGTCTGAGATGCTTATTGGTCAGGGTGTGATCTCAGTCTGATCCACATCTGTGCAGATAGATAAACTATTCTCAACAGCGCATGGATTGGCCAAGTTTTTGTGAGCCTAGAGGCTAGTGATCCACCCAAGTAATTGGTGCAGGGATGCTATCGCCCTCCCCTGGAAAAACCATGAAGGATATCTGACAGTTTTCATGTCATTGAGTATCACTGCCTGAATGCATAGACTGTACTGCTGATGTGACTTGTTACAGAGCAAGGTAATTCCTCTTTAAGAGTGATTCCTCGTGCGTACAGGGGAGGGACAGTGGAGCAGGAGCAGGTTGGATGTCCTGGCAAAGATGGCACCTTTTTTTTTGCATTCAGCATTGAAGCTGGCCCAAGTTTTCCAGGTGCTGGTTTACTGCAAATGCCATCACATGCTCTCTCATTAAAATTAGCTCTTAATGATCTAATTAAAGTTATAGAGAGGCCCCACACTATGTTATTGTCCCCATATTGTTTTGTGTCCCTTTTATTTTTTTTCTTTATATATTTAAAATGGTTCTACTGTACTGGTCTTAATAAATTGCACAATGGAGGTGCCCTGAATAAGAGCCAAATAATGTTGAGTTCGCCCCCAGAGAGCTATGCTGCCATTTAGGCCAGATTGAGACTGTGGGCTGACCAGCTCACATTCAGACTGAATGAATGCCCATTATGCTCAAAGGAAGGCGCTCTGTGTGAACGTGGAAACTGTGTTTTGCATGCCTCAATTTGTTTTCTGTCCCTGTGCTATTGACCTCATAACAAGGGTGAACAGCCTTATCCAGAGTTTATATTTCATCCTGTGAGTGGCACTCAGTCCAAAATAAGATACTTTGAATGTGCAAGTAAATGCAGTTTCACAGAAATTTATTCTGAATCTCTTTAAACGAATGAATTCTGCTGAATTTGCTAATTTGGTATCAGCAGTTGTGTTTCTGAGCGTAGCGTCACCTGCTGGGTCAGCTTAATTCCCATTCGCCAGTGGGGTTAAATAATTTCATCTGATGCTTAACAAGTATGAACTTTGTGAAAACATGTTAACTAAGATTTTATGGCTCATTACAAGACTAAAAAGAATGTATAACTGGCCAGTTTTTGCAGAAAAAAAATGTGTGAGGCTTTAACCCTTAGAGTGCTGAGAGTTTAATTTATAATTAAAAAAAAAAAATAATAATAATTATGTGCAGCTGAAAACCTATCGTGTCGACTTGTTCAAAAGCGCTCCCCCAGGGAATTTGATGTCTTACATCATCGAGCAACACTATTTGTATTTAGGTGAAGGAAGCAGCCATGCTAATGCAGTGGAAGAGTACACTGGAGATTTTATCCTCACCAGAGATCTTGAGGATCTCCCGTGCTGCCGTGTTCATTTTTACTTTGTTTTACAGAAGAAATGAAAGTATACTTTGATCACTTTCAATATACCCCCCTCCCCCCCTTTTCTGAGAAAAAGTGGGAATATTATGGAAAATGCAAAAAACATTAAAACGGAGTGATTTGAAAAGTTGATTCAACTTCTGCTATATTGAAAACTCTACAACAACACTACTTAGTTGATGCTTTAATGCATGAATTAAAATGTTTATTTAGAATATACGCTTATGTACGTTTGTAAAATCTGAAGACTGCGACAGACCAGTAGCAACTGCTGAACTGGGATACAAAACATCCCATGAGCCTGATGATGACTGATCTGCTCTCAATCATTTTGTTCGATGAATATGCTTTCCAAAGATATGAACGATCCTTTGGGAGTTCAACACACATTCAACACACGGCACAAAGTCAACACACAACACAAATTTAATTAAAAAAAAAAGTCTCATTCACTTGACCTAGTAGGCTATGCTTTACAAAAAAAACTTCTCTGGGTCTTCTGCATTATCTTTCAGCTCATCGTGCAGCGTAGGCAATCAAATCTGCAATGCAGGATTGCTTAAATTAAAACAAGGAAAGCAAAGCTTTAAATTTGTAAAATTCTGCATCCAAATTAAGTTTTATTTGGCATCTTACCTTGACAAAAAGTTGGCGACGCCTATGAGAGTTGAATGCTCACGGAGTTGTGGAGTTGTATCATTAATCAAGGTAAAAAATTGAAAACTGGTCAAAAGAGACTAATAAACATTTTAAAGGCCATTGTGCTATGTGTTTATGCGCATCCTGGCCGCGCAGCGTTACAACTGGTCCACTTCTATTGTAGCCGCCACACAAGGCCTGTTTTGTTGATGATTGCAGGTTGTTTAAATTTATAATTGAGCTGGATGTACAATTAGCTTCCTTGCTTGAGAGAATTGTAATATCTGTGTAAAATTTGAGGTATTTTTATATACACAGAAATGTAGTGAACTAATAAAAAAATTTCCACAGTAAGGCATCCTTTTTTTTGTGTCCAGATCATAGATAAAAGATTGCTGAACACAGTGAGAGAGTTTTTAAGTCTTTTACAACGTTGTATTTTATTTTATGCAAGGAAATTCTCAAAAATGGCTTAAATAAACAATTTCCGGTTGACCAAAAAACATACTGTAAGGGCTATATATCCTATATTTCTGTCCATTAAACTTAATCTTCATAAAAAATATGTTTGTTACATTACTTTAATGTCTGTAAATGGTTCCCCATGGTAAATAAATCCAAAATAAGACAAATTCTTTGTGGCTTATTTATTATATGCCGATTTCAGGACGGCCGCAAGATGACAGCACAGTGACTCCCAGGTTCTCACGGTTAACATATGTTTTTATTAGTTTTTTTCCACTTATGTAGACATAGATATTTTGTATAAATGAAGATCTAAGTCATACCAACGTTAGAAGTAATATTGCGCCATTGCCTTTAAAGGGAAATTTTATGCCCAATGTTTTCAGTTTGATTGCTGCCACCGCAACAGACCCCTAAAAAGTTGGCGTTTAAAGTTTGCAGTGATAAAGTATTGTCAAACAGCTGAGCTAATCATATTACTAGTATAAAAACAAGCTTCTAAAAATGTGAATTACCTTGAACAAATATGGCTCGAGGCTCACAAATTCGCAAAAAGATGAGAACATCGAGGAGGAATGAGAACAGTGTTCACCAAAGACAAATCGGTAGGCTTTTAGGCATTTAACCCTCTACAGTGCGTGATATAATTAAAAGATGGACGGAGTTCGGTCGAATCTCTGCTCTTAAAGGGCATGGCCAAAAACCACTTCTGAATGCATGTGATCTCTGAGCCCTCAAGATCAGTCATTTGACTGTAATGGATGTCAGGGTCAGAAACACTTTGTCTATCAACACTATTCATAAGTGCATCTACTGGCTTTGAGTAAAGCTTTACTTTGCAAAGCCAAAGCAATACATCAACATTTTCTGTCCAAAAGTGTTGCCAACTTTTTTTGGGCTCAGTGTCATCTTTAATGGAAAGTAGAATAGTGGAAGTGTGTTTTGTGGTCTGACAAATCATTATTTTAAATTGTTTTTGGAAAAATAATGACAGCTGCCATGTTCTCCAGAATGTGAACAACGAAGACAACCCACGCTGTTTATCAGAGTCCGGTCCAAAGACCAGCGTCTGTCATGGTCTGGGGGATGCGTCAGTGCACATGGCATGGATGACCTGCGCATTCACGAGGACACCATTAATTCAAAAAGATTTGTGCAAATTTTGGAGCAACATATGTTGCCATCTATGCATTTATTTCAGAGGCGTCCCTGCATTTTCTGGAAAGACCACGTTCTGCTGGGATTGCACATGCATGGCTGCATAAGCAGAGAATGCGGGTGACAGATTGGCATGCCTGCAGTCCTGACCTGTCTCCCAATGAGAATGCATGGCACATTATGAAGCCAAATATGCAGCAAGGAAGGCCCCATATAACTGCAATGCTGAAGACCAGCATAATGGAGGAAAATTCTTTTCGCTAAATTTGACCAATTGTTGCCTTTAGTACCAAAACACTTAATGAGTCTGATTAAAAAAAAAAAACAAAACAAAACAAAAAAAAACCGTGACAACTATGCCTACTTTTTAGAACTCTGTTGCAGTCATGACATTGTATATTTTCAATAAGCAATTGAATTCACTTTTTAGAACATCAACTGATACTGTTTTCACAATAGCAGAGAGTGAATGGACTTTTCACATCAATCCTAATTGATTTCATTTGCATTTTCCATGACACGCTAACAGTTTCGGAACAGGGGTTGTACCTATAATGCTTACATCATTTCGAAAATTCAGGAATAATTTTCTTTGTGCTGTGTCTCAGGGGGGCATACTACATAGTTCACCTTGATGGCATGATGCTCTTGAGCAGAAAAGTCGTATTTTCAAGCAAGATCCATATTCATGAAGTTTCTATGCAACTTGGCACTTAATCAGCACTCCGAAGCCCATTTTGAAAATTGGCCAAACGAGGTCACTCAAGAGTTCTCAGAGGTTCTTGTCAGTAAATAGTGTTTCTGTGCATCAGGTTGTATGTTTTTAAAATCCATTTCCAAATTATTTTTGTCTGCAGACTTTTAGCTCAGGTCTTAACTGCCATTTTGAAGACGTGCTTTAAAATTTGTGACGCGCCTTGCTCTTAAGCTCTCTTCTGTGGGCACAGTGCCCATGTACCATTAGGGGAATATTCAAGGGCATCCAAACTTTACAGGATGTTTGAAACGGGACTGGACTTTACTAAACTACAGGTTGTTGACAGTTGAGTTGCTGGTGCAGTGATTGGAAGGGCAGTTGCATGTGACCTTCATGACGAGGCTAGTATCGTACAGTATGTTAACAGTCTACTCTCGTGGCCAGCCTAGCAATGCCTGCGTTACTAACCCTGAAACAAACTAGCAAAGCATTTCCCATGACATGATGCAAAATGCTGCCAACCATTCTCGGTGTACCGCATGCTGAACAAACAGAGTGTTCCACATCAGGAGAACGTACTGCCCCAGAGCAGGGCCAAAGGATGAAGTGGTTTCTAGCTGCTCTACAATGACAGACTGTGGATAGTGTTGCTTTCTGAGTGGGGAAGGTTTTGTTGATATCCTGATGGGTGAAATAAGGGCATGTCAGGCACCATTAGTCATGCTTATGCCTCGGGGCCCTGCGTTGGGTTTGGAGATCATAAGATGAATGTATGGCGTGCATGACTGACAGCCTGGTTTGTTTTCTTGGTAATTATGATTTTGTTTGCAGCTGCTGATCAGGTAAATGGAAAGGTAATGAACAGTATCTCAGTTCTGCGATGTCGAAAACTGAAAAGGATGGAAAACTCTGATCAATCTCTTGAACTTTTAGACTTTTGATTGGTTCAGCTCTTTGCAGTTCATTTTGGTTTGCATTATGACATGCTAAGAAAATAAGGAAAAGATCTGAAACAAAATGGAGTCTTGGTGCCCATGTTCCACAGAACATTCCAAGAGACATGAAATCAATAGGAACAGTCTGTTTTATACAAGATAAGATTTTTTTCTATTTAATCTAATAATCATATCCTTTCAATCATATGACTGGCTGCCAGCATCCTAGTACAAATACACAGTGTGTGCAGTGAAGTAAATGGAGAGTGAGACTGTATGAAATAGGTTGCAATCACTGCATTGTTGATATAATATACAGTGAGGTCCATAAACATTCAGACCGTGACACAACTTTCATAAATTTGGGTCTTTCCGCCACCACAAGGGATTTGAAGTGAACCGATTTAAGATGTTTGTGTACTGTGGACTCACGGCTTTAATTTGAGAGTTTTGTCAAATGTATTCTTTGAAAGGAGAAGGAATTACATTTGTTTGCACAGCCCTCCCCTATGTTAGGACCTTAAAAGTAATTAGACAAACTAATCATAAATTAGTCATTTTTCATCCTTTGCAGTTGGAACTTCGTTATCATCAGATGCTGGGTTTGGTCCTCGTTGATACTACAGGATTTCACTGCAGCTGTCTTTCGTTCATTCTCGTTCTTCGTGTGTTTTCCTCTCAGTTTTGCCTTTAGCCAGAGAAATGCATGCTCAGTGGGATTTAGATCTGGTTATTGACTCGGCCGTTGTATATTATTCCTTCTTTTTACCTTGAAATAGACTGGGAATCGTCCTTACTTTGGGTTATTTCTTTCTTGTGCCTGCTCATTCCTTGCCCAAAAAGGAGTAGATGTGCTCCTTGATGTTAAATACCTGCAATATTGGCCAAAAGCCCCAGTTGTAACATCAAAGCGATTGTTTATAAATCCATTGTTTTTGAGTTCAGAGATAAACAGAATAAACTTGTGACACTGCCCAAATGTGGGCTGAACTGAACAGATTCAGGTAATGGAGGGAAAGAGAAGGGAGAGAGAGTGGAAAAGAGTGGCAGATGCAGGATGGATGGAGATGAGAAAAAGGGAAGAGAAGGAAATCTACTGGGTAAAGGGGAAGGAAGAAATAGCCTGAGGCACTGTGCAACCCTCTTGCCGAGGGGAAGGTATTATA
Organism: Gymnothorax javanicus; assembly: GCA_029692085.1. Taxonomy (NCBI): domain Eukaryota; kingdom Metazoa; phylum Chordata; class Actinopteri; order Anguilliformes; family Muraenidae; genus Gymnothorax; species Gymnothorax javanicus. Next base: position 7,783,860 of record CM056207.1, on the reverse strand, counting down.
ATTGAAATGGTTCAGTACACCATCGGGCCGCATAGTTTTATCGATCCTGGCTTGGACAGGTTGCGCCCACGCACGGGGAGTATGAATACTGCATGTTTCCCCTCGGTATGAAAAATGCATTCTGCTGGGCTCAGTGGCACTGTTTTGGTTGACTCCAGCCCAGCAGTATCCCCTTGTCTCGGACTCTTCAGGGTCCAATAGCGGTTTTTTCCGTCCTCAGCTGAACTCTTGCATTGTGGATTGCCCTTTCGGGAAGGCTTGATAAGTTTTCTCCTTCGCACTGAGTAAAGATCTTTATTGTGGCTGCGACTGCCATTGGCCCAACAGAATATACAACCTGCTAGCCTTAAGGCTCCTATTACAGGCCTCACTTCCAACAGTAATTTGGCTTGTTTCAATGAGCTGTGGAAATTCTCTGGATCTGAAAAAAAAAAAAAAATAGCTTGCTTCTTCAGAAGTCAGTATTTTCAGTCCAGATCGAATTCAGATTCGCAATGGCGTTTATTGAAGTGGAGATGCTGGATGAATTTAGATAGTGAAGCGAGGGCATAGAGTTGCAATGTTAATGAAGACAGCGAGAGGCTAGAAAATATGGTAGGAGGTATGGTATGGATGAGCAGAGGTTGGAATGGTCAAATACCTAGATTTGATCATTTTCAGACATAGAATAATTTGATTGGTAGTAAAATATGATGAAGTTTCCTGTCCCCCATATCCAGAGGAATGATGGCTGTTTTGTCTCTGCTCCTGTTTGCACACGCGGGAACACGCGAGGACACAATGAACACCTTCTTAGGGTCATTAGAGCCAAATAGAGGATCATTAACTGTGTTACCCATGGGTTTTCATCCTTGCTAAAATCTGTACAAGTTCCTTCTCTATCTCCTGCAATATTCATGTCTGGTCTCATTAAAAAGATGATAAAGTGCAAATCTTGTGATTAAAATCTTATAGTACTCTGCCCTGTTTCAAAGAACTTTAATGCACAAATGGCTGGTATCACAACGGACGGTTTGACTTCTCTCATTCTGACACAGATTCGCTAATCAGCACAACTTCCTCTGATCATTAAAAAGTGTGTGTGTGTGTGTGTGTGTGTGTGTGTGTGTGTGTGTAGGGGGGACTTCCTTTTCCACCCTGCTTACTTGAGACTAAATAGAATCTGGGCCTTATGTCAGTGGTGCAGTGGTTTTAGACACTCAGAAATCTGAGTTGATAGATCTGTGGAGTGGACATTCAGGCGTGGAAGAAATGGCTGCCTCTTTTGGTCCCCAGAATTTGGTTTTGGTCATTACTGGGTAGAATTGAGAAGGTGGTAGAAGCGAGCTTTCGCTTGCTATTTTTTTTTCTTATGATTGTTAATGTCTGTTTTATTATTGTTTAAGGTAGCAGACATATGTCTGCAAGCTGACACTGTATATTCTTTTGTGACTCTTTTTAATTATCCTAAATTTGTACTTTGTAACAGAGCAACCTTTGGGATAACCTTTATTAATGGCATTGAAAATTTATTTGTTAATTGAAATCTTTAAAAAAAGTAATGAACAAATGAATTTGAATACATTACATTGACATGTTTTGAGTTGATTTGATTGTTTGTGATACTCGGAGTGCCAGACATTGGGGGGGGCTATTGACTGCTAAAATGGCTGGATTGCATCCACTTCTATTAAACTTCACTTTCCTGACAGAATGACTGTGGCCATGAAGTCGAGGGGCTTGCTGGGTCTGGGGCAGCTGCATAGGGCTCTTTGTCTGTCTGTCTGTCTGTCTGTCTGACATTCTCACACTCACTCACTCTTACACGTACATTTTGTACACACAATAGTGCAAGAAAGTAGGACATCAGTACTTACCAGTGTTGGTATGGCCCATGTGGGGCCATGTGGTCACAACATGTAAGATAGGTAGAAAAAGGAACTAAAATTTAGGAATTTCATGCATGGATTACTAAAAGTATGTTATACCATGCTAAATCTTGGCTCCAATATCTATCTGCCATTAATGATGTACGGTAATATGGAGTGACATGGAAAACTACTTTGCCAGAACAATGCGCATTTGTGAAGGTACGTCTCCTCTCTGTCGAATCATTCTTTCGGCTCTGCGGAGAGAAACATCCTGCCGTTTAGATACGGCGTGATTCTCTGATATGACTTTGTCTCTGTCTCAGTGGTGTGATGCTGTGATTGTCACAAGATTGCTTTGATCATAGGAGAGTCACAGCTGTAAAGTTTTGCCCGCAGTTTCAATTTGAAATAGACTTGGCGGCTGTGGAGAATATTCTTCCAGACTCCAGGATAACTGGAGGAGAATGGAGGCAGAGAGGGGATTGAAAGATAGAGCAGCAGCGACTGAGGAGGCGATCTGAGCGGGGGAGCAGTGGGTGAAGGGATTATTGGGGCAAAGGACGGTGGGTAAGTTGGTGATTGGAGCAGGGAGCAGCAGGAGAGAGGTGATTGGACAAGTGCAGCAGTGGCAGCAGGGAAAGGGAAGTGACTGGGAGAAACCCACGGTTGGAGCTCTGATCGAAGGAAGCAGAAGAAGGTTGCAATAAGTGAGTAAAGGATACTTAAAATGCAGAGCTTGGATGGTGCGGTGTGAACACACGGCTGCTCATTAGGCTTTCGCTTTAATGTCAGGCTGGCTGGCGTACGAACCAGTGCTGTCTGTATGTTTCTGTTAGACCCATCACCTCACCGGAGTCCATTAGCCCAAATTTATAAAGGTGCTCTTGCACTGCCCCCCCCCCCCACGCCCTCACAACATTACCACTTCTTGTGGCTCAGCTCATATACTAAACGAATAGCTTTTTGACCTTGTTTTATTTAACAATGTTGCCTATGCCCTGCTAGCCTTAGTGAAGCTGTCTGGGTAGAGAGTTGTTCACTGTGGGGTAGATAATTCTCAAACTTTTGATTTCTCCCGGACTCCATCTTGGATACTGCTGTCAAAATGGATGCACCCCTTTTTTTTCAGTATACTCAAATAACCTGTGACGTAATGCTTCCCATTCAAATTTTTTTTTTGCCCTCTTATGGAGATCCACAACCTTTTTCCGAGGAATAGCAATTTTTTAATTTTTTTTTGCTCTAACCATTTTATGTATAAATGTTAAATCAATTTATATGCGTGCAAAATTGTGCCCTTCTCTCATTGCTTTGCCTTGGATGCTCTGCTTATAAAAATAGATGTGGCATTTACAGCTAGTAAATCAAATAATCATGTTGAAGCATCGGTTTTTTAGCAATCCCAGCCGCATTTCCCGAGATTTTTGTTGGGAGAGCGAGAAGAACAATGGGACAGTAGTCCGATTAGCAGTCAGAAATCAGACATTAGCTATGGCTGTGTGAAAATCCGGTGAACAAAAGGCTCTTGCGCTGTTTTTGAGGACACAGAGGGTGAGAGAGGGAGAGAGCGAGGGAGAGAAAGAGAGATGGCCTGATAGAGGAGAACACTGTCTAATCAGTACAACAGAATGAGGAGATTGGGATTTGGGATAGACTCAGGAGAAGTAAAAAAAAGAATAAGGGATCTCGGAGAGGAGAGCGAGAGAGCAGAAGCGAAGGAGAAGAAAGAAGAATGGATGTGCCAGCCACACCCTGTGAGCTTCGCAGCTGCAGCAGCGGCTCCGCGGCGTAATTTATCTGAATTCGCCGAATGTTTGCGCCCCGAAACAAAGTAAACAATAATACTATCTCCCACAGAGAGGGGACTTCGCCCAGGCGCAGGCTGCCAGCTGCATGCAGGGCGTACAGACATTCAGTGCTGCAACGAGGCTTGAGGGAGATAGAGAGAGAGAGTTAGCTGTATATTGAAACAATGTGAGCATTGCTTAATGGCTTACCTTCCATAGTTTATAATAAGCTACTGGCAATTTTTCTCTGGTTGTCCTGCCAATGATGTGCCGTTGAACTGATCAGATATTTAGGAGGGACAAAGTTATTATAATAACTGCAATGGAGAAAATAAGGAGTTTGTTTCCAGAACACAATATATCCATTTTACTCATTTTGAGTAAATCAGCTTTTTCTATGTTGGCGCCTATTGCATTTTTATGGAAAAACACAAAATTTGACCATGAAAAAATACATCTTATAGTATGAATTTCTAAAATTCTTAATAAAGTTAATCCAATACAATCCAATCCAAAGCGGATTTCTGCACCATGTGTAAGAAGCACATGGCGATCTATCGCTCTGTGGTTTTATTTCAATTTTTGTAATTTTGGCACTTATTATGTTTTGGAAACAAGCTGTTCAAATACTGCTTAAAAGTGATAGTATGCAAATACAACATATATTGCCAATTTGAACAGGGAGGGGGTGGGATGGCCGGGGGCTTTCCAAAGTGTCCAGGGTAGGTGCAGAAGTTGATGTTCAGTACAAGAGAAACTAGTGTAAGGGAACATGGCTGATGGGACTATGTTCAATGAGCAGTTTTCCCGAGAGCAGATCCATCTCCCAAGTTCCCCCTCTGGAGTTTTCTTTTTCCACCTACGTTTGTGTCATTTCCTGAACGTTTTGGCCCATTGGTTCAGATCACAGTAGTGAGAGTCATTAATGTTGGGAGTTTTGAGGCCTGAAAAATGGTTATCTCCAGGGTCTGTGCTTAGCTGACAGGAGAGAGGTTTTGGGTGGGTGGGGGCTAAAGACAGAGTTAATGAGTAATGGCGAGTACCTCATTAGGGCGGCCCAGAGGAAAACGCAGTGCGCCAGTGATCGTACTTCGCTGCGACTACGGTGATATGGGATTATGCTGGAATCGCTATCACTGCTGGTAATTGAAAGTAATTATTTTTGGAACACTGAATCAGAACTTAAAAAAAACTTACCCTTCACAGAGAAAATATAACATTTTGTGTCTATAGTTCTCTCTCCTGTTTCGAATTAAGTGAGAACAATTATTTTAAATCTAACTAGTTTGCATGCACACTTTTTGTAACGGTATATACTTTAGTTTTGCGAATAGTATTTCGGATATTTGTAGGATATGTCCATGATTTAGAAAAAGCATATATTTTTGAAACCCCTTCATGTATGGTGTAGTACTGCTACACACACAATATATATTAGTTGCCTCTACTGGAATCATATCATTATGTGTAGAAATGACCGTGTTTCACTCTCTCTACTTCCCTGCTCGTTCAGTCTTGATGCACTCATATTTTACACACTTACAGGTGTAGAGTACTACACAAGAGAACAACTTGCATAAGCCCACCATACCCCTGGGCCAATCGCATCTCTTCTTCATAATTCACTACGCCATAATAATAAATGGCGCAGTCTGGAGTCAAAAAGAGCCGGCGTATTGCCTGTAAATGATTTTGTCTGTTGGCACTGATCCACATTGGATGAGTAGTGAGAGTGACCTTGTTCCAAAATGTACTGGCAGGAAAAATTTTTTTGTGGGAGGCAGAGCCTCTTCGCAGTGTGTCATACTGAGCTGCTTCCACTGAGAGTTCGAGGGTATCGCTGATGGCCAGAGGGTTGGCTGAAGGGAAAAACAGACAAGACATGAGCTGTGCTAAATGATTTTTTCTTTTTTGCAAGGGTTGAGCCGTGATTGGCTGTGCGTCTGACAGAGAATAGGCTTTCTTTGTGGAGCAGAATTGGGGCGGTGCTGTTCCTGCCCTTACATACACCCGGATCTGCTTTTTCATTAGTAGGGTGGAGTTCAGTGGGAGGACGGGCACTGCTGGCCATGCACAGCTTCCATAATCTGTCCCTGTGCGCAGCTCATTCAACCTTTATTTAGTTCATTTAACACAGACTGAGGGTAGAGGCTGTCATTTCCATTGGAGTGAGATTACAAATACATAAAATCACAAAATGAATGAATAAATAAACTAAACTAGAAAGCACTCAGAGAGCGCAGCACCGCCACCACGCCAAGGCAACTCTGTGCATTAGTTATTTTCGTTGGCTGATTAGGATATTGTTGCATTCCACAGCCAGGTGGCAGCAAAACCCAAAATCACGCCGACTGGAAATCCGGCCCATTGGAAAGACGTGAAATGTCTGGCAGCATAGCTGGATTTGGACTTCGGCCTATGTCTCAGCTGTCCTTTGGCATAGATATGCCAAAATCGAATCACTTGTTCCTCTTGTGCTACTCTAACATCCTGCAAAGTTTGGTTAAAATCTATGTGGCTGTTTTTGAGATATCCTACTAACAAACAGACAAACGCACGCCGGCAAAAACATACACCTCCTTGGTGGAGGTGAATATGTAAATAAGAGGACAATTAAAAAAGAGAATCACAACCCAGTCCATCCTCATAAGTACATAATTTAAAACAGGTGTAATATAGCTGAACGTGAGTCGATGTCTTTGACCGAGATTATCCCAAGAGAACAAGAGAATCATAATACAACAAACAATGAAAAATAATCTGTGTATGCGGTGCATGAAACTGCCTAGTGTTTTAAGGAAGGCAGGATCTTTTTCAATAGAAGAATCCAAGCCTTATCCACAGTTATAATATCAGTGTGCATTTTAACAGACAATTTGTCATCCAACCAACTCCAAGGTATTTATAGTGGGGAAATTGTTCAATACATGTGCCGTTTAAGGTGCAGACTTGAAGATAATTATAAGTAGTGTCTCTTGCTCTAGAAAGTAATATATCTTTGGTCTCGTCAGCATTAAACACCAATTTTAGACTTGATAGTGATTTTAGAAGGCATCAAGGGCATGTTGCAGATGAAGAATGAAATCCTGCATTGAATGTAAAAGACACTAAAGAGTACTATTATCTGAATAGAGATGGTCATTAGGGGCTCCTGAGGATTTTGCAACATCATGTATTTGGTAAACAATATCGGGCCAAAAATAGAGCCTTGGGGAACACCCTTTGATATATGGAGGAACTCAGACTGTACATGTCCCAATTTAACAGATTGATATGTGTCAGAAAGGTAGTTTTCAAAGCAGCCATTCGCAACAGAATCAAATCCAATGTAAGCCAATCTTTGTAAAAGCTGAAAATGGTCAGCAGTATCAAATGCTTTTTACAGAACAACAAAGAGTGCTGTGCAGTGTTGATTTTTAGCCAGGACAGATACAACTTCATTTAAACCTTAGGAAATAGCTGAGATCTATTGATGTTTCATCCTGGAACTAGACTGATAAGATCTAAGAACACAGTGACTCTTTATCAAGTTGTTTATTAACCTAGGATTCCAACAGTATGCCAAGACAGGACAATTTAGAGATTGTACTGTGTATACAGTGTTGTGCTTGCTTATGTTTCTCTGTGTTTCTGTCATTTTATGAATGTTTATGTGTCTCTGTGGTTCTGCAGTGTTGTGTTTGTATTTCTCTGTTCTTCTGCAGTGTTGTGCTTGTTTATGTGTCTCTGTGGCTCTGCAGTGTTGTGCTTGTTTGTGTCTTTGTGGTTCTGCAATGTTGTGCTTGTTTGTTTGTTTGTCTCTTTGTGCTTGTGTTTCTCATTTTTGTGCAAAATCGTGCTTGTTTTAGAAGAGGGCCGGGAGTTAGGCTGGCTATGATTTGAGAGAGGTGCTGGTGTTGCTGGTGCCAGGGAGACTGCAGGAGGTTACATAGCAGTTTTGAACAAGTGGCTCGACACTCATCTCTTTCTCCTTCTCCCCTATCTATTTCTCATTTATCTTTCTTTATTTCTCATGCATATTGCAAAATCTGTTTTGTTTCAGTGTAATCCCCGGTGAGCATGCTTGTGTGAATACAGAGAAATTAATTGAGACGCAACTGGCTTGGCTCAGTGGAGGCGATAGGGACAGTATTACAGCACATTAAAATTCATATGATTGGTGTGCTGCTATGGTGGAGTGCATTTTGTTTGCTTTAAGTCAATCTCCCTTCCCTCTGGCTTCTGAAGATGAGCAAATTTGTCAGAGCTTGGGAATCATTTGTGAGACAGAGAGGAGAGACAGGCTCTGGCCCATTTTTAACAAACCCTCACACTCTCCCCGTCTCGCAATATTATTGTTAAGATATGTGAACCAATCTGGTCACTGGAACTTGTCTCTGATTGCTCTCTGAGCAGATGGAAACAGCCATAATCCTCACCTTGGATTTAATGACTTGTAGTGATGACCTGTCTTGAAATAGGATAACTAATGTCGCATCAGGTTTCCGTGCCCATAACGTAACTAATTCTGTACAAGCTGCAATGGAAACTGATCCAAGACGAGCATATTTACGAATACGTTTTTTTTTTTTTTTTTTAGTATTGGTCAATGATGGGACCTTTGCTGTCTTTCTTGAGCAAGAGAGATTGAAGTGTGTGTGTGTGTGTGTGTGTGTGTGTGCATGCGCGTGTGTGTGCGTGTGTCTCGTGTGAATAGAGCTAAGGTTTCGGCATTACAGCCCACGCTCTCACTGTTAGCGCCGCCATTTTGCTGTGGTGTATAAACACCACCATCTTCATTATACCCTACTGTGGACCCTGTAGTCAGACTCTGTGTGTGACCACTGCTTCGGAGGAGGAAAACTTCTCTTGCATTAGTTGGGGTTAGCGCTTCTTAAAAAGTCTAGCATTTGCTTTCCAAAGTCAGTCCAAAAGAGCTGGAGTCTGAGGATTTCATTAGTTTCCTTCATCCCAATTTTGCCTTGGAAACCCACAGTTTGGCCAGATTATCCACTCAGGGATGTGAAATGGAGTTAGTTTGATTATGTGACTCGTTGCGGATTGTGGAAGATGGTGTGATGTTGCGTATTGTGGATAGTTGACAATGGTGTCCTGTGGGGCTCATCTCATTGATGGGGGTAATAGGGGGCACAAAAGATGCGAATCCTGTTGTAAATAGCTTGAAGGCAGCAGCGATAAGGCCCCGTCATCAAAGTGATAACATCCGAGCTGTTCTTCTCCACTCCTCCCTGGAGGGTCTTGTTGCCTTCATCTGTTGAGTCCAATGACAGATAATCTGGCACGTTTTCTGCTGTCCTGCTTCGCACCGAGCTTCTCCAGGTTTAAAACATTCCTTGATTTCAGGCATGGTGAAATTCTGACTCCCTGTTCCCTCCTCACCTCACCTCCATTCCCATCACTCCAACTCAAAGACTGAAATCTTGGAGTCATCTTTCCTTATCCCCCGCAGCAGGTTCTAAGACCTTTCCTTAATCTGTGTTTATGAAAACAGTATGTCTTTCCCGCCGTTACCATGGACACTGATGAGCTCTTTCCCCTGCGGTGGTGTGGTAACTGATGATCCGTGTAGCGAGTGGCGCAAAAGATGTGAACATGACTTGCGAGCGAGGATCTGGAAGTTATTAGAAAACTGCTAAAATGATGGACCAGGGTCTCTGGAGATGACGCATGGTAGTCCTCTGTTGCAGAAACAAACTGGGCTTTCGAGCTCTGTTCTCCACTGCAATGTGTTTGAAAACTATTTCTATGAGTTTAATGTGTGGACTGTCAGCTTTAATTTTCCCGGGGTTTATGTCCTTATAGTGTGAAACACATTGAAATTGCAACCCTTTTACTGCTCTGTGCCACTGTTGGAAAATCTAGGAGTCAGGATGTTCAAAGTCCTGCCATGTTTTTCATCTTGCTATGTTTTCAGCCAGCTGATATTACTGAGTGGTTCTACCTCATGGCTGAAGAGTCATGTTCATCCAAGTGGTTAGAACAAAATGTTTGGGAGGCCTGATTTTTATACCTCTGCTCTGCACGGCCATGAAATGGCTTAAACTACTGTTCAGGGGCCATTTTACGACTACCTTGTATTTATGTATTCATATTTGGTCTGTGTGGTGTTCAAAATGTTCTTTTTCTACTTTGGCCATGCGGGACAAGATTCTCAGTGTACTTAGGAGTGGATAATTCTACCCAGGGTTTAAAGGAAAAGAAAGCTGGAAGGGCTTGAGCGGAATTCTCCTGACAGGATCTGCGAATCGTTCCCTTTAATTGTATTTTTCTTGGCTGTGAGGGAAAAGAGAACCTTGTAAAGCGACGGTTCTAATTTACATTTAAAGCAGCTGGAGATATCTGGGGCAGTACAGGAGCCATGAATAATTGACAGGTGTGCATAGCAAGCAGATGCATCCGGATTCGCTGGGAGACGTAAATAAAGGCGGAAGTTTGATGCTCCCCTGACAGGCAGCGATTTTTTTTTTTTTTTTTTAAATACTTGCCCCGGGCACCTCAAGATGAGTCACGGGGGGGCGGGCTGGCAGGAGAGGGAGGGGTCAGATGGAAGGGGCGTGCTCCAAGGTGACTGCCCAACCCCCTGTACTGGAGCTGTTTTTTAAAGGAAGAGGCAGCGGATGCAGAGCTCAGAGCTGCCCATAGATTCACAGCCCGCAGTACTGTACTGCTGTGCAGCACAACCCGCAGTGCAACATGGCTGGATTCAGCCAGCCGCAGCGGCTGTTTGCTTAAATCAGCATCAGCATTGCTTACTTATAGATCAAAAATGTATTGTTTGTGCAAGCCCTGAAAATAAACACCTGCAGGCAGTGGCAGTTAGTTTAGACTAATGGATAAAACAAACTTTGCCTGAGAACTAACCCTGCTATTTCTCCCTGTTTCACCTCACACACACACACACACACACACACACGTTGGGTTTTCATGTCTTGTGGGGACATTCCATAGACTTCCACTCATTCCCTAACCCCTTTCCCTGACCGTAACCCTCAACAGTACATACTTAACCCTAACCCTAACTGTAACCTAACCCTAACCTTAACCCTTGACCCTAAAATAGCTCAGTTTCTTCATGGGACCTGAAAACGTCCCCATAAGGATAAAGAAATCTGGAATTCCATTTGCTATGGGGACATTTTGTTCCCTCAAGGGTCGGTAAACGCCAAGCGCGCACATGCGCACACACATTCTCGAACTTGTTTTTGTGTCAGAATTCTCAGATTTTATGAGAATAGAGATCACAGAGTACATGTGCAATCATTGATTATGAGCTTGGCTAGATGCACAAGGTGCATTCCAGCCTAAAATCAACTGTATTTCACCGTGGATTGTGACTCATTTTCATAATTTCAATAAATATGAAACACTCGCATCTCTATTCAAGATTTGCTCAGTGACTGGATGCTATCCCAGCATGCATCTGTGGCAATGCCTACAGGCATCTTACACCGCACTCTGCTAGCGGTGCGATTAGGAGAAGCATCTCAATTACTATCCAACCGAACCCTGGGGGTAAATTAGATCTGTCATTCAAGCAATTCTGAAGCCTCAGAATCACGGCTGACTTCTAAAGCCAGGCTCTTTCACCGAATCGCTCAATGATTCACTCACTAACCCACTCACTGGTTTGTTAACTCTTTCACTTGAATCACTCTCTGATTCGCTTGTGAACTCCTGAAGAATGCATATGTAGAAAAGAAGTTTATTTTCTCTGATTTGTCAGTTTGGCTAGTCCTGGTCCAGTGTTTGGTACAAAAACTGCCTCAAAAGTTAGGATGTGGCTTTTAACCATTTATTTGAGCACTAGATGCTAACAGAGTCTCCTTGGCCAATTATGAGCTTAATGCAGCTCAAAGGGGGACAAGATGAATTTGAACCAATGGTGGTGCTGTGGCGTAGAGGGAAGTTATTTGATTGAATAAAACAATGTATGTGGCTCTGTCCACAAAAAAAAAAAAAAAACTAGAGGCACTCGTAGAGTGCAAACCTCCTCCAAGGCAGCACAATACAAATCTTCATGAGTGGGAGCAAAGTTGAGTTATCGCGTATCATACGATTTCAAGATGGCTGCCGTGGCGGCCATATTGTTTCACTGATGGCGGTGAAAATCAATAGGGTCCATCCTTGATGTAATAGCAATGCACCCACAAAATTTCAGACAAATCTGTGCATAACTTTTTGAGGTATGTTGTTCACAAACAGACAGACAAACAGACAGGGGCGAAAACATAACCTCCGCCCCAACTTCGTTGGCGGATGTAAAAACTTGGTTATTTAACTATTTCTCCTGTTATTAGTCTCATCCTTTGTGCAGATCCTGTACTGTTCTTCTCCTGGCAGTCCCTAGTCTCGATAACCTGTCATGCTCAACCAGGGACCGTGTGGACGCTCACTCAAAATAGTTCTCCTGGTCAGCTTTCCTCAAAGCACATTCAGAGTATCTAATGCTGGAATACTGCATGCCAGTCTCAATCGTACCACATTAGATTGTGTTCCTCTTGGTTTGTATCTTTTTGAGTCTAAATCGATGGATTTGTTGAGGCAGATATAAACCAGTCTGAGCCGTCTGTGGACTTGATGTTTTGTGTCGATGGTCAGCCCCTGCTGAGCAGCCTCAGTGTGCAGCGGTCATTTATATTGACACTGCAAGAAAAGCTATTTCCTCCAATCAGTCCTGCTATGCCCTGACGTCAGCCGTCAGAAACCGATGTGCTTCCCGATGTCGGTGAAAGCTGAAATCGCAGGTTTTTATGCTTCCCATGATGATGCAGGTAGACTGACCTGGGGCGTCGCTGTGGGTTGGGTTTGAGCCGGGTTGGAGTGAGGTCAGGAGCAAGGGAAGGTCAGGACTGTGGTTTTAGATGTAGGGCTTTTTCCAGCTAGTTGTTTTTCAATGTTCTTCCTTTCTTTACTTCCTTTTCTCTCTCATTGCTTCATCCAAGGAAAAGAAGGAAAGATGCAAGGAAAGAAGCCAGGAAAATAAGTACAGATGGGGGAACTGAGGCTATGCAAGTGAGCAAAATGAAATATCCTTGCTCCTTTAAATGTTAGTTTGAAGCAGCATCAATTTCTGATATGGCTGATGCATGGAGTGAGATGGGTCCACTAGTTGAACATTTATGTGCCAAACATACTTCTGCGATGGATGTTTCTGTGGCCGTCTTGGTCAAGATAGCTCTGGAAAACTCATTACTCCTGTTTCCCGATTCCTTGAAGGCATTTTCGCAGATTTGAATCTTCTAAATGATGATGGATCTCAATCGATTTCCAGGTCACAAGAAAAACTAAGTAACTGGAAAGACGCCCTTGCCGTGGATGGGTCGGGCGGAGTTTGTAGAATGATCTCAGAAGGGGGTGGAGTCATTTGGGTCATTTGTATGATCAGGAGTCATGAATAGGGTTGTAGGTGCAGTCCAAGGTTACAGGGCTGTCTTCAAGGCCTGCAAGTCCCTCTTGGTCTCTGCACTGCAGCCAATTAGAGAGCAAAGGTAGAGTGAGTAATTAATGTTGCGTCAGCGATGGGCTGTGGCCAGTGTGTGAACCGCAGGAACTCAACATCATTATTAATGTGACCTATGACCCCTAATGACCCACAGGAGCAAGAAATGCGTACCTGGCTTTGGCAGTGCTAATTATCAGTTACACACTTCCCGGCAATATATTACATTTAAATCCACATAAAAATACTCATAAAATATGGACATCAACAGGAAGTGTTCATTGCCAAACATACTCATTACTCCAGTTTTATTACACCCTGTATTGTGTTCTCTCAGTGAAACAGTTTGGCTCGTTAGTCAACCCTATTCACTGCTTTTCTGTAAAATACTGTCCTTCAGTCTACCACCACCATCAACGGTTTGCTAGGATTTCAAACTAATCTTTAAAATGTATTTAAAATCATACTTGATTTATGATTGTCAGTTTATTTAGCTTTGAGCCAATTAAATCGGGGGGATTTGAACGAAAATGGTTGTAATTCCCACTCATTTCATACATTTATTTTGACAAAATCCTCAAATCGGAGCTGCAAGTATCAACTTCAAGCACATCTCAATTGTTTATTTTCAAATCCATTGTAATGGTGAGGAGAGCCAAAACGGTAAATATTGTGTCACTGTCCAAATACTCATGGACCTGACTATGTAAATGCACACACAAACACTCACACACACACACACACACACACACACACACACACATTCACATTACCCAGTATCCTGCAAAATCTAATTTTCTCTGACATTTCTCTGTACTGTAGCAGAGGGTGACCTTTGAAAAGGAGACTTCCTGTGACTGGGCTCTGGCTTGGAAACCACTCACTGCCTCTCTCTCTCTCTCTCTCTCTCACACACTCTCTCTCCTCTCTCTCTCTTTTCTCCCTCCCTTTGTTCTTCCCCTCACTGTGTCACTGTCTGCCCGATGCCCTCTGGGTATGAGATTTGGGGTTATTGTTCTCGCACCCTCCTACCCCCTCTTCAGAAATGTTTAATCACTCGCTCCTGCGGGAGAGATGAATGATCTGCTAATCAATGCTCTGATCCTGCAAACAGAACACAATTGATTAATTGAAGACTAAAGAGCCACTGTAGGCTGTAGGGGGAGGTGAGCTCTCATGAGGCCATCAGTTTGCCTGCCTGCTAATGCTATGAAGCGAGTGTTTTGTTCATGTATTGAAGTGAATGTACGCTGGAAGCTTGCCCTACACATTCATGCATCTGCACTTTAGTACACTGATTGCTGGAAACACACACACACACACACACACGGGAATATGCTAGAATTGCTAATACATGGATATCCACACAGGTAAGAGAACATTTTGCCTGTACAAATACACACACACGCACACACACACACACACGCACACACACACACACACACACACACACACACACACACACAGAAATATGCTGGCATTGCTAAAATATGGACATCACATTATGCCTGCTCAAACACAGGCACACATGCACAAAAACACACACACACACACAGGCTCACTTGCACACACACACACACACACACACGCAGACACGCACACGCGCACACACACACTCAAAAACACAAGTAAATGCATGGGACCCCCCTCCCCACTCATCGTCAGCCTCCCTTACAGACGTGTTCGTAGCGAGCGCCCTGTGAAGTCCTCACGTCAGTTTGTTTTTGTTTCTTCTCCCGGATGCCTTGCAGTTTATTTCTTTGCTGCGTTTGAAAATTTAATTACCCTTCCCTTGAAGTCCCACAGACAGGAATGTTTTCATCCACTGCTCACATTTACTTATTTATTCTCGTATCAGGGCCTAAAGTAAAGTGGACGTTCCCTCTTTCTTTTTTTGAAAACTTAATGTGATTCTCGTGTCATTCCCTCATGCCCTTCTACACCCACTGTCAGCACTTAAGACAGTTTTAGAGATTTGAGCCATGAATAGCCTTCAGTTTATTTCAGTAAAAACTGATCATAAATAATTGCTGTGGATTCAGATGACACCGGAAGCATGAGTGTTTCAGCTCTGGGCATCTGCTCAGTTTTAGCCTTGGTGGTGACCAGCTCTGTTTTCACTGCTGTTATGTTCCCCATGTGCCACCGTCACTCCGGGAGTAATAATTGTTATTGAGAAAAACGTGCACCTTTAACACCACTGCATTCAAATATTTTCGCTATCAATTTAATTAATGTAATGAAACTATCTTGATTTGTGCAGAACCCAGTCATGTGTATGTGTGTGCACGTGGGTGCGCGTGTGTGTGCTTTAGTGGATATGTCAGTATTCGTGTGTGCGCGCGCGTGTGTGTGTGTATATGTATGTATGTGAGAGAGATAATAAATGTACTGTACTTGGGTAATCATACACAGGAGTTCAATTCCTATTATTACTTGAAACATTTAACCCTTTCAGTGCCGTAGGCAACTATAGTTGCCCAATGATGTAAGATATCAAAGTCCGATGCTGTTGAAAACCTATCATGTGGCAACTTGTTTAAAAGAGCTCCGCAGGGGAGCTCTTTTAAACAAGTTGCCACATGATAGGTTTTCAACACCACAGGTAACTACATTTTTAATTCCTTGAAAATGTATTCAGCGCTTAAAGGGTTAAATTGCATGTCTACAATGCTGATGTATTGTGAAACTATAATTAATGAATTGCAGAACTTTATTAGTGAGTTTTAAAACTATTCGCTCATTTTTTTTTAAATTTTTTATTCACGTTATGCATGTTTGTGAAAGTTTTGTCTTTGTTTTATTCTGTAATGTAGCATTAATCAAGGATTCAAATCCCCCGATTGATAGGAAGTGGCAAAGGCCACCTCAGAGTTCCCAGCATTCCCTTGCCATGGATCTGGGTCCCCTTCCACACACTTAGCCTCAGCGACTCAGTGTCTTAGAAACGTAGTTACAGAGTAAAGCGCATCTGCAGCACTTCTCTTTCATTACTGCAGACAGAGAGAGAGAGTCAGCTCTTCTGGGCACTGGCCTGACCTGCTGAATCTGCTATGTTTACAGACGCTGCCGATGAGATTTGGGGGAGAGTTGGGGGGTAGCTCGGGCTGAGAGATCCCTACTTGTTATGACCACTCCACTTTAGTCTTAACCCTTACAGCGCCGTGGGCAGCTATAGTTGCCCAATGATGTAAGATATCAAAGTCAGATGCTGTTGAAAACCTCCCCGCAGGGGAGCTCTTTTAAACAAGTTGCCACATGATAGGTTTTCAACAGCTCAGTATTACTACATTTTTAATTCCTTGAAAATGTATTCGGCGCTCAAATAGTTAACTGCCATGTAGTGGTCACTCTATTGCAATATAGCCATCAACTGCTGAAACATACAGGATGCGCTGATGGTCATGATTTTACGAGGCATTTGAACTTTCAGAAACACGCTGGTGTGAAGTTCAGGGGACAGAAAGTAAAAGTCCTGCTCGATCTTTCTTCCACCCATGAACCCAACCAGCTGATTTCACTAATTAGTTCTACCTCCCGGGTGAAAAAATGTTGCTTGTTAGTTAATCTTTGTAACAATATACAGTACTATTACAAAATGCGCGTAATTGCTGAAATCTGCTGGCTGAGCATAAGAGTGGAAGGAAGACATGGCAGAACTTCCTGACCCGTTGGGTATCCAGCTCTGATGCAGCACAGGACAACAGGTCGACTACACAAGCGCACGTCTCCATGATCTATTTCTTACAGTAAATAAGTGAGACCCATATCTGTTAAGCCTGGGTTTCACGGTATGTGCACATGTATGTGTGTGTTTGGGGTTGGGGGGCTGTTGGTGTGTGTGGTCCTACTGGGTTACGGAAACCCTTACCCCCCCCCATCATGATTCTCAGGTAGAGTCTCAATAAAATTTAATGGAGCGTATTGATTGGCTGTCATATGGCTCTGATACAGTGTCAATTTAACAAGGGCCAGTGGTGCAGTATTAAGAGATTTGAAGAGTTCAATAAATATCGAACGCGATGGCTGTGAGCGCGTTGTGGGGCGTCACCCGTCGGCCCCCCTGTGATTGCCGCCTGCTGGGGTCTTAGCTAGGTGTTCTGGGGGTGTGAGAGGGGGCGGTTTATGGGCGTTGGCTGGTTCAGTGTTGTGAGGTGTCTGTGTTTGTTCATGTAACCAGAAAGAACATACACTGACCCCCCCACCCCAAAGTCCGCCTCAACTATGTTTACTCCCGCACTTGCGATCAAACCGAGCACAGGTCCCATTCCATGTTCTGCTGAATCAAGATACCTACTGGCACGTATTTCATTGTAGCCCCCGGACAAAGTCGGGGCAACTATAGATTTGGCCTTGTCACACGTCCGCATCCGCCGCCATAAAGATTTCCTTGTGGACGCTCTACAGGCCACAAATTTAAAGCTATGTCTTTTATATTTGATGTGTCTATGGGCAGTGGTAAGGGCACAACGCCTATCACTTTTGGTTGCCATGGTAACATAATGCACTAAATAATAGACAATTTTGTGTCAAAATGTGGGCGATCGGGGGCTACACCCATTGGTTGTGGGCGGCCGATCTGTCTAGTTGTGTATTGCATGAGTCAAAGCAGCATTTGCACCTATCCATCTCCCTCTCTGTGCATGCTGAATATTATTCATCTTTCTCGCTCTGGGGGTTTGGGCCATTGCGGTATCAAAGGCTAAGAGCAGAGGTCCTTGCAGATGCAGTACATAAAGGCCAGTTCAGAATCACGACGAGACGAGTTGAAACTTGCAACTAATTTCGGTGTGCTGGTCTGCAACATCCTGAAACCAAGTCTGGAGCCTGCCAATTTACACCAATGTGACGAGACGAGAGAGAGAGAGAGCGAGCGTATCGTTTCCATAGCAACGATTTTCTTAACTTCTGTGTCGGTTCCTGCCTGTGTTTCTGGTTGTTGGTAGCTGAATACTTTGTAGCATCTTAAAATATGAATGAGGACAGTGGCTCGCATCATACAGACAGCACAGACAGTCTCTCTACTGCCATTTCATCCGGCTGACAATTTACACCTGATTCTAACCGCTGACTTCTCTATAAACTGATTGACCTTTGAAATTGGTGTGGTCTGTAACATTCTGAAACCTTCCACTAGTGATTTAGCCAGCTAAGTCACTGGTCATGTGATCAGCCGGCTTGAGTCGACACGAGACGGGCCGGCTCAGATTGCTGCAACTGCAGGGAGACGGCAACATTCTAAAACGGTTTTGTCTCATTGTAAATCTTTGGTGTGATGTGGCCTGAAGCCAGACCACACTGTCTCTGCGGTGTCACTAACAGTTCAAGGTGAATTGATTAACTTTCTCTCCTCTCTTCCACAGAAACCTGTCCAAGAATCCTCTGACTATGCTGTCATGGCAACTTTTCCAGAATCTGCAGCTGTCTGAACTGTGAGTTTATTGCTGGCGCCATTCCCCCCACCCCCATCCCCCTCCCCCACACACCCACTGCCCTCTCCACTCTAGTGTGGTCGTAGAAGCCCATACAGAAATCAAAAAATCATTGAATGATTCCATAATTCTGTCCTCATCTCACTCGGATACAGGCTGCATCTTTTCCAAGGTGTCTGTTAAATCTTGTAATGTGAAATTCGGAGATTCATGGCAGTCACTGGACAGCACTCTCTTAACTGAAATGCGTAGATTTAGTGGGCCTCGTTTGCAGGGTACGTGAGGTTAAATGGATGCATTTATAAATCACATCCCCTTTCTGTTTGATCAAATCTTCAAGGACTTGGGGAAAACTTTTTAAAACCCCAGCCAGACTTTGTGATCATTTAACTGATATTTCTTGGCCCGTGCACAGTGTCTTTTGTCATACGAAGCAGGACACTGGGAGGGAAGGAGAGAGTAAAGGAAAGAGAGAGTATATTAAAAATTATTTGGTCAAAAACAGATATTAATAAAAATATCAAAAAGCCCAATAAACTGCAAAAAAACAAAACAAATCCACACAACCTCTAAAGACTGAAAGGAGGATAAAATGTGGGACAAATGCCTGGCTTCCCACAGATGATGTAGACTGGGCACTTTAACTTTAGAGGTGCAAACAGAATCGCTCTTCCTGACAGAATTTTGCAAGCGTAGAGGGCTGTGATTTAGGAGGCTACCTGCTCTGGGTTGGCGTACTGTGCACTCTCCACGTGTGCTAGTTTTGTAACTGACAAAGTTCTCCAAATGTGCCTGGTGTGAAAATGCAGAGCTGCCTTGCAGAAAAAAATTGAGCTCAGCCCAACTGGCATTCTAAACTAGTAACCAGTGTTTTGAACACTTGCAGCTGGTCAGAGCTGCTCTGTTAGAGGTTGCTAGTCACCACTGACTGGAACGGGTTAGATCAGTTGAGCCAACTTGTGGCTAAACTGGTAGATAAACTGCTCAACTGGAGAGTAACAGTTAAACCAGCTAATATCAGCCTAGATGTGTTAAGACCAGTTCAAACCAGTTCAGGCTGGTTTGAGCTGGATTATATGGGAGGGCATGACTGGGAATATTAAAGCAGGTGGTGGTAGGAAGATGTGGGAACAAAAATGGACATATTTGGCCTGATTAGAAAAAAAAAAATAATTCAAAGAATGAGTGGGGAATGGACAGTAGTTTAGTGGTGTTTTTTGATGGTCAATTTTTCTTGACTCGATATCATTTCATCGGGGTAATTTGTGGTTATTTCAGCTGTCTCCATTACAGTAGAAGCAGAAGTGTAAACTTGTTCTGCTCATATACCAAGCCCGATTGAGTATATTGTGTGGGACACCAACATAAACGAATTAAAAAAAAAAAAAAAAAAACAGCGAGCAAGTATCTATGGTAAAGGGGAAAAAAAAGAGTTATAATGGTGTATCTTACTTACTTTAAATACTTTGAGAGCCGCTTTGGAAGTGTGAGCGCATGAATTTGAATATGTGCCTCCCTGGTTTGCAATCTTGCATCTTTGCTTCCAGGGTTATCTTGTTCGAGGGGTTATCTTGTCCCTATAATTGGTGCTGTGTGATACAAGATTTGCATTGTAAGTATCATAAGGCTGCCAGCAGAGACAGTATTTCCCATATTTGCATTGAAATAATATGTATGCTAGTATTTAAGCCTCTCAATGTGTGTGTGTGTGTGTGTATTTTATCTGTCTCTGAAGTGATTTATATGTGTTGTTAAAATAGCAACCCAATGTTCTGCCACTATCCATGGAAAAATAGATTATAAATCAATTCATTATACAGGACTGGATGTAAAAATGTAATTTGATGAAGCTGTCTTTTAAAAAATAGTCCAGGACTATGCTTAAACCTGGCCCTAGGTCACGGAGACCTGGCCATAGCTCATGTTTCATTGACATAGTGTAATTGGTGTGAGATGCGTTGTGTTAGATGAATCAGTGCCGTCGGCCTCTGGAACACCTGTAAGCTCAGCCTGCTTTGAGTCGCAACTCATTTGCAAATGATCACCCTTTTTGGGCAGTACCAGCAGAAAATGGCTCTTTTTCTGTAGCAGAAAATGAGAAGAGAGTGATATTTGCTCTCAGATTAATGCCAGTCTTCGAAATCACTTTATGATTCTCGGACTGATGTCAGTCTGTCTTCATGATCGCTATGGAAACGTGAATAAAAGCATTTAGCGTAGCCTTGTTTTCAGTTACAGTACCAGTCTATCAGCATTAGAATGTTCAGTTGCATGAAAAAAATTAAACCCATATTTTTGATGTTATACCTTCAGTGGTTTATTAGTGTGCTAAGGGGAGGGCTTGAAATGGGGACTGCTGTATCTCTCCACATTGAAATGCATTGAAAAACTGCCATACCCGTAGCAACTGCCTAATGTGAAATAGCCCACAACAGTCAGCGCATGACTCATGGTGGTTGGCAGGGCCTGCATTCGGCTGCATATTAAAAGATGAACTCAAACCTTTCATTGAGGTATTGAAAAACTCATGCGGTGCCATTTGAGAAAATCTAAGTTTTCGGTCTTTCTTTTTTTTATCAATTTTTTTCAAATGCCAAGGAAGAATAAAAGACTGAAGAGGCAGGAAGTGGTATTGCAAGGCCACAGAACTGTTTTCCATTTTCACTGGTTCCCTCCCCAATTTGAGAGATGACTAGTGTTACTCTGACTCAGCTCTGGTATTCTCACTCTTATGATACACATCTATTAATGATGAGGCCTTGGTCCAGGGATACTCACTCTTTTCCAGAATGAGCCGGTGTGGGTGCAGGCTTTCAATAGGTGTGTCTTCATCAGAACGAAGTTAACCTAACCAGTTATTTTGCAGTTAGATTAAATTAGCCCAATAGTATGAATTTGCGTCCCCATTAGCCTGAAAGCCCTCCGCACGAAAAATGAAAATGCAACACAAGTAGCAGCCTAATTTGCGAATTAGCTGGCTATTTCGTGAACTAGACCAAGATTTATCCGGAAAATTTCCCAATCAAATTAGTGGGCTAGTTGCGTCTACACCACAAAATAGCCAGCTAATTTGACATTGGGCTAATTTCAAAACTGCAAAATAGCTAGCTAATTTGAAACTTTGTTCTAATGAAGACACACATATTCTAACCAACCAGTCACGCACCTGATTCTGCTAATCAACCCTTAAAGCTTTAGCCATAGACCCTTAATTAGTAAAATGAGGTGTGTGACTAGTGGTTAAAATGAAAGCCTGCACCTAACGCCGCCGTCAGCCTAGCCAATGCCCGGGGATAAAATGGTCTCGCAATGCCCCTCTCCCAGGTAGGCTATAGAGTTAATTAATAGGCTACAATAAGAGAATGAAAAATAGAATGATGAAAAAACACGCTGACAGGACACTTTATGTGACACTTGTTTAGTGTTGTTTAGATAAATCATATCATGTTTCAAGGATCGCATGTAAAATAAATAATGTAGGCTACTTTTCTCAAACAGATGCATGAATTCACAGATAAATGCAGTGATGGGCGGTGGACGGAAAACCGAGGTGGCGGAAAACATCCCTTAAAACGGATGAGATTAGTGACCCGATTTCAATCATTGTTCTTGGTCAACATGTTAGTTTCCCTTATAATGAAATGTTTAGGCGAGTGAATAATAAATTCTATAAAATGTTTAATTCACATGCCTTAATGGGCAACCCTTCACGAAAAAACCACTGTGGATTTTCCGTGTTAAATTTTGTCACATCCTAAGCAATTCGCCAAACCTCTGCGCAATGATTGTTTAATTGAAAAAGATTGAAATGCGCTCTTTTTTGCGTTCAACTGGTGCATTTGATTTCTCGTCTTAACGAAGACAATTAGCTACACCTGAGAGGGGAGAGTTAAAGTGTCTTTTACCAGGGAAATTGACTGAAAACAGATCAAGACTAATAAGCAGTTTAAAGACATGTTTATCACCCTCCTTGTTCTCTGTCCAACGCCCGCCACTGGATAAATGTCTCCGAAGCATATTCGAAATATGTATTCTCAAGGATCACAACAGATAAAATCATGAATATTGTTACATACACATTTAAGTAAATGTTTTTACAGGCCAATTAAAACAAAATCAAAAAACATAAAGTGGGCTACACATAGCGTATTCATTTGACAAATGAAAGGCACCGCACTTTTCTAGTTGCAAAGTCATGTATAATATCATCGAAATCAATTCTCTTGGCCAGTTCATGTTCTATCGAGATCATCGCTAAACCATTTAGTCTCTCTTGTGACATGGTGGAGTGCAAATGATTTTTTATTAATTTAAGTTTACTGAAAGTGCGCTCGCCTCCAGCCACCATTACGGGCAAAGTCCGAAAGATACACAACAAGGGATCTCAGGTGAGCGAGTGTGTGTGGTAGCTCACGTCATCAGTCTTGTGTTGCAGCGCTAAAGACGGACCAAACCATTTGCATTGGGTGGGTGGGTGGAAATCTATTTTTACCATGTCATTTGTCAAGGAAAATTAGCAAAATAGAATATATAAAGCTTTTATGTAACTGAGAAATACTATGTTAAATCTTCACAGATATTTATTATGATGAATTTTCCAGCAGATTATTTTAAAATCAGGAGGTCAGTTTCATGCCCCCACTAGTCTGATGCCCATGGATAGCAGTCCCCTTTGACCCCCCCCCCCCCCCCCGTCGGCGGCCTTGCCTGCACCTACACCAGCTCATTCTGGAAAAGAGCGAGTATCCCTGCCTTAGTCTATCAAAGGTTTTTTCAAAAGGCCATTTTTTTTCTGACTGAACAATATGTATCCTTAAAACCCAAACTAGCTGTATTACTTCCATTTTTCTAGAGCAGTGTAAAGCTCATTGTGTGCTACTTTCATGAGGCCGCTGGCTGTATTGGCACGGCTGGATTCGATCTGATGCCACGGTGGTTGGTTTGCACTGCAAGAGGCGCCTTTACCAAGAGATCCAACCCAGCAACCCTTAATGGAAATAATATCAATATAAGCAGTGTCTGTGCTGCGTCTGAAATATAATGCAATGACTTTGGTTGCAAAAACCCATTACCACAACATTGATGTAAAAAAAAAAAAAGTATTTGCCCCCTTCCCGATTTAAATGTTTCAGATCATCAAACTAATTTTATGAGGTTTTTTTAATATACATAATGTTATGGGTAACAAAGACAAAACTGAGAGACAGGCAACAACTGAATTAAAACTATAAGCAAAGCTCCGGAATGGCAAAAAATCCAGGATTTTAAACAGGATGGTGGGTCCGGATTGGTTGACCGGTGAATGACACAGAAGCTTTTGATTGGTGGAGGTGGGACTGGGAAGGCTGTGGTTGATGGAGGCGGGACTTGGTAGATGAAGACTGACAGGCGGCACAGCAAATGAAGATGGCGGCAGATGAAGGCAAGGAAGTCAGACACAAAACACACGTGGTACGTAACGGCTTTATAAATAAAGTTTGAGTTGAGTTGATGAAATAGTCAGTGTATTTGCATTTCAAAATGTCTTTAATGGTGCCGATTTCTCTTTATTGTACAGAAGGTGTCAGTTCAGGCACCGTTTAGGTAGGCCTCAAAAGTAAAAATGATGAATAAGCCACCATCTTCTCGGCTACAGAAAGCACCCAAATTGCTTTGTTTTTGTTTGAAAAATAATGGCAGGCAGCACCCCACAGATCAGATATGGAAGAGCAACAGAACTGCTTGAAGGGCAGCAGTAACTATGGGAGGAGAGATAAAATCACATTTAATAAAGTTTTCGCCGGTTTCTGGTGTGGTCTGTAAACAGAATTATTACGGACTGTTTGAAGATTTTGGTTTTTGGATGATAGAGCTTTGTTTTGCCACGCTCTCGGAAAATTAATCTCATTAGCTGGCAGGAAGAAATTCTTTTTGGTGAGTTAATTAATACAGATATGAAAGGGAGTTAAGAATGAGATGCACATCTCAGAAGCCAAACGCCTGATTTAGCTTTCAGTGCCTAATAACTTGTGAAAAAGATATTCTACCCGATCCTGTCCACAATGGAGTTAATTGATAGTGGTCTTGAATGTTACAAATAAAGGATGAAATGTCTGGTAAATTACATTGATGCTGTTGATTGTTGAGTGGCTAATGGTCGATGTGCCCATATAAGACAATGAAATTGTACTCGTATGGCACATTTAATTTACAAAGTGTAACAAAAGGTATGGTATACAAGGCGTAAAAGACACCAATTAAAAAGAAGGAAAAAAATTGCGACAATAGTTGATAAGAGAGATTTAATTATAAAAAAAAATATATACCGGTATTTGAAGAAATAGAAGTAAGAATGCAAGAATAAGTGGTGGGTCTCGCTGCAAATTTTCAGCTCGATTAATCGCCAGTATTCGCAGGCAATTAATCAATTATTTCCAAGCCTCACCATGGCAAAGCCATCCTGGTGGTGATAATACAACTATGTATTGTACAAGGCTAAAACATGGGATGTCCCAGAAAAATGACTTAAATACGGCTCAGAACTAATATTTTTCTGCTCTTGGTTTCATTTGGGCTGAGTTATTGTGAACACATGTTTTGAAGGACATCTGAAGTTATGCCTTCGATGCTCATTGTTCTCACATGGCTAGACAATTGTAATTTTTTTCCCGTCATTTTAATTTAGTGACATTTAATTTAGATATTTTTGACATTATATTCACAAATTTATATTTTTTATGACCAGGGAGAAAATTGAATCATGAGAATCTATTCATAGTTTTCAGTCACGTGACTGCTGAGTTCCCCAAGAGGGCAAATAACCATTTTATTATTGCAGTTAATACTGAAAATTCCACAGAGCTACGACACAAGCCTGTCATTTGTTCATTTGTTTCAACCCATGCATATTTAGATCACCTTTCTATATAAGAACGCTATGTTAATAAACTCCAAGTCATAGGTGCATGCGATCCATGTACAGCACCTGCCGCAATGTCTTGTTTCTTTCATTCATAATATTGCAGGCTATCTGCTGAGAATCTTTCCCTTTAAACTACCACCAGCATGATTGCGTACAAAAGTACAGATAGTTACATGCATTTAAGATGTAGATGGGTTTATAATGCTGTCATTTGGAAGATGAGGGATGGGAAAAATTACTTTTTGTCACAGCAAAGGTGAGTGCTATTTAGCTACCTACCAAACATGAATTGTGTTAGTTACTGTATATACGGCTGGCTACCCGCCGTTCTTTGGTAGTCAGTAATGCAACAAATTCACATTCGTTTCCTTCCTGGGATTCCTTAAAAGCACAGCCTGTTTATATAATACATCCATGGGACAACCAAGGCTTAAATGCGTATCAATCACTATATCCGATTGGACAACTTATTGGCATTTTGGCAAAACTGACCAAAGAGAATGAAATAATCTCTGTTTTGCCCTTCAGGTGGGTGTTCCCATTAGGTTGTGACAACACATGAAGACTATTCATTATAAATGTTACATAACTAAGTGACTGTACACTTTTGGTAGAGTTTGCGTATTGCCTTTTTGCTGTCACTCATTACAAGAGGAAAATATTTCCACACCCATGATGTAGCAGGTCTTTGGAGTAAGATTGGCTTTTTGTCCATATTGTTGTTGAAAGAGTGGCACTTACTTGGAAAGACCTTAAATGAGTGAGAAGGACAAAAGAAGAACAAAATCATAGGAATTTTATTTGTACCACATCTGGGAATCACTAGTCATTTTGAAGCTTGTTTGTTTGGTGTAGAACTGGCGATATGTTGTCCAGCTCGATCTAGCGCTGGTGTTTCTTTGAACTTGGAAAGCCAAAATTAGGCTCGACTTTGCAGTTAGAATTCCAGCTTGAGAGCTCAACAATCGTTGCAACCCAAGCGAGCAAGCAAGCTTCCGATTAGCTGTTCGTCCACTCGTAAGAATTGAGTTAAATAACCGTACTGTATATGCTGGAGAGATTGCGCTCAGCCAGCGAGATGTGAAGCTCAATTATTGAATGGTGAGATATGAGAATTTCCTTCACATTTGATTTTGTTCAAGTATTTAAACTTAGAGCTGATCAGAGACAAACTCTTGTAATTATTGAGCTAAATATTGTTTTTGACTGTACTGAATACATATTCACTTGAGTGGAACGTAAGTGGAAATGAGGTCCTAAAATACATGGGGGTGAACTAATGACAGGAAGTAGGACCAAACATACAGTATGATCATGTGAGCAGTTTCAATTATTACACAGTATTCTCTGTATAACTGTTGTGGAGTTAGAGTAGGTACTGAGGCAGAGGTGAGTTTTTGCATGTTACTCCCCCATCAACAGGAAGTATTCGTCAGAAGAGAGCTGCTCATTAGCATCCAGGCTGATCAATTTCAGATGCAAAAATTTCCCTGAAAACATTGTGGTTCATTATGCCTCCATCCCACACAGTGGGCGACAGGCATAATGATCCCAGTCATTTCTCCTTCCGTCCGTCTGTCTGTCACACTTGCTGTATTTTGTGGGTGTACGATATCTACTGAAGGAGTGGATGGATTTCGACCAAATCAGATTTGCAAACTTTTCACAGAGGGCAGATGAACAGATTAGGTTTTGGGGGTCACTGGGTCAAAGGTCAAGGCCAAATGAGGTCAGCTGTTTGCCGGGACTGAACATCATTTTTAAGGGCATGTGAAGCTATGACAGGAGAGATGCCAATTATCGCTTTGTATTGACCTCTACTGTGTTTCCTTGGTTTTGATTTCCTTAGGTTCAATTACCATGAATATAATAGTCAGAACAACAACACTGTAGTGATATGAAATTTCATAAATGTACTGTAGAAAACTACATCATTCAGATATACCTACATCTACAAACACATACCTGTACCCCAGCACTTAAGTGTGTACATACCGTGTATCTCATTTACAGATACACTACCGCTCAAAAGTTTGGGATCACTTGCAAATTTCTTTGTTTTCCAAAGAAAAATACATTTTCATGCATTTCACAAACATTTTTTTCCATTTCAAAAACATTTTTAACCATTTCACAAACGATTAAAATTAATCAGATGATTTTCAAAGAATGATCTACATTTTTGCATAGAGGCCTATTATCAGCAACTGTCAGTCCTCTGCATCAATCTCCTGGTATGGCTGCTAATCCAATTTAAGCATTTTATAAGGCTAATTGATTATTAGAAAACCCCTCTGCAAATGTGTTGCACAGCTGAAAACCGTTGAACTAATAAGGGTGCGCAAAAGGGAGCATGGCATTCTTGAGGTTGGTTTAGTACCTGAAGCATCAGCAGTTGTTTGTTTGTTTACAGGCTCATAATGGCCAGAAAGAAAGAACTTCCTTTAGAGACCCGTCAGTTTATTGTTGTGCTTAGAAAAGAAGGCTATTCAATGCGAGAAATTGAAAACTTAAAATCTCTTACCATGCTGTCAACTACTCCCTTCAGAGAGCAGCACAAACTGGCACTAACAAGGACAGAAAAAAGGAGTGGGAGGCCCTGATGCACAACTGTGCAAGAAGACAAATATCTGAGAGTGTGTAGTTTAAGACAAAGACGCCTCACAGGCTGTGAACGAGCAGCTGCTCTAAATAGTTCCCGTCAAACACCACTTTCAGTATCAACAGTGAAGGTGTTTTTTCTTGATGGAGCCAAAGTTTGAAGTACATATTCATCATTTTCCATTAAAATCATTATTTCTAACTCAGACAATGTCAGTATGTTCTGTTCATTTGCTATATTTCCTATTCAGACTAATTTTATGTGTGTTTCCATGGAAAACAAGAAAATTTCCAAGTGATCCCAAACTTTTGAGCGGTAGAGTAAGTCTGACTCTGCACAAGGTCAGTGAGGTAGTTTGTTCTATTTGTTCAGCTATGGTGGTGGGGACAAAAGTTACGCCAAAGTGCCATCATTACCATTTCGGAGTCCTGCATCTATGCCTTGACGGCACTATTGTGAACGGCGGATTGAGGGGGTGATCGATATCATTCACCATCGTGAGTGCAGGACCTGTGTTCATGTCTTAGGGATTGGCTGTAGGAGAGAGGGTGATTTTGGAGGCAACCTGTGTGCTCCTGGTAAGTTGGTTTTGTTTGAGATGGTCAACATGGTGAAGGAGCTGGAGGAATAGTACAGCTGGATGGGATAGAAAATACATTTGTAAAGAAACAGCAGGGGAGGGGGGGGGCAACGGAGGTGCTCAGAGCCTGTGAATGACATGGAGACTCTGCTGGAATCGTTTATTAATATCAGTGATGCATTGATCAAAACTTGAGTTTACTGTCTGTGGCGCAGCTACGATATTTGAAGTTGTCCACCTGTTCTTGTCTTGCCATGGATGGAAATTGGGTTTGGTCCAGAGAAGGGTGTGTTTGGCGAGTTAATGACTCCATATGAACGCGAGTGGCTTTGGACTGAAAGGGTGACATTCTAAATCGATCAAGTGGATCTTCATACGATGAAAACTGCTTTAGTTGCAGTAGAGCAGTGATTATCATTCCTTATCATTCTTACTCTCGGAGAGCTGCAGTTTCTGCTGGTTTATTATCCCCTCCATGATTCTAGCTTTTGGGGTATTGTTTTGCACTCCACTGCCCATCCGGCTGCCTGTCTTCCCGTCGCTTGTAACCGCTGTAGTTGCTCAACCATTGTAGGTACAGCCCTCAAAGTTAAACAGTTTGTACATTGTGTGTCTCCAAAAGCGTATTTGATGTAAAGGTCAGAGATCCAATTTTGACCTCATTTCATACTGGTCAAAGGTTGGCCACACCCACCTGTTAGACGCACTGAGGGGGGATATAGGACTGAGTGCAATCAGCACTTAATTGATAAGCGAAAACAGTCTATTAAACAGTTTACTTACCTCATCTGGTTACTTGGACCCTAAATTGATTATTAATATCAAGATTGAAACAAAAGCTATGCTACCCTGTGACTCCCTTGTACCTGGAATGAAGACTGCTGCATCAGAGGATAATTGGAGGATTTCATGAGCGTAACCCCCAGAATCTCGATTTACTAACTGCTAACAGTAAAATATGTTCCATTAGAAGGGAAATATTGTTTGTAGGAAGACATTTCCCTGGTGCAGCTATAAAACGATCACATAATTATGTATCTCGGCTGCTGCACTGTCTGATCTCCCGGCCGCTGTCCTCGGTCCTGAAGCTGGCACAGCTACAGCAATGGCTGCACTATCGGTCGCTAACCATGGTGCTGAAACTCAGTCTGGGCAGCGTGTATGAGTGTGCCCATGAGAAATGCAGCAGTCTCCAGTGAGGAATCCAGCCTCGTCCTCATGCAAGATCCGGTGGCCTATATAAGGGCTTTGGGTCCTCCCATCTATGCTGGATCTTTGTTGATGCCCGTGCCAGACTATAAGCATTTTTGTCTGTATCTATATATATTGGCCCTGGTTTTGCTTTTTGGTTTTGTTTGGTGGCACCCATTTTATGCTCTGGTTATTTCACCTCTGCATCGTGGATAAAGGCAATCACTGCAGTCTGGCCTCAGACTGCTCCTTGCTGCAATGGTGTCCTACACACACATACTTCAGTCATTGGGCAGTGACAGCATAGCTATCAAATACCTTTAACTATTATAGAAGGTGGGGATGTCTTCCTCCACATGCGTACCAGGGGTGAAAAGGTTTGCCCGACTCCCTGGTCCCTGTACAATACACTTGGCCCTTGTTTGGCTTTGATTACTGGCCCTCATTTAACGCCGGCACTTCACTGACTGGATGGTCGGTATTATTTAGTGCGATGGTGATGGCTCTCGATGTTCCGTTGGGTTTGCATTAGACTGTGAGGTTTCCCACTCCCTGTTGTGTTTCCTTTCCCTCTATATGTTTATCCCTGTTTTATTTACTGTTCGTTTTCATTTGTTGCTTTGGTCCTCTGATTCCGCCTCCATGGTTTGGATCCTCATTAAATTCGCACAAAACCCCCCTGCACTCGCATTTGTATATGTCCCTGGACCCGTTACAAAGGCATATAATATGAACGACTCACAAAAGCATTCAATTTGGATGGTTTTATTTTTTTAAATACTTTACTCTCGAATTGCAGAATGCTGAATGTTGGGTTCAATTGCAAAGCATTCAGCACATTTAAAAAGGGTGATTACTAGATTTTCATGTGCTGTTATTTAAATAACACTATGAGCCAAATAAACCATGGAGCACCTGCTAGCATACCTTGCGCTCCCAAAATGTGCCAACTCGCAAAGATCAAACTGCAGGAAATAAGCACTATTTTGCACTATAAATAAAACCCAAGACCTTTTGGAATAATGCCACCCTCTTTTGGGTAGGTTTTTCTTTTTATGATGAAAATGTATCCCTCCATAGCTATATTCCATGGATAATAAACAATGGGATACTGCTCTCAAGGAGTATAGTTTATTTGGCTTGCTGGCATTTCAGCATTCCATGGCACTATTGTACTCTTTGCCTGTAAACTTAATTGCACAGATTCTGTCAAAAATATACATCTTAGATTATGCTGTTCTTAATATAACGTAAGTGGTTTCTGCAGCACCAAATTAGCTCATTAGCATGAATACTAAAGGATGAGGTGAGACATATTGTTAGAAGAATGCTGTAATGGCTGATAAAAATGGGGCTTTGCAACCACAAGTAAAAATGGAATTATTAGATAATTATTCCGAGCTATTGCAACATTAATAATTTATTGCCCGCATTTTTTTTTCTGATAAATGCAATACTTCCTTGATTAATGAAGGTTTTCTTTCAAAAACAAACAAAATGTTCACAAGTTCAAACTTTAGAATGGCTCTGTGTATGTGTGCGTATTGATTTCTGTATCTACAGTGTCTGAATGAATGTGTTCATGTGCCTTTGCGTGTGTTCATACGAGATCTCATTTCTGATTGAATTTTTGGGATGACGTAAGAGCCCTGATGTCTGTAGGCTGTAGTTTGTTCTCAGAACAATGTGAAAGATAGATTCTGAAACTCATTTTCTGCACTCCAAGAACCCACTGTGTTCCTGTACAGAGCCCTCCACTAATATTGGCACCCTTGGTAAATATTAGCTAAAAGAGATATAGGAAAATGCAGTTGCTGTTAATCCTCCCAATTTTCGATGCAAAACGTTCACAAAAATCGAACTTTGAAATGTTTAAATGATTGAAATAAAACAAAAATTCACATGTTGAAATTAATATTTTTCCTAGAAATGGGCCACAACCATTGGCACCCCTAGAAAATCAAATATTAATAGTCGAACTGAAGTATGTTCCCACTCCTATTTTACTTTTTAAGCTTACCTTTATGATGAGGAATTCTTTAATGGACACCCATGACTTCATTTTACCCTGAGGTAAGAATATAAGGTGACACATAGGATAGTTTCCCTTCGTCATCAGTTGCCGTGATTAAGAAAACAGCAATGTTGTGCAACAGAAAGATGTTGAGCTTCACAAATATGGAAAGGGCTATTAAAAAAATAGCCTCAAAGTTGAAAATACTGATTTCAACTATCAGCACAATAATTAAGAATTCTAAGGTATTTAGCAGCCATAAAAACCTGCCTAGGAGAGGACGTGCGCCCATTTTAAAGCCACAAACAGTGAGGAGGATAGTTCAGGTTCTTCTCCACTGTGAAGTGGTGGTGGATGTTTGATGTTGTGGGATTGCTTTTATTCCAAAGACCCTGCACAGCTTTTTTAGGATTCATGGTGTCATGGATTCCACTGAGTACCAGCAGGTGTCAAAGCCTGACTGTCTCTGCCAGAAAGCTAATAATTTGCCCTGTTTGGATCTTCCAACAGATCCATTATCAAAAGCATGCATTGAAATCAACTTGACAAGGTTCTGCCATGGCCATCCCAGTCCCCTGACCAAAACAGAATATAAAACCCCAAGGCCAAACTGAGGAGGGGAGTATATAAACATGGACCTGGGCATCTCAGTGATCATGGAGGAAGGGTCTCAGATCTGCCACCATTTCTGGTTTAACCTCATTATACACTATAGGAGAGGACAGAGTTGTCAACTTGCCAATGGGAGATCGTATGTAATGAAGGGGATCTGATACTTGTAGAATTTTTTGAGAAAAATATTTGTTTCATGATGATAATAATTTTTCTTTACATTTTTTCTATTCATCAACAGGATAAACAATAAAAGCAATAATTCGTGACCTTTTTTGTTTCTATTTGCCTGGGGTACCAATATTAGTGGAGGGCACTATATGTTTTGTCCGTGTTTAATTTGTGTCACCAGTTGTGTTCTGCAGTCTTAGCCTGTGTGTTGGAAGATCTAGTGTATAGCTTCCTCACTTGCCGTAGCTGAGCCAGTGGTCGTTTTATACGGTGGACTTTTCATGGCAAGCTGTTGTTGGATCAAGATGCATGAAATACTTCAGACTCCCAAGAAACCCATGCATACACACACACACACACACACACACACACACACACACACACACACACACACACACAGATTTACGTATGCAAACAGATGCACAAGCCCCCACACACTCTCACACAAGTATACAATCCTTCACACTTCATACTTGTGTTCGGAGACAAGATTTCAGTGAAATGAAAAACAACCCTGCAATGTTGCCCACAGTAATCGTAGCAAAACTTGTTACCGGGTCACTTGATTTAGTGAAGGGGAAAACACTCCTCATGGCATGTGGAGGAAATGCCATAAGGTGTATTCTGCACCTTCTGTGCATATGATGCATAAGTAAAGGCCCAGAAACCAATTCATCAAAGTCAGAAAAATCCCATTCTGAAGCGAGGATCCCAGGCGTACCATGTAAACTAGCAAAGCCTACCAAATGGTGACATACATGTTTATTCCATACATTTGTTTACCAATTGCTTGTTTGAAGCAATATCAAGGAATGCTCTCCAGGGTAAAATCCTTATCGCCGCATCAAAGCTGTAGAGGTATTCGTCCTTCACAGAAGTATGACCTATCACAGGCTCAATCAATATTTCACATATTGTATTAGTATGCATGGCGGAACACTGCCTGTACAAATTTAATATGAAAAAGAAATGCACATAAAGCCATTAAAACGTCAACATATACAACGCCAATTCCGAGCTGGAATAATTAACCGTGCACAGGTGCATGCTTTATTGCAGCTTTTGAGGATCGCTCTCAACGCCCGCTGCACTTCCACTGGCTAAATCTATTTTTTAAGATCTATTATTATCCGGCAGGAGCAGGAGAA
Organism: Gymnothorax javanicus; assembly: GCA_029692085.1. Lineage (NCBI taxonomy): Eukaryota > Metazoa > Chordata > Actinopteri > Anguilliformes > Muraenidae > Gymnothorax > Gymnothorax javanicus. The sequence goes on along the minus strand of CM056207.1, from coordinate 7,750,133 downwards.
CCAGGTGTGCTGCCATGTTGATTTTCTTTGATTGTTTGCGTTTCTGTGCCGAGGAGATTGCAGAACTTTCTTTGTGGAGCGTTTCGCAGTTTGCATTTATAGCCATGGCAGTCCGCAGGCAGCTCAGAGGTGGGTTTATGCTAAGACATAAAATATGGGTCTTTCGGATTTTTATTGCACTTTAAAAAAAGAAGCCGTCATCTCTTAATTTTCTATCTGCCCCCGTTAGCCTTGAGAAAGGAGCGGCCAGCGGACAGCTCGTCACATCACTGGTCCCTGTAGGGTACAGGGGTATGTAAGGGTGAGTTTATGTACTGTACAGTATAGGCTCCCCCCATCGTAGGTCGCTGTATAGCAGAGGGGTATTTAAGGTTGAGATTGTATTGTGTATGATTTAAGCTAGCCCCATCAATGGCATTCGTACTGCACAAGGATACACAGTCACATGATTTCTGTCTGGATAAAAAAATAGGCTACAGCCAAATTGTAATGATCACATGATTGGGTTGGAGAATCTCAGGCAAGGCTTGTGGGGTGATCCAAGACAGCAGTAGGAGCCGAAAACAGTCTGAAGAGGGACAAACTATGAACTTGTGGCAGGTTGCAGTGCCTAAGGCTCATTGACATGCAAGGTCAACCAAGGTTATCCTGTCTATGATTGTAATGGGAGGAATATGTCACAACTCCATGCATTGCACCCTGTTGTGTAAATAAAGACTGGTTAGAGTGCTCACGCTAACCCCTTTCCACCTCCAAAAGTGCCTAATGCTGGCACACGAGTGTCGGAACTGGACCTTGAAGCAATGCAAAAAGTTTCTATGGTCTGATGAGTCCTGTTTTCATTTCCAAGATGTACAACCACAGTTCTGCGAGAATTGAGACGGTATGTTAAATGCAAATAAAAGCAGAATTAAGTTTTTTTGTAAGTTATATTTTACGCACATATAGTTGAAAGCAGCATAAAGAAAAAATATTTAAATCTTATCAACTGTATTCAAATTCCGAATTTGATGTCTGCAACACTTTCCGTAATGATTTGGAGCAGAGTGACCGGAGAATATGGTTTGAGATTATCCTAATCCTGTGTAAGCATAAAGCCAAACAGTTTTAGCACAACATTTCTGAACTTGAAATCCCCAATCCATAATATAGTGAAAAGATTCAGAGAACCTGGAAGAACAGGAATAATCTCCAAGTGTAAAAGAAGTGGTCAAATACCAATATTGGATACGCATGACCTTCGAGCCATCAGATGGGATTGCATTAATCAACATGCCTCTTTCATGGACAAAACCACATGGACTCGTAAGTACCTCAGAAGACCTGCGTCAGTGAAAACAGTTTATTGTGGCTTCCAAGTTAAGACTCAACTACGCAAAGAGGAATCCGTATATCAGTGCAAAGCAGAAGCAAGGCCCACATCTCTGGGCTCAAACTCATCTGAAATGAACTGACAGGGAATTAGAAAGTGTGATGGTCAATCTTTTCATTTCCAGAAATAATGGATTTTATGTTCTCAGGACCAAAGAGGATGAGGAGCATACTGGCTGATATTCGCAATGCGTTCAAAAGCCAGGGTCTGTCATGGTCTGGGCTGCATCAGTGCACTTGGTACAGGCAACTCCTATGCCTGTGAAGGCAAAATTGATGCAGATGTGTGGATGCATTGTGGAATAACATTTGTGTCTTCCAGACATCATTGTTTTCAGGGAAGCCCCTGCTTGTTCAAGCAAGATAACGCAAAGCACAGGCACATTCAACAGGTATTGAAATAGTGTACTTTATACTCTCCAAGTACAGGTACTGCCTGCAGCCCAGAATTGCATCTCCCAAATGTGCGGATAGTTATGAAGCAGAAAATACGATAAGGGGATTCAGGACTGTTGAGCAACCGAAGTCCTATATCAGGCAAGAATGAGAACCAATTCCCCTCCCAAAGCTCCAATAATTAAAGTCCTCAGCTCCAAAACTACTACTGAGTGTTATTAACAGGGACCTGGCCCAGCTTCATGGGAACATACTACAGACTTCACATTTGAGAAAAAGCTAGTATTTTTGAAGAATATTAAAGTTGATTGGCTCAAACAATTGTTATCTCGTCTTTGCACTTTTTCTTCAATTGATACATGTTAAAAGGGATTTAAAAATTATTTCTTGCTGTTTGTATGCACGTTCTACTCGTTGTCCCAAATGTTCTGGGAGTGACCTTTTACAACAGCCAGGTACGTACGCACCATTTATACGGGAAAGAGATGAGTGTAGTCAGGGAAGACTGCAAGCTGGTGGAAGAAGAGTGATACTCTTAGAAATGTTCTGCTGGGAAAACCAGTCTAGGCATTCATGTAGAGTCAATTTGACAGAACTGCTTTCGTGGCACATGGAGGACCAAAAGCATTTTCTGCATGTGGTCATAATATTTTGGCTCATCTTTGCTCATTTACGCCCAGATTTCTGTAAGGTATAAGAGTATACACTCACTCGAGCACAAACCCCAGAACTGTTTAAGGTGCAGTCAGCCGACAGCTTGCGGTGTTGGCTCTCTGAAAGCCGTCCTCAGCTGCAGTAGAGGACCATGTTTTGGGCTTGCTGTCTCCTGGCTGTAATATGTGACTCAGAGTGTCTCCACAGTTTTATTGACTTGGAACGCAACATAGCAATTTCTACTATTGTCATTTCTTTCTGAGGGAAAATGACAAATGTCTATCTGGGCCGGTGTCAGCCTGTCACAGAGAACATTCTGTTGCAGGTGGAGTCCATTAGCTGGGTGGACCACTGCCCGGCCCACCCGGGGACAACAGCCCATTTTGGGAGCAGGTGACCGAGAGCGCTGCCGAGTTCATTTAGGATGGTGTCACGAGAAAATAGAACAAAGAAGAAAAGGGCAGAGAATATTGAAGCTTGCGGGGTAAACATGTGAGCCGGCTTGGATTTTTAATTTGCGGAATTTTCCGCCCTAATGAGATGTGGAATTAGATGGCAGAGCCAAAATGGCTGCCGTGATTAGTCACAGAACGAGATATTAAATGATAGGCCTGTTAATTAAAATCCTAGAACAATTAAAACGGGACTCAGCAGAAGGATTAGACTGCGCTTGCACGGCCTTCTTGACACTCCTGAATTTGTCAGCACAGAAGAAGAGGGGAAACTGCACTGAATAATGCTGTTCACTCCACTTAAGATGGGGATTTAATTGATACTTGGCTCGTATTAAGTTTGATTCATCGGTTCTGATTTTCTGTCGCAAACATAAGAGCGGAGGTTTTAGTGGGCAACAATCTTTCAAGTGAGGAGCCTGGTGAATACTCTCGCTTTGTTTCTGCCGTACCGCCATGGGGTGGCCTGCCAACTGTCGCTGCATCCACAGATCCATATCTTCAGTGGGGCCTTTCACATGTGCACTTTACCCTTTACCCCCTGCTACATCACTGTTTAGTGTTAAACAGAATTAAAGGCCAGGTGCAAGAAATTAGGAATGGAATGATGAATCATTTGTGCAAGTGCACACGTGAGCGCGTGCATGTATGTATGTAGGTGTGTGTAGTTTGCAGTGCGTGTGTCTGTTTGTGTTTCTCTCTTCCAGCTTAGGGGTGGGTGGGTAAATGCAAGAGGGGTCAGGTGAGAAATTCAAAAGTCCATGAAATTGTCCATTTTCATCCATCTTAGTTGAAATTTGATGCGTGACACTCCATTAGGGAATGATATTTCACAGATCCTCAAACATGGAGGGAATAAGTCCATTATTTTTGTCAAAATGAGTCAACACAAAAGCACTTAAACGCTTGCTGGGGTGAGGTGTGTTGTGCCTGATGGCATCGCTTGTTTGAAAAGAATCATTTAAATGCAGATTGTGTTTACGGAGACTGCAGAAGGAGAATAGATGCCAAAAGATCAGAGCGCGGGCAGAGTTGCTCCTTCCAGGGTTGAGCGAACGAGCGTGTAAGTATCGATCATCAGCTAATAGCGTGTCCCTGAGAAAGACGTAAACAACGATCCCGACGACGCGTGAGGAGGAGGAAATGGCTGACTAGCAGGGGCGAACCCCCACCCACCTGCGATTGGAGCGTCAAGCCGCCCACTACCCCCGTACCCCGACAGGCCCTTTACAGTCCCCTCTCCCCTCATTGGCGCGACTTTTAATTCGTCAGGATAACCCTATTGATTTAAGGGACGCGTTCAGCTTAAACATAATTAAACCTGATTACGGCTAAATTGCACCCAAAGCTAATTATGCAAAAAGCCCTTTGCTTTGCCTGTGATGGGTGGTATTATGTGGCGAGAGGGCCGTTGGACTCAAACAGCAGTCTCTTCTGCTACAGAGCGGTAGTATTTCCAGATGGCTGAAAGCTCTGGGCCGGAGCTTCTGAAGGTTTATGCTGTGCCACTGCCTGTATGGTTCTGCCCAGCCGCTCCCTCCGCCCTGTCCTTTACCCTGTAGGGCTCTCTAACGGACAGGGCTGTCATGCAGCGCGACTCTTAACCTGGCCAGCGGTACCCTTTGTGGACTTATACCCTGGCCTGCCAGCTGTGGCATTGTCCCATTTCTCACACATGCTGTGACAACATGAACGCCGCGCTGAAACTTTGTGTTCCACACGATCTACAAAGAGTCAGAGTTTCTGTGTAGTTTTTTCACTGCTATAGTTCTTTTACCTAGTTCATTTAGATATGTTATACATTGTAGTTAAGTAGTTCATTAAATTGTTTTATTATTTGGAAAAAGAAATGCTGCTCCAACTCAAAAGAAGGGCTCAAGGCTAACTCCCAGGCCGAGGCTAACTAAGCAGTGGCCCAGTTCTGAGTCCAGAAGCACTTTGAAATGGGAGTTCCATTCCCACTAAAATTACCCAGACACCCTTGGGAGGTACATAAAGCCTGTGCCACCTAGTCTTGTCCTACTAACGGCAGTATACTGACTGATCTTTATTTACCTGTCTGCCTGTACAGCCCCATGGAATTGTGTCATTTCACTCAGGGGTCCCAGTATCCTCCACCCCACCGCAGCTCTTCCGTTGACCCCGTTCCCCGGGGGCTCCTTGTGTGTTCAGTACTGGAACCTACCCTGCAGAAAACAGAGACGCTCCAGAATGTAGCTTCCCTCTCTGCTCGGCTCCCATCCCGCCACTCTACGCAATCGCCCGGTGGTCTACACAAGCCGCAACTTATACGCCACTTTCCTGGCCCGCGGGTCACAGATAATCTAGCTAGATCTGAAGATAATCGTTTAGCTGCGGTCTGTGTTGTTTATCTCTTTATTTGTCTTTCCCCCGGCTGGCTTATCCTCAGAGAGGGCGAGATTTGTCTCAGTCTTCGCCTGACTTTTATTGCAGTAAGAGGTGTGTGAAATCGAGTCAGTATGAGACTGTGTTCTGCTGGCCTCGCTTAATAATGCGATTTCTTTACCCCGAGGGGACTGCATCCCTGGGATAAGGTGATGTAGGAGATGCCCTTTAAATGGGACGGCAGTTTAACGCAGGGCAAAATCCCCAGCGTTAAATCAGCTCTAACGGTGTTCATGAGCCCAAAAGGGACAATAATGCACTGAATCAGAGTTAAAATGGCTCATATTGGACATAGTTTTACACAGGAAAAGTTACTTTGCACTTTTTATTTGATTAAGTGGCTGAGGTTTGGTATTTGCAGCTTAGGCTCCAGGTGTGCCTTTTGGTCGTGAAATCCCAGTCCTCATGAACCCTCAGTGTTTGGTTGGGCCTCACAGCTGGCCGGATGAATACATGTCCTTGCTGAAACTGCTTGAACCTTTATAAGCTGCTAAAGCTTGTTTAAGCTGTGTTTTGGGACATAGCAATCTATCTTGACAAGCCGTGGCATCTCACAGTCAACCGGTCCCCTGGTTTGGCACCAGCTTGCTGTACCAATTTAACTCGCCACAGATCAGTCTGAGACCAACCATGATCAGGAGGAAGCGTCAAAAAAAAAACAGCTTTAACCACATTAAATTTGAGTAGAATTTCATTTCTTCTTTGAATGATTTTTCATCAGTGGAGTCAAACTTTACATTTTTAATTTTATGTACAGCAAAGTGTGAAGCTATCAGCGATTTCCTCCCACTCATGGCGAAATGAGGTAGCCTGTTTAGACGGACAGAACTAGGCCCGCAAGAGAGCATTTTCTGTTGAATTTGAATTGACAATAATCTGTTTGCGGACCCTGCCACCTGATTTTGGTTTGTGGTAGTCGGACAGGAAACATAGCCTTTGACACCTGTGAGTCAGTTTTATTTGTTTTTTTTTTTTTTTTTCTGTACTCTTAAAATTACACAGACTTGAGACGGGACCTTCACTTTAATGCTTGTGCACTTTCTTTGCAAAACGGCGACTCGACTGGAATTAATTCTGGATATGTACGCATCCGAGCCAAATGCACATGTACATTCATTATGTTCTGCAAAGCCCTCCCGTGCTTTTGATCTGAGCACATCAAAGCCTCCAGGATGTGTATGCTATATAATTACCTGCGCATTCTGTCCTTAAGCTGAACACTGCAGTTTCATGTTTTTTTTTTTTTTCAATAATTCGCAGACACAAAATGTTCTTGCAATTTCAGATAAGAATGAGCAAATGCACAATCTTGTTCAACACATTTCCTCCCTTTCATTTAGCAGGTACACTTTTCCCAGTATGAGCTCTAGCCTTGGAGAATGAAAGGGTATTCACATCCACTGGACATAGTTGAGTAACCGTGCCAGACTTGACGCACTCGATGTTGGGTAACTATGCCAACCAGGAGCACGAACACAAATTTGCGCACATGTGAAGAAAAATAAATTACCATAAAATCTGAGCTGCTGTCGGCGGGAGTGATAGTCGGTGTGATAGAAGAAGAGCCAAGAGGTTGTCAGGAGAGGTGATTATAGGTTTGCTCTCTTCCAGCCTGATTTTCAAGTCTGATCATTTCCATCTCCTCTCAAATTCACTGCCGTAGTGCCATGAAATACTTGAGTAAATATGTGAATACTGAAATCAATTTAAAGGCTAAGCACAATGCTATACTACATTTACTACTTATACCACTAGTAGTAGCAGATATGGTAGGTCCAACCAGCTGGTTACATTCATTAGCTCCGCCTCCTGACCAAAGAATTGTGCTGATAAGAGAATCAAGGGGATTGGATTTAAGTACTAAGGACAACTTTTACTCTCTGAACTTTGATATTCCCCTTTGGACGACTTACTATTGCTGCTACCACTGTTGCTACTATCACACTGTGAACCCAGACAATGTGGGGCATTCAATTGTTTTGTGGAAACTGACGACCTCAAAAAAAAATTGTCAGCCAACTTGGTGACCTTTTGTTCACAGCACTTAAAAACATGGTAAGAATAACTTTTACCTTATGTTTTTTAAGTACCGTATACATAATGCAATTAAGTTGGCTTACATAATTTTTTTAAGGTAATAGGTTTCGACAAAACATTTGAGTTT